>OZ025272.1:4978992-6188992 GCA_964019165.1 Mastigias papua
AAATTGAAGTTTGCACATGACATTCCATTTCTCCCTCAATAGTCCTTGTGGCATGCTATACATCTCACATGAAACATTTTCCTTTTGGAGAAGGTTGCATGATTTGCAAATTTCATATTCCAATTTGAGGCCCTTGTGCATATGTCAATTCTTTGGAAATAAATTATGTGAAAATTTATTCCTCCATAAATTCCTTCCTTGAAAATAGTCTGTGTTATTATTAGTAGAAGGACATCTTGAGTTAAAGGCAGCCTGAGCCTTTTGTAATAGTGTGTGAGAAAATCTGTAAGCACCCCTTGCCTAGAACATGATATTTATTCAATGGTGTTAGCCTGTTCTCAAACATTATGTCTGCAAATGTTTTCATTGGTAGTTTGCTTGTTACTTTTAACATCTAAGTTTGACGGTTTGCTGGATGGTTTGCAGTAGGGCAAATTTTCCATGGTTTTTTGTCTGTGTTTAAATGTATATACTGTAGCAAAGGGGTGCATTGTATGCCTATCTAACATTATATTTGTAGTGAACATAAGCATTATAACTTAGGCCATTTTTCACCTCAACAACTTTTCCTTCTCATCCATTCATCCACACTCTATTTCCACAAATCTGGCCAGTCATCTATTCACACCTCCAATCCACTACAAACAAACGACTTCTACATCACATCATCTTGCCATCTCCTTTGTTTACTTCTATTCATCTCTACTTCATACCTAACCAGCCCTTCCACTAAATTGCCAACATAAGTATAGTCCAGTTAATTTTAGATTGTATTATTTTTGTATATATCCATGTAATCTGTGTTGTATAGTCAGTCAGAGTGGAGTCAGAGTACCATCAACAACATCGTCTCCCCTCTCTGCCTCTGTGTTCTCTGCACATCAAATAGTGGTGTGCACCAACAACGGATCAATGAAGGATGTCACAGAATGAACAGCAACACCATTCATGCTCCTTTATATTGATATGCCTACATTCTTAGTTGGTTGTCATTGATTTTGGCTTGGTATAATTTTATTTAGATATTTCAAAATTGTTCCATAGCCAATGGATGTTTCCCTCTCAAGGGAAACCATGACAGTCTGCTAAAAGGTTCTCAATATGTGGTTCCCTCTTTTGCTTGTTAGATGCTGTGTGCAGGACTTATCTCATTTATAATAGTCCTTTCTTTTTGTTTTCATTGGGTTTGATAGTGGACTTGAGTGTAGATTAAAGTGTAGGCTGGCATTTCCCATTAACAGCATGTAGAGTTCACAAGTTTATGTTTTACATTTGTCTACACATTTTATACACCAGGGAAAAGGAATGTCAGCTCACCTGATCCAGCATCATAGACATTCTTGCAGCACATATGATTGTCAAATAAATGCCTTTAATTATGTTTGCCTAGTTGTTGCATTTCAATAGTTACCATGGTTTCTTTAAAAAGACTTGTATTTATTTTCAAGCTTGTTGAAAATGAAGAAGGAAAAGAAGAGCAAAATAAAGGTATGGATCATCTTATCAATCTGTTTGGGTACTTTTTAGAGACCTAAACATTTGCAAGTTGAATTGAGGTATCATAGGCAGTTGAGTTATACAGTGCAGTGATATTACCTAGATGTATTTTTTAGTTCTAGTTTAACTTGCAAAGATCTCTGCCTTTTGATGTATCATGGGGTTAGACTTTTAGTAAGAATTTATTCAAGGAAGTTGTTCAATAAGTAGGTGTACAAGCATGCAAGTAAATTAACTTTTTCAAAAGATATTCTGTAATAAAAATGTTGTGGAGATGGTACTAATTGACTTGTCTACAGCTTATAACTGCCTTCCACATGGTTTACATGTATCAAAATGTGCAGCTTACTTAACAGTGTGGTACTAATATCACACTTTCATTCATGTAAACAATGCTGCAATGAAATACATTCTTAATTTAGTGAATGGAACAGGATGTCAGTATCAAGAGTTTAAGATCAATTAAAAGATAGCAAAAATTATACCATTCTCATATACACTACAATTGATCTTGTGTTAGTTTCTTCTGTACACACGAGCATAACTTTGTATAGTATGTATCTCCATAGAAGTCACAGTGTATTATTGCATGTAATTTGCAAGCCTTCAGTTCAAATGGTTCTACAGTATCTCTCTCTTCTTTCTGAAATCTTCGTTTTATTATATAGTTTTGAAATAGTATGTCTTGGAGCAGAACATACTGCGTAGGTTTATAAGTAACTTTGTTTTGAATTTTTCCAGAGGATGAGACAGATGGAAATGTGGTTGAGGAAGATCAGGATTATACTTATGATGAGGCAGGCAATGTTGGGTTTTTTATGATACCCTATATATTCAACAACCAGCTGCATCTGTATCATTTTGAGAAAATCACACACCATTTGAGAGAAACAGGACCAATGCATTGTAAAAATTATTGCTCCTATTTTGTTAGCACCATAGAGATAGGCTAAATTACTTTAGCACACCAGTTGAGGCTTTAGTAGTATGAGATGAATAATGCCAGTTGAATATGAAGCTTGAGAATCAGCTTGAGACAATTCTTTCTAATATAATTCTCAATAGGACACTCCATGGGGTTTGTGATAGTGTAACTATATATCTATATCTATATGAAGAAGCCTTCGTCAGACTCAGAACGGCAATTGACAAAGAGGAAAAACAAGCATCCTTTCGACTAAATTGGGGAAAAACCAAAAAGCAAATAACTTGCGTTATGGGATTAGATTTGGAAAAACATAGATACGGCCAAGCTAGGAGCAGCAACGACGAAGCTGCAAGGCAAAATACACAATGGAAAAATAACGAGAGGGCCCGAACTTACTCAAGTATCTTGAAGAAAGGAATAGATACGGTACCTTCCAGCGTTCCCCAACAAAGATCAACAGAACCGTCACAACAATCGGAAAAAAGAATAAACATACAGCAGCCAAATCAACATTTCAGCACCAGATCATTGAAACCAGAAAACTTGCCAGCGGCCTCCTTTCAGGTGGAGGGAGGCAATAGAACCATGTCATACCTTACAGAAGGCATAGCACAAGTAACCGAAGCAACAAATCATTTTAAGAGAGCAATTATCTATCCTGATGGACCAACAGTCGATGATCCAGCAGGGAATATAATGAACCTAACAAACAAAGCATTTACTAAACATGAATTTAAATTCTTGAACAAAAATCTTAACTTTTGCCCACGTCCAAATCAATATAATAAAAACAAATGAAACGACGATCTACTTAAATTTTATCGCAACCTTAAACTCAAGGCGTTCTTTGGAGATGCGTCGCTAAATAGGATTGAGTTTGTAGTAAGAAAAATTAGTAGCTGGAGACCTTCGAAAATACCCCATGTGATTGATATGTTTATTGAGGCAGTAAACAATGAAATTAGCGATTCTCAAATCAAAGCAATTCCAAGAGACAACCTCACGAAAGAAGAAAGACGAGCTCTCAGAAACCTACAGAATAGAGAAGACATTATTATACCAAAAGCGGACAAGGGGGGAGCAGTTGTTATCTGGGATACTAAAGACTACATTACAGAGGCGGAACGTCAATTGAACGATGGCACCATGTTTAACAAACTGGAATTGAATCCAACAGATTGTACCTAGAGAAGATTGAGGTCACCCTTGAAAACTTCAAAACCTAGGGTTTAATTGATAGTAAAACTGCGGATAGTTTGATTCCCGAACAAGTTAGAACAGCAAGATTTTGCATGCTACCCAAAATACATAAGCCAAATTATCCAGGTAGACCAGTTATCAGCTCAGTGTCGTCACACACCAGTGAAATATCAAGGTTTGTCGACTGCCATATGCAAGGAAATGTAATGAAATTGAAGTCTTATGTAAAAGGCACGACTGATTTTGTCAACAAAATTGAGTCGCAACCACCAGTTCCAGCACAATCACTTCTAGTATCAATGGATGTCAAATCCCTCTATACAAACATTCCACACAAAGAGGGACTTGAATTTTTAGAAACATCATTAGAAGCATCACCATCAACCTCACCGACTATAGTCGTATTGAAACTTTCCGAACTGATCCTTACTCTCACTAATTTTGTTTTCAATAACCATAACTACCTACAAATTAAAGGATGCGCGATGGGTACAAAATGTGCACCGTGCTACGCAAATTTGTTTATGGGAGAATTTGAAACGAAATGTATATACCCAAAGATAGATAATTTTCACTGCTATATCTGCGCTATATTGATGATATATTCATGGTATGGAATGGTACAAAATATCTTCTGGAACACTTTATTAAAGATTTGAACATGATTCGCCCATAGATCAAATTTGATTACCAAATATATGCCACAGACATATACTTTCTAGACACTACAGTGTACAAGGATGCCGATGGGAAAATGAGGACAGAACTATACCGTAAATCAACTGACCGCCAAAACTTTCTCCATTCTAAATCAGAACATCCCCCAGCACTAAAGAAAAGCATTCCCTACAGTCAAGCTCTAAGAGTTAGGAAAATATGCCACAATGACAAAGATTTCAAAGAAAACTGTTCTCAATTAGCAGAAACCTTCCATTCAAGAGGATACAATAAGAAATTCATTGACGAACAAATTGGAAAGGTTTTTACAACTCCAAGAAGGGATCTCCTTAAGGACAGAAGAAGGGAACCACTCAATCGAATTCCAATGATAATCACATTCAACCGAACTCTCCCACCATTAAGTAAAATCATAAGCAAAAATTGGAACACCTTACAAATTGACCGCAACCTAAAGGATTTCTTTGTCAACAAACCTATCATTTCATACAGACGTAATATAGATGTTTGATTGAATGTACATTATACATATCAATTGTATATTCACAAGCTGTTTTGTCGATGCTGTTAGATTTCAGAGTGTTAAGGCTAACTCATACCAAGATTAAGATTAGGATGTTTAGATGGGGGAGGTGATGACTTAAAAGTACGTACGCACGTGGCAGGGCATTGCCTCTACAATGTACATAGGCATACTAGGGGGAAGGCGGTCCGAAATTAATGAGTATTAAGCGCACGAACTTTTTGAATTGTCTCTAGTGCAGAGTTATTGACTTCCATTTTTTACGTTGACCTTGCGCATTGATTTAAGATCCTATTCATAACTTGCATTTATACTCCTTGCCTCTTATTGTGACCCTGACTACACAAGTATAGTTCCAATATCATTTGGATCCAAGATTGGTAAAATTGAACAGAATTTACTTTGGTTTCATTCAGGGCCTGGCTCTGATTAAAACCTGATGTTGGGTTATACGTCCTACGGGCTGACTTTGTACGTTCACTTGACATGACAGAAGTGGTAATTTTCATTTATGGTAAATGTCAAATCTATGCCAGGAGAAACTGAAGCTCAGTAATGGGCCACCTTCACTTAATTTGTATATAAGAGGAATGGGATTAATGATATATAAATGGCAAAGGCTATTAGTCAAGTTTGTGTGTGCAAGCTATGAAACCGCACAGTTAATCAGTGGCTGAAAGTAAAGCTTCAAAGCTAATTAGAGCAGAGAATGGGAATTAAAGGCATTTAGAATCCAGAAAATTACTGATCTCCATACGAACTGTTCTCACCACCTGACTGTTAACCTCCATTTCATATGGTCATTTGAAGTACCAAACAGGCGGTCTTCTTCTATCTTGTTAAAGCGTATTAACCTTATACTGTTTATAACTTAAAAAAAGGGTTGGGTTTGGCTTTGTGGGCTGTTTTGAATACAGTTTCATCAATATTTTGTATACAGGATGCCCAAGTGAACTGTTGGACTTCACAGTTCTCACAGCCTTACTCACATAGACAGGGTCTATACTGGCATTAATTTTTCCCCATATGACATTGAAAAATTGTCTCTATTTTATGTAATCTTATATAGTGTCTCTCGTTTCTTCTCTAGTTGCTAAAACGTGTTTTTGATATTATGCGAGCTAAGAACCCAGCATTGGCTGAAGGCGGTAAGAAGAAATTTGTCATGAAGCCACCACAAGTTGTTCGAATTGGAACAAAGAAAACCTCGTTTGTGAATTTTGCAGATATCTGTAGAATTTTACATAGACAGCCGAAACATCTGTTAGCATTCTTACTCGCTGAGCTTGGAACAAGGTAGTTCATTGTTTTTTACCTGTTTTGGATTTTTGATTCAAGGTACATTAAACATTTCAATTGTAATCCATAAGCTGTTTTGTGGATGCTGTTAGATTTCAGAGTGTTAAGGCTAACTCATACCAAAACATGCATTTATGGGCAAGGTACTACTTTTAGTGTATTCTTGATGGCTTTAGATACGAGCAAAAAGTGAGTATAGAGAAGTTACCATGTTTTCTGTGCATTGTTTCACTAATTCTTTTCCCAAATATTTAGTATAGGTCTTTACATTCTCTCCTGCTAGCTGTGTATACTGAAAAGACATTTTTCTTTTAAGATGTGCATCCCACTTTGAAACATGTCTATTTTTAATGTTTCATTAGTATACCTCTCCTATTTGGATCCTCATATCGACCTAGTTCAAAACTAATTTTGAAATCTTTGGATTTTGTTGTGTTTTGTGCCAAGGAGTAGATTTCTTATCGCAAGTTTGCAATATACGAGCCTTTTCATTTTTAGTGGCTCTGTTGATGGTGGAAATCAGTTGATAATTAAAGGTAGATTTCAACAAAAGCAGATTGAGAATGTCCTGCGGCGATATATAAGTGAGAAGCTTTTCTTCGTGTTTCTATTTACTTGCCGGAGTTATGTCGTAGCAAATCTTGGCATGTTATATTTCATGGTCAAATGTTGATATGTATTTCAAACCATACGCATTCAAACTCTACTTAAGCAGTCTTTTGCTACCAGCATATTTGCTTAGGCAATATAAACTTCCACAGAATTAGCATGTGTCCTTAATAGTACGTAAATATTCAAGTTATTTTGCAGCGAGGAGCGGAAGGAATCAATAGAATGCAGTACGTGCTCAGAGAGTTCTTTGCACGAATATTTGTGCACACCAAATCTTAAGTCTTTTCAAAACAAACTATACTTCAATTGCTGTTTCTCTATTTCCTGTATTATTACATGATATTATTTATACATGTATCCATACATATTTTTGCGCTAGTGATGTGCCGTTATTCCACTGTACTAGCTCGTTTCCTTACTTCTTATATTATGCATTACCTTCCATTCAGCTCAGTATTGCTTATCAATTTGAATTTTAAGACCTGATTACATGTGAGTTGTCAGCCCGGGGATAAATTCCAACCCACTTGACCGCGGTGAAATGAATTTGCTAGTACTTCTGAATGTCTAACAGACGCCCCCCGCTGACTAATTTTTCAAACATTTCCTCCCCCCATGACATTCTTATTCCAACCCCCGCCTATTAGATCCCTCCCAAGACAATTGTTAAAGGAGGTACTTTGGTGCATGATCACACGCGTTGTATTGTTTAGCATTGTGTCATACTGTTGCTGCATGTACTCTTTGTCCAGACCCTCTTCTATTTTAAATTTTTGGTCATTTTCCAGCCCCCCGTTTCTTTAGGATTTTGAGATTTTCCAACCTCCCATTTATTCCAACACCCTTCTATTAGGCACCCAAGAGTACATTTGTATTTCACCCCCGGGTATGAAAAACCGCGCCAGTGTATGAAACGTTTTCATAGTAGTAAGAAAGAAGACTGCTTAATATAAACTTATAGCTTAATCTTTTGATGTAACCTAAATGCAGGTTGAATGAAGCTACCTAATTACAAGAGTGATGGCCGCTTCCAGGAATCACTGATTGCTTCATGCGCATGCATCAAAAGCTTCTCAACCCCGCGGTTGAAATGGGTTTGCGATTACTTGAGCATTCCCCTGTCCAGAACAAAGGCAATTATCACCTTATATTTACTCGGTTTGCTCAAGGTGAAATGAAATTTCAACCCCGGGTGTTATTTCATTCCCAGGGTTCAATTTTCCCATGTAATCGAAAATTGCAATCAACAAGGGATTGAGTAGAGAGGTGGGATGGGGTTTCATTTCTGTTCCGTGAATTGAGACTCGGCCCTGGGGTTGAAAACTCCCATATGATCAGGCCATAGGTTGCTGTTTTTTGATGCACCCCACTCAGTCATTATAACCATTCAGTACAGTAGTTGGTATTTTATGAGGTTTGAGATAGTCTAAATTTCTTTGGCAAGTCTTGTAAACTGCTCCATTTATTTCATAGAGGAATATGTCACATGCCACACATGTAGATCACCTGACACCATTCTTCACAAGGAAACAAGACTGTTTTTCTTGCAATGTGAAACGTGTGGTTCACGATGTTCTGTAGCAAGTATAAAATCTGGATTCCAAGCATTGACTGGAAAACGTGCTGCCATGAAAAATAAGCAATAAGGGGACTTTGTTGGGAGCCTGAAGTAATAGTTAAATTGTCTGGCAAAGAGTTTTGGGCTATGAAACAACAGAGGTACTAATGGTTCTGTAGAACTAATTGTTACGTATTGTTAGAGTAATTTGATATCGAACAGAGGTGCTGTGTGTCATGAAAGTTATTGTTACAGTAAGTGTTGTATGAAGCCGGGTATGTGCGTTCTGTCTCAATTATTTTGCATGATAGTTGATTTCGACTTAGTGTTTGTCCTAAGATGATGCACCATCAGAATAACACTTAGGAAAAGTTAACATGTTCTAAGCATTCTAGTAGTCTAAGGAAATGAACATAAACCAGCTAAATCATTCATACTCAATCATCTGCTTATTAGCTACAAGTATTCCTACCAGATGATGTATTTACAGCATGAGTCGAACCTGCGCAGTTTTTACTATTTTATTTTAGCAGAATCATTCTTACAGATTTTGAGTAGAAGCTATTGGTCTCTTGTCAAGACAGCTAGATGGAATGAAAGCAATTCATTCATTCATTCATTCATTCATTCATTCATTCATTCATTCATTCATTCATTCATTCATTCATTCATTCATTCATTTTAAATTCTTTAAGCAGGGTAAAGTATGCAGCTAAGAACTGATTTTGATACTACCCTGCACAAAATAATTAAACAAGATTTTCGAAAGGGTCACTACGTACTGTCATTCATCATCATTAGCATTGGTCATCAGCATCTAATTTAATCAGTGTTGCATATGCATCCATAGACCTCCTCTGCATTGTTAGCTTATGCACAGCTGGTTTTTCTGCTACGGCAAAGTAGTTTCTATTGCTATATCTAGTATCTTGCACCAAAATAGAGAAGACAACGGTTCTAACAAAGCAGAACAATGCAGGGAAAGACACATAAACAGTTATTCGAATAGCTCTGGAAGCGTCTACGATTTTATGTGTTTGCAAGCGATGCAGCTAGCGTATTGTATTGCAACGTATGATGTTTTCATATTGATCTGGGGTTGATGTACGCTATTGGAATTTTTAGATTTCTCAGTCATATTATGATTTTTGCTGAGTGATAAATTTGAATGTACATGTAAATGCTTTGGAGTTTTGGTGGCATCAGTTTTGATTGGGGCCATCCATACAGGACTTCCGGGTTTTTGAGCAATTTGTGCCCCCTCCCCTCTGTCCGGACTTTCTATGGGAAAGAACAAGTCATTTTTATAAGGGTGTTCATTTTTCCTTTACTCCCCACCCCTTGTTACTGACATCCTTTATGGATGGCCCCGTCACAGTGACCTGGATCGGGCATAAAACGGACATGATTTCAGGAATCTCCCAAAAGCCATAAAATGGACATATCTTGAAAGCTGGAAACACATAAAAACATGTAATATCAGGCGAAACTCTGGTGGGAGCCCGGCTTATCTCAAAAACCGAAAATGAATACTTTTGACGGCGGCCTATGGCTAGCAGGTTCATCACTACTTTGCGTTTTTTGTGAGCTAGGCTTCCATTTCACACGCACATGAGCAGATTCCCAGACAATAAATATCATTTTATTGTTAATCGAACGTTTAATAATATCTCTGACCCGCATTGCTTCTTGCTTTGTCAGCAATAAGGGTATTGAAAGATTCATGTTTTGTGCACCTGGGGCATTCAAATTGGAGATCGGTACAGGGAGGAAAAGCTGCGAATACAGATGAAAGTTGGCAAACAATGTCGTTAATTTACTGTTTATACCAAGAGAGAAAATGATCGTCCCTCCTCTTCAGATTAAGTTGGAACTGATGAAGTTTCTTCCTTATTATGTAAACATATTTCCAGTGAATGGCGGATCGGGTTATTTCATGTCAAGTCATCCAGATATTTAAGCCACCCTTCTGAAATTTTTCTCGTGTCGCGGCCATGGGAAAACTCATTAACTGGGAATAGGTGCAAGATTTCCCCTAAATTGGAATTGAAGAACCTTAGTTACTAAGAGTCTGAAAGAAATTTCCGTCTTTTATTTTTTATGTGAAACCTCAAAAAATCGGATCTTTTCCTAATGGCAAGTGTTATTTTAAGAGCGCTTTTACTGCTGTCATTCGGCAAGTTACCCTATGTATGTTTTTCAGGGTGCAAAAACCCACTTGTTACACTTAGATGCAGGCAGTTTTGAGGAAAATATGTAACGTGTGTGACCATGTCTGCCTCAGGAAGCAAGCTCCTTGCCGTGTGCGGGGTCAATGATACTCTCCTTGCCGTCCCCTTGACGACAACCAAATATCACATGGGGAGTCAGTTAGGAAAGCAGAGCTCTTGACAGGTTATACTACAGTAACTCTGTTATAGATAACAAGAAATATGAAGACATTTGTATGTAGCAACGGCCATAAGTGTAAACTCCCATTCGAGAGTACTATACAGAAAGAGAATGTGACTAACAGAAAATTTTCTATACAGTAGTACGCAGTAATAAGACAAGGAGTCTAAAAATATGGCATTGAGCTCTTCTGGAATAGCTTCAATAATAAAGATAGTCCAATAAAATCGTACTTAAGCAAATGTGGTCGTATATAGCCAAACCTATAACCATTTCTTATCAGCTGCTATTATACTCAATCAACTGCAATCAGAATTAATCAGCTGCAATCATACTTGATAAACTGCAGTCATACTTATTAAACTGCAATCATACTTAGTCAAGTGCATTCACAATTAAATACAGTTAGTTATGTAGCCTATTGGATCATATATGGACAAAAATGACTGATTGTCAGAATGAGTATACCAACAAAAAGTCTTAGAAACAGATCTTATATTTAAAACCTGTAGCTGTTTGAGTTGTCTAGCAATCAATACAATATCTGACAAAGACCCTTCCGTCTTTAAAAGTGTAGTGATTTGCTCTGGTAAAATGTCTGAAAAGCTCTGCTTTCGCGACTGATTCCCCTCGTGATATTTGGTTATCGGCAAGAAGACGGTGAGTAAAAAGCTCAGTGACCCATAAACACGATGAGGAATTTGCCTCTCATTGCAGAAATTGTCAACATAGCCACAAAAGACAAATTCTTCAGCAAAAATCATCCGCATACTTAACATTTTGCTGATAAAAATGTCTCTCGTGCCATTTTTGCTCAGCAAAATGCTCACCGTGTGCGTCGGGCTCAAAGCAAAGGAATTTATATAGTATCCCAAAGTGAACATCCATAGCTGTGAGGGAGTTTGATTAAAAAATGTATTTGGTTTTCTGAAAGAAGACTGATAGACCTTTTCAGATTTTACACCACGAAGGGTAAGAAATATTCTTGTGTATCATGCTGTTTGGGATGATGCATTGCCCTGTTGAAAAGTGAATGAAGCTTCCAAGCATCCCAACATCAATTCTGTGCATTTCAGCAAATTATTTTGAAGAATTTCATAATAATAATAAGTAAGGTTCACTGACAGAGAACATGTACAGAGGACAAGGAAACCTTTCATTTTCATATAATTTCACATGTCTATTGTACATTGGTTTAAAACTACAATAGTTATAATAACTCGTTAAAACCAAGAGTTTAAACAAAATAAATCAACTATTTAATTTAGAACAAAGTACATATAATTGGCATTTGCCATGGATTATTACAAATGTTGCACGTGCATTGAGTACCATTCCAGGCTTTGATTTTTGTTTGAATATAGCTGAGCTCTGTGCAGTTTTAATTTCATCACTGAGGCTATTCCATAGTAGACTTCTTTTAAATTTCAATAAGTTAGTACCAAATTTGTGTGATCTGGCAGGTGGCAGCTCGCAATCCTACATATGTGGAGGATTTGAGTAGTTGATCGTCTTGTATATGTCCACCATTCGTTTGTCCAAATTTCTCTTATGAATTGTCAAGTTCCATCTTATTGCAAGAGTGGGCCAAGCTCCTCCACGTTGTCATTGGTATAAACTCTTTTCATTGCACGTTTGGTTGCTCTTTTTATAATATTATCTACTGTTCTACTACAAAACAGCCATATTAATGGACAGAATTGGAAATTTGAAGTAGCGACCATATTCACTAATGATTTTCGCGGTTTCTTCGCTGATGTAATCTCGTAATCTAGCAAATGCCCTATTGTTCTGATGTACTTTACCGCAAACTTCTTTGATGTGTGAATTGAAAGTAAGATTACTAACGATAATAAAGCCAAGAAGTTTCATTTGCTCGTGTTTGGGAAATTTTGCCGGGTCGACAACCATCCTGTTCCCAGGAGACCAAATAAGGATTGACGTTATTGTGTTCTCTACTTCAGTAATCACAAGGTCTATCGATTGGCTGCGTGAAAAGAGTGTTTTGTTGTCTGTAAAATTACAGATCTTGTAATCCATGTATGAAGGGTATCAATGACGAAAGTATTAGAAAGCAAGGATCCAAGCACAGAACCTTGGGAGACACCACTTTCGATTTTACCATATTTGCTTAAACATGTTGCAACTTTGACTCTTTGAATAAGGGTGCTTCATAGAGGGTTCATACAATCAGAAAGAATCAGGAAAACTGTTTTTAAGGACAGGAAAAGTCAGAACATTTTATTACAACTAGAGGAAAGTCCGGAAAAAGTAAGGAAATTTTATCATCCATACAGATGAATTCTTTGGTACCGAATAGATAACTCTACGCATTTGCACAGTTCGTGATATTTTTGTTCCAATTGAGCAGAGAGCCTCCTTTTCGTACCCAAATTGGAAGCATGGACCCAATTACTTAGTTTTGAGAGGTGGGTCAGTCGCTGACATCATTTACAACACCTGTTGGTCAGGAAAAGTACTATGCATTTTTGATATGTAATCAGGAAAAATACCTTAATTTTCAAGAAAAAAAGTCAGGAAAAAATATTAGGCTTGGATGTGTAAGAACCCTGTAATCTTGGGCAACTTCTGTCAAGTGCATAGGTCTCCAAGTTTGCATGTAACAGATCGTGTGCAATGCTGTCGTAGGTATTTATTAGACAGACCTAGTGGTATTGTGCCAACAACACCTCTAAAATCTTAACATTGCTTCCAAGTTTCATTAACCCGAAATAAGGCATGCTCTGTGCTATAGCCTTCTCGGTAACCTGAAGGTCAGAAAGGAGAGTGTTAAAATAGGACTGCATATGACTGTAAATTGTTCTTTCAAAAAGTTTTGAAACTGAATGTAAGATACTATGCTGAAACTTTTGCAGTCTTCAGCTCTTCAGGAAATACATAATCATTAGTTGAAATGTTGATGCGATAAGTGAGGTGGGAGCAAATAGCTTCTTTGAATATCTTTAGGACTTTGTATGGTGTACTACTGAACTGTAAGTACTCGCTGATGAACATAGTATTGAGTTTTGCCACACGAGGAGAGGGGATCGTGAAAAAACACACCTATAAGAATGGGTGGGTCATTAAAAGTATCAGAGGGGCGATTAAGAGACCATTAAAAATGTGTTGGTACTAATACAATCATCTTTCGGTTATCCACCAGGCCCGCAACTACGGGGGGGGTCCAGGGGGTCAAGATCCCTACTCTTTTCTTTCAAAAACATAAAAATCCCCTTTTTCTTGGAATTTATTTCGAACTATTTATTGGATTTTTCCAGAATGGACCTGATTATAATCACTCATATACTTGAAAGTGGCCAATCCTTGAATTTAGTTCATTCATCTATTTTTTATTTCTTCCTCATGGAAAAAGTCATTCATGCTTTACAAGTCCATAGGCAGCTAACATAGATTTGGGGAGGAGGGGAGGGGTGGGTATTGTATCACGTTATGAGATAAAACTTCCACAATTGTTTGTTGTGTTGTGTTACTATGCCATTTCATTGCCCCCTTAGTTCCGTTCCGTGGTATGTTATAATTATTTGTTACATCATGTGTGTTAATATAAATTAAGCTTGTAATGTGCTATGTGGTCAGTGGTTACGTGAAGTTGTCGTTGGCGGTTGTCGTCGTGAGGTACAGTCAAAGTCGTCGGTCGTGTTTAGAGTGTCGTGTTTGGAACTGCCATTTTTTGCCGTCCGCATATCGAGTTGGTTGGAGATTCACCGTTAGTGAATGTTATCATTGTGAAGTCACTGTTAATATTATCGTTCTTCGAAGTTGCTGTATTAGAGTTGTCGTTTTTATAAAAGGAATAAAGACAATTTTGATATCAAAAGAAAACTATATTTTTGTGGACTTATGTCGGCTACTTTGTATCATGTAGAATCGTGCTATTTTACCTTATCCCTAGTCTGAAAAGTATTATTCCCGATCTGTATTCTCTTGAAAGAATTTTTTGATGTGTCTTCTTTTGCAGACTAGAACCCTGGCTTCGAAAATTCGCAATTGTGCGTCCGCATACCCACCATTAACGATGATTGGTTCCTATATAATCATAAGTTTAGACACAACTTCGACAAACTGAGTCCCTTCCGTGCTTGTAGAATTAGTAAAGAAGACAATGAGCTCATTTCATGCACAGTTTGATTTGATACTGCAAGATATCTTTGGTTCTTAGCTCTCTGATGTTCCTGGTTTGACTCTGAATGTAGACGATAAGCCTTTGTGTGAATTTTTTCTGCTTCAGAGGCAGAACATGATGCTAGTAATAGAAAAATAATAGATTAATAATAGAAAAATCCTTAAAACAACGAGTTCTCTTATTAAAAATGCAAAAAGTTTTTCGAATGGAGGTTGATAAAACGCAGAGCAGCCATTTTGTAATGTTTTGCTCTGTTGTATTAGTTAAGTCTGTTTCAGGTGTCCTGTAAAGTAGTACTCCCTTCTGCACATGGCCCATCTGGCATATCATTATTGCTTTCATGATATCTCCTTGAATGGTCTCGCAACTATTTATCTGTCGTAAAGAGTCTAGCACCAGCTTTGAGGAGCTTGAAAGTGCCGAGAGTCTCATTTGTGAGGCATCTGATTGAGCTTAGTTGTTTTTTGTTTATTTTGCTTATTTTTTTTAATGAGACTGTGCCATATAATTACTGTAATAAGCTTTCGTAGATGGAACTCAATGGCAAAATGTCCTTTCCAACTATGGCAGTCATGGGAGGTTTCTAGTAATCATTTTTTATTAGAATCTTTGCTTCCTTAACCGCATCTGGCTATATATTTCAGTTCAGCTTTCGGTCGTTATCCGACGATTCATACTCTGACCAGTGTCGGACGAAACAGCTTTCATCATACTAAAAGAATGCTCCCGCTTTTCGTCCTATATTGAAGCTCTGTAGTACCAACAGACTTTTAACAAAGGACAGATTACCGTTACAATATTCAACCTTGTTATTGCGCTTCACTGTCTGGCTAGTGTAAACAACCTTGTTACTTTAAACAACCTTTTTATCGTTGACGCCCGAGTACAACTGTGTATAGAGTATATGAGTGCATGGAAAAGGGATCATCATTTTTTTCTTTTGTTTAAGTATGTAATGTCAGGGAAAGGCCAATAGAGCCTATAACAAAGTCCTTACAAAGGAAGAAAGCGAAAGGAACCCTAAGTAGATAGGGAGATGAGATCAAGTTTGTTGATGTTAGATTTGAAGAAAGATAAGTTGTAGGATTCAGGAAAGGAAGTGGAAGGTAAGGTGTTCCAAAGTTGACAAGTTCTTTGAATTAATGAAGATTTGTGGGAAAGAGCTCGTGGATTAGATAGTATGACTTGGAAAGGGTTTGACTGAGTAGAGCTTCTGATTGGTCGAACATGCTTCAGGGGATCAGGAATAATATTCTTGATTTCTGGTGAGCAATGTCCATGAAAATATCGATAGAAAATGGACAGATCTGCTAGCAGACGATGATGAGAGAGAGATTGGAGAGATTTGTTGAGACTTGGAATATTTATGAGACGGATGGCCTTGGATTGAACTTTTTCAAGAAGATGCAGAGGTCTGGAAGCACCACCCCAAACATTGGAGCAGTACTCCAGAGAATGACGAATCTGCGAATCTGAGATTTGTATATAGTCAGCAGCTGAGAAGGAAAGAAGAAGCCACGGACTCTAGAAAGGAAGCCAAGTTTCTGAGATGCATGTTTAGCAATGGAGTGGATGTGTGTTTTTCAAGAAAGATTTGATGACACTGAAAGACCAAGTTGAGTGAAAGAAGATGAAATGTCCAGTTCATAGCCACTCATGAATACAGGGGGAATCTTGGTGATGTTTACGTGAAATAACAACCTGTGTCGTCTTTCCTTGATTAAACTTAACATGGTTATCATTACTCCACATCTCCATGGTTGACAAGTCATTTGTGAGAAGTGAAGTTGAGGTGTTACAATAGGATGAAACATTGGAGTGGGAAAGGTTTGGTGGGATTACATGAAGAAGATGAACTCAGATAAGTATCATCGGCAATAGAGTAAATACTGAAAGATGTAGAGGAAAGTAGGTCATTTATGAAGAGGATGAATAAAACAGGCGAGATAATCGTGCCCCGAGGTACACTAGAGTTGATAGAATGAGGTTTTGAGAGAGGAAGCCATCGACCCTAATTGAAATTGATCTGTCAGAAAGAAAGCTAGCAATCCATTTGATGAAGTTGTTGTGCCGACCAAACATTGGTAGTTTAGCAAGGAGACCTTTATGCCAGACATGATCAAAGGCTTTGGAGATATCAAGAGAAATCATTCTACTCTCACCGTAGGATTCTTGAGCAGAGGACCGAGCATGAACAGCGTTAGCTAGAAGGTCACCAGTAGATCTGGCTTGTCGAAAGCCATACTGGTGATCAGAAAGAAGGTTGTTTGTTTCAAGGAAGATAAGCAGTTGTTTGGTGATGATAGTATCCATAGTCTTAGAGATGAGTGAAGTAATTGCAATTGGGGGATAGTTCGACGGGTCAGGTTTGTCCCCTTTTTTGGGGATCGGGAAAACGTTGGCAAGTTTCCAAGAAGAAGGGCATATGCCAGCAGAGTAGGAAAGCTGAAAGAGTTTGTCTCTAGAGGAAGATATTGAAATTGCACAGAATGCAGATGGTACAGCCAACCAGATAAGTTATATGAGACCAGAATTCAGCATCACACAAAGGCCAGTCGACATTCATAGACTTCAGATAAGATCAAAAGACAAACCAAGATGGTACAAGCAGCAGAACAGCAGCCCCTACAAGTCAACAGGCCAACAATGTCAGAAGGAAAATTCGAATGACAAATGCATGTCAAAGAGGACGTCGTGTTACTACTATGGTGCAATCCCTTCACATCCAAGAAGTCAGTGTCCAGCCAAAGATGTAGACTGCTTCATTTGTGGTAAGAAGGGACATTTCTCGAAGATGTACCAAGCGAAGAAAACAGCAGCTTCTGCCAAAGAACTAGAGGCTGAACCAGTTAAAGAAACAATTTCATTTCAAGATTGTCTACTAAATGACTACAAACCAATGCTTTTCCATGGCAATATTCACTCTCTGATAACTGCAGCTATCGAAAGCCTAAATCAACCAGCTTTAAAACCACACATCAGGTCACTTTGGTTGAGTAAATTGTTGACATCTCAAATATACTGCATAGACTGTGAGAATGATACAGGAGCAGATTGCAATGTGTTTCCTTTGAGCAAAGGCAAGGAGTTATTTGGAAACAGCTTAAAGCCTGAACCTCCTACAGTGAAATTGAGAGGGTATAATAATGTTCCTGGTAAAAAATTTGGTTCCTGTTTCTTATTTTTGTGTCATGGTGAAAACGCTTATAATGTAAGATGTGAGGTAGCTTAAAGCAACGATCCAGTTATACTTGGGCGACAACAAGCCTTGAAAATGAACTACGTCCAATCTCCGGTGATAGCAAAACCAGTTATATCACCTGCGCCGACATTCGTAAAGAAGTCCAGTTGAATTCTTGCAGTAGCAGTGGCTCCTGTAATTAAACAAACAACTAGTAACAGTATCTCCATCAATGACAAGAAACATCACATTCCAATTTCAAAAGACTATCTGCAGAAGGAATACAAAGGTGTATATGATGGCATTCGCACAATGCCTGGAGGTCAATACGCTATCCGGCTAAAAAGTGACCATATAGCAGTTCAACACCCTCCAAGGTAAGCGGTAATTAGTCTAAAGCTAGCATACGAGACAGAGCTAAGAAGACTGTTACAGCCTGGTGCTATTGTAGAGGTTCAGGAGTATAAAGAGTAGAGAAATTTCGTTGTTACTGTAAAGAAACCAGATGGAGCACTTCGCCTATGCCTGGATGCAAAGGTTCGTAACAAGGCCATACAAGTAAACCAGCTGTACAGCAAAATCATAGATGACATCATTGCAGAGTTAACTGATTCGTCTTGTTCCCCACTATTGGATGCTGCATCAGGATTTTGGAATGTGGTGTTAGATCATGAAAGCAGTGTTCTTACGACGTTCAATACTCCTTGGGGAAAAACAGATGGCTCCGTTTGCCTTTTGGCTAAAAGATCTATGGAGATGTATTCCAAGAACGGGTTGATAGAGTCTTGAGGAATATACCATATGTAACAGGAATTGCTGATGATGTTCTTAGTCCTGGCAAAACTGTACTTCAACAGGATATAGCACTTATCACTTTACTGGAAACAGCAAGAGCCAATCACCTTCTTTTCAATGCAAAGAAATTTGTGTTTAGGTCACGAGAATGCAATTAAGTTGGAGGAAATCTCCTGAAGGGTACAAAGTCCATCCTAAGAAGATGAAAGCTATTTTAAATATGATGCGACCACAAACTCTACGACATCTTCAGAGTTACTTGGGTCTAGTGAGCTATCTCACTAGATTCAGTCGAAAGTTAGCTGAAGTCACAGCTCCTCTCAGAGAACTATGCAAGAAACAAACCGTATTCGTCTGGAAAAGTTCACAGCAACATGCATTTGATTCCATCAAAGATCAAAGAACTGATACCTAATGCACCAGTGTTAGCTTAGTTTGATAAGACCAAGGGCAGTGTCATGCAATCAGATGCTTCGAAAAGAGGGATGGGAGCACTTATGCTTCAAGCTGGAAAATCAGATATATATGCATCAAGAATTATAACAAACGCTGAGAAGAACTACTCACACATTGAAAGAGAGCTACTCAGTTTTGTTTTTGCACAAGAAGGACTTCATCACTATGTTTTCGGCTACACTGTTATTGTACAGACAGATCATTTACTACTTGTAAGCATCTGAAAGAAGTCCTTAGCAGCTAATTTAACCAGGTTGCAGAGATTATTTCTCAGATTGTCTCGATATGCTATTGACATACAGTATTTGCAAGGGAAAGGCAATATAATAGCTGATGCTCATCCAAAATTTCGCCACTTCCGATGACAGCTGAAGATAAAGAAGACTCTGAGTTCATTCCACACCATATGCTAACTGCTGAGTATGCATCTGATGCCAAATACATTGCAGATTTCAGAAAGGCAACACCAGAAGATATGGTGTCATCTCGTATAACAAAAACAATTATAGATGGGTGGTTAGATTCAAGAAAGGACTGTAACCATTACTATTAGACTATTGGAACTGT
This sequence comes from Mastigias papua, assembly GCA_964019165.1. Taxonomy (NCBI): domain Eukaryota; kingdom Metazoa; phylum Cnidaria; class Scyphozoa; order Rhizostomeae; family Mastigiidae; genus Mastigias; species Mastigias papua. The sequence continues at coordinate 4,998,822 of OZ025272.1, forward strand.
AGAGTTGAAGTGAGTGCAGAGAATGGACTCTTCCTCAAGGGATACAGACTCATTGTTCCGAACAATCTCCGTAATCAAGTGCTTTAAATTGTGCGCAAAGGGCATGTTGGAACAGAAAGGTGCAGCTAAGAGCAAGAAAATCATTCTTCTGGCCTGTCATTAATAACGAAATCATGGAAATAGCTAAGACTTCTAAAGTTTGTCAGACCTTTTCCAGATCATAAGAAAGAGAAACATTGATGTCACATGATACTCTACAAGGTCCATGGGAAAAGATAAGAATTGACTTAATTTTGAGTTGCAGTCGCAAAATATCTCTTCATTGCTGAGTGTTACAGCAGATTTCTTGTAGTCAGAAGAGCTAACAATACCACATCTGTTGCAACAATCAACATTATCAAAGAAGCGTTTGGTGAGTATAGGATTCCAAAGATTGCTATGTCGGACAATGGGTCACAGTTCACTTCAAAGTTGTTCCAATACTTCTCAGGTGAATATTGTCTCGTGAACAGGACGTCAAGTCCGTGTCATCCAAAGAACAATGGACTGATAGAAAGAATGGTCCAAATAGTAAAGCAGATGATGAAGAAATGCATTACAATGAAGGAAGATTCACACATAGCTATGCTGATATAAAGAACAAGGCCATTGTGCAATAACATCCCATTGCTAGCGGAACTCTTGAATGGTAGAAAGCATAGAGGACTCTTACCATCAAATTGTGCTATGCAGAATGCACAGGTGCAATATGTTTGTGAAGAAATGTTGGAAAATAAGGCTGACCAAGCATACTACTTTAACATATCTGCCAGAGAATTACCACCAATATAACAGACTCAAGCAGTATACGTTCAGCCCAATCCTGAAATTAACAAGTGGACATGTGCAATTGGTGTTAGAAAACCCACAACCACTCATCCAAGTGTATGTACTGTTGAAAGAAAAAACGGTGCACAGCTGCAAAGAACTCGGTGTTCTATCAAGACTGAAGTTGATTAGAACATCCATGAAAGGCCTCGAAGGAAGATTACCAAGCCACCGATACTGATAGAGACAAGTTGACTTTTTGTTGTATATAACAATTTTCTCTGTCTATTACAGAGGGAGATGTTACAGTAGTCAACCTTGTTAACAATGTCTTGTAATTGTTAACAAGGTTGTTATTGTATTGTTGACATCACTGTCTTGTTATAGCAAACAATCTTGGTATTGTAAACAACCTTGATATTGTATTGTACACTTCACTGTTGTAAACAACTGTGTTTACTATGATGAAATGGCAAAAATGTTGATTGCTTTCTCATGTAGAATCAGTATTTGAAAGTTTACTAGCTAACAAGACTTTTGTTTGTGCCCTCTGTCATTCATAATATTACAGTGACTTCCATTGATTACTAAATGTCCACAGACTTACTTTTCAATGGAACATATTAATGAATAAAGATAGTATGAAGGAGGCAATTTTACTGAGTTATTGTGATCTAGCTAACAGACATATTTTCTGTCCAAGTGTATTTCTGCAACAAAAAGTAAGGCCAATACTCTAGTGCCTGGATACTTAGTGCAAATTTTTTAGCTAATTTATTTACTTAATTCTTTTCATATTGAATATATTACAAAACCATAAGTAATAAATACACTGACACTGTCTTTGTATGATCTTTCAAAGAGAGATCAAACAGAGAATGTGTAATTGCATTTATTATTTATGGATTTGGCATGTACTCAATATGGGTATGAAGTTTCCTAAATACAATTTGTGCTATAGCACATGGGGTCTTATCAAAGCATTAGCTAAAAACAGCAGTGATATTAAAAGTAGTCGTTTTCATTTCTGTGATATTAGAAACACCATCAAGGGGGATCATCTCAGTATTGAAACTAAAGATTCTATTGTCCATTCATTCAACTCTCTAGCAATACAGAGTAACATTGTTGCATCTATTGAAGTTAGTAATTACACAGCTTACATCCTTGATCATTTCTGGCAGGCTGATTCTTGTTGACACAATGAATAATGAAGAGAAAGATAAGATATGCATGTTCATGAATCCACACGGCCCAGCAAATAAATGTTATTGGCCACCCACTGATGATAAAGGCTATCTGTAATTTAGCAAGGTCAGTCAGAAAGGTCAGACTCCCAGATACAGGCCTTTCAATGAGTAAATTGGATGCGCGCTGCCAATCGCGCATGTGGGATCGTTTGCATGCGCTAAACATTCAATTTTTAGAGCTTCCCTTAGTACTTGGATGCATACTTTTCATAAAGTTGGCGCGAGCAACAAATCGAGCACGTGAACTGAGCTGGACGTGTGCCTGCGCGCTCGTGCGAATCTCACTGAAAGGCCTGCAGATGACTAGCAAAGAAGTGAAGAACACACTTTTATTTTGACAAGATGCATGAATATATTGACTATTCAGCAGTTTATAATAATTGCAAAGGATCTACTTCTAATTGGTAGCTATGTTTGATGGCAATAAATTGCAAGAAATCCACAATAGGAAAAGCAGACTTCCATTCATGCTTAACATGACATGCTGTTCTGGTTGAGTTTGTTGACTGTTTTTTGGAAAAATAGTCCAAACATGACAATTTCTGGGACTAATTTTCTATATGAAAAAATCAAATATGAAAGAATGCTTATATGTGGCTTGAAAAGTAAGCTAGGAAGACCCAAATGCTCCTAATTGGTATTAAGAATGCTTATATATGGTTTGAAAGGTAAGCTAGGAAGATCTAAATGTTCCCAATTGGTATTAAGAATGTTTATATATGTCTTGAAAGGTAAGCTAGGAAGATTCAAATGTTACCAATTGGTATTATTACTCTGTACTCAAAATAGTTGGCATGCTGAAAAGTTCCTTCATAATAAAATATGAATATTCTATTGAAAATCTTGCTATATCACATATATCATACAAGTGACTACTGGGTGAAATTTCAAATATAAGAAATGGTGGTAGAATTGCACGAGTACATGAGTTCATCTATCAGTATTATCTCCAAAGAAGATATATAACAAACTTTTAATTGTAATGTTACTTATCTTTAAAGGAGATTTTGATACCTGCAATATCAAATCACAAATTTATCAAAATTTTAAGAGAGGCAGTGTTGGACTTGCCAAATATGCCTATAATATACTAGCTAAAAAATTTCCAGAATCAATGCCTTCATACTGGTTGTGTTATATTCGTAACAAACCCTGTACTCACTTGGTATTTCTCCAAAAGATCATTTTAAAGCCCTATTGGGGGGTATTCTTCCTATGGGCAGGTTTAAACCAGTTCAGTATTATAATGCAAAACCATTTGATAGAAAATTGGAAAACATAAAACAGGTACCAACCCCTAAGCAATGATCTAGTACATCACAGAACATCAGAACAGTTTTGTTAGTTTTGTAAAGATCAAACAAGCTTGGCAACAAACTAGGGTTAAGAATGCCACATCATATATCACAGGCTTAGTAACAATACATATTGTCATAGAAACTACAAGAAAGAGTTCTTGTATAACCTAGAATGAAAGACTGATCTATGAAAAAGATGGTTCCAATCTTGTATGGTTGGTCACTATTTGGAGATTTTTATCAATACACTTGAAACAAAGTGGAAAACAGTTTTTGGCAAGTTACAATGTGTAATGAGACATCAATCACTTCATGCAAACAGTTTGCTTTTGAGCCTGCTTCTCTATGTTCAAAGTGGAGATGGAGGTACTTTAACACCTCATAAGTGGTGTAGTAAAGATCATATACAAGAGCTTGCATCTTTCTGGTAGGCACACATGAATGCCTCCACTGCTTTCAAAGCATTACTAATAATACTACTGGTGTATAAAGTTGACAGAGACATTTTCCCAAAAGCATACTGTCTATAAGAAAAATGCAAATGAAAATATATATTGGAAAATCTGATTGACAGAGCCATAGCGAGAATCTCTAGGCAGAATGGTCTCATAAATTGTTGACAACTTTTGGCAAGGCATTGTTGCAAGCACATGTACAGCAAACACATCAGTATGAGTGTATTGAAATTATCTTCATGACTTGTATAAAAATTCGATGGGAATTTCAACAGTTTAATTTCATATGAAATGTGAAATAAGCCAATAGATATGGAAAAATATTATACTATTCACTCAGGGGCAATAAAAACTTGATATAAAGTCGAGCATAAAGCCATGTACTATTCACCTTTTAAGAATAAAGGCTATTCATATCTATGATATGTCTTCTAGAAGTTTGTAGGCTTGTTTCAGTTCTGCTAAAAACGTCCTGAAATTATTCCCATCAATTGTAAATGCATATTCCCCTGATGACTCACTATTAATGCCATCCTCTTTCACGATTTTAACTTGAACCTCAGGCTCACCAACCTCTCCAAGTAGGCTTGAACTGATTATATAGTCCACTCTCCAATCCACGTCCTTTAGTCTTGATACCCGCATACTTTGTTGACGCAAAGTACTTTCTAGCACATCTAGTTTCTCATCATAAATCTTACTCAAGGCATTTGCATGCTCTTTGGGTAGACCGAGTTGTTGAAGTTCATTTGAAACAGTTTCACCATCTACATGTTGTCTTGCTGAACTTTTAAATATGAAGTTCAAAGCTGCAATTGCTGCCTTTATATCGGCAATTTCGAACTTTGCATCCGATGTAAGCTTCGCAGCTTTTTTGTAATCGATGCTGTGTCCTGTCATATCTGCAACTACTTGTGCACAAAGCAGCTTCATTTTCACTGATGATAGCTTTGATAACGTACTGATTTCAGCTAGTAACCAATCCGGGCAGTCCAGATCACCACAGAATCTAAACCTCATCTTTGCTTTGAACTAAGAAGAAGCCAAATGATCTTTGCGAATGTTACCACCTTTAGCAGTTGCTCCTTTGTTGCTCACAGGGAGGCGAGGAACAACAACAAAATGCTATCTGCGATTCAAGCAGTGTAAAATTGTAATTTTGTGATCGTATCACTGTGCTATATGCCAGTAAATAGCCTCATTTCATTGGTCTTTGGTTACTTTTAATATTGGAGGAACATTCTTCTAACTAAATGCATGCAGATACAGTATGAGTTACATAACTGAAGTACTTGCAGCTTTGTCATCAGTTGTTATTGCTCTATCAATCGTCCTCTCAGTAGTACTTTTTGGTAAGACTTCTTCTTATCTCTGTATTTTCTAAATAAACGACCACAAAATCTTGTATATTATATATACTTAGGGTGGATGTGCAGTTTAGGGTAACCTCCAAATCGCCGTATATTCTATAAGTTGCATAGAGTCGAAACTGACGATAAAAAGTGCTGCACTACTTACCAATTACTTAGGGTCAGTGTCAGGGTTAGAGTTTTTGTAGGGTAAGGGCTAGGGTTAGCGTTTGTTGTGGAATGGACGGAAGTTTTTTAATGGACACATATGTCAAAGATCATCCAGTGACAAATGGGAGTAAATAAGCAATTGGTAAATAGTGCCGCATTTTTTATCGTCTGCTTCGACTCTATGTATTGTAAGGAGTTGGTTCGTATACAGTTCGCAGCGATTTTGCAGTTATCTTAAAGTGCGCATCCGCGTATACTTAGTTAAAAGTATGAGCCATTTAGTATAAAATACATATTTCAAGTTGAAGGTTGCATGCCAAGGTGTTAAACTCTAGAGGGTAGGTAGAGAAAGGTTGGAGGGGAGAGGAGATGAAACCCCTCTGTTGAGCTAGACTACCATTTCGTAAAATCTCTTAACGGGGCACAGAATTGGCGCCATTGTCTTTTATTTCTATCAGAGTATTAAATTGTCAAGGAAGTGCCTTTATATGACTAAATTGCTATCATTTTATATATGTTTCTTGGAAAGTCCACATTTTTACACCTCCTATGAATTGTCCTGTCTAGACCTATGAATTACTACCTTATTTCACAGTTTTGTTATATCTAACCCACATGCAGAATGCTAGTACAGCTAAGGACCTCCCTGAGGTTTTTTGGTACTATAATGTGATGAAAGAGGTGCAAAATGAGGAATTTAAAGAGGCATGCCCTGAGCTATATACTTTATATAAGTTCCACTGGAACCACTCAACTGAATGTGTGAAGTTGTTCTACTGTAAATTGACAACTGTACTGTTTACTGAAGAAGAGAGCTGTGAGAAGAGGAGCTTCCTATTTCAGTGTCAATTGATGTACTTCCCTTTATTCCACTGTGTATCCATGTGATACCACAGTGTAGATCTAGATTGGACCCATCTTGTAAAAATTGTAACTCCTTAAAGAGGTGCAAGGACTAATTGGAAAGTTTATGAAGTGCAGATTTTCTCAATGGGTAGTAAAGTGGTACATTGTTCATTATTCTCTTCTTCATTGCCCTAGACTGTGCGACTGGTCATCAACACTTACTAAAGAGGTTGATATTCAGAGGCAGTTATAAGTTTGATACTAATTTGATAGCAGTTAAAATTAGAACAATATGATCATTTTATGTGATCGATATAATACAAAATGACAAATTGATGTGGACTTATTTTTGTAATAAACAGCACAGGAGAATGAATCTAGACATTTGATATTTGTATGTGATTGATGTAGCAGCTAATTGTATCAAAGTGCACTGCAAGAATGACAGTAGAATTAGGTGCACATGAGACCTGTTATGTCACCCAAGATTGGTTGGTCTAATATCCCCATATCATAATAATGTAAGGCCATAAATTAACAGAGAAATTCATATAATTTACAGTTCATAACTAAAGTTCATATGTGACACACATGTAGTCTCTCTCTTGCACTACATTATTCCTAGAGGATTTGTTAATATACTTGCAATCACATCTTCTGAGCAATGACATTTTACTTTGCTTCCCATTTCTGGACTTTTTCTCTAATGAAATGGTGTGGTCCATTAATAAATTTTGTTTATGCATGAAGTTTAGATTTTTGCTCTGCTCAATAGCTCCATGTTTATCCATGTTTATCCTCATTTGAAATATTTAATTCCAGCTGCTTGAGACTTAGCATATTTAACCTTGGCCCTATGTTTCGTGCAAAGAAAGAACTACTGCAGCATACTCAGCTTTTCTTGAAGATGATGTAACAATCTTCTGTTTTTTGAATGGCAGCTTGCTACACATGACAAAGAAAGAAGACATGCAGATTATGATCTTTGTTATCATTATTGCATACAACATAGTCAACTATACAATTACTATAGTGCAGTATTTATTTGGCTGAGCTGCCTATTGCTCTTCTTCAAAACTTGATGTAAGCTTCCAATGAGAGCTTGATAGTCCACTTTCTTCACTAGGTCTTCTTCCTTTATTGTCAGTCTTGTGTGTTTTCTTGTGGAGTGGAAGCAATTTACAATTTTCTCTGCTAAATTTTGGCTGTATAGCTTTTAGGTACTTTGTTTGCTAGGTACGTTTTTGCTAGGTACTTTGTTTGATGCAGCAACAGTAGTTTTTCTCCGGCACATGGAACTTGAACCCCTAGCCCCTACACTACCATTTCCAAATGTTTCTTGTTGTTCCCCTTTTATAAAATGCAGTGAGAACGAAATCTATTGAAACTAGTTTTGGGTCAACAGTCGCTCGACTGTTTTGAATTAAAACGGATTAGTTGAGTTGAATTATAAAGTTGTTCTTCGGGAAAATTACAGCATAAAGCTTTTCACTGACATCAGCATTTGTTATTTTTGTGAAAGTAACGATATTTAAGTGCAGAAAGCACAAGATGTCAATCTGGTTTTGTTTGAGTGAGGCAATTTCACTGGAGAGGAAATACTAGTGTGATTGCTTCTAAGGCCTAAATGTTTGCGACAGTATTCTTTTGCATAGGGTTAATTTTGTCTGTTTTGGTATGACTAGCTGGTGCGACTATACTTGTTTCGAAAGTTTTCCGTTGAAAGCGACGATCTGCTTGCTTCAAGACAATTTCATGGCGCTTAAGTGAAAAGATTGTCATGGGGTGCTTGTAATCTTTTGAATTGTAATATAATTCAGATAGTACCACCAATGAGAGTTGGTTCCACAGACATTGCAACTACACATGACCAAGGACGAGCTTTTCGCCGCTGTTGCACAGACTCTACTGGAACAGGACGAAAGATTAAACTCAACTATTGCCACTTATTTTAATAGTACGTCAGTTACAGAGGGAAGCATTAATGTCCACTAAGTGATAAGAGGGAGTTCGCATAAGCCTGGTGTCCATAAGTTCGCCATCTACCACTGCCTGCCGCGACCTGTCTTTAACTGTCATTTGAGTACATAGTACTTTGGTTTCCATAAGGACGCTAACTGTCTTTACTTGTCGCTCCCTGTCTTTTCCTGTCGCTGCCTCTCTTTTCCTGTCGCTGCCTGTCTTTTCCTGTCGCTGCCTCTCTTTTCCTGTCGCTGCCTCTCTTTTCCTATCGCTGCCTCTCTTTTCCTTCAACAAAATTTGGAAAATGATTGCCCTAAGTATGAACACTTAACAATAATTGGCGATTTTTAACCTTAATGAAGATGAGGAGTCCTTATATCAGTTTATGCGTGAATTTAGCCTAGTAAATGCCATCGAGGTGCCAACTTGCTTTAAATCCAATAGCCCAACGTGTATCGATTCAGTTCTTACAAGTGATAAGACAAAAATATCAAACATAAAGGTAATTGAAGCTGGACTGTCGGACTTTCATGCGATGGTGGCAACCACATTAATAGGCAGTTTTCATAAAAAAGTCCTAGGATAGTTACCTATAGAGATTACAGTAAGTTCAACAACATCGCATTCAGAGAGATGGTTGGGAAAGAGACTCAAACTCTTCAACGAAACAAGATTTCAGAATTTTTGATTCAACTACTAAAAACATAGAAAATAGGCAAACCCCTCTAAAGAAAAAATACCTTCGGGCGAATGATGGGCCTTTATGTCCAAAGAACTTAGGAAGGCAATTATGACACGATCAAATTAAAATTCATCTTCAGTAGAGCTCGAACAAATGAAAAGTGGACAACCTATAAAAGGCAAAGAAACCTTTGCGTCAAGATCCTTCGTCAAAATATGAAGACATTATGCTATACTTGATCCAGAAGTTTGAGTGAGAACAAAAAGTTCTGGAAAACTGTATAGCCATTGTTTTCAAAAAGGGTTCAAAGTAGCTCTTCTATGACTCTTTTAGACAATAGTATAGCAGAATCAACTAAAAGCATAGTTGCGGTTTTTTTAATAAATATTATATATATATTTATATATATATATATATATATATATATATATATATATATATATATATATATATATATATATATATATATATATATATATATATATATATATATATATATATATATATATATATATATATATATATATATATATATATATATATATATATATATATATATATATATATATATATATATATATATATATATATAGCTGAATCGTTAGATATAGCCAATATACACGAGCAAGGGCCTTTGAATGACCATTTGGACTATACCAGTTCAGCAGTTGTGGAATGTTTTGAAACACATCCAAGTATCCTTAAAATAAAATTATCAGTTGATAAAACCATGATGGTTTCATTTAAGAAGATCACAACGGAAGAAATACTATAACATATGCACATTTTAGATCCTTAGAAAGGCTCACCACAAGAAGCAATCCCTCCAGAGGTACTACAATCTAACGCAGATATGTTTTGTTTTCATCTAGCACAACTTTTTAATAATTTTATTGAGGCCAGCAGCTTCCCAGATGGCATGAAAAATGTCGACGTAACCCTAATCTTCAAAAAGGATGATAATATGAACAGAGTGAATTATGGACCAATAAGCCTCCTTCCAATAATTGCCAAAATAGTTGAGCGCTTAATTTATAGACAATTATGTGAATATATTTCATGCTTTTTTCACAGCTATTAGGAGAATTTAGACTAGGGTACGACGCACAGCATGTTTTATTGAACATTCTACAGGATGCTCTTCAGATCATAAGAGGCTACCTCATAAATAGAAAACAGCGAGTAAAGATTGAGAGCTCATATATTAAATGGGAGAAAATAAGAGTGCCACAAGGGTCAGTTCTAGGGACATTACTATATAATATATTTATAAAGGACATTTTCTGGTATGGAAATCACGCAAAAATTTGCTATCCAAAAGATTTATGAACTTGCTCGCTTGTCAAAATTATATTGATCCTGTCAGATCAGAAATTTTAATGAGTTCTTTCACCTGTTCACAATTTAATTATTGCCCGCTGGTATGGATGTTTAACGATAGGGCAACTAGTACATAGCTAAATCGTACTTTTGAAAAAGCACTATGGCTGGTATACAAAGGCAGGAATCAAAGCTAGAAAAGCTGCAAGAAAAATATGTCACCATTCATCAGCACAATCTGCAGTTGCTAATGGTTGAAGTTTTCAAAACAAAAATAATCTAAATTCAACATTTATGAAAACCATATTTACTGAGAGAGATGCCCAATACAGTGTGAGAAGTAAAAACCATTCTCAATGGCCGAATGTCAAGACAGCAAAATATGGAATTGAAAATATCCAGTACATAGGTCACAATTTATGGGCCTCGCTACTAGAGGAAATTAAGGACTCTGACACACTAACCAATTTCAAACAGAAAATGAAATCATGGAAAAGAAGTACTTGTATCTGCAGATTGTGCAAAGTGTTTATTAATGGGGAAAGGTTTTTATTGATTTGTTTTTTCTCGTAAAGAAAACTGTATAACACTTTTTTGTTGTTTTACTTTGTTGGCATTAGTTAGCTTTTAAGCTACATTTGTATTTGTACGCCAAAATTAATGAAATTGTAAATAAAAAATAAGTAAATAAATAAAAATCGCTGCAAATAGTTTAGGTATGTTTCTATTAAAACTCTAGTAGCTCGAAGAAACTGGTAGCTACAGGTAGCGACGTTATGGAAACCAGGCTTTGGATAAACCATGTTAATTATGTCTTGTTACAGTATATAATTTTGTAATTGATGGTGGCAGCTACATGGTCAGGTCAGATCCTGTCTGCTTCGTGTTACATGTAAGCCAGTACTACCTGTCTCATGGTCGGGTTGTCAGCGACTAAGCCGACACCCCTATCTACTTTAAGGTTGGATGAGGAGGGTGGCTATCAACCCAGTAGGATTACAAACAAGACTTAACACAGTGCAGCTAAACTCTAGACACTCCACGGATTAGTAGCTGAAGATGGTGTCTCGATAGAAACACCTTGAGAAAAATTACTGGAAACGACTTCATTATCCCTCCTGAGACCAGTTATGACGGTACACACTTCAAAGTATCACATAGCAGCGTTAAGGGGATCAGTGTGTTTGAAGATGATTCCTCGCACAGTCCGGTTAACTATGTGTGACAGGTGGCACCTGCCCGTGATTCGATGACTGTACACGACAAAGAAACGAGTCAAATGGGGGGGGGGGGGGGAGGCATGGAATGTTAGGACTTTACGTCAATATGGTAAAGTAGAAAATCTGAAACAGAAGTGAAACGTCTAGACATTAATATCCTTGGAGTATGTGAGACAAAGTGGAAGAATAATGGGAATTTTATATGTGAGATTACATAGTCTTTGGACAAGACAAACACGAAAAAACTGATTGACTAATCCAAAGTTAGAGAGAAATGTACCCTAGGATAAATTAACTATCGAGCAGGGCTCAGCTGGTGAAACTACAAGGACATCCCTTCAATATACCAATTCTAATAGTATTCGCACCCACTTCACAATACACCAAAGAGTAAAATGACAAGTTTTTTGAAATTGTAGAAAATGATGTCTCAGTGTGAGTCACAGAGATCATCATCGTCATCATGGGAGATCTGAATGCAAAGGTAGAATGTTAACAGGGTAATGAAGTATTCGGTAAACATGGGCTAGGATCCCGTAACGAATGAGGAGAAAAATAAGTGCAGAGTGTACTGCAAATTGTCAAGTCTTAGCCAACAATCTTATTTGCAGACCGTCCGGGAAATTTAAGGATATGGAGAAGCCTAGGAGTTGACACCAAGAAGCAATAGACTATGTGAGAATCAACAGGTTAGAAGTGCAATTCTGCACTCAAGAACATATTCATTTGCAGACTGCAGGAGTGGCCATCTCACCGTCGTTTGCATGCTGAAAATAAGATTAAGAAAATCAAGAAGCCTTAGTCAACCTCTGAACTTGATTATCGAAAGCTACAGCAATTTTGGAATTTAGAATTTTGGAAGAGCATAAGGAAAATATTCCTCATCAAAATTAACATCTGATAATTTTCCATCAATGATGGAAATTGCTGGAAAAAGATCTTTGACAAACGAATCACTGCAATGCGCTTTTGCTCATTCTTCTCGGAAATCGGCTGGAAGATCCAGAAGCAGCTAACAGTGATAAACGACGGAATCTGGAAAGAGCATGCAAACAGACCCTTAGAGAGCAATCTCAGATCTGTTAAATATGCACGTATCGAAAGATATTTTATTCTTTAAAAGCGTGAAAGCACCTGGGCCTGATCAAATAACTGGTTCTATGTTGAAGGATGCTTCTACAGGAATTGCCATCCCTCAATGTTTTCTAATCTGTTTTAGTCTAGGGATACGTTCACTTTACTCTGTTTTCATTTAGATCCGTTTTTGGGAGTAGAAACAGCTGTTTCTCTTCTCTGTTCACACAACTCAGTTTTCAGACAGAAACGGATATGTTCACATTTGTCCTCGAAAACACATCTGTCTGACGGCTTCTTTTATATTGATGATGTTGGTAGCGTTACCAAATTGTTCCGTTTTTGGTGTTCATACTACAGAGTTGAGATTTTTTTAGTTCCGTTTTCACTTTCCTCCGTTTTTGGGGTGGACTAATGTGAACGCAAAGCCAAAAACGGAGCTAAACAGACCCGCTTTCGCTCAAAAAAGGAATAGGGTGAACGGGGCCTAAATATGGGAGTCTTTCCAACTATGGAAAGCTAAGTGAAGTAATGCCTATTGATTTGGAGAAAGGAGTTCCTGTGACAATTATCCACCGATATCTGTATTAAATATTCTATTGAAAGTACAGTAAACTGTCGATATAATGAACTTTGAAGGGAAATAAAAATATTTCGTTATATCCAGAATTCGTTAAGTCGAAAATTGAAAAAATTGGTAGTTTTGCGCCAATATTAAATCCTGTCTTACAGTTGTTTAGTTGCAAATATTAGTTCCCCATCTAGTTATTTAAGAAAGACAAAAATTGTTTTTTTAATTCTAGCTAAATTAGGCCCTTTCAATTTGATCTCAAAAAGCTCATTAGAGATTGCAACGCTTCAGGGAACTATGGCAAACAACGCATAGTAGTTTTTGAGATGTACTTGAGTGGCCAGTCTTACAGCTTAAAAATGGCAGTGTTTGCTGCTTCTGTTCGAACAATGATATTCCATAGAGTTTCTCCATCCCTCCTACTGTTGGTGAAGCATTCTCGACAGAAAGAGAACCCGGTAATGATAAAGACAAATACGCTTTCTATGTAAAGGCCAATCAATTCCTATTTGGACATTTGCCACTTGGGAAACTGAGACGAATAGAGCATATGCGAAGATGAGATTACAGGAAAGCTAGTCAAAATAGGCGATGAGGAGGGAGTGCAAGTGCCTTGTAAATTGAAGTTGCCCGGAAGAAGCAAGTTTTCAAAGATTTTACAAAAGTCTATAAAATTGCAACAAAAATATTATCTTATATACTGTCTTTTTACCAGCACTTACATAGGCTGAAATTTTCTGCGCTGGAAAATTGCTCTGTAGAAAATTTTGCACTTGCGTGATTTAAATTTCTAATTTGCTTTCTATGGTGGTATGTGTTGTGAGCTCGTTGTATTGAGTTGCTTTCAGTTGGCGGGAGACAAAAATGTGGCTCGTAAACGGAGAGTTGACTATAACGAAGGTTCGTTACACAGAAAGGATATATAAGACTTCCATTAGATAAAACGAAGGGAAATGAACTTCGGTTCGTAAAATCGAGATGTTCCCTATACCGAATCTCCACTGAGAAACAACTCTGCGAAATTTCGCTGCGAAATATTTCTCTAGATAAAATTCTCGAGAAATATTGCGCAAGTCAATCTCCATTGTAGTAAATGTCTGAGCGAAAATTTCTCTACAAATTGAATTGCTTTCATTGCGGACTTGCCGCGTGAAGAGCTTTTGACTTTTCTTGATTTGAATCGAAGGCGAACTTTTGTGCTGTTTCTAATTTCTTGTTTTCAGAGAGCGGAGTTTTTGATTGCAGAAAAGATATGGTACAAGTTGCATCCTACTATACCAAATTGTTCGAATGACGAATAGAAAGATGACTAGGCATGAACTTGTGAAATGAATTAATGTAGGTAGAAAAAGTGATGTGTTGAAATTGGCCTATAGACCAGAAAGTTCTTATTGTCTACAATAGCTCCCCGCCTTGGAATGCCAGTTATTGAAAAGCATTCAATCTGTAATAGGAAGAGTAACGCAGAACTGGAAATATTGTAGGATTAGAAATTTAAAATGATTGCAGAGAAAGCGTTAGTCGATTAAACGATAAGTTAAAACAAAAAAGTCATTGGTTCAATGATTGTCCGATTAGTTCATGAAGAGTGTCCGTTCTTGATATCATTGGTGCTGAATAAGTTGAATTGAAACGAAAGCAGTGAAAGGCACAGTGATATCGTAGAGATACTGAAAATACAACAAAGGCAAATAGTGCGAGGTTGTGTTGAAGAGAATGCATATTGCCTTGGGCTGCATAGCAGTGATAACACCAGTTAAGTGTGGCCTGAGTTGTTGCCTTGAATTTTGAGCTGGCACTACAGTGAGTCGAGTGAGATCATTGAAATGTGTGTTGCGTTTGGTAGGGCACTTCAGTGAGTCGAATGCTGCGAGTTGCGAAGGGTTGACATATCCAGTTGAAAGTTGAAGTAGTAACGAGGAGCTTTGCCGGTCACGTCTCGGCCACCAATTTAGTGTGTTTGACTAATAGCTTCCTCAACTTAATTAAGGTTGCCAGAGGAGAAACAAGTTCTGGTTTTTCTGAGCCTTTTCAAACGCTTTCGTTTTTAAGCGACACTAGATTCTGTCTACTAGAACAAACAAAGTTTCAGCCAAAAAATAGGGTCTACAGCTAGAAGAAAAGAGTTCGAATTTCAAAGTCTATTTCTCATGCAAGTAGTTCTATTGCCGTCAATCATAATGTTTTATCAAACAAAATTGATTGCGAAAAAGGAGAACCTACCATGGCTACGTCCGACGCGAAAGAAAGTTTCAAATTTTGCCCTCAAAAATAGTTTACAATCCGCCTCCCAGATTGAAATTTCACAATGTGGTATGGTGCTTAGGCACAGATCTAAGAAAAATCTACAATGAACAAAAGAGGTTCAAAAGTCTTGGACAATATGGGGAAGGACTTAGGGCTCAGCCCAATAGCAATCCCGTGCCTGTTTTAGAATTGAATATTCATTGCTAGGAACTGTCGTCCCTATTGATATGCCATTTTGCTGAGTACGTCACATCGATGTAAGTTGCCTGGTACCGACGAACACTGCTAAATATAGGTTTTAAAGTTTCCAGATCCATAAACCAAGTTTTCCAGCATTTAGACTTGCCATCAATGATTTAATAGATTTATTGACCAAATCTGAACGTATGATATGCTCTTGGTTATGGCACAAACAACATACACATACAACCTACATTGTTCTGTTCCCGTGTTCTTGGAACTGAAAGCTATCTCTGGGTAACTTTAATCCTGGGGTATTCAAAAAATAGCTCGGGTATACCCCCTTCTTCTACCAGATGGTAAGATCTGTATTCTTTTGGTTTTCAACTTGGTCGCCATTCCTTCAATTTCCGTGACTTTATTCATGAAGTTACTTTTGTTCCTCATTTCATTGCCTGTTGTACACTTTAACCTTTCATCTTTGAAAGGAACAAAGAGGCGATTACCTTCTAGGCCTCAGCGCTTCATTGTCCAGAAACATCTGAATGAGTGATTTCCAATCGTTCTGTGGTTCTCCTTGCTTGGTCTTGTGGAAGAGAATTTCGACTGTGTTTCAAAGGGTGTTCTAATTTCTCCGCCTGTCTTGAAAAACATTCCTATAACTAAACTGCTGTTTTAAGGCATCATAGGCTATTCTAACTCAAGTGACCGTATCTTTAACTTACTTACAATCTTTGAGAGCCCAAGTGAGCTCTGGACAAATTCATAATAGCCCATTTTCCCTTCCAAACTAGTATTTTATTACTTCTTCTAGTAGAATTATGTATAGAAAATAGATTCTTTCCCGATGCAGGGACACGTATTGCATCAATAAGTTCTGGTGACTCGTTTATACATCCACCTTTTTCTTCAATCTATATGTACTTTTCTACGTACACTTTAACTTCAGTGTTGAACTCCAGCATACCCTTACCATTCTTATAGTAGCCACAGGTTTAGGAAACAGGAAGGATTTTGGGCTGCCGTCGTCCATCTTTGGCAGAAAATTAATTCAAGTTTGGCAGCTTCTTCACGAAAACATAATAGTTTTTTCACAATATAGCTTTAGCTCAATACAATTACATAACAAGATTCATGCATAGCAATAAATTTCTTATAACAGTAATGAAGAATGGGGAATGGGGAGTGTTTTTGTGTATTATTTTTAGCCATTACAGAACAAAGAAGATGGTAGATGGGGCAGATGGCACCGTGCCCTGAACCTGAGA
Organism: Mastigias papua; assembly: GCA_964019165.1. Lineage (NCBI taxonomy): Eukaryota > Metazoa > Cnidaria > Scyphozoa > Rhizostomeae > Mastigiidae > Mastigias > Mastigias papua. The sequence continues at coordinate 5,015,522 of OZ025272.1, forward strand.
CGGAGTATGAAATGACTCTTTGGTGATTTTTAATATTTCCCATTTCCCTGGGGCCCCATACTAGTTGTCAACGAGCCTAGAGTTGGTGATTCATTTGTTTATTGTTCAATTTGCAAATTATGTACTTACTTTTATTTTAGGTTGGTTTATCATCTGGAAGATGTTCTTAATAAAATTTCCTTTAATCAGAGAACTGATAAATGGATTTGGAGCAAAGACTGAGAACAGAACTCCTGATGTGTCCTTAGTAAGATCACGACGAAATGTAAGACTTAGACATGGTAAATGATGAATGAAAACGAAGGCAATTAGAATTACAACCAAATTCCTTGTTTTGATATAATAATGATAGGAAGGACTTAAGAAATTAATGACCATTTAGCAATTATATCAATTTCGAATCGTTATCTTCAGGATATATTCCATTCCAAGTAGTAATTCAAGAAACGAACGGTGTGATATTTCTAGCAGGTAAATTACATTGTTACCTATGTAGCAGTTACCAAATGAGCTGTGTAAATTATTGACCTGTCATCATTATAAGCTATGATTCATGAATACAACACTTTTCATTGCAAAATAATGCCTCCCCCCCTTCACCACACTTTGCGTACAGTATTGCTTAATCTAGTCATTTCATTTAGCTGATAAAGAATTTTTCGCAAAACTACACACTGTATACAACTACTAATTGGTCATGTGACAATCATGTGACAAATCACGTGTTCCTATTACACTCATACATGGCACGGAATTTTTCACTATCACTAAAAATTGATCCAAGGGGGAGAGGAGGACAGTTATAGTTTTGCGAAGCGGAAGTTAAGGAATCGTTAGTTAACATGTAGTTTTTGGTTTTCTCATATTTTGTTAGCGATTGTACACGTTATTCTTTGATGAAACTGCAACGTGGCAGACAACACTAATTGATTCACAGAGAATATGCATGCTGTTTCTATCAAGCAAATCACACTAGTGAATCAATTCTAAAGTCTGCAACATGTTTCGTACGGACGGCACATAGCAGAAATTCGACACTGCAAAGCGGGTTACAGTAATAGTACACTAGCTATGGGGAATTTTCATATTACACTTTCCCTTCCTTTAAAAATGAATGATGGGGAAATTACCTGCTTGATGTTCTACAAAGTCTCCTAACCACACTGGTGGATTTATTACTTGTCGAAGGTGTGCGGGTGTAGCAGTACCAATGTTCTGGTTGTCCTGTTCCACAATCGGTTCCATAACTTGGGGACTATTCCCTATAATGATTCCCTGCGTTTCTGGTGCTAGATAAACTGGTTGACCTTGGTCCAGTGGCATGGGACAGGACTTAAGTTAATTGATATAGACAACTAGCAATCTACCATTACTTCATCGATTGCTATAATTGGCCTCATTCCTGTGGGGTATTAGTACGGCCGAATCCATTTCCGCCAAAACTGCCAGGACCTTGGACGGCGTAGCCTGAAAGTCTGGCCAGTGTCAGAAGGCGGCCTTGTGACTCTTATCGTGCGAGGTACGCTGCTGTGTACTGACTTGCACAAGCTGTTGTCTTGCAAGAGCATTAGCTGTCTGAATAGCTTTTGAAAGATGCTGACTGTAGTTTGACTGGTTGAGTGGGTTAGAGAAAGTATTCAAAATACGACTTCAATTGTTATACGGAAGGGTGCCCAAAAACCGGTTCATAAGGTGTTAATCCTGTTCACTCATTGACTTTGTTACTATAGGCAGATACTGCCTGATCTAACCACTGGCCCCAGTTATGGTGAAATTTAGTTGCGAAATTAGATATCGGCTAGCCGTCTAACCTTATGTCAGTTGAACTTGCTGTTATTCACACTATTTCGATTGCATGACAAATGGGCTGACCCCGTTAGCCTAGATCCCGTCTTCTGCCTACTAGCCTGAGATTCTTAATCTGCTTTCATATAATCGATTCGAAACGAGTCAGCCCGGCTAACAGAGCTGAGTTTGAACAGCGCATGCGTTGTGAGCCATCATACAATACAGCATTCTATAATTGCTAATCCACACTGTACATCTTTTCCAGCAAAGTTTTCTCACCATCATCGTATTTCGATCTGCTGCGTGAAATTCCTCGTCGTCGCGTCAAAGCGCAGGCAGCATGATCGTAATATGATAAAACGTATCTAGTACATAACATAAAGTTTTACGTGAAAACACGTGTGATGAAGCTGAGTAACCAATCAAATTATGCTAATAAACAACAGCAACTACACAATTCTGTATTTCAGGTTATGACGTAATCATTTCGCTGTCAACAATTTCCACGTGAATATTGAACTTTTGAAAATTTATTTAGGCTTCAAAGAAACTGATATATAGCCTGTTGGACGGGACTGTTGGACGGAAGAAATTGCAAAGTGAAAAAATATTGTTTTATGTCGTCTTCATTTGTTGCACGTGAATTGATGACCAATGCAATATTTGAAAATTGTGATAACTTCATTATCTTTTAACAGGCTGTTGTGATGTGATAGGAAAAGACTACCATTTCTCTCGAACAGAAATGTAGCAAAATAGAGGCGGGCATATATTTTTCTATTAGAACTTGCTTTGCTGTGCTTCTTTGGGCGCTTCAGCAGCTTGATAGAAAACAACAGACAAGACAAGGTGGATTATGACGGAAGAATTAAGGGGTCATTCAACCATTACATAACGCAAATATTGTACTTTTCATGACCCTTCCTCCCTCTTCGGTAATGTAGCAGGAGCCTCCACTATCCTCCCACAATTATTTAGTAAAGTAGCTTTACGTTTCCTCTCCCTGCTTCCATCATTTGTCTCTTGTCAAATGTGTTAACATACGAAATCCATTGTCATTCAGGCTAGTCCTGTCGCACCCCAAAACAAAAGTTCTGTTTGGAAATTATAACATTTGTCATTTCTGTCGTAAATTTACTTTGATTCCTTTTTTTCTAGGAGTAGCTATAGGAATACACTATGCAGTATTGAGCTGCACGTATTTTCAGAAAAAGTGTTTTCTTTGTAGAAGAAATTGCCAAAATGGAGTAGATTTCTGCCCAACTGGGGGCTGCAGCCTTCCCAGCCCCCCTGCCTCCTACACGTATACCTCTATATAACATGTGTGGGCTTCAGTTTTGCACAATTGTTCACTATGAAATTTAAATGTAATAAATGAGGATATTCTACTCTAGGAAAGAGCAGTCATCATGGAGCCAATTTTCACGGAAGCCACTTTATGAGGGTTATTTGGAAGCATTCCTTCAACCGTTTTATTGATCAAGACTCTTTTGATGGCTATATGAATGCAGAACAACTGATTCAGTTGAGTGTTCTATTAAAGGTGCATCTTCCTCTCTACCTTCATTTGACCCATCATTGATATTTTCATAATTTTGTATTCGCTAAATTATGATTACCTCTAAAAGCCACAAAAATTCGTTGGACGGAATTCAGATTGCTTTTTCGGATTCCTTCTCAAACAGCTTTGTCTTAAGTGATACTTTTTACCTGCTTGTTACTATAGATTGTTCACAACGTGGCCATAGTTTCGTAAAAATAAAGTCCCAAAATCCTCTGTTGCAGAAATAATACAGGATAAAAATCTGTTGAACGGAAATTAGGCATAACTGCCAAATATTAGGACTGTGTTACTTTTACTTTAAAAAGCTCCAGATAGAAGCTTTTGCCACTCTTATGATGCATGATACCGCTAACTTACAAGCATTTAAATATTGTTGCTCAACAGATACTTTATCAGATATCGTGCACGCAAGTTTACCCATTGTTTTCTGTCCAAATATGTAAATTTCTATTTCTTATCTTTTAACTCAAAATTTTCCTTTTACTTACAGCATATCACTTACTTGCACATTTTCGGAAATTTCAAAGTACTTAGGTTGATCAATGCTAAGAAAGATCGTGAAATTAGAAACTTTTTATCGCCCAATGCTAATAAGTTTTGAAACACACCCATGGACTACCATGAATATTTTCTAACAATGTTGAAGTTAAGGTTTGTTGTATAACAATACGTTGGTGAGAGAATCCTAGTTTAGTTATTTAGTTACGAATAAGAAGACGATCATTAACATACAGTTTATTCGTACAGTTCCATAATGGCCGTGAATTCCCGTTTTCCTTCCACACAATAAAGTAGGTTTGGGAACTCTGTCTATCTTTTCTTTGCCCACTAGCCTATAGCAGGTTAGGTAATTTTTAGGCCTCGCAGGCTACGGAAAGAAATTTAGACTCAAATTTGCATCATTAGCCTCCCTATTGACTGAATTTCCAACTTAAAGAGGTGTACTATTCACATGGTCTGCTTCCCGTCCAGCTTCCTTTCTTCAAATCAAAGATTACTTGTGCCCAGCCCCCGTTCTTACCTATCCGCAACTGGATAAACCTTATATAGTGCAAAAGGATGCTTCTAATGTTGGTTTTTGGACCAATTTAACACAGCTTAATAGCAATGGTAACGAGAGCGTAGTATTTTATGCTAGCCACACCCTAACAGCTAGGAAACAATTTTTTACTGCTATGGAAAAGGAAGCTCTTGCAGTTGTTTTTGCCACTAGATGTTTTAGAATCTATCTTTTTAGGAAATCACTTTCAATTGGTTGCACATAATAGTGCTCTTAAATGGCTTTCTTTCTATTGAACCAAAGGATTTAATTTTATTTGATTTCATATTTTTAGGAGAGTAACCCTTCAGCAACTGCTGATTTTCAAGGGGCCCTCCATCTAAAATATAATACAATTATTTTAATATAAAATAGATAAAAGAAAACCTAATTACAATAAATAGAATATCTTTATAATCTAAAATAGTCTAAAATATTTCAACACCTCTCTAGACTTAAATTTGGATCTTGAGGGCATCAAGTGTAGCTGCGTGCTTAGCCTCTGTGGAGAGAATATTCCAGATTTTTGCTCCACTGAGCGAAAAGCATTTTTTTCAGTAGAAGAACTTTCCAATGGCAGCCGTAAGTCAGTGGATGTATTCCGTAGGTTGCGTGAAGCGCAGTCAACGTTTTCGGTGAAAACTTCGCTTAGATATCTGGGAGCAAGGTCGTTAAGGCATTTAAAAACCGTCAGTTTTGACTGTCTATCAATCAACTGCCCGATCGTTTGCCAACCTAAACTTTGTATCAAAGGGTTACTAGGGGCATCGAACTGACTATTAGTCAAGACACGAGCTGCTCTGTTTTGAAGTCTCGGCAATTGTAAGATGTCAGTGGAATTGCAGCAACCCCAGACAGAGCAGCAGTATTGGAAATGAGACTCAACGATGCTACTATAGAGAGTTTTCACGACTGCAATAGGAAGGTACTTTTTGGCATATTTCAAGAAGCCAATTGCACGCGAAGCTTTCGCAGTGACCACTTTTATGTGCTCCTTTCATGAGAAATGTTCGTCTAGTTGGACACCTAAGTATTTAGCGTTACTTGCAACTTCGAAATTCGTTTCGCGAATGGAATGTTAGAAAGTTTGGCCAGAAATGTCGAGTTATTTTTTCTTATGTTTAGTGGTGATCAGCATAGAGTGGGTTTTGGTTACGTTAAGGGATAATTTGTCCCCCTTTAGCCACCTATCATGTTTCCCTAGATCTTCATTGATAGCCCCGTTCAACTGAGAAAAGTCTTTCGAAAATGGTAAAGACTTGTGTCACCAGCATACATGGACACTTTCAAGTTCTTTATAATGCAGGGGAAGTCATATATGTAGACTAAAAATAGGAGTGGACGGAAACACTAGCCTTGTGGGACTCCCACTTCGATATTCTCCATATTAGAGGCGACACCATTAACTCGACAATACTGCTTTCTGTTAGCAAGATAAGAATTAAACCATGATAGCTCCCTACCGAATGAACCATAGTGCGCCAGTTTTTGCAATGGATTTCATGATCAACCGTATCAAAAGCTTTTTTGAGATCAATAAAGATCATTCCAGTCAAAAGCCCCTTATCTATGCTATTGAATCAATCATCTGTGCATTTCAGCAAGCAAGTGATTGTTGAATGTAAAGCCCTGAATCCAGACTGATCTGGCGACAGAAATCCACTCCCATTCATGTATTGGTACAACTGGTCATAGATAAGTTTTTCAAATAGCCTTGATATGACAGGCAGTGTAGAAATGGATCTGTAGTTCGATTTTTCTGACTTTTCCCCTTCTTTGTAAATTGGGTTGACTCTGGGAATTTTCCAGGTTTCTGGAAATGTGTTAGTCTCAATAGAAACGTTAAATATTTTCAGTAAACTACTTGATATTATGGGCGAGTGGCCAAGTGGTTAGATCGCTTGACTGCCGTGCGAAACATCGATGGTTCGAGCCGAACCCTCGGATCAAAGTTGGGATGCTCGCTCACTGTTCACCCAGCAGCAAATGGGTACCTGGTGGCAACACTGGGGAAGTTAAAGGCGGCGAGGAAAGGAACTGGCCACCCTACCTCACTATGCCGGCGGCTCAGGATAAGTGTCTCTCTAACGGGCACTCCCCCAACGTACGGATTCGTACACGGGACTCACCTTTACCTTTACCTTACTTGATATTACTGCAAATGCAATCTTCAGAAAGTAGCCCGAGATGTTGTCTTTGCCAAAGCTTTTCTTTATTTTCATCTTGGCCATTGCTTTTTGGAGGTCTCCTTCGTTAACTTCCCTAATGTTAAAGATCTTCTGGCCGTCATTAATACTAGATTATCCTGACAGATGTAGATTTGGGGTAACATCTATATCTGCATGCTAGCTTTTTCCCAAGAGAACAAAAGAACTCGTTCATTTTGTCTGAAGTTCTTTGTTTGTCAAACAAAGTTTGGCTAGAATCGCGCAAACTATCAATATTTGTTTACTCTGATCACTTATTGAGTAGCTGATTGATAGTCTGCCATGATTCCTTCATATTACCCTTCTGTTGTATTCTGTTGTAAGATTTTATCGGAGAAATATCGCCTTTTTAACGTTACATTTAGAGTGTTCACTTGATTGCTACACTGCTTATAAGAACTAATCATGACCTGTGACTTATGTTTCACTGCAAACCTTTTCAGTCGATCTCTAGTCCTAATCAGCCTTTTCTGATACTCGAATTTGACGAAGAGCGGCGTGTTTCTCTATTGTAAGGGAAAATACTATCGAGAATCTCTCGACAAGTGAATTAGCGTCGTCGGATGTTCCTAGAACGTCCTGCCAATTAAAAGTGGCAACGTCTTTCCACCCGGCTCGTCTCGTTCAATAGATTACGGATCTACAGAAATATTATTCTGCAATCAAATACAGGTCTTGTTCCTCTAATCAGACTGCTGATGCATTTTTATGACTACATAACATCATCCTAAAGTCTGGTTTCCATAAAACTGTATGGAGTCGCAATACAATCGCTGATGGCGACTTTTAGTCAAGGACATGTTTCCATATAATCGCAAGGATTGTATGGGGGATCGGCGTTGGTCAATGGATAGGTCAGTCACAGTGCATCTTGGGACTGAAAATACACCGCGTACTCTAGTATCTACATGTAAAGCGCCAATAGAATGCTAACTCTCGCTGTTTGCCTTTGTGACCTATTCAAGGAAGCGTATATGAAGAAGGGAATGAAAGCCCAGAGTTTAGTTTCGCTTAATTTCAAAGAAAGAAACAAATATGTTCAAGATTGCACATTTGAGTTCTCACTTCTGAAACTTATGTATATCCGGTTTTCCTATTACAGAATATGGTTAACAGATCTATTACGTTTCATCATTTTACTATACGCGCAACGTAGACCTAAGGTCAAGTTTAGTGACAACATTTTGAGAGTTTGTTAGATCTCAGAGTTTTGTTGGATTGTATGGGCTGGCACAGGACAGAAGAGCATGGAGAGCCAAGGTTGCTCAGCGCAATGAGCTTTCCATCAATTGATGATGATGATGCAATGCCTATCTTCTCAAACATAAAGTTCACAAACTGGAACCTCTATCTTGCTTTTATTCCTTTTTTGTGTTGGCGAAAAGTGTTCATCGGTACAGTACATGGCAAATCTCCAAAACTATGTCCTACCTATGACTAAACACCCTGGAATATTTTGAAGTAAGAAGATTGCCTTAACTCTGTCTCGTATACTAACTTTAGACTGATTGCCACTTGTCTTGGAGGATAATGAACTGCTATATGGTCCCTGTTTAGATGGATATGGTTTTGACCCCCAGGCATTTTGCGAATGCCTTCAAACACACCTTTGTATTCCTCCAGCAGATAGCCTTTTGAAACTGGAATGTGATGTTTCTTGTTATTGATGGTGATACTGTTACTAATTCTGTGCTTGATTACAGGAGCCAAGGAGGAATTCAAGTGGACTTCTTTATGAATGCCGACGCAATTGATATAACTGGCTTTACTATGGCCGAAGATTGGACATAGTTTATTTTCAAGGCTTGTTGTCGCCCAAGTATAACTGGATCATTGATTTCAACTACCTCACATCTTACATTATAAGCGTTTCACCATGATGCAAAAATAAGAAAGCAAGAACCAAATTTTTTACCTGGAACATTATTCTATCCTCTCAATTTCACTATAGGAGGTTCAGGCTTCAAACTATACCCAAATATCTCCTTGCCTTTGCTCAAAAGAAACACATTACATTCTGTCCCTGTATCAATCTCACAGTCTATTTAATATATTTCAGATGTCAACAATTTACCCAACCAAAGTGGCCTGATGTGTGGCTTTGAAGCAGGTTATTTTAGGCTGGTGGACAACCTTGAAATGAAATTGTTTCTTTAACTGGCTTAGTATCTAATTCTCTGACAGAAGCTGTTTTTTGGTTTCGACCGGCACATCTTTGAGAAATGTCCCTTCTTGCCACAAATGAAGCAGTCTAGATCTTTTGGCTGAACACTAACTTCTCGGATGTGAAGGGATTGCACCGCAGTTGAAACACGACTTTTTTGACTTGCATTGGTCATTCACCTTTTTTCCTTCTGACGCTGTTAGCTTGTTGCCTTATGGGGACTACCTCTCTGCTGTGTTTGCCATCTTGGTTTTTTTTCTTTGAGCTTTCTTGAAGCCTATGAACGCTGACTAGGCTCTGTGTGATGCTGAATTCTGGCATTATATAGCTATTCTGATTGACTGCAACATGTGCGTTCTGTGCAATTTCAATGGCTTCATCTAGAGACAACGATGACCACTTTTCTATGCACTTGCAGTATGTATCACGAGACCTGAGTCCTATGGCAACTGCATCCCTCAACATTCAATCAGTCACACAGGGTGGCTACCTTGTCAACGTACCTTTCAAGGGACAGGCTCCCGGTTCCAAGAGTCTTTAAGCTACTGTTGCAACCAGGGCATTTGACTCTGACCTTTTCCAACCTAGTAGTATTGTCATAAGCACGTTTTGGGTTTTGTGTTTCCTCTTCTGTGGGGCGAAATGACTTTATGTGTGTCCTTCCAGGCTTCCCTGCCATATCAACAAATAAATGGCTTTAGCAGACCTGGATTTGAATGCACGAGGACCATTTAGCTGCTTAGTGCAGTCTTTGACCCTGTCCTGACATCTCTGATTCATGCTAACTAATATCCAAGTCCTTTCAAGCTACCTAAGTATTGGAAGCTGATAGTAATGATTAGCATGCCTTTGTACTAACTACTATGAAGAGTCACACACCACGTATTTAAGTGAAGTACCAAACTTATAGAAACTTTAATGCAGAATGTTTCTTTGCAGACATTCGAAGTTGAGACTTCTGAAGTAGACTGAATGATGCTATCTTTTTATATAACAACCTCACGCGGCACTTCGAAAAGCGATAGATAAACATGCTCGGCTTAAAGGATGTGTTACACGGTCTTTTACCCCGTCATTTTTTTGGTGTGTAGTTTAGACAATGTTCTGAATGTTGACATTATAGAGTTTTTTGGATGAAATTACTTGAGGGGCAGTCATAGCAGCCCCTTTTGGGGTTTACCTAATAAGTTGTAAATTGACAAGTCAAAGACTTTTCTTCACTTATTGTGTGCAGGACTTTACGGCACTTACTCAAGAAAAAGCTGATTACTTCTGTTAGCAACGGATAATTTTGAATCTGACCTCACACTGGGTGAAAGTATATCCTTAACTATAGCCCCATACCAATTTGAGCCAATTTCGTTTGATAGCTCGAGCGTAGATATGGCGATTTCATCTTCAGACTCTGAAGATGAAGATTATGATATAAACGAACAGCAATATCATGGTGATAATGGATGAGTTAGGAACACGGATTGGGGGGTGTAATGTGTATTTGATGCCATAAGTTTTTAAAGCAAAATATGGACGCTAGCTTAGCTGTAAGCATAGTTGAAAATACTGGAGTAAGCTGGATTTTCTACAGACTACCGTAGATCACATAGGCCATTATCATAATAAATCTGAATGTCCTTGCTAATGAAGCTCAAAACAGAATTTTGTCCTGAATTGCTAGGTAAGAAGTGAAGCATGCTTTTAAGTTGTACTTCTAGAGGTTGTGAGGCATTGGGTAGCCATATAGAGGCTGTTTGCTGCAACGAAGCTGCAATCTTACAGTCGACTCTCTTTACAAAATCTCCAATACGTCAACTTGCACGTCATGAGGTCACGTAATAAATTCCCGCCATACTTGGTTTCCTCCAAATTAAGTGTGAATACGAGGAAAAAACAAATTCTTCAACTTTATGATACTCTTTGGATTTTTCACTAACTCTCAGTGTAATATATAGGATTGCAGCAGACAGAGTCGATAAGAAACGAGCATTAATTGAGAAACGGGAATGTACTAAGATGACTGAAGATTATAAGTCTCGAATGCAGATTAGCTAAGTAAGGTGAAAGTGAGGTTGATAGAAAATGAGAGATAGGGCAGGTATTAGGTTCTAGTAGGATTAATGTAGGAACAAAGAAGTGAAGATTTAGAGAGAAGAAGGAGATGAATAGAGAAATATAAGAAGATATGAATTTGTGTACACTTATAACACTCAGCGGAACATTAAAAAAAAATTAATTTTCGTGTCAAAAACCTTGTCACATTTCCTTTAAAACTAATGTCAAAAGAGACAATAGTGTCCCATTCATGAATATGACCTAAATAAAGATATTTACATTCGATCAAATGTGAGAAGTTGAAGAAGAGTCCCAATGAGGAAAATGAGGTGAAATTGACAGCGCGACCAAATGAGCGTATTTCTTTATGGAAAAGGCAGCCAAAGTTCACTTCAAGAAGCCTACGAAAAGTGGACACATGTCGAATGAAGAATTTTGGAATCTTGTAAAGTCTTAGCTAAGCAGGCTGTCATTCAAAGGGATAGACCTATCCTCAATTCTCAACAATGCTCTATCCTCTAGTACTGTTCTAGCTAATGTTTCTCACTTCGCTTTGTTCCCTGCATGCTGTTTGCCCTTCATATACAATTCTTTATCCCATGAGCTTTCTAATACATCTGTGTATGCTTCCTTCTCCGTTCGTTTGAATCATGTGACTTAAAGTCCATTTTCATTTATATATAAAGATATTTTTCTCATATGATCATACTGACAATAAATCAAATCTGAGTCGAAGCGGCTAGCTACACAAGGCTTGTTAATATAGGTTTTGGCGTTGATAGCTTCACTCGGTTTGTCAATATAGGTAAATTTCACGTAATTGATTTGTCATAGGGTTCCCACCAAACTAAAATCTAGATTTTTCGAAAAATAGTTATAGCGTTCTTTGTCTTCGTACTCTTTCGTAAATTTATTCAGAAGCTGCGTTTTGCGACCTGAAAAGTTAGGAAATATTTCTGAGCCGTTCTTTGCGCTACTGCAAAGATACAAAGCAAGCAGAATTCTGGTGTGATACACCCAAAATCCTACCAACAGCTGCCTGTGTTGCATTATTAATGATAACATCAAGCGAAAGAAAAAAGCTAGAGGATCAATTCATTTGAAGGAAAAATACCGTGACCTCACATTAGCAGTATATGCTATATATCTATTGCTTTCATGAGCTGACCATATATTGCATCCATAAAATTCACTTCTGAATTGATGATTCACAAGAACCTCGAAAACAGCTAGATTGGCATATCCTTATTCTCTGTGGCAAATAAGAACTTTGGTGGACTTCTTGTCTGCATTGTCAACTGAAATATGAGAGATGTTGGGATTTCAGCCAGTTTGTATATATTTATCTGAAAGATTCCCCATTCATGTTGATGAATATGTAACTCTTAAGTCCTTCTCAAGTCTATTTGCAATATCTCTGTACACTACAGACATTTATAGAATATTACATTGTAGTTTCCAGTCAAAGAAATTACGGTATTTCTGCTTGGATTTTGATGGGATGATTTACTGTCATTTTCCTTCATGTCCCTGGTCCCACTTGTCGCTTACATGATATTGTACCTACAATGTATCAATAAAAATGGACCCAAGGTTTTAAGCCTTATTAGGATTTGTACGTATGAAAACAACAACGTAATAACATCTGTAACAAACACAATTTCTTGATATCTGCACTAGAAATTATCTGTCTTAGGCTTAATAAATTCAACTTTACTGTCAATGCTGTACAATAGCACATTTTTAGAACGATGTCTCGTAAGATATTTTTCCCATTGGCGTTGTGTTTCAAAAGGCACAAAAGGTCTGTACCATTGTGAAGAAATCATGTAAGATACACTTCAACCCTCTGAGCAAGATAAGCTTTCTTTCATAGATGACTTGCAACAACAGAACATCAAAGTAGCAATAATCCATATAGTAAATTTGGTTCGATGTCACAAAGTTATCTCTGAAAGTCAATAAATTACGATATAGTTAGTAGAATGTACTCTTCATGCAAAAGTGGTGTACATAGATTACGTAAGGTAGAAGTATCTTCATGCAAAAGTGGTATACACAGATTACGTAAGGTATAAGTATAGAAGAGTGAGATGCACTTAAATAGAAGAGAAGCAAACTGTAAAATATCCGTATGATGGTTAAATTATAGAAAATTACCCATAAACATGAGAATCATTGACAAAAACCCCACAATGGCTGCCATGTTTGCATACTTCATATCGTTGACAAAACTCTACAAATACGGCATGTAGGCGAAGCAAATGAATGACATGATTATTAAAATACAGGAACACAATTTAGAAGGATTATGGCACTTCAGCTGCTCTAATTCATCTTTATTCCGTCGAACTACCGTAAAAGCGGTGATATAAAGAGCAACCTCTGACTGCTACTAGTAAGCTACGGTGCTTTCACAATACGTATGCTACTATACCTACCAACGACAGGTGCAAAATGGTATTTAAATGGATGGTTGGCTGCATAAATCATGATTTCAACAGTCATAAAAACTAGAACGACGCTCGACGCTGTCAGACAAGTACATTGAACGGTTACGTTGGTTATTCTTCATTCGTTCTTTATCACACCTGACAAATATGTTCAATCAAACAACTCCATATGATGATTGCTATCAATCAGAATCAACTTTAATTGGAGCAATACTCTTGGTCACATTTGCTTTACCTGTTCATGTGCTTTTGATGAAGATCCTCTATAAAGATTGCCAATTGACTTTACCGCATCACAAAGTCATGATTTCTCTCACTTTGTCTGACTCACTACAAATATTTGCAGTGTGTGCTTTGGTACTTTGCAGAGGAATATTAGGCATGATAAAGAATCAAAAAGCTGTCTGTTTATACAGTCAAGCAGTCATATTATTTTTCATAATTGTCACATTTATAGTATCCAGTTTCAGCATTGTCACGCTATCCATAGAAAGATACGTTTCATGCGTACACGCTCTCCATGTACATAATATACTGACGACAAGGAGGGTGGTTTCAGTATTAGTTGCGCAATGGATCATTGGAATTGGCCTTGCAGCCACAACAGTCTATATTCATCAGACGAAAGAGCCACTAACGATGTTGACCAACTCCTCAATTTTTCGGAAACTAATAGTATTGGTTGTCTTTCCATCAGCCACTGCTATTGCTTTGATCCAAGTTCGACTTCTCATTTTCAGCCACTCAAAGCTTGCAACGGTAAAACCACATGGTGCATATGGGACAAGAGCAGAGATGATCGACTTTAGAAAGAGACAATTGAAAATTACATTTGTAGCAAGCATAGTTGCACTTGCTTATATAGCATGCATGTTCCCGATTTCAATCCTCTATGGCTATGAATGGCAGCATGGAGAGATTACAAATCAATTCTTGAAACAGGTACTCATTGGACTGGGTATGCTTAATACCCTAGCTGACCCTGTCATATATGGCCTTGGTGTCAAAGACACAAGAAAGTTGATGTGGAAGAATGTGAAGCAAATAAAGGACCTTTTACTATGGTTTTTATGCCGTGCCTCTTGAAGACTATGAGAACAATGCATTTTAACTGCAGCTATTGGAAAAGCAATGGCTTTGTTGTTCTGAGACTTTCTATAACACAATATCAAGTTTCACTATTCGCTTCTTTAATATTGCCAATAGCACCAGATTTAAGTTCTTTTGATGATGCATGCTACAAACTTTATGGCGTTTGTTAGGTACATCACAGACACTTCTGTTATGAAAGTATGTAGAGGAGAAGTAGCGTGTAACTGAATTGCAAGAAAACTGTTCAATTGACCATAGCATTGTGAGTTTGACAGAAGATTTAAAAAATAAATTTGATAGTTAGAGATTTGCTTGAGGTATCTTCATTGAGTTATAAAAGGATGTTGTTTTAATTAATCATTAAATTTTATTATCAAAATTGGAGCATTAAGGCATTTATAGTTATGTACTGGTATGGTTTGGATCATCTCTATCTGATGGAAAGCGGTATGCCTCTATTAATGAAAGGAACTCTAACTCACTAACAGTTTTTTGTGGTGTACCGCAACGTTCTGCACTAGACCCATTACGTTTTCATATCTTTCTCAATGATTCTACCAAATAGCTAAAAAAAGTTACGTTTTAGCTCTTTGCTGATGATAAAAATATCCACTATGGACCAAAGATTTACCTAATTTGATTAAGATTGTCAGCAAAGAACTGAGATTTAGGTAGAAAGGGCTTGATGGTAACAAATTGTTGTTGCAAAATGATAAGACAGGCTATAATATCTTTCATCCTTCTTCAGTCAATGTTCTTTCTGGTTTTGATATTAAAATAAGGAAAAGCATATTACAAGCTAAGTGCTTAGGTCTTCTCGTAGATGAGCATCTAAGTTGGAAGAGCCTTTTCACTGAACTCTGAAACAAATTAGCTAGAACATATGAAGTTTTTTTCAATATTAGAGATTTGATTCCATTGAATGTTTAAACTTGTCTTTATAATGATTTGCTTATTTCATTCTTAGGATATGGTAGTATTGTTTGGGATCAAATATACGCATCATGTATTGATCAAATTTTCCAACTACAGGAAAAAGCAGTCAGAGCTATCTCTGTTCAGCTCGTTATGTGTCCCTCTCTTCCCATCTAGTATTTCAAACTAGTGACACTTGCTGGGTTTTCGAACTTCGAAGCTTAACTTTCGTTTTTGATTTTGTTAAAAAATCTTCACCTAGTTGTTTGCATGACTATTCTTATTCCGTTCATCTGCTCATTAGTATTTCACAAGACTTGCCAGTCGAAGTAATTTATACATACATGCCTCAAAGGCAGTCTTCAGTGCGGTCTGAAGTCGACTCATTATCATTTAAAACAAGGCTGACAAATTATATATGAAACAAAGTTCACCAATAAATTAAAGCCTTTTTGTACTGCATTGACAATGATTTAAATTCAATTAACTTTACCTGATAAAATTATAGGATGGGGGAGGGGTAGGGGGACCCTCTTCTCTATTAGTTTGCTTCTTGACAGAGCTTCTCCTTTAAAGTAATCCCCTGCATGAAACCTTCTTATTTCCTATTGTGTTTGCATGTTGTATTCATTTTTCTATATCATTGTATTAATATTTTATAGCATCATTATCTGTAAAGTTTAGTTACCTATAAAACCGAACTAAACTGAAGTGTTTTGTCTGACACACCTGTCTCGTCTAGTACTCTTCTCTGTGTTTTCCAATACATATCGTGTGTACATTGCACATTTCCATTAGTGTGTGTGCGCGTGTGAGTGTTTGAGTGTCCGAGTGTGCGAGTGTGCGAGTGTGCGAGTGTGCGAGTGTGTGAGTGTGTGAGTGTGTGAATATGCAGTGGTGGATCCAGACATTCGCAACATTCGCAGATGCGAATGTCAGATTTTCAGAAAATTTTTCATACAAGAAAATGACAATTGATAAGAAAATTAATAGAATAGGTAAAACTTATTGCAACGATAGTACTATTATGGCTTCTCAATTCCATGATTTTGCTCGTTACTTACGTAAATAGTTTCTTATGTGTTTGCCTCTGCGAAGCAATTTCGCTTTCTAACGTCAGACAAGCCTTTAACGGTATCTCTGTATCTAGGCAGTTGCGAATGTTTACTTGTCAGTTGTCAAGCATTTTGCGAAGTTCCTTCACATTTTGCGAATGTACTCCGCAACGCCAACATCAAAAAGCCTATTGGTTTTGTATGGGGAAGAAGCTTCTTGCGAATCTTGGTCGCCGGGATTGTAATAGAGGGTATGCGGCCTCACAGCGTAATATGACTCCAATATGCAGTTGCCTTAAACGATGTTAGATAGCCCATAAGTTATAATTAAGGACGTTGCGAGTTGCGAATGTTGAGACGAAGGAGGCGTGGGCTGGTACACTGGCACTTGTACTCCAAGGAATGGGCCATAGGAACACCATATACACGTGATACAATGGCAATGCATGCGAGTGAGATCGAGCCTACCTGACAAGTAAATTAGCTAATAGCTATACGAGAGATATGTTTATATAAAGAAATTCTGGTTATCATAGAGATTTTGATAGATGCTTAACTACCATCATTGTGTATGGAGAGCTGGGGTAAGATTGGCAACTTCTTGAAGTTTTCCAGGAGGCAGGTATTGCATGATCTACTGAGGGCCTAGGTACATGGGAGCAGAAGGTGAAGATTCCTGTTGATTCTGCCAGATGTCTAGTACTTATGTTTTATTTATAAAATATGCGATATTAGTATCTGAAAGTGGTATGCCATTTGTGTGACTCAGTCAGCTAAATTAACGGATTTAACTACTATTTTTATAGTTATCGATCGTGTGTGTCATGTATGCACAATCACTTTTGCAGTACAGTCTGGTACGTTTCGGTTGTCTGTGTTGAATTTCCAATTCCAGTTGCCATTATTTGATGAAGGCTAAAGAGTCAGAAAACGAGCGTCCATTGCAACGTGGGATATTCTAACATAACAAAAAGGCGAGAAACCTCGTTATAACAAAACAAAAGATATATAATGGGAAAGAGGCAGAAATACTTGTTTACACTTTCAACAGTCTGGCTTTAGTTGAAGTGGTTAAAAAGCGTTCAAATGTGTAAGATTGGACGTTAGATATGTCAGATTTGCTTATCAAGAACTTGTAATTTGACGTTTCAATGGAAAATATTATTAGGTATCGAAAAGCCCCAACACTAGTACTTGCAGCTTTGTTCTTAGTTATCCCTATCTAGAGTGATATGCACCATATCTCCTCTTCACCTGTCTAGCATCAGTGATGAAACAAGTAGCCTCCCAAAAATCATCTTTAAGAGGGTTTACGCTTAGTGTAGTGCAGGTGATGCATTGGTAGTAATAGCTGAAAAATTATGCACAATTTCTGACAAATGAAACGTGCAGAAATTTTATATCGGAAGATTGTGGCCTCCTTTTTCTGTATTTGTTATCTTAGGATTATCAATCACATCTATTTTTCCCTTTTACACTACAGTGATCCCTTTAGCTTTTATTGTACTGTACCTATTTTTCCAAGCAGCAACATACTGCAAAATAACTACTCAATTGCCTTTGTCTGCTTGAGGACTGCCTCCCATAAAACTGACATCTCTAAAACCAAATCAAATAGTTCAAGTTATACCTTAATTGGATATACCCAAATACAAACCTGAATTGAATGTTTCTTAGACTAGACTTTCTTGTCAATGCCTCAAATCACAACACATAACCAAGTGCAATTTCCAAAACCCTTAAACTGCTTAAAGACTTTACTAGAAGTTGTTGCCTAAATTTTGATAGGTATGTTGAGTCAAATGAACAAACTTACATTGAAGATGGATTATATGTTGAAATATTGGGATAGATGTTGAGTTTCTCTGAAGTATGGGTAACCAAAAGTCATGCCCAGCTGCAAGTTTGATTTGCCAATTTGCTGAATGGGTGGAGACATGCACATGTGTTTGTTCAATTGGGTGTCAGAATTCTCTCATTATCAAATTCTGAACACTGTGGACAGTTTCCTTGTGTCTTTTGTCCTCTATGTCAATATATTCTGATTAACAGTAGAGCTAAGCCAAATTGATCAGTAAGGCTTTATGTAGAATCATTACATGATTTCATGAAATTATTGAACTGTGAAGGTGAGATTTCTTCTGAATCTCTGAAGAATAGAATAACATGTTGCTGAAAGTGGATGATTACATGTAAGTACTTATAGAGGCTTTGCTATAATAGAGAAGAACAGTAATATAGAAATATCAATCCATGTACCAAATCTTGAAAAGGCACATGAGTATATTAAAGTAATCCATTGGCAATTTACATTTCTTTTACCTCTGCTTGCCAGATCTAGTGTGTTCAAACCATGATGGTCAGTATATCCAAAGCATGAGATTTGATAGCTCAAGTGGGTTGTAGGCAGGCACTTAGTAGTTTTTATTCATTGGCCTCAGTGGCCTACAGTAAGTTACTTTTTCCATTTATGTACACACTTTTGATACATTGATAATTTTGATATGTGTGGCTGGACTTGTATGGCAGGAAAACAATGTATTATTTAAACTACATTGTGAATTGAAAAATTCCATCATCAATTTGGTTTCACCTTTTGTTTGAAGGTATGGTTTTTTGTGTATTGACTTATTATGAGTTAAAGCCTAAATCATACTAGCAGTACTAGTTTATATTTACAATGCAAGTTTATTTTGAGAGAAAAAAAGTAAAATATATAGGAAAAATTTTGAGTTGTTGAAGTTTTAATGGAGTTAAATGTAGGGCGTGGGCATATGGGCGTGGTCTTTCCTAACGGTGAGGATTTTGCAAATGTCAGAATTTACTCTGGATCCGCACCTGGAATATGTGAGTGTATGAGTGTGCCTCTGTGTCTGGGTGTGTGAGTGTGTGTGAGTGTCTGAGTGTGCCTTGTGTGTGTGTCTGTGTTTGTATGTATGTGTGTGTGTGTGTGTGTGTGTGTGTGTGTGTGTGTGTGTGTGTGTGTGTGTGTGTGTGTGTGTGTGTGTGTGTGTGTGTGTGTGTGTGTGTGTGTGTGTGTGTGTGTGTGTGTGTGTGTGTGTGTGTGTGTGTGTGTGTGTGTGACTACAACATTTTAGGATCTGCTGATCAGACTGAAACCGATCAACAAGTAGGAATAGAGGGACGAAGAATGAGAGAGTGAAGAATGTGAATGAAAATGATCAATCTGAGAGGAAAGATCGTAATAAAGTATTACAATCGGCTGGATCTGTTGCCAGCAATTCAGACCTAGTTCCGGAAGAAATACAAAAGAAAATGGCACAGAAATGGAAGCGGGGACTGTACTCATAACTGGTGACAGCATGCTAATTGGTATCGACGAAGAAAGATTGCAGACAAGAAATGATGCAAAGCTAAGACCATTCTCAGGAGCCTCAACAGAAGATATAGCATCATACTTAAAATCCCTGATGAACAAAGAACCCTCTGTCGTCATCTTTCACGTTGGAATAAATGATACTACAGAACATGGCATAGACTTAGATGCAATTGTTTCAAGAATCCTGAACTTTAAGACAGAGATCGAGAAAGCGTTGTCGGATGTAGAGCCCTATTGTCTTCACCCATTCGTAGAAAGGAAAACAGCACAGCAAATAAGATCCTGGCAAAGGTATGCGAGAAGATGGCTTTATTGAAGTTGGATATCATAAACAACAATAACATAATAGGCGATCATCTTGGTCGAAGAGGACTTCACCTTAATCAGTATGGTAAAAGCAGATATGCACAAAATTTACTCAACAAATTACGGCATATTTGAAAGGGATTCTACAAGGAATCCTAACCCCTGTACGAGAGGTGGGTATCGTTGGCATCTAGATTTTTAAAAAGGAATGTCGATTGCTTCTCTTAATATTAACGGTCTTCGATGTCACTTTGAAGAGATACAGTTACTTCTTGAGGATCTCGGTATCCACGTTTTGGGCTTTAAGTGAGACTAAACTGGGTCCTGAAAATCCAAAAGAACCAGCTATGATTATGGGCTATGAACATAAACAAAGAGAAAGGACTTGCAGAGCTGAAAACAATCTTGAGTTAATTTGTGTTGAAAGAAAACCACCACAAAGCAGGCCCTTTCTCATCGTAGCATGGTATCGACCTCCTAATGGTCCTGTAGCCTCTTTCGATAAACTAGAGGAAATTCTTAATTTGCTTGATAAAGAGGACAAGGAAATTATACTACTAGGTGACACCAACTGTGACCTTTCACAAAACAATGCAGGACAGCCATTTAGTAACAATGACACTAAACATCTGTGCAACATATATGAGTTATTTAGTTTTAAACAGTTGATCAATAAGCCAACAAGGGTGATACTAAGTAGCTCTACTTTAGATCATATATCCACTACAGCTGTGAACACTAGTGTACAATCAGGTGTAAGTGAAACCTCCATGAGTGATCACTTTATGGTGCTCTGGGTACGAAAGCTCCGTGGTGCACTAGAAAAAAATCATAAGGTAATCCAAGCTCTCTCAATGAAAAAGATTAATGAACAAGCCTTTGTGGCAGATGTTGCTAGCATATGCTGGGGTCAAATTGCCAGTCAATGCACTAAAATAGATTTAGTTGTACAAGAATGGTCTAATGCATTTTCTAGCATAATCGAAAAGCATGCTCCAATTCGTGTTTCTGAGAAGTAATGTCGCTGGATTAATACTGATCTTAAAAAGATGATTAGGAGCAGAGATAAGCTCAAGAAAAAAGCTATAAAAACTGGGTCTCCTCTTCTGTTAGCTTCCTATAAACATCTAAGGAACAAAGTTAATAGATTAAATATTGACTTGAAACGGAGGAATTTTACAGAAAAAATCCAAAACTCTGAAAGCAATACGAAAGAAACGTGGAAAGCCTTAAACCAGCTAATGAATAAAAGATCTACAACTACTAATATTGATCAACTGAAACAGGAAGGAAATGTAAGTAGTAATAAAAAGGATATTTCTGATAACATGAATCAATATTTCTCTTCTGTTGGGACAACTCTAGCAGAAGAGATTGAAGATTCTCCTAACCCTCTCCTGTCAGGTGAGTATCATCTAAATACAAGAAACTCTATATTTAAATTTAGCCCACTTCAGGCTCGTGATGTAAGAGAAGCAATCGACAAGATCAAGACTTCGAAGGGCTACGGAACTGACAGAATTTCCAGCTATTTTCTAAAGCTTGAATTACCATTTATAGAAGACTCTTTAGTTCTAATGCCAACCAAATCCTTGGGAACTGCTAGTTTTCCTCACAGTTGGAAAACTGCTAGGGTTACACCGATTTTCAAAGATGGTGAAAAGGACGAGAAGTCGAACTATCGTCCCATCTCCATACTTCCTGTTATTTGAAAGGTATTCGAAAGGATAGTTTTCAATCAATTGTACGAATATCTAGATAGAACTTCCCTTCTATACAAGAGATAATCCGGGTTCTGGGAGTTCCTTTCCACAATTTTTTGCCTGCTTGTTAACGTAGATGATTGGTACAAGGGAATTGATACTGGACACTACATAGGCTCTGTATTTATAGACCTCTGAAAAGCTTTCGATACTGTAGACCACAGAATCTTGTGTGAAAAATTAATGCACTATGGCATTCAGGACAGAAAAATAGGGTGGTTTAAATCTTATCTTTCGAACAGGAGGCAATTCTGTCGCGTTGGTGGGGTAGACTCAGAAATCAACCATGTAAAAGTTGGAGTGCCACAAGGGTCATGCCTTGGCCCTCTTCTTTTCCTCGTCTATGTCAATGATCGCTCTTGTAGTGTCAAAAAATCAACTGTGTCGCTTTATGCCGATGATACTAGCCTCTCCTACCAATCTAAAGCCCTAACTCAGCTGACTGAGGCTATGAACCACGATTTCATGAGCCTTGAATCCTGGTTGCAGGGAAATAAGATCTTGTTAAATGGTGCAATAACGTACACAATGCTTATGTGTTCCAAATCTAAACAGAGAGCTCTCATAGACTCCAATGAAAAGCTTGACATTAAAGTAAAAGATGAAAATTTAGAAATAGTTGAAAAAATAAAGTACCTTGGAGTACAAATTGATCAAAACTTGGAATGGAAGGAATATATTAAATGTCTCATCAAAAGTTGGAAGAGCTATAAGTTTTATAAAATACACTAAGAACTCCATTCCAATAAGTTGCTTAAATAACTTGTATAGAAGCATTGTTTAGGGATGTTGTAGCTCAACAGAAAAAGACCGCTTGCAGAAGCTCCAAAGCAAGAATAATAGCCTGTAGTAGCTTTACCACCTCAGTCCTGCCGTTAATTGAAAATTTAGGGTGGAAAACAATTGAGGAGTTGATTAGTTATGAGAAAAAAGTCTTGGTATTTAAAGGATTAAATGGTCTTGCTCCTCAATATTTAACCGAACGTTTGTCGAGAAATTCACAAGGATCCCTTCACACCCTTCGAAATGCATCTACTGATTTGAAGCCGCCATTATACAAAACTGTAAATGGCCAGAAATGCTTCTCGCTCAGAGGTGTAAAATATTGGAATAGCGCCTCAGCTGAGTCCAAAGAAGCCGTAACATTATATAGCTTTAAGACACCCATGCAAATAAGACTTTTTCTAGCATTTCATTTTTTTCTCCTTCTTCATAGATTTTAATATCGTATACTAGAGTATTATTTTAACTAGTATTTTACTATTAGTTTAATTTAGTATATTAGTAAGTTGTAAATTTTTAGCTGAGGGCCCCTTGTAAATCAGCGCTTGCTGAAGGGTTACCCTCTTGTGTGTGTGTGTATATATATATATATATATATATATATATATATATATATATATATATATATATATATATATATATATATATATATATATATATATATATATATATATATATATATATATATATATATATATATATATATATATATATATATATATATATATATATATATATATATATATATATATAGATTGAAATTGAAATTGAAATTGAATAGAGGGGCAACTGGAGACAGCACTCGATCAAGAAGAGTCAATCGCATCACGAAACACCATAGCTTTGTCCAGCGATCGTTGCCAAGCTCAAAATGCCAGTCAAATGATCGGTCAATCAGACGCGCTTCGCAGTTCTAGCCTCACTCGTCGTCCACGAGATAGGTTAAATTACTTTGCACCCGGGCAAGCAGTGTGTAACTTGTATTCACAGCCAACTGATAGACCAATACCTACTGATCGATAGACCAATAGTCACAAACTTGCACACTCCGTCTTTTGTTTTAATGTCGTCTTATCGGTGGCCGATAATGAACAATTCCTTTCCGAGCTGGGTGCCATCGGTTTCGTCGCAATGATCACTATGACTATTTGTATCGTTATACTCTCTACTCATTAATTTCTTATTAAAGTACCAGTGCGTAATATATGAACGACTGCAGGTCGCTGCCAGGACAAGAGTGTAATCAATGTCGCTAAACGGGATATCGATCATAGGATGATAGATGGAGGTGTTTTTTCAATGAACAACAAATGCTGTATCAAGAACTGCACATTTGATCATTAATTGCGCGCAGTAGAAACTGTCATTGGTACATGCCATTGTTTGCTTTGTGCTCAAATGAACATATGAATAATAATAGTAATAATAATAACAATAAACGAATGTTTTACCAAGATAAAACCTATCAGTACAATGCATACATGTGGGCTTCTGCGCATGTCGTTTTCAGAGTAGGACGTGTCTTGGCTACGCTCTCATTCTAGCAAATATTTCACGAAATCTCAGACCATTTGTGCTATGGATGCTAAGCAAATAGAAATGATCATTGAGCGCCTTCTGGTGCCCATAAGCGCTAAACTAGATGCTCTCCCGACGAAAAGGGACATTGAAAGTTCCTCGCAAATCTTCCAAGAAAAAGTTGCGCGTGTGGAAGAGAGGATTGAAAGGGTCCAAGGCGAAGTCAATGATTTCGCCCAATAAATAAGACATCGAACTTCGCACCTTGGGAGTCTCGACATTCTGCTTTCACGAGAGAAGTGTGGAGCAATGGGCTCTTCAATATTTTACCGATGAGCTGGCAGTATCCCTCCCTGACGATGCAATTGAGCAAGCTCATGGCATCGGAAAGGTGAACGAAAGCAAAGTTATGGTAATCGTACGTTTCAATTCTTGGAAAAGCAGATGCAAAGTTTACTCAAACAGAAAGAAAGGCAAGCTTTCCATCAGTGCCGACCTAACCCGGGATAATCAAAGCTTTTTTAAAGCAGTGCGAGCAGTTGGCGAGAAAAATCCTGACAAAATAGCGTTTTACTTTGTGGATATAAACTGCCGTGTTGGTGTGAAGATGCATGGTGGTTCGTTAAAATTCCCCAGCACCATCATGGAATTAGTGAACACACTATCCTAGAGCATATTGGGCATGTTTGTAAGGTTTTGAGTAGTTTTTTATCATACTTTTGAGAGCAGCCATCGACAGGGATTTTGTGTCTAGTTGTGTTTATTGCTGAAATGGTTTCTGAACATAGACTTCACGGAATTGTACGTATTTTGTTGTGTACCTTATTTTGTACTTTGGCATCTTTTCACGCTATTTTACGGTTTAAAAAAAGTAAAATTCCTCGAAATAAAAAATTCAAAATTAAAATTGGCCCAACTTTTAATTTGAAACATGTTTACCAGCTGAAGCTGTAATTGATAATTTTACTCAAAGCTCTTCTCATACAGTTCAGTCATGCGTCCATTGATCGGCATTTTCTTTTCAATCCTTTTTCAACAATTCCACGGGTGATTATTATAATGAAACTTATCGCGTATATTGTTATTTCTCTCTCACTACACACTTCCAGTTATCTTTTGTTTCCGCGGCAAAGACACACAAGCAAATAATTCTGTTACATTTATTGATCTCAGGCGATATTCGTCCAAATCCTGGGCCAAACTTGTCCCACAGGCATACTTGCAGATTATGTAATGCGTGCGTACGTGTAAATGAAAGAGTTATTTGCTGCGATGTTTGCGATGCTTGGTTCCACATCTCTTGTGCGCGAATAAATAGCACAGTTTCCCGCTTTGAAGGCTCAAGAGTTTCATGGACATGTTAACGCTGTGACAGCTCTAATTTTTCTCAACTCTTTCTTCGTCTTCACATACTTTTGAGTGTATAATTACTTTTCTCCCATTTCTGATCTTCTAGGCGAGC
The DNA here is from genome assembly GCA_964019165.1 of Mastigias papua. Lineage (NCBI taxonomy): Eukaryota > Metazoa > Cnidaria > Scyphozoa > Rhizostomeae > Mastigiidae > Mastigias > Mastigias papua. The sequence goes on from OZ025272.1 coordinate 5,041,020, forward strand.
CTGTTGCATGTTCTAGTCCAGTTTCCTTAGCTAATTCACACAAGGCGGATATAAGCACCACTCCTAGGGGTACCCTGAAGGTCCTAACCGTAAATGTAAACCACTTTCTCGCTAAGCAATTGGAGTTAAATCAATTTATAATAGATAATGATGTCGATATTGTAATAGCATGTGAAACTAAAATAGACAATAGTGTACAGGATGCAGAATTAGGCCTGGGTGATTTTAACGTTTATCGACAAGACAGAAATTTAAATGGTGGGGGCGTGCTTGTTGCTGTTAAGAAAATTTTAAGATCCGTTCGTTTAGATATAACAACAATGTGCAAACTCGTGGTGGTAAAATTATTGACAGAAAATACTATCCCTGCAATAATTGGTGCATTATATCGTCCTCCTTCATCGAATCAATGCATAGAGGAGCTTAAGAGTTGTTTACTAAAGATACCTAATCTTCATAGGGGCAACCTTTTGCTGTGTGGGGATTTTAATTTGCCGGATATTGATTGGTCCAAAAACAATTTAAAGGACAACCCATCACATCCAGGAGAATCACGGTTCTTGCTTGAAACTATGGCAGAGTTTGGTTTAAGTCAACATGTTAGCTTTCCAACCAGACAATCAAACATTTTGGATCTCATCATTGACAAACAAGGAGTTTAGTGTAGGAGACCTGAAATCTTGCCCTGGAGTCAGTGATCACGATATGATAATGTTTAATTTCTTTGTTAAACCTGAAAGGTTGGTGTCACGAGCAAGAAAAATATATCTTTGTCATAAAGCAGACCTCGCAAGCTTAAAACAAAGCATAAACGATGTTTATTCTGAATTGATTTCTAGGCGGACGTACGACTGTGTGGATAACTTATGGTTCTTTTCTAAAAATACCCTATATAAATTGATTGATGGATTTGTACCTTTTAAATATGCCAAGACTAATTCCAATTTACGTTGGGTAAATGCTCGCATTCGCAAGGAGATTCGTAAAAAGGAGAGGCTTTTTAAACGAGCAAAAAGGTCTGGTAGTCACGTCGATTCTGTAAATTTTAAAGCTCAGAGAAAGAAAGTGAAACATATTACAAAGAAAGCTCATGATGATTATGTTAACAGCTACATATTAAATGATGTAGATCAAAATCATAAAAGGTTCTGGAAGTATATCAAAGCAAAAAGATTTTCTAATACATCAATGAAATGTCTTATAAAAAACGGCCACACTTTTACTAAAACGAAAGACATTCTTGACAGCTTGAATGCAACATTCTATGAAGCCTTTAGCCAAGATAATAACCCTTTCAGTGAAACTGCTAATGCCGGTCAAATTGATCTGAACTTTCCTGACATGCCAGCGATTGCTATATCTTGCTCGGGTGTCAAAGCCTTAATTGATGGTCTCGATTCAAGTAAGGCGCCAGGTCCAGATCATATTAGCCCTAAACTACTGAAGCTAATTCCAGAAGAAGCAAGTCGATGTTTAAAAATAATTTTCGAGTCTTCTTTGAGAAAATCTGAGGTGCTCAGTGACTGGAAGAAAGCTTCAATCACTCCATTAGATCCCAATAATAAAAGGGGCCAAATCTGATCCCGAAAATTACAGGCCTGTTTCACTAACATCTATACCCTGCAAGCTCTTAGAGCACATAATCAAATCTGCCTTGTATACCCATTTAGACAATCATCAAATTATTACGGACAGGCAACATGGCTTTTGTAAGTAATATTCGTGTACCTCCCAGCTACTAACTTTTGTCCATAATCTTGCTGAGTCTATAAATTCAAAGGGTCAAACAGATGTTATTTTTCTCGACTTCTCTAAGGCTTTTGACAAGATATCTCATAAGAAATTATTGATCAAACTGCAAAGATATGGCATACGCGGTGAAAACCTCTCGTGGATTAAAGACTTACTTTTTGGTAGGACGCAAAAGGTCATGATGGATGGCGAAGAATCGAATGTTTGTGATGTTCTTTCCGGTGTTCCTCAAGGCTCCGTCCTTGGTGCTGTTCTTATTCTTCTATATATCAATGACATTATTACCGACGTTGATTCTAAGATTAATCTATTTGCTGACGACTGTGCACTTTACCGTGAAATAAAATCTGCAGAAGATGCTTCTGCTTTGCAAAATGATCTAGATAGGCTCTATAGATGGAGTTGTGATGGGGACATGGACTTCAATGTTACAAAATGTTTTTCTATGTCTGTCACACTGAAAAGAAATTTTATCGCAAGTGAATATTATATTTCGGATGACCTGATTGAAAAAGTACAGTCTCACAAGTATTTAGGTGTGTATATTTGTAACGAGACAGGGACGCAGGAGCATATTTTTGAGTGGGGGGCTGGGGATGAGTTTCAAGTCCATATGAAAGTATGGAAAAAGGGGGTCAGGGGCGGAGCCCCTGAAAAATTTTGCAATCCACGCCCTATAATTCAGTGGGAAACGCCCTGTTCGAATATAGATATGCATCCTGTCTTGGTAGAAAACAGTAGATTAAATCATTGAAGTTTTAGTGAGAAAACTGAATAGACCTTATTGCTACTCTATAGAGATTGTAGCCAGATCAGGTAAAATGATAGAGACACGTTTTCAGAGCAATGAGATCATGCTGAGCGCTAGGTGACCAAGAACACAGAACCCTTCTCTGACTTTGCATGTTTATGAGATTTTTGGACCAGTCTACGGCACCACGTTTTGAAAAAACTTGGGTTATTTACTTCCAATAGGTCCTGATGACTCCGGCACTGGTGCTTTTTAAAGGTGCTCTTTAATCACAAAAATACACAAGTTCCTTTGTAACGATCAATGATGTCTCTAATCCTTTCACGATAATATTCTTTCACTGACGACGACTATAAAACAAACAAGAACTGACGGCGACTCTCTAACAGACTTGATAGGCTAACGACAAAATTCCAGAAACAGCAACACGACAACGACTTAACATAACCGACGACTTTGACTGTAACTCCAACTCACGACAACTGTTAACGACGACTTCACATAACGACTGACTACACAGAACATTAAATGCCTTATTTATATTAACACACATGACGTAACAAAATAATTATAACATATGACGGACTAAGGGGGCAATGCAATGGCATGGTAACACAACACAACAAACGACAGTACACTAAGATTAGACAATACGTCACAGACAAGTAAAGCAACATGATGACAGTGACAGTGGGAGATGATGATGATGCAACACTTAGAATTATGATGACGGGGCAACAAAAAACGGAACATATAGGAACAGAGAACCAACGTTACTTAACATGACGAAACCAAAGATAAAAATAAAACTAGTACTATAACATAACTCCCTCCTTCAAAATCAAGCCTCCTGGCTTGAAAAATCAGAAGAGAGCAATGCAAAAAAAAATAAAAATTGCACACAATACACACAAAAATTTAATAAACATTTACCACAAACGTATTATGTCACATCACGAAAATCCATTAGCCCAGATGCTGTGTACACTGAGTGGCACTTTGGAATTCTTGGGCGTCCAAAATTGCTGCAAAGGTGTCTTCGTGGCCCTTTTACATCGGCATCAGGGTTCACTGCTAAAGACTCCTTGCAATGTTCTGAGGCCTTCTCTGCTCCATCCTCTCTAGTCCATCTAATGTCATCCACTCGAATGGGTGTTGTCCTTGAGAGCTCCAGATCATGGGTTATCCCCTGGAGCTCTTTCAACAGCTTACGAACATCCCTACCGAGCGAATCCACATCTAGGGGGCCGTTTGGTAGCGATGGATCTGGTGCGGGTGGCTCTACAAATGATGTATGGGGACAAGAATACCTCCTGTCCCAACAGTATTTTGCAACGTGGCCGACCCTGAGGCAACAGTAGCATATGGGTCGCCCGTCTTCACACCGGTAAATGTTCGTACGGTTGAGGAAAGGGTTTTGTGCTTTATCCTCCGCTTCCCTCACTTTTTCAGCCATAGCTGCCACAACTGTGCGCACAAGATCAAGAACACTTTGTAAGTCCATGTCTCAATCTGAAGTGTGAGTCCGTCCCGCGCCGGGGCACCAATGTGAAATTGAAAAATGAAAAAATATGTATGAATATTTGAATGTGAACGAAATGATTTGGAATTGGTGATGATGATTATTATTCTCGTTGTGGACCAAACTCTACTGTAGATGTTGAGCTAAGGCGATGTGATCTTCAGTGATGGCTGCGAGCGGTCTTTAAGTCATTGTCGAATCAGAATCATGTCCAGAGAGTAATCAGCTTTGGTATACCATATTTATTACAACTATTTAAACTAATGTCTATCTATATACATGGCTCGGCTGAGTGACATACGTCCCCGCCATGGCTCTAAGTTGTACTCATCTCATTTCTAACTCTAACTCTATTCCCAACTCTATTCAGCTCTTTCTCCAACTCTTTCTCCAACTCTTTCTTTTCAACTCTTTCCTCTTTAACTTAATGCGCGAGGGCTATATATACTTATTAACACCTAATGTTGTGTCAGCAGTTTTGCTGCTAACCAACTAATGATTACGATGCAGATTTCAATCCAAAAGAAGCATTGCGTAATCCTGGCTCTTTCTAGACTTCCTTAGACAATAGATAAGAATGCTGTGTAATGCTCGGTCATGTAGCTAATCTAACGGAATGATGACAAGGCTATATTTAAGCATAGTGCAATGGCAATAATACTGAATCCTAAACTCGATGCTATGAAATACTATTATTTATATATGCGTCCTAACCTAATCTCGTAAACTAACTTAACCTTAAAACTAGCAATAATACTGGCTCTACCCCATGGAGCCTCGACGAAACAACTAATACAATAAACGCCAAAATGGCACTCCTCAGTCTTTCCCAAGCACTGAGAGTCCAAATGCGATAAACAACACTAAATGCGGAATACGAATGTAGACACGAGTGCTTTCGCAAGCCACTCTGTCTTCGGCCTAGTTAACAAGGTGTTAGTTTATATAAAATCTATCCAAACAGTCTAGCAAAAATCTACCAAACAAACTAGCAGTATTACATACCTCCCTATCCAAAATAAAGAATCGTCCTCGATTCGAATCTTATTTCTGAACATACATAATACAACTACAAAGGTAATAGATTAATGACACACTAAAATTGACGCAAATACAATAATTAAATACACGAAGATAATGTTCTCACTTGACGCTTTTAAGGGTGTGCAAACTCTGTAACATCACTGCCAGTGTTAGTCGCCTTACGTCTGTCGAAAAAATTATCTTTCTTGTCTTCTAACCAAAGAAGGGAATGTTCTTTACCTTTCAAGGGTGTGCGTCCGGTTGGACTCATGATCCGGTTGGTCGTCGCCTTTGGTCCAAGAAAATTCCAAACCAATGTCTTGATCGAGCGAAAAATCGTGGTTTGTGGATAAGCGGTCTTTTGCAAGCACCTTGTTATTATCCCACACCTGACACCATTGTGAAATGTAAAAATGAAAAACAAAATGTTTGAATGAAATGAAATGGATTTGGAATTGATGATGATGATGCAACACTTAGAATTATGATGACGGGGCAACAAAAAACGGAACATATAGGAACAGAGAACCAACGTTACTTAACATGACGAAACCAAAGATAAAAATAAAACTAGTACTATAACAGAAGCATAGAATCGAAATGGTACAAAGAAACGGAGCCCGTTTTGCAATGGGTGATTATCGTCAGCGGTCAAGTGTAATAGATTTATTGTCACATTTAAAATGGGACTCACTCGAATCGCGTAGATTATTATTTCAGTTAAAATACGTTCACAAAATGTTTACAAGCCAGGTGGCTTTGAAATCCCTTGATTATTTTTCAATGGCAGCTTTTACAACGACAAGAAATTCACACTCAAAATAGATTATGCCAAAATTTGGAAGAGTTGATGCTGTTAAATTTTCATTCTTCTTTTCAGTCATACCCATTTGGAATAGCTTGCCTGATGACATTGTAAATCAGTGTAACTCAGAATCCTTTTACAGTCTATGTAAAAACCATTTCAGCGAACGATAGATGCATAGAGATTTGTATCGGCCCAAATGGGTTGTAAAATGTATTTTTGATGATGATGATGATTATGATGATGCTCCTGTCTAGCTCCGCCACTGTAGTAAGCTTCAAAATCATTAAATACTAGTATTATCAATAATTGTATGGGTCCTCGATGGGATCCGGGCTGGGATCTGCATTGTTGTACCTAAGTTCTATGGAGGCTGAAAATGTTCTCTGCAGGATGTTGACGAGTATTTGGAAAATTCCGGCCTCGCTTTGAGGAGATCACTTGCTTTCGTGAATCGTGATTGAGATTGTGATAGCATGGCGCTCCAAAACGTCAACCCTGTGATCTACGAACGAGCTAAGGATAGAGAGTTAACAAGTGAAGAGACAGACGAGCAGTTTACAGATAGGATTGATGAGAGAGAGATTTTTGATATCCTTTTTTATGTTTTAGCGGTGCTACCTTTATAGACCTTACTGCTTGCCTGAAAGTAATTTCATGAAGGTTGTTGACTTCTTATTTTGAATAAGATCTCAACATTTTTATATATTTGCAGAAATTGCAGTAATGTAATCTGTTAGATTACGTCTATGGATCGCATACAAATATTTCAAGAGCCAGAAAACTCATTGGTTGGCAGCTTTTCAACTTCGGTCGCATATTCTATGCATTTTAGTGTTATGTGACATCAAATGTGTTAAATAATTCACAATGGTTGTATGGAGTGATAAATAGTAATAGCATTCAGTGATTAAGTTCAGTTCTGTTTGTTTCATTTTTGAAAAGTCAGCTACATACAAAAGTTATAAAACTATCAAAAGCAATCACTAATCAATGTTGATGCACTTGGTGTACTTAGCTGTCTTCACATTACGGCAGAATTGACTGGCCAGAAAACGTTTGTTTTGGTTACACCGAATACCCCCCAATTCCTATTGAAATGCACAGTGATAAATCTGCTTATAATTTAGTTATTCTAAAATTAGATTGCCTATTGGTCTATGCTTTGATAAGTTTTGGGCCCTTCAACAATCAAATCATCCATACAACAATCATTTTGACACTAGAAAGCTCAAACAAACCAAGTGTTTTTATTATATATGCAAGAGCTGGATGAAATCAGGTGACAATTTCAGTCCATAATTCTTTTTAGTTTAGAAGCTGTATGGATCTATCTACTGTCAAAATTATTAGTAATTCACCTTGGCCATTAGTTATTGAGCTTGATGATGGTTTTGCTGGACTTTATGTTTTGTTCAACTTCACAATTTTTTGCTAAATTCCTTTGACATGAGTGGTATCTAATTTGTACATATTTGGAGAATTGCAATATGCATAAGATTTTTCCAACAGTTCTCTCCATGTACTTAGCCCAAATTTCTTTAGCATGTTCTAAGCTTTCTTCAACATGTTTCATAGAATTATACTTGTCCCTAAGACCACCTTTGGCACACAGATAGCAGGCCTTGCCCTCAGCTAGACAAAGGTGCTCTAAAAATCAAGCACCTAGAACAATCTAGGTGCTCTATTTTACATCTTTTCTAAGAATGCATTTAAGGTTCATAGAAAAGACTCATTACAAGCAAATTTAACAGGGACTCTATCCTAGAAATATGTGATGTCTTAAAAGTAGTTAAAGGGATTGTGATATTAAAAAGTGTGATTTCCTTGTAGGGTAGACCTATCCACACAGCTGTGTAAAGTGAGGATTTCTGTCTACCCAGACAGAGATACATTATTAAAGGATTAGCTTGTGATGATTTAAATTGAAGCTGACTTAGTCATAGCAAAGTTTAGTCATAGCAAAATTAAACTGTACATATTGTACAATCTCTAACTAAAGGGCAACCAAACAATATTAAAGGGGCACAGTAGCCCATCACTAATTGCATAATCTGTATATTTTGTCAAAAGTTAACATGAAATGAAGAAAGAACACTGTCCAGCCTAAGGCAAAATTTGCCTCAAATGTAAATGTCTCAATCATTTCTCTAGGGAGTATGACAGTTCAAACTTCAGGAAACACATCTACTCCAAGGAGAACTTTTAGAAAATAACAAATGCATTATGTAGATGATGAAGAGAATGAGTACTATGAAGTGCTCAGGTTACCAGAAGAATCTGTAACATGCAAGTCTGTTAAGTTGGGTTGAATCTTTGCAGCTTGAGACATAAGTTGTAAGCTGGCAAACTTCCAAATCAACAAGCAAATTGCTGCCTCATTCCCAAGCATTTTGTTCCAACTGTTGTCATCATAGAACCTACAAAAAGCATCTTGAAGATGCTCAATAAAACAACTGTCACCACTCTTAGAAAGTGTCAGGTAGAAGTTGACAATCCAAAGACCTGCACTACTCACACTGTAGACTTCATGTTGCTAAGTGATTCATGCATTCCATTGATTAGCAATTCTCTGATGCAAGACATAAATCTTGTAACTATCCGTGTATTAGAATATACTGAATGTGAGTACAGAAGCAATCCCCTTGACACTGTCTGACATTATATCTAACTACTCAGATGTTTCTGATGGCACTGGGAAGCTAGAAGGAAGTTATCACCTTTTCATCGTTTTTGACATAGCTCCTGTTGTTCACCCACCACGCACAGCTCCTCTCGTTATTAAAGGCCGCTTACAATCAGAAGTTGACAAACCAGTAGTAATGAGCATAATTACACCTGTGACTGAGCCCACAATATAGGTATCCACCATGGTGATTGTTTTGAAGCCTAATAAACCTATAATATGCTTGAATCCAGCTGATCTGAATAGAGCTATGAAGTGTACTCACAATCCTCTACATGCTATTGAGGGCATACTTCCAAATCTCAGTAATGCTAAATGTTTCAGCACACTTGCTGCAAAGAATGGATGTTGCAATGTGGAACTAGACAAGGAATGTCCGCTGTTGACTTCCTTCAAGACGCCATTTGGTGTCAACAGTATTGTCGATTAGCTACATTTTAGTCTAGGAAAGTAGCACGGATGAGCACAGCTGTGACTGACCACTATAAAATACTGAAAGCACTTCTTGAAAGATGTCGCGAGAGATTGAAACTTTATAACAATAAGCTGGGGCTACGACAGAACGAAGTAGAATTTGTAGGATGTCTAATTACATCGAAGGGTCTCAAACCAGATCCAGAAAAAGTGAAGGGCTGTTGCTGGAATGCCTGAACCACGTGACGTAGCTGGAGTTCGTCATTTTATTGGATTTGCACCATACCTAAACAAATTCATTAGTGGTTTGAGTAATATCTATTTGTCACTCAGAAAGCTGACTCGGCAGGGTGCTTAGTGGTGTTGGCTAGAGACACACTCTTAAAGCTGTATAAGATGTGAAAGGTTAGTTACCTCAGAATCTATCCTGCGTTACTTTGATCCAAAGGAAGAAGTAAATCTACAAGTTGACGCATCTGAAAAGGAACTTGGTGCTGTGTTGCTTCTAAAGGGTCAACCTGTAGCCTTTGCAAATAGAGCACTTCCTGATGTGGACACTCGGTATCTCCAAATTAAAAGAGAGATACTAGCTGTAGTCTATGGGCTTAAAAAGTTCTGTCGTTACGTTTACGATCGATATGCAACAGTTTAGAGTGACCACAAATCACTGGAAATGCTCACACGGAAACCGTTTTTAGCAGCACCAAAAGATTGCTGTGTATGGTATTGACACTTCAGAGCTACCCATTCTCAAAATCTGGCAGAGTAACACCGGTCTTTAAATTTGGAGACCCTTCTAACATAGATAATTACAGATTTATGGCATTTATCTCTGTCCGGTTCAAGGTGTTAGAATAAGTTGTTTTTGACCAGTTATCAGACTACTTAGACTCGGGTAAATGACTATGCCCACATTAGTTTTGATTTCATCAAGTATGGTCGACGCAACATGCAGTAACTCTACTAAGAGACAATTAACCTAAACATCAACAAAGGGTTTTGCACTGTTGCACCGTTCATCTTTGCAAGCCTTTGACAGTCTGGCATTTTACATTCTTTCAAAAACTTCCGCATTATAGGATTGGTGGCAAAGAACTTAACTTGATATTTGACTATCATTTCAACAGGAAGCAGTATGCGTTTTATGACAACGTCAAGCCCTACGGCGAGAAAGCTACGGATGGTGTACCTCAGGAATCAATTTAAGGACCTCTTCTATTTGGAATAGTGATTAATGATTTTCATCATGTTCCCTACAAGACAAGCACTATCTTAAATGAAGATGACAGTTATTTACCGTGCTGCAAAGAATTCAAAGGATGTTAAACATTGCTTAGATCAACCTAGATGATAAAAAATATACAGACATGGTTTCTGTTGACTTGAAGAAGGCATTCGATACGGTGAGCCACGATATTCTAGCTAGAAAACTCTACCTTTATGGGGTTCGAAATACGGAGTTGAAATGTTTCCACTCATATTTAAACGATAGGCAACAATTATGTTAAGTTAATGGTATATCTAGCTTAGCGTACGCTTCCAATAGTATAGATGATATAACAAAGTCCGTGAATGCTGAACTAGAAAACCTAAGAAAATGAATGCTGAACTTTAAATGTTGCAAAAGCTACATCCATGATAAATAATAGGTAGACTTTTTATTAAAAGGCCTAGCTGTTGTGTTATGATTATGCTCTCTCATTAGACCGTCAAGATTTCCTTATTGGTTGATTATATTTCTTGACAATTTCATCACACATAATAAGATCCATAAATGATCCAGAACATCCATTGACTTTGGAGGAACTGAATGTCGTCGATGAATCAAACATAGAAGTGGATGATGACGGTAATTATGTCAAAGTGATGTTTACACCAACAATACCGCATTGCAGTATGGCCACGTTAATTGGGCTATCTATCCGTGTAATGCTGCTGAGATCACTCCCAGATAGATTCAAGGTATGCTACATTAGCATTCTAATTCTCGTTTCTTAATGGAGCTTCGATAAGAATCACTAAAGTAAATGAAGGAGGCTCACATTTGTGATGTTTTGTTTCATCGTGCGGTTACTTCAGAGTGTTATGTTAAAGAAGAGATATAATGGTTAGCTACCCAATATTAATAGTCAAACAGATATTTCTCCTTCTAGAGCCCTAGACAAGTAGAAAGAAAGCCTGTAGAAATCTTATCTTTCAATGTATAGTCTAGTTAGGGTATCAATCAGTGTTTATTTTAGCCTCGTGATGTATAAAGAATTCGATCAGAGTTAGCCTTTGCTAAGTTCCTTTTTAAAGCAGTGATTGAGAAAATTATAGATGTAAATTGACTGAAAGTGATATGCTGACGAGTTTTTATATTTTTTGAGGTAGATACTGGCTATCTTTATTTGAATGAAGAGCAAAATGTTATGTTACTTTGATGTACATATAGTCAGCATTAGGCAGAGGTGGTGCCATTGGGGGAACTTGGGGAGGTGATGTCCCCAGAATTTCACTGAGCCCCTCATCGGCACTTAGATTTTGAAGATTTCTATGCATTTTAGTATTTTAGTCTCCATCATAACTTGCACTTACAGATGTCTGTACTTCATTGCCAATGCCATCTCAGTAAGTTTGAGTCATCTCATTTTAAGGCAACCTGAAAGACTAGGTCCCATAGAGCGTTCTTTCTACGTTCACTTCGATAGAATTTGCTCCCACACCATTTCTTCACTGGAGCTATTTATTCCATTAAGCAGTGGGAAGATGTCACAAGATTAATATTACCGAACTTACAGACCTTTGCGGGAAAATAGCATTAAAACATCCGTTGCGATCAATGTTTTGTCGCTTTTCATTCCAGTGATTTTTATATTTACTGCTGTTATATTAGTGACCGTAAGACGAAGACGAATACAAGAATTTTGCAGCTAATTTATTGCTGTGAACCAAAGTAAAAAATGTTCTAGGCTTAGCGAAAGTCCACCATCAGAAATAGTAGTTTGGAGCATGTACGTGACATATGTGGGTTAGATAGTAGGACCTAGAAAGGGAAAGTTGCATCAAAGGAAACGTGTGGATATGAAGTTTAGGGGCAACCTGATCGTACAAAGTAGTCCATGGGCAATGGCATCAAACAGTGCAATTTGGGAAGTAGCAGTATTGTGGATAAGTAAATCAAAGCTAATGGAAATAAGAAAATATGATGGACATAACAGATGTGTAAACATCAAGGGGATGGTCCTTTGCTACTGGATAGATCCAAACTAATGTTGAAGGTATCCACGAAGAAGTCGGCACCCACCTGTTTTGTACTCAACTGATGAGTTAGTAAGTAACAGTTCACAATCAACAATTTTACAACTAACACCATACTGAGTCGAATCAAGTTAAGATCAATAACTTTACATAATTTAGTTTAGAAGTTTCTAGCTATGTTCTATCATAGATTTAAGTATCAGATTACTTCATTCAATATTTAAACCAATGTTCTAGTACGATCAGGTTGAAGTGTATTCCCAACAAATAACTAGGGAATAGATGAATACCCAAGTCAAAGTAGAAATTTAAGTCAAGAAAGCTCAGATATGTAATAGGCACACATCATTTATTTTGTAGGTAGATGTCCAAATTACTCCTGGAGCCCATGCATCAGAGGCAGCAGGTTGTTATTCTACATTTTTTCACTTTAGTAATCATAGCAACCATTTTATACAGTTGCTTTTGCTTGCAATTAGCGTTGATCTTGTTATCATTAAAAAACTGTTGTTGACAGTAATTACAGCATATTAGTCATTGCGGAATTCAGAATTTCCTATTCTTAGCCGCGTTCATTATTTTTAAACTCATCGGGAATACGAATATGGTATAACTTAATTGGGAGGCCTCTTACATTTGTTTTATTTGTGAAACAAGAATAAAAGGAAAATGAAGCTCTGATCCGGTATTAGTTAACAATTAGGAATCAATGGCTGAATTTCAATTTAAATCATCCTTTCAGATAGGTTCGAAATGCAAGTACATACATACTGTACAGAGTCTGAGAAGCAAAACGGTAGAATTTTACATGCGCGAAAAATGCGCATCGCCCCTGTAGGATACGGCAAATAACCTCACTTGATAACAGGCTTCATATTGAAATTGAGAAAATCGCGTAAGGCCCCTGTTTATTGGCGCTTTTTAAAACTGATTATGTTTGAAGCTAGCATGTTAAAGGTGTTCATTGTTAGTATTGTTGCTTTCTTATCCTCAGCATTGTTTGCAAATTCCGCGCCTTCCTGATCTTAATTCCCATTTGTCTCTTAACATTTTCGATCTTGCTACATGAACTTTCTATTGCTCATCTAATACATGTCTTATCTAGACTGTCGGTGTTTTTGGAAAGTTGAATATATTTGATAGTCGTTTGGGAAATACGTATAGCTGGTTATTGTAGAATATTAGGAAACTTCCGGGCTGAAGGAGAAACCTTGTTTGTAATGAACAGACATTTATAACAATCATATTCTTAGCTCCATTGAATGACCCATGCAATAAATTTTTGTAACATATTGTGAAAAATGGTATGAAATGCTGAAAAATATTTAGTCTCAAACATTTATTGTGCTCTTACAAAATATATTTTGTTTGGACTCATTCGCTGTCGTCATCAGAAAGAGTTCAATTTTGAAACCCGCCATGACAGATCATGGCAATAGTCTACTTACACAAGTTTTCCAGATGTTGCTTCTACGGAGCTGTGAAGGACATAGATTTGTATTATGACTCACAGGTATCAAACAACTTGCTCCAAACTGATATACTCGAGAACAAAATGAAAATTTGGCGATATAACCTCTTCCATATCTTGGTACAATTTTTGGTAAGAGAGAATTTCTTCTTGCTCGATACTCTTTCGTATAAGCCAGATCAACTGTTTTTAAAAAATTAGATTTTATAAGCATTTTACCAGTGTGTTTTGGCTTGAACAATAGTGTGCGTAAATTAGGTGCAACCCAGTTTAGATTCAAAAGTGCTTCTGTTATGCTTACGTTTGATGGTTATCACCCAGAACTAAATGTGTGCCATGCCAATTCAATTCTTGGCAATGGTTTTCTTTTATGAAGGCAAGTGGTGATAAGTAGTGATACACAACCGTATAATGCATTTGGTCAATATCAAGATCAAGTGTCATTGTAGAGCAGTAATATTTGATTATGGTGCAGTGCGAAGATTTTTATATATTTGAAACCAATAGGATTACACAGTGTTCTAATATTTGAGCAAGGACTTCGTTCGCTTTATTTTTTGTTTGTTTTTAGAGAACGAGGAAAGATTAGTTATCATTTCTAAGGCATTCCTAATTAGAGTTGTTTGATATCTCATGCAAGACTGATATTGGCTGTTATCTAATCGTCATTCAAATTGCCATTTCTTTTCCTCTTCTTTTACTTCAGTTCGTTTTTCGTCTGCATTTATCAGTGCAATGGTAAAACGAGAATGGGATCTTTTCACAAGCAACTAACTTGTTTCTTCCTCGTGGACTTTTGTGCATAGCTTGCTGGGCTTTTCCCAATCTAAATCTGGGATTCGTTGATGACTTTTGACGAATTGTCAATTTTTTCCTGCATATATGTCCCTATTTTTGACCAGCTCTTTTTCTTCTGCAGCAGCTTTTGCCTTATCAATTCTCTATGCTCTTGTTCCATCATACAATGCTGATCTTATTTTGCCTTGCATTTGATTTAATTCTCTTTGCACCATTGTATGACAGCTCCAGTGGGTTGGTATATTTCAATTTGCCATGGAAATATGTGATTTGGGCAGATAATTGATCAATTCCAGTCCTTCAGTAATGATCTATAAGATACACCCATCGAAAAAGTAAGGAGAAATATTACAGACGATAGTTAAATCAAGGTGATTGGACTTGTGTTGCAAGTTTTTTATGTGGGTGGGAAAGTTGGTTCCAGCATATATTTGATATTTGATATTTGATTTGTTTAGGGAGGGTTGCCCTTCAACAGAAGTTGTTTTTCAAGGGGCCCTCCAATAGTGTTATAGTATTCCATTTACTACCACCAGTGTTCAAAGATTATCATAAAGAGATTTCTTGAATAGCAAAAGACCATTGCACAGCCTAGCCTTCTGACTTTTATCGATCTAGGACTTGTTTTCATTTGTATAAAGTAAGCTAGATTTAGAGCATCGATGTAAAGGAAGTTGACAAACAAACAAAAGACGTATTAGGTATGTGTTGAACGTAAACATTGTATTCTTAGGCCATTTCTAACTCAATGCTAATTTTTCTTCTTTCATTCATTCTTATTCCTGAATAACACACCTTGGACATCACCCAGTGTCACTCCTGTCATCGCACAACTGATCATTGCTCTTCTGTTATTCTAACGCCATTATCGCCACACGCCATCATCGCCACACGCCATCATCGCCACACGCCATCATCGCCACACGCCATTATCGCCACACGAATCCATCCAGCAATCTGCTAACAACAACCTAATCCTTCCTCAACGTAATTCGTTTTTCTTTTGGTAGTTCTTCTCTTCTATATATATTCATGTAAATTGTAGTGTATAGTTAGTCAGAGTGGAGTCAGAGTACCGTCAACATCATTGGATCTCCTTTCTCTGCCTCCGTGTTCTCTGCACGTTGCTACGAGCCCAAAACAGATAAACGACGGGTGTCACTGAACGAGCATAGCAGTCTATAGGAAGCACCAACACACGTTCCAATAGGTATTTGCTTCCTAGAGGTAAAGGTTAGTCCCATATACGTTTCCGTATGCTGGGGAGTGCCTGATAGAGGGGGCACTTAACCTGAGCCGACGGAGTAGTGAGGTAGGGTGGCCAGTCCTTTATTTATTACGTACATGATATTTATTCAATTAATTCTTTATTATTGATATTGTTACCGGTATTGGTTTGCGATTTTGTAATTCTTGTCAAAGCAAGCTGTAGCTGTTATCTCTATCGTGTGGTAAAATAACTTCTTTCTTTGCTATCTTCGTGTTATTTTTTGAAACATTGATACTATGATATAGGTATGATTGAATAGTCTGTTAGTTCTACAGAACCTCACTATCGTACAAAAAAGCGGAAACATTCTATATCATCCTGAAAGTACTTCTTTCGTCCAATACTCATTGCAGTATGTAGCGTTTCGTAGACCTTTAACGTTGAACGGACGTTATCTGACATTTCATGCGTACTCTAACGAGTGTTGGAAGAAAGAAGCTGTCAGTGTGATATAGAATGTTTCAGCTTTTTCGTGCGATAGTGAAATGTATAATTTTGTAGTAGATTTTGGATAGTCATAGCACTTACTTTTTTACACAGTGAACAAACAACTTGCTGACAAAGAAAGAGTTGCTGCTGCACTAGAAAATTCAAGCTTGCTCGAAGTTGTAAACCAATGCCTTACACCAAAAGGATAAATTAATTTGTTTGTTTCTTCCATTGTTAGAGCATCTTATGTATTGCTTGTAAATAGATTTCACTTGTATATCGAATTAAAGATGTCTAAGTATTCCTATGGCTAGTCTTGCGGGATATCATTCCTTGGTTGATGTGTTCTTCGATGCTTTCTCTTTTTTGTGATATATTAGACAGACCAATGAATGATTCTTGATTCAACGTTGCATATGTTGAACAGTGTTGAAAAGATCTATGATCTACGCATTAGTATAAGATAAATGTAGTACATTAACAGATAGTTAAATGCTGGACATGGGAAGCAAGCATATGGGGTGATTGAGGGTGGAGGTAAATTCAGCTAAATAGAAGAGAAGGTGCAAGCCTCTGCTTTAGGAAAGGTAGCTTGAGTGTTTTTGAAGTTTGAGAGTGAGCTTTGACGTTTAGGTATGGGACAGATTGAGGGTATTAGAGAATAAGCCTAAACAGTTAAGAGATATAAATAAAAAGGAGACTTTTGTTGTCTTTTGAAATATAATATTTGCGATTGATACATATGCAGGAAAATGTAGCTTGATTTTAAAATTTGATTTTATGAACAACGACTAATAACATTAGGACTATAAGGAGAAACAGTCCAGTGTATCATTTAGATTTCATTTTAACGACTTGCCATGTTACGAAGGAACATCCGAGTAAGTAAAGTTAGGCGATTTCAAAAAAATTGACGATGCCCAGGAGTGCGTTTTTTTTTTTTTTGTTTTTTTCTCTATTCATTTAAAAACACAATTACTAACGACAATCAGTTAATTTACTACGTGCCATCCATAGCGGGAAAGGACTAGTAGTCAGCGAGTTCCCACTATGTATGGCACTTACCATTAAGTATAAAGTATTCTAATGATTGCTGCAGGAGAGAAACACCCCAGTGGCAAACACCTAGCCATCATGTTAGGCGATTGAGGTTTAGGTTTGACGAGCAAGGAGCATACTGAGAGCTCCATGCTCGAGCAGAATCGATCGACATTGGAGGTTATAATGCCTCCAGGCCATTTTCCCCCTGCAGCAATTTTCAACGTAAGAAAGAAAGCTATATACGCTAACTCACACAAACACACACACACACACACACACACACACACACACACACACACACACACACACACACACACACACACACACGCACATACACACACGCACACGAATGCACCAAACAAAAATAACATACACGGACAGATAAAAATCACGAGGTTTTAGTTTTCACGAGGAGTGCGTTTGGGATTACTAGTCCAATCTCCAGCTAATTAGCGGGAAGATTGGTGGAGGTGAATAGCCAGATATGTGAGCGGAAAATACCCAATTAAGGAAATATGGAAATGTCTCAAAATGATCTATGCTCATTATTTGCAATGATGGGAAAATTGATTTCTAAGGCATGTTTGTGAGATTGTCTTGGGTTCATGTTGAGTAACATTATTTTGCTTCTGTGGATTGAGGATGCAGAGACGAATGCATGTCTTACAGGACGCTGTTTATCAGACAGCATAGCAAATGGCGCAGAAGGGATTGAGCTGTGGTTGTATGACAGCAGTGGAGTGGTTATAGTGAGCAAAGAGAAGAGTAGTAGATTGGAGTGGTGGGATTTGGTCTCGATTGTGGAAGGCGGCAAAAGTGATACCAGAAGTAAAGTCAAAATGAGAGTGTGACCTCTGTTTTCTAGGTGCCATTCAGTATCTGGCTCCAACATTGAAACTTGATTAGTTCATTCAATCGTTTGCTTTATATTTTGATTTTGGCAGCAAGCTATATTTTCCCTGACAGTATATTGTATGCACGCTCAACTTTCAGAGCAGAACATTCCCCCAAAGTGTCTTGTTACAGTCATTTGTGCGACAGCAATGTACTGGATGCCGAGTAATGCCTTAAGAGAAGAAATTTTGCGGGAAGAAACTTTCATGGAATTTTTTTCGCAATTCGCCCTAAAGACGCGAAATTTAATTCCGCGAAAACGAGGAAAAATTGCTCGATCGTGAAAATAAATCCCGCGAACCTTAGAACACTTCACAAAATTCTAACGTATGTATCTTTTTACAATCAACTAGTGAAATTAGTTTTTGTATCTGTAGCTGTTCTGAGAATTTCCGGTAAAAGCCCATTTCCATTTTGGATGGAAATCCATTGTTCTCTCTCCGTTGATCAAGCTTTCTATAGCGCAAATGTAGCTTCTGTTATCTACAATCAATTGTCGACGAAATGTAATATGCAAACGGAAAATGGAGAACAGAGGTAGCAATGTGGAATCTAAATTTGAATGGAATAATGATACAGTTGGAACGTTGATTGAAAGGTAAAAGTGAGTTGTAAGGTAAAGGAAAGATACGCGAGTTTTGAGTGTTATCATAAAGTACTCATTGAAAGTTTTGAAGATGACCAAAACCAGAGAAAAGGTAAAGGCAAGTAGCAGTGAGACTACAAACAGACTACAGCTGAAAGTAACTTTAAATCAAGTGAAAAGCACATAACTTTCAATGATGAACCACGCAGGCATGATGGGCCTAACGATGTATCAAGAGAACTACTAGACAATTCTCCTACAGAAGCAGACAGGCAAGAAGAATTGGTGCCCCAGCCAAATGAGTTTTGATTGCTATCATAAAATGCTCGCTATCACTTTCAAAGATGACCAAACCCAGAGAAAAAGTAAAGGCAAGTAGCTGTGAAACTACAAGACAGACTACAACTGAAAGTAACTTTAAATCCAGTGAAAAGCACATAACTTTCAATGATGAACCACGCAGGCATGATGAGCCTAACGATGTATCAAGAGAACTACTAGAAAATTCTCCTACGGAAGCTGACCGGGAAGACGAATTGGTGCCCTAGTCAAATGAAGGCAACGAGTCAATAACAACACATATTGAAGAAGTGGTATTTGAGGCTATTGACATCATCCGATATATCAAAACCATCATTATCAACTTCATCAGATCACAGTATTCTGGTTCATTGATGAAAATGGCAGATCTGAACTCTTGCGTTGCCTAACGGTGCAGTGTACCCCCTCTTTCCCCTTCTATTTTCTCCCTAACGCTTCACAACAGATCAAGACACCCCGTCCCTTAGAGGTCTCACGAAACGGGGGAGTGGCAGCCTAATTCGCGAAAATAAGTCCTCATAAAAATTTTCAAGATGGCCAGCTCACGAAAAACATACTCACGAAAAAATAAAAAAGGCTGACTCGAAAAAAATACTAGCGAAAATTTTAAGCAAAAATAGGTTTTCCAATTGCTTTTCATCATAGCCAGATTGGTATTCACTATTCAGCTGCACGCAGTGTGTTAATTGTGCAACATAAACTTAGCAAAACTCATACCCTGCTGTATGTGCTTACCACTCCATATCTTACCTATTAAGGAGCGTCTGGAGGGAATATAGCTGGGCATATAGATTTGCCATATAAGTTCAAAGTTGATACTTTTTTATTGATAACACATTGATTAGAAACACCCGTTGTGATCTGCATTGTTCTATAGGATCTTCATAAGGCTAAAACCTTTCGAATTGACACGTAGATTGTGGCGCTCCGCTGTATTTCCAGATATACCAAATCAATTAATAATTCATAAGTTTTGTTGCAGAGCATCTGGTTCAGAACACTTTCTTGCCGATGCAAATGAAACCTTGGTATACAAACCACTTCTGAGATAAAATTATTACAATTCAGTCACGATTGTCATTCTTATATTATTTCTTAATGCTAACAGAATGGCAAAGCAAAATAGAAAGGAAAACGTGAATCTCCAGTACAATCTGTTTTAATTCTCTTCCTCGGCAAACGTTACATTCAACCACTTCAAAAATACTAGAAGAAACAATCAAATATATCCATTTTAATCATCTTCTACACATCTTTTACACATGTTATCCAATAAAACTGGTGCTTTCAATCGCTAGATGGTTTAACTTTAAAACTAATCTAAAGTTCTTCCTTTCCAGCGGTCTTGAACTGTGCAAGAACATTCTTTCTTCTATAAATACCATCAACTTGAGTACCACTCATTTGTCCTCCTGAGGGTATTTGAGAAAAGTAAATAATAGCCTCAAGACAATAAAAATACATAGTAACACATGCAATGAATTTCTCTATAGTACGTTCATCACCATCCACATACATAAGCCCCGTTTCCAACTGGAAATGCATCTCACTTCATTTTGTACAGAGCCAATAGAACAATGATAATTATCATTTTGACATCAAAATTGTCGTTGGAAACTGTAAAAGGGATACAATTTGCTAATGGCTAAACAACATCGAAGTTTCTCATTGGCAGACTGATTCAGCATATATGTTGCTGTTCTTATTGCATAAAAACTGATCGCCACTTCGGGAAATCACGGTTTGGGTATAATAAACTTGTTGCTTTACTCAATCGTACATTATCCCTTGTATGCTGGGTAATTCAAACCGCTCATTCACCATATTGGAGAAGCAAGGAAAAGTTTAAATGATAAAAATCGAGAACAACAAATAAAATGATAACCTATCAAAATTGAGTATTGCAGTGGGGAACCTTAACTGTTTATATAGCTACAGAATGAATATAGCCACCGTTCTATCATTCGACTGGCTAATGGGGTTAAGAATGATAGCTGTCTGCACATAGGCCACAATTGCACATATGCACGAGGATGAGGAATCATTACAAAAAGTAGCGTATCACTCTTGCTCTGCGAAGGAACAAGGCCCATATAAATAGTACCGTTTCGCATATCATTTAGCTTGGGTATATATCATTATCATTAAATGAATATAGTTTTTAATTCAAAGGCTACAAAGCATACAATGAGAATATATAAAAACGACTTTCCACACCACTTCTTACCAAACATGACAACAAAAATGATAGCTAAAAGAACTTCTGTGAAAGGCTTTGACTCAAGACATTATCGAGTCCAAATACGTAAAATCTATGCATTGAAGGTATATAATTCATAAGCTTACAAAACTAATAAAGCTACCATCGCACAATGAAAAGCAGAAACTACTGATTCTGTAATTTTCAGCGAAATAACCATAAATCAAATATTAAATCTCACCCAACATCCTTTCAAGTCTGTCACTTTCTGTAGTTGGGTAGGAGTCACCTTTGTCAATAATTTTCTGCATCACTTTGAGATAATACTTTGCAGCTCTGCAAAACATACACATAATACAGAGAAATAGAAACATGATTTGAAACTACATACTTAAATATATATGCAGATGTATATTGTTGGGAGTGTCTGCGCGCATATCTATTACATGCGTGTACACATGAGTACCAAATAAATGGGCTTGAAAAATTATTAGAAAAATAATCAGTGGGGAAGGGGGTCGGAATAAATGGAGAGGCTGCGAATAGAAAACATGATAATATGAGGAAAATCTTTCAAAAATGCTTCACGATTCGTTCATGTAGCCCACTCATATAAAGTGAAAATGATTATTATAGGATTTCCGTGAATGATATGAAAAGCAGAAAATTAGTAAAATGATACGTCACAAATGAACTGTTACACATGAAGAACAATTCATGCTAAAATTGCTTTTACCATTAGTGGTAGAATAATTGCACGAAAGAAAACAATTAAGACTAGTGTAAACCATTAGTTATTTCATGTTTGGTCGGTATTCGCTTTCTAGAACAGGTCGTTTACAAGCGGGCGGCGTTCATTACAAATGTTCGCTAGAAGCGCGACGTCTCTCAGAGGGTGATGCTTATCAGAGGGCAGTACTAATTAGAGGGAATGCGGTTATCTGTGCTATAACTGGTACAGATCCATTTGGGTTCGTTCTAGTGTAAACGGAGCCGTAGTTTATAACAGAAAATGGAAATGTCAAAACATCTCTAAAGAAAAAGAAATGCCCGAGTTATTTTGCTGCAATCCTGATTTCTACAGGTTGCTCTCTAGCTGCATTTTCCTACAACTGTATAGCTATATATTATATGCATGTATCAGAATGAAAAGAAACCACTACAAATGTAATAAATCCTATTTACTTTGAATCTTCCTCTTTTTCCGCTGCATCAGTAGCCTCTTTTAATATATCACCTCTGTTTGCCTGTGTATAGTAATCAAATTGTACCAAAAGAGAAGCAAAATGCAAGGGTATGAAGTACAATACATTAAAAACAAAATAGTTTATTCTTCTGACTGGATCTTTCTCTGAAAAAAGTTCACATATATAAGGAACTGAGAAAGAATGGTAGTGCTTTGCAATCCATTTTGATTGTGCTAGCACGACATACCAACAAAATTGTTGAAAACCAATTAAACAAATCTATAAACTAAACTTTTTTGACAAATAGATAAAGTAGCTAGTAGAATAAGAGTCACTCCATACAAAATCGCCTGTTTTGAAAAGGTCCCATGTGACCCATCTCAGATTTTTCTCAAATTCTCAGTATACACTGCTTTAACGGAAAAAAGAAAATCCTGAAAATTATAGCTCATTAGAGAAATCCTATCAAAAGTTATAGGCAATTGAAATTTAGCAGATTTTGCATGCAAAAGATTTAAGATACTCTTTTCATTTTCAATGGCCCATATCTCCATTGATACTCATAGAAATGAGTTGAAATATTACCACTTCCTTCATGAACTTCACTGCAATCTCATCAAACTTACTCAATCTTCCCTCCTAGACACAAAAAATCTAACATCAACAAATGAACCACAGAAAACTACTGCAAGCAAGCACTAAAATAAGAGAAGCTCATCCAACTGCAAAAGCTTCCACGCATTTCTTGGAAATGCCAATGGCTCAATTATTTGAGTGCTTTGCCGATCAAAAGATGCTTAATCTGAATGGTCCATAAATGAAATCTGTGAATTTATTTGACATAAATCCACATCTCCCTTACACCTATGCAAATACTTAGCAATAAACTCTTTCTTTCTCCTCTTCATAGAAATCATATAACTGCATTATCAAACTGCCTTGCTTATGTGTTTGTTAAAGTGATAATATTCTTGTTCATGGAGCAGTCATCTTTGTAAAGACAAAGAGCCATATAAACACAGATGTTCCAAACTTATCTTTAATGTTCCACTCTTACAGTGGACACTGGTATGGTGAGATTTCCTTCCCTGCCATTGAACCTGAGCAATTCCCTCATAACATAACCATACAATTCTATGCAAAAACATGTGGTGTTGATGACAGGAGGTGACTTTGGTAATAATACTTTACGTTTCTTACAGACACAGATCTAAATTCACTCAATCATCGATGTAACTTTAGGGCGATAACCATACAAAAAGCAAATTATTTCCTGGGAACTATAGCGATTCTGTAGGTTGATATTCTAGTGGAATCCCTAACACTGCACGAAAGCAAGTAAACAAAGCATTACTCCTCAGTTTCCTTCAAGCACAGAGAGTCCGAAATTGTAGCAATGTGGCAAATAACATCCTAAAATGATACAAGTGCGCTTTGAAGCTACTTGGTATCCAGGCAAGTCATCCAAAGGTAGTTCCAATGTATGTATGCAAGTCTACAACACGAAAACCTATAACCATACAAATCAACAGTATTACATGTATATTGCTTGTGTAAATGTCTAGCTAATTTTGAAGTTAATAAAGTTGACGATTTGTAATATATGCCTGTTTACACATTCTTTCATTTCATGGTGTTTGATTCTTTTCAATGACCAATTTGATTTCAGCTGCAATGCTAAAAGCAATAACTGTGGTTCCCTTTGCCACTTGCCATTTGGCTTCCCAAGACAAAATTTATCTAGGAGCTTGATCACGTGTTATGTGACTTGAAGAGCGTGATCAACCCAGTGCCTAACTTTTGCCCAATACTTGCAAGGGTTCAAAATCATAACCAAAATTAAACTTAAGCAACCAACCATATCATTTAGTGCTCCACCAGGCCTCCTATTCAGCTTGCATTTGTTGTTTAGAAAATCTATAAAGTCCTGCTCATCACGTCCTCCATTGTACTGCAAATAGTTGAAAAGTCTGCTAAATTTGAAACTGAATGAATGGAATCTACCACAAAATAAAATAATATGAACAATGCTTATACTTGGACATTCCATTAAATGCTACAAGGGACCTATAATGGACCCCTGTGGCACTCTAAATAAAAGAGTCTGTTCTCCTCTTGAGTTTCTACCTTCAAAGCTAACAATTACAGATATGTGAGATATTGTCATGGGTCTATCTTAATTCGGTATTCTCAGTGCCATAATAGGGTAGGTATGAGATAAAAAGCATTGGCGTTATACGGTGTTGAACGCCATTTGAAGACCTTTAAACTAGGCCCCAGTGAGCTTGTTTTATCCGTGCTATTTCTAACAGTGTCCATTAGATGAACAACTGCTGACGACTTTCAGTGATTCTTCCTAAAACAAAACTGGTATGGAGACAAGAGTTTGTTATTCTCCAAATATTGGTACGGTTGATAATTGACAATCCTCTCAAAAGATTTTAGAGAAAACAGGTAACACAGATATCAGCCTATAACATTCCAATCTTTTGCATCTCCACCCTTGAAAAACAGGTACACATCGAAGAAATTTCCATGCTGAGGGAACAGTGGACGTTGATAACGCATATTCAGAAGTGGAGCAGGGGTTGTGTACTTACATGTGCCACATCTTTTACTGTTCCTAACGGGAAGCTGTCTAGACCACAAGATTGTGATCTGTTTATGGAGGATATTATTTTTAAACTTTGCCCTCTGTAACCAGTCTGAAGATAAACTGTTTACTTTCGAGTTTATGCAATTTCTATTATAAGAAGTGTCAGTTAAAGTGGTTTCATATACTTTGCGCAGGGTGGTCCGAAGAGTCGCAGCAACCTACGTAAAGAATGTATAAGAGCTATTTGTAATCTCTTTTTTCTCACTTGTAATCATTGAATTCATCTTTAAGGATACTGATCTTTGTTCAGATGCCTGTTTGCAGGAGAGATATTTCTTGACTGCCTTCCACAGACCATAAGGATCAGGTTGGATTTCTCCAATCAGACTTTTATGGTATCTTGTTTTCTCCAGTCTTATCATATTTGTGATTCCATTTCTTTTACTTTTGTATGTCGAACAAATGTTTTTTCCTCCAGGTTGTATAGCTTTTCGAAAATAATAGGTCCGCTCGTGTATTGCCATTTCTATTGTGCTACTCAACCACGGTATATCTCTTCATCAGGATCTTTCTTTCTGCAATCTTGTCATGCTTATTCAAAACATTCAGAAAGGGCTCTTTGAATGCACTCCAGGCATCATTTACATAAGTTTGTTTCAAGGTGTACTTCCAGGAGATAGACTCGAGGTCCCTTTGAAACGCTTCACAGCAATATTTGCTAAAGTTTTTGCTCATAATTTTTCTCGGTTCTGTACACTGGAAATTTATTTCTTACCATAGCAACAGCTTCATGTTCATTAATTGGAGAACCAAGAACAATGGATGACTTGACATGTTCAGGATTTGCAGTAGCTATCTATCAAGGTTTTAGTCCCTGGTATTATTCTTGTGGGATCTTTTATTTGCTGTTTAAGTCTGTAACTGGGAGAGTGTTTTTTACATTTCTATGAGCATTTCTTTTCAGAAAGTCACAGTTTATATCTCCCATTATTATAATTTCTTTCGCTTCAGTTACAGCTGTATATAAAATTTCATCAAATAGTAATTCAAAATAGTCACATATATATTTTGAAGAATCTGGGGGGGGGGGGAATAGAGCACTCCAACAAGCAGAGATTTCAACTTTTATATAGATAGTTCTATCCAACATATATCCGATTTCTTTAATTTCAAAATCTGGCCATTTATGGAAATTCAAGTGATCCCTGACCTAAACTGCTGCCCTTACGTCAAATCCATTTTTCCCGTCAAATGAGTGAATATTGTACCAGGTGTCCTCAGTTCTTCACACAAATATATATATAAATATATATATAAATATATATATAAATATATATATAAATTTATATATAAATATATATATAAATATATATATAAATATATATATATATATAAATATATATATAAATATATATATATATATATATATATATATATATATATACAGTATATATATATATATATATATATATATATATATATATATATATATATATATATATATATATATATATATATATATATATATATATATATATATATATATATATATATATATATATATATATATATATATATATATATATATATATATATATATATATATATATATATATATATATATATATATATATATATATATAATATATAAATTTAAAAAAGGAATCACTTTAAATCTGCACTATTGTACAAATTGCTTTAATTATTAAGCAGGCAAGTAAGAAAAATTCTTGACATGCATGCTATCACCTCTTCTCCATTTTTGTTATCCTTTGGAAAGAACTTTATGGTTGGGAATCCAGAGATACCATACCTAAATGAGAAGAAAGTAAACAATGTCCAAAACTTCCAAAACCTGTTGAACTCTCCAGGTCTGTTTATACTGAGGTAGCAAGACTGTGAGAAACCTCAGTCAGTAAGGAAAACAACAGAGAGATAAATAATCAACTTGGTGCTGTGCAGTGGAAAGTACAACTAACACACTAAATGTACAAATGTTGTGTAAAATGGGCTATATTATTTACACTTGCAACCATTCAACTACCCATTCAGTTTGGCCCTTTACTCTGTAAAGGAGAATGTGATCAAAAAGAGTTATTGTGAAATAGAAACAATTAGTAAGAAAAGTTAGATCAGTAGCACACACATAGATCAGAGACATAAGATTGCATGCCTGCTGGGGCAAAGCTTGTATGTCAAAGTACATTGATAATCTCATTGAAATTTCTCTACAGTGTCATCAGAATAACTTCTCTTTACATACAGAGCATAACTATATACAAACAGTGAATTAAATAAAACAAAGAAGACAACAGAAGAAAAACATGCTACAATACAATAAACTAAAAAGCTTTAATGAGGCAAACCCAATATAGCTAGCAGAGTGAAAAGCTCAAAAAGCAAAACAGAACAGAGGAAATAATAAACTATGAAATGCTGATAAGGGTGTTACCCCTCGGGACCGAGAGTAAACAACTAAGAACAAAAAACTATAAGCAAGAGGAAATACCAGAGTTTGTATAGGAAATGCTGTAAAAATATGGCAAGTAAAACTAAGTGTGTATGCCGAAAAAGACAAACGAAAATGATTTATAGGAACACCAGCTAATACAACATATGGAGATAGATGTGGCAAGTATAAAGAGTGAAGAAAAGAGCAAAAATGAACTTTTCATTTGATTGTGACTTGTCCAATGTGGTGTTTCTCATGCAATTTAGAGTTTGTGGTGTACAGTATGTATGCTGTATGTAGTACATGCATGCCTTTTGGAAGAAGAGTTAATAACTACAAGGCGTGCAGTCGCAAGATTTATCATGGTACCCATGGAAACACAAAAGTATCACAACCAAGAGTCCTGCACTACTCCACTGTGCCACAGAGGTGCAATTAAATGCAGAGATCTCTGCGGGGGGGGGGAGGCGATAGCGCGTGCGCACAGGCACACGTCCATACTATAGTTGGGAGCGATTAATCGCGCGCCCAGTAATAAACATTTCCCTTGTGTAGAGCGACATTTGGAATCCGACAATTGTTATGATCCAGTCTTGAGTAGTGAGCTCAACCACTTGAGAAACTCCTTTTCGAAACGGACACTTTGATATTAATTTGTAATGGACTGACACATGCTTGTCATTTCTTATTTGTAGGTAAGACGGGGGGGGGGGGGTACTTCATTGTTCCCATTTAGTAACACTCTCTTCACTCATTTGTCTTTTACTTTTCTGAACAGCATTACAACGCTTCTGACACACGCCTCTCTATGTCACACAGTACCCTCAATGATAATTTGATAGTATTGGGAAATCACTCTCTTTGGAGTAAAAATGAGAAGGAAGAAATCATTGAGAGAGCTCTCAATATGTCCTTCAAATTGAAAAGGCGAATGAAAACAAATAATCTTCCAGGCATCCAAACTTCAACAGAAATCGATGCTCCCTTATCAGAAGATTCATCAGAGTCAGACAGTGATATTGATGAAATTGTGGAACTTGGCCGTTTTGAAGCCAAACTTGAACTTTAGTAGACAAGACAACGTGGAATCTTTTTACTTCTGTTTGAAACATTTAACATGGGATGATAATATTATTTTGAGTAGATTTATTGTTTTGAAATAAGAGTCATTTGTTTCTATCAGTTGCAGGATATAGAGCAAAAATGATTCCAGGTCCTTTAAAACCACGTAATATTTTCCAAACTAAATAATTACAGGAAATCTTTATGATAGTTAACGCTCTAGGCTATGGCTTGCTTGTAGAAAAATGAAAGGGAAACGCTGTTGAGTTCAATATTTCAAAAAGAACCTTCACTTTGCTGTGTTCTCAAATAATTGTCAGTCGCTCGCCCCACCCTGGTGAAGCGAGTTTTTGGTCGTGCACCTCAATTTCAGAGCGTGACAGCCCTGAAATGGCTGAGGAACTTCAAAGGTCATTAAACCTTTGGAATCCAATGAGTCATTCACTCAACTGGGGCACTGCTTATGCTTCAGCGCAATGCCTTCTTCAGCTATTTTATTGCACCTCTATGGTGCAGTGGAACAATTCCTCCGGGGGAACAAGAAAAATTTTATTCCGAATTGTCATGGCACACTCATGACCTGGTATATACTATATGTATACATATATATATATATATATATATATATATATATATATATATATATATATATATATATATATATATATATATATATATATATATATATATATATATATATATATATATATATATATATATATATATTATTTATATATCCTAAGCCAAATTAATATTATATAGTACGCTTGGCTCTGAAGAAGGCATTATAGCCGAAACATAGAGAAGGCCCTAGATGCGTCGAGGGACTCACGGTAGAATGATCTTAAGATTCCACCGCTATTCTTTTGTACCTGGATGGTGCAATTGATTAGCACAGGAGTCTTCTGATCTAAACATCGTGAGTTCGAATCCGCACTGGGGCCAAAATAAATTTTCCAATTGTGGTAGCCCACTCATGACTTAGTATATATAAATACACACACACACACACACACACACACACACACACACACACACACACACACACACACACACACACACACACACACACACACACATATATATATATATATATTTATATAATGCTTATAGGAGAAACAATTCAGCAATCTTGTAACAGATGAAGTTGCCATCCTATTAAAAAATCTGGTGGTATTATCACCATTATCATTATTTCAAGACTACATATAACAACAACAGTCTTACTTTTCAGAAAGTGGTCTATTTTCAGCATCATCAGCATCCACACTTGCAACTATGCACTGCAAGAAAAGCATCATTCAATTGTCATATAATATAGACAAAGGAGTTTAGTTAATCATATCTGTACATGTACTTTAGAACCCTCAAGGGAATCTTACACAACACATCATAATGAATACTGCAATTCATACAGATATAGAACAGTAAAATTATTGGTATTTCAGTGTGTAATTTCACACCAACAAAAGTGAGTAATGTCTTACCAGCAAAATTACATTTCTCATTATAAATTTGTATAAATAACCTAGTACAAAGCTTAGCTTCTTAATATTGCTAATAACTTCCAACAGTTCCTCTATAGTTCCTTAACTTTAAATGAACATTTAGTGCCATCCAAATGTGTCTCCAAACAATCTCCAACTGTCTTTTCAACAGGATGTGGCATAGCCGACTTGCATCTACTAACCACACCTTTCAAAAGCTAACATATGATGTAGGCTGCTAAACTCCCACAAACTCATATATGAGAATGTTGGCATGTATATGTGTCTATACTTACTAATGTTTGATCTGTAGATAGAGAAATTCACCTAGGTTCACTAGCAGGGACTTAAGTCATCTCACTGAACAAAGTAGCTAATTACAAAAGAATGAAAGATAAGAAAAGAAACTTCATGATAACTGAATGTGTGTGCATCACCGTTGTCTACTCTGGGCTTTACAATGATGACTAGCCAGCACAAGACTTTCCATTTACAATGCAAAACTAGGCAAGCTATGCTTCTGCTACGCCTCCATTTTACTACTAGTTTAACCTAGTGCACAAATAGGGCGCATGTCCCATACATTTTAAAGATAGGCATTGTAGGCTATAGCTTCATTGTAGGCTATTACCCAGAGTCCTTTGCACTCCAAAATCAAAATGGCAGCTACTCATTGTTACTAATGTGTATTTAGAAAAGCATTAGAAAAGAAAGAAAAAACGTGCTTCCAGAGAATATCGAATCCTCACATGTTATCATATGTCATTACTTGGTAGTTAATGAGATTTTACTTTCCATTTTATTCAATATATATATGTATACTTTTTTAGGCTATTTTTAAGTCAAACTAGATAGCAGTTTAGGCAGGAGTAGCCTGTAATAAATTGCCGGCGGCTGCCTTCTATTGAAATCCCTGAACCCCAAATGGAAACCAGGCTTGAAGCACTATATAAGTGGGTAGCATAAAGTAATATCTCACATTAGGGTCATTCTTGAATGTTCCTGCAACTTTCTCATACACTGGAGCAAGTCTTTTACAATGTCCACACCCTGGAAAATGACAAAAATTCCCAAACAATAAGATGAAATAAAAGAAATTCTTTAACCCAAATGAAGGCAGTACAATCTTACCAAAGAGTAGAATGAAAATGTCAGATCAAGAGGATGTGTGTGTGTGCGTGTGTGAGTGATAGTTTCATGATAACATGATAGTTTCCAAACGCTCGAAAGAAGTCTAGAGAATCTACAGTTTGGAATCTTTTCCCAATAAACTATTGGATACATGTATAACATTTAATCACAATTTCACTGCTCTTGTGACCATCTCTCATAGTCTAGTAGTTCCTAATATTGCAGCCGTCTGGATTCTGCACCATACTATACTATTAAACTATCTTTACATCGATATATCTAATTTCAACAGGTTCAGTTCTTGGCTATTTGGAATTCCCTTATTCCCATCCATCCAACTATAAATCCTCACACCTTCCCCTGGGGGATTACTTACTCTTTATAGTCTTTGGATGGGAGCTTATTTAGGTGGGATTTGACTATTTGAGGGGACCTTAGAAAGTAATTAACTAGGTAGATGGTAGATGTAGACAAGGTAGATGTACACCTATGTTAGTTAAAAATGGCAAAGGCATAAAAAACCTGAGTAATTGCTTTTCTAAAACAAAACTACTATATCAGCAGACATATAAAACAGACATGTGCTCTGTGGAGTACTGAACTTTTAAGTCATGCCCCTGACTGCAGAATATGGCCTCTTTCAACGAGATCCCAAGTGTGTCCATGCAAAAGGTCAGGTGTGCAAGTGTGGACTTATTCTCAGGTGTACACGTGCAGTGCCTGCTTGAGTTTTGGCTTAGAAATTTAAAGAGTTTTATTTATTTTCTGTTCTTTTACACTTTGACAGGTTCTTTACCAAATAGCATGCAAGTGAGAGAAGCAATTTTTACTTCATTAATATTCCTGTGATAGTTGGAAAATATTCAAACTAACCAAACACCCACAGCCTGTCATTTTTCAACACCTTACCATACCCATTTCTGGCTGTGCATTATCATTTGTGACAAAAAGTCTCGAGTGTGCAGTTGCCAAACTCTGCCATGTGGGTCACGTCTGCAAACTAGGTCAATGGTCTGCCTATGCACAACAGCTAGCCTTGGATTTCCTAAATGTGCCCTAGCCTATCACCAATAGACCAGACGAGAGTTTGGCAATTGCACACTCAGATGTGGGCATGATAGGCTGCTCAAAGGCGTGGTGTAATTTGCTAAGCTGAGGTTCATGGTAAACAACCTCCAGCTATTCTAACGATATTAATGCAGCAAAAATTGCTGCTGAAAGGCGTGGTGTAATTATTAATGCACTCTACAGCCTGGTCAACGGAGTTGCTAGCACACGGCGTCTATATTGCTTTCCTATAACTACAGACAGCACAAAGAAAGGTCAATGCAAAATGACCAAAATTCCTATCATAAGAAACAAATTGTACAGTTACTCATTACTCAATATATTTATCGAAATTATTAATCTATGATCAATAAACTTACACGGGGCGTAGAACTCAACTAGGACATCTTTCTTTGGGTCGAGAGCAATTGAATCAAAATTGTCATGTTTTAGGACCGTCACATCACCAGCAAGGCAAGTAAAAACAATGCTAATGAGCACAACTCCTATGACAACCAAACTGTCCATGACTTCTACTTACGAACTGCAAGTTATCGTTAACTGTGATTTAGGCCTTGGGAACACGTCAATCTAATTCATCTACTATGGCCGCGCCGCAAGACTGCAATATCAATACGAGGCAATTAAAACACGCTGCACGTTACTTTGTATCCCTATTCTGTGTTTGTACGCAATCGGCTCGCTAGGGGGGCTGGGGTCTTCAGCCATCACTTTTTGCCAGCCAGTGATTTTTCTGTGTTTTCAAGCAATTTATTGTTTGTAGCCCCCCTGAAGGAAAAGTCCGCATTAGTGCTATGAATACCGAGGCTACGATCTCAAATTTTTCACCACACAAGTGATCTTAGAAACACAGACCAATATTTTACGTAGGTTCCAGTGTTGGGAATCTTCCCTAACACAGTGAACCGATAGGCTAAATAGAGGACTGTATACTAAAAACCTTATCCTAGGTGCCGGATTCGTACCTATCCTTACACCAACAATGTAGGTAAAACACAAGAGATGACACTAGATTACAGAACTTAAGGTTCAAATTATTGTCTCAACAACGAATATGTATACAAAGATGAATGAAAACTACATTAAACAACGATAAGAATGATGTCTAAAACCTTGCTTAATTCGGGACGTACGACTTTTAGGGATGGATAGCTAAAGGTAGATGCAAATCCGCTACCTTTCTGCTAGCAAAACATTAAAATACTATCAATACTTTGGATAGGGTGTGTACACTAACTGCCTATGTGTACACCAATAACAGTGGACACGATTGGGGTATCTAATATAAAACTCTAATCTAAACTACCAATACAACATAAAGAAGTTCATTCAAAAAGGCTTCATAAAAGAGCTTTCTTATTGTGTCCACTGAACAGCTTCCTTGCGAACTGTAGTAGAGTTCGTTATGATGATTATGATGATCCCAACTGGATCTCAGCTATACTCGACTAACTTGGGCGCCTTACGCAAATAGAAAAGGAACTCACGATTATACAATAGCTTTCTCAGCACGGTCTTGTTCTCTATTCTTGTCTTTGCTGCACCGGCTTGCCCTTTCTTCCGATACACAAACTGTACCAAAGAGTGACGGTCACTCTACAAACTAGACCACGTCTCACACTCACACACGCACTAGAGCATGTTATGACTTCGATAGATTTTTAGAAGTGAACAATAGGCGCGATAGCTGCTTAAATAACCTAGCTAAGGGGGATCGCCTATTGCTCCATGCAAGATAAAGCGTACTACCAATTACTCTAACAAAAGGCTACCAGTTACGTATTTACACCTATCGTTCAAAATGTCAACATTCCATTATGTGCCACTGAGACTTGCTGCGCTCTCATATGTCCTTCGCGCACGTATGGAAAGTTCTTTGACTGTCCCAATGGTCCATATTTGTAACGAATGTCCTAGAATCACACATGACTGTCCAAATGCCCCATTTTCCCAGGTCATCCCCAGTTCAATGCCTCAAGGCTTTTTACGTAAAAGTAGGTAGGCCTAATTCAGCACACACTCCCCTCTTCAATCATGATCCTCTTGATTGAAATCGTCTGAAATTGCGCTGATTATGGCCTTCGCATTTCTTGCCGCTCTTCTTGTGCTGCATCTTATTGGTGCCTCTGACTTTTCTGTTGCTGTCTTCTGTTCACTTTCAGCACTAAGTTCTAGTGGATACACTTGCTGAACTGCTCGTTCCAATCTTCGTTTATTGCCATTTACAATTGTCTCTAATGCTACTCCTCGAACAATGTTGTCATCCTTTCCTTTAAGTATCTTGATAACCTTTCCTTTCTTCCACATTCCTCTGTGTGTTCCATTATTCTCTATTAGAACAATGTCCCCTGGTTTTATTTCGTATGTTGACCCTTTCTTGCTTGCTTTGGGTTTATGGAACTCTCTCAATCCTACCAGGTATTCTCGTGTCCAACGGTCCCATATGTGATTCAACCTGGATTCAATGTGCTTCAACTTCATAGATTCTTTTCCTTCCTCAAGGACATCTTCTGGTATATCTGGCATCTGTGGGAGTCGATGACCATAAATTAGATGATTTGGCGTCAGCACCTCATCTTCTAATTCATCCCCTTGATAAAGAAGCGGCCGGTTATTGAGAATAGCTTGTGTCTTCTTCAAGATTACTTCCAGTTCCGAATATCGTAGCATTGCTCTTCCTAGACTCTTTCTTAATATTGACTTTGTCAGACCAACCATCTTTTCAAACCATCCTCCCCACCAGGCGGCTAGTGATAGGTTGAATTTCCAATGCAAGTAGTTTGCTTGTAAGTAAGACTGCACTGCAGGATGCTTATGAATTTCTGCCAGATCAACTGCCGTAGCCTTGAATGTGCTTCCATTATCACTAACAATCAGATTTGGCATTCCCCATGCCGCTACAAATCGTTCCAATGCCATCCTGAAAGTTGGAGCTGTCATGTCAGCAGTTAGCTCTAAGTGTACTGCACGAGTTGTAGCACAAGTGAACAATGCAATATAAGCTTTTGCTGCAAGTTGACCGTCTGTTTTAATGTACAATGGGCCCGCAAAATCGACACCAGTATGTTGAAATGGTCTCGATCTAACAACTCTTATGTCAGGTAGTGGTGCCATTTCAGGTGCATTTAAATGTTTAGCAGCAAACACTTTGCACTTTCCACATCTTCTTATGATTGACTTCACCAACTGCCTGCCCCTCGGAATCCAAAAGTTGGATCGTATTTCTGCAAGAGTTCTTCCAGTCTTCTCATGTCCAACATTCCTGTGGCATTCCTCAATAATCAGATCAACCACTTTGTTCTTCGTTGGAAGGAGAATTGGATGCTTCTGCTCAAAGGTTAATGCTGCATTTCTCAGCCTACCACCACATCTGATAAAACCATCTTCATGTAGATACGCACTCAAATCTTGTATTCGTGACTGAAATTCTGGTTCCAATTTCATTTCTTCTTGAACTGCCAAAATAATAACCTCCCTGGCATCTCTTAACTCCTCTCCTGTTAATGCCATAGATGAATGTCTGTCCTTGTTCTGGGTTCTGCTGTTTCGTATGAATCTGTTCACCCTTGAAACACATCCGAGTAGTCTTCTAAAACTGCTGAAGCGTGTGACATCGATTAGTTCACTCAATTTTATGCTCCCCTCAGTTTTGATCATCAAGGTTGGAGCTTTCTCTTCTACTTCTGCTTCCTCGCAGGGCTTCAAGTCTTCTGGTTGAGCTGGCCAATTGTCTCGTATCCCTTTAAGAAATTCTGGACCTTCCCACCAGAGCTTGCTGTTTTGTAATTTTGCTGCTGTTGCTCCCCTCGTTCCCAGGTCACTAGGATTTTCCTCTGTAGGACAATGACCCCATACTGCATCTGGCACTAATTTATGAATTTCTTTGACTCTATTGTTGACGAATGGTTTCCATGCTCCTTTATTTGCAATCCAGTACAATGCTGTTGTACTGTCTAGCCATATGAAGATCTGTCTAATCTTCCATGCTGTCAAAGTTTCCATTACTGATTTGGCAAGTCTTGCTCCCGTTACTGCAGATAGTAACTCCAACCTTGGTATAGTCATCTTCTTCAATGGTGCGAGTCTACACTTTGCAGTTAATAGCCAACTGCTTGTCCCTTTTCCAGGGCACATTGTGACAATATACACTGCTGCACAGTACCCCACACAGCTTGCATCACAAAACACATGGATATCCACTTCACGAAGATCCATTTCACAGACACTATCCACTACTCTTCTTGGGACTGATAAATAATTCATCTCTTTCAGGCTCTGCATCCAGCTGTTGAACTGTCTGAGTTCTTCTTCTGGTAAAACATCATTCCAACCTATGCCTTTCACACAGGTGGCTTGAAATATAGCTCTGGCTTTTAGTGCAACTGGTCCAGCAAGTCCTAATGGATCATAAATGGATGCAAGACAGCTTAACAGTACTCGTTTTGTGATTGGGCCTTTTAGCTCTTCCACTCTCAGGTCCACATTTAGAATGTCATCTTCAGGCTGCCAGCACACACCAAGCACTTTTCGTCGCTCTTTTGTTGCTTCTGGATTTATCTTTCTGCATACTTCAGGATCATTGCTAAACCACTTTCGCAGACAAAATCCGCCTTCCTCGAACATTTGCTGCAGCTTCTGTTTTCTCTTTATTAATTCGTCTGTATTATTACCTCCAGACAGGTAATCATCAACATATAGACTGGTCTTTATATCTTCAACCAGTTCTTTGTCATCATACTTATTAAGATGATGATGCACTGTCGCAGATAAGATGAATGGGCTTGGTCCGGCACCAAAAATTGCTCTTGTGAATCTCAGCTCCCACAACTCTGGTTCTTGAGCTTGAATGTCTTTCACCCACAAAAATCGCATTACGTCACGGTCCTCTGGGACAATTTCAATCTGTAAGAATGCTTGTTTAATGTCAGCCATAAGAACGATTGGATACATCCTGAACTTTAGAAGAATAGCATAGAGAAGTGGATTCAGTGATGGTCCTGTGTGCAGACATTCATTCAATGATTTTGCTCCTTTTGCAACCTTTGCAGATGCATCATACACAATTCTGACTTTAGTTGTTGCTGCATCTTCGCGAACAACTGCTTGATGTGGAATGTATGTTATCCTGTTGCCACTTGGGTCACTGGGAACTTCTTCTACAATTCCTTCCTCCAGTTGCTGCTTGATTATTTTGTCATACTGTTCTAGGATTTCTGGAGTGCTCTTCAATTTCCTGAGTTGATTTTTTAGTCTCCCTTCTGCCAATCCTCTGTTAACTGGGACTCTAAACTTTCCCTCCCTCCATGGCAAAGGGACTGCATATCTGGTTCCATTGAAGACAATTTCTTCTTCGAACGCTGTATGCACCGGATCTTTTTCCCTGATTCCCAGTGTTTCTAAGTCCCACAACCTGGAGACGACATCTTTTATCTCCATCTGATCTTCAACAATCAGATTTGTAGGCTCAGTGCTTTTTTGCTCCATACCTTGATCTGTTGAACCCATTAACGTCCAACCCAACTTTGTTAGTACTGCAACGGGTTCACCACGTTTTCCCTTCTTGATGTATCCAGTCTGAAGTTCTGCCAAATGCTCACTTCCTATTAACATATCCACTTCCAGGAGTCGCTTCTGTGATACATCTGTGAAGAACAAGTCCTTTAGGTGCGGGTACAACTGCTTTAGCTTCAATGGAGCTGGATTTCCAATGGTGGTTATTGCCGGTAACGTCTTGACCTCTATATCGTCACTGTATTTACCATCCATACTGGTGAGGCACACTACATGACATTCTGTTTCTAGCTCTTGAATGGTCTCGTTAAGGCCTTCAAACCTTTGACATTGCTTTTCTCTTACTGGCTTGCTGTTAAGTCTTCTTACTAACTTTTCAGTGATGAAGCTTCTTGCGCTTCCACTATCCAGTAACACCCTGCAAGTTACTGGTTCACCACCATTGACAGACTGCAATGTTGCTTTTACTGTTTGGTATGCAACTGCTGCTGTAGGGCTCATTAACAATGCTGGACTTACCACACCAGTAGGTTCATTGATACCTCTACATAGTGTCTCATGATGCTTATCTTTGTGACACTTCTTGCACACTTTTGCATTGTTACATTGTTTCAGCAGGTGCCCTTTCTTCAAACATCCATAGCATCTATTGTACTTTCGTAATACCATCTCCTTGTCTTTTACTGATTTATATTTGGTGCATGCTGTTGCTTGATGCCTTCCAAGACAGAATTCACACTTGTCTTTTCTTTCAGTTGATGTTAATGTGGCACCAGATGACATCATTGGTTTTGAAGGAAAGGGGGGTGAAGCTTTTTGCTGCTTCCTTTCGAATTGTCTGCTATGCTCTAAAGGAGTCTTCATCTGTACTCCGCATTTCTCCATTACCTTTATGGCCCTTCTTAGGCCTTCCAACAGTTCATTTACAGGTAGGTCCTCGTTTTCTTCCTGTCCTTCTGTGAGCTTAATGCGGATCTCCATAGGCAATTTGCTGATGATCTTTGGCACCATAGTAGTTGCGTACTCTACTGACTGTACTCCAATAGCTGCTAAAGCTTTCACATGGCATTCCAGCTCATCGTAGAATCTTTTCAGCTTCTGCAAATCGTAGCTATTACTTACTGCAGGTAGGGATTCAAGGCCATCAAGGTGCGACTTTCGGAGTACAGTCTTGTGACCATATCTCTCCTTCAGCAATCTGACTGCAACATCATAATGATCTCCTTTCATATCCAAGTCCGAGATTGTTACAAATGCTGCACCTCTGAGACAGTTCTTCAAGTATTGCAGCTTCTGATGGTCAGGCAATGATGCATTATTGTGTACACCATGTTCAAAACTCTCCCAAAATTCATGCCACCTTCTGACATTTCCATCAAATGTTTTAAGTTCCATTTTTGGGAGTCGAATTCCAGTATGTTTGATATTAGCATCAGTATTGGGTGTAGACATATCACTTTTAAGCTTCTTCTCGATCTTTCTCAACACTGAGCTCACTTTCATGGCTTGCATCTCATGCCTCTCAACTGTATCTAACCTCTCCTCCACAGGCACACCAGCTTTCTTTTGTCGTAGCTCTACCTTCGTGGTGTTTTCTTCTAGTCGCTTATTTGCTCTAACCAGACTTTCTTGTTGATCTCTGAGCTCTTCCATGTCGCAATCTTCAAGTGTAATGGAGGCCAGCATTCGTTCAATCAAACGCCAAGCAATGAATCGATCTTCTTTGGCTTGCTTCAAATTAACAATGGCCTGTGACAACTGATTGCTGCTATGGCTCAATTGACTTGATATTTGGGGGGAAGGCCTTTGCTGCTGGAGGGCCACTCGAGACATCTGATAGGCAAGGGGTGGTTGCTGGGGGGAGAGGGAAAAATGTACTTGAGCTTGTCTTGTCGGAGAGGTATATACATTTTGCTCTGCATTCATAGAATAATGTGTCTGAGATGAATGGGTGGTTATGGTAACCGCTGATGGCACTGGTTGTGATCTAAAATCACCAACTGATTGGACACCAACTGAATGTGATCTGAAATCACCAACTGATTGTGATCTGTAATCACCAACTGACGGAACTGATTGGACACCAATTGAATGTGATCTGAAATCACCAACTGATTGTGATCTGTAATCACCAACTGACGGAACTGATTGGACACCAACTGAATGTGATCTGTAATCACCAACTGACGGGACTGAATGAACACCAACTAATTGTGATCTGAAATCACCAACTGACGGAACTGATTGGACACCAACTGAATGTGATCTGTAATCACCAACTGACGGGACTGAATGGACACCAACTAATTGTGATCTGAAATCACCAACTGATTGTGATGTGAAATCACCAACTGACGGGACTGATTGGACACCAACTGAATGTGATCTGTAATCACCAACTGACGGGACTGAATGGACACCAACTAATTGTGATCTGAAATCACCAACTGATTGTGATCTGAAATCATCAACTGACGGGACTGATTGGACACCAACTGATTGTGATCTGAAATCATCAACTGACGGGACTGATTGGACACCAACTGATTGTGATCTGTAATC
This sequence comes from Mastigias papua, assembly GCA_964019165.1. Classification (NCBI taxonomy): domain Eukaryota; kingdom Metazoa; phylum Cnidaria; class Scyphozoa; order Rhizostomeae; family Mastigiidae; genus Mastigias; species Mastigias papua. The sequence goes on from OZ025272.1 coordinate 5,081,279, forward strand.
ACAAACTGATCCGACTGATCTGACTGGTTGTGCACCAACTGAGTGTGATCTGAAATCACCGACTGATCCGACTGATCTGCCTGATTGTGCACCAACTGAATGTGATTTGATATCGACAACTGATCCGATTGATCCGACTGATTGTGCACCAACTGAATGTGACCTGACGTCACCAACTGATCCAACTGATCTGACTGGTTGTGCACCAACTGAATGTGATCTGAAATCACCAACTGATCCAACTGATCCGACTGGTTGTGCACCAACTGAATGTGATCTGAAATCACCAACTGATCCAACTGATCCGACTGATTGTGCACCAACTGAATGTGACCTGACGTCACCAACTGATCCAACTGATCTGACTGGTTGTGCACCAACTGAATGTGATCTGAAATCACCAACTGATCCAACTGATCCGACTGATTGTGCACCAACTGAGTGTGATCTGAAATCACCAACTGATCCAACTGATTGGACGTCCATAGAATTGTATCTGCTCCCCTCATGATGCGTGTAGGTGTGCATACCTCCGTATCCCAATTCTAGTAACTGCATTGCTGCATCCAACTCGCTGTTCCTAGGCACAAAGCCTATCCTAGACCGCTGTTGAGACATTCCACTTGTCTTCGAATATTATCTAGCTCTTGCTTGCTTACTTAACAACAAGGGCTGACTACAATATACTTAAGTGCTAAAAATACCTACAATTAGTAAAATACACGATAAAATATTAACTACAGGCCAATCCGGCTCGGTACGGACCACTCAAAGTGTTGGGAATCTTCCCTAACACAGTGAACCGATAGGCTAAATAGAGGACTGTATACTAAAAACCTTATCCTAGGTGCCGGATTCGTACCTATCCTTACACCAACAATGTTGGTAAAACACAAGAGATGACACTAGATTACAGAACTTAAGGTTCAAATTATTGTCTCAACAACGAATATGTATACAAAGATGAATGAAAACTACATTAAACAACGATAAGAATGATGTCTAAAACCTTGCTTAATTCGGGACGTACGACTTTTAGGGATGGATAGCTAAAGGTAGATGCAAATCCGCTACCTTTCTGCTAGCAAAACATTAAAATACTATCAATACTTTGGATAGGGTGTGTACACTAACTGCCTATGTGTACACCAATAACAGTGGACACGATTGGGGTATCTAATATAAAACTCTAATCTAAACTACCAATACAACATAAAGAAGTTCATTCAAAAAGGCTTCATAAAAGAGCTTTCTTATTGTGTCCACTGAACAGCTTCCTTGCGAACTGTAGTAGAGTTCGTTATGATGATTATGATGATCCCAACTGGATCTCAGCTATACTCGACTAACTTGGGCGCCTTACGCAAATAGAAAAGGAACTCACGATTATACAATAGCTTTCTCAGCACGGTCTTGTTCTCTATTCTTGTCTTTGCTGCACCGGCTTGCCCTTTCTTCCGATACACAAACTGTACCAAAGAGTGACGGTCACTCTACAAACTAGACCACGTCTCACACTCACACACGCACTAGAGCATGTTATGACTTCGATAGATTTTTAGAAGTGAACAATAGGCGCGATAGCTGCTTAAATAACCTAGCTAAGGGGGATCGCCTATTGCTCCATGCAAGATAAAGCGTACTACCAATTACTCTAACAAAAGGCTACCAGTTACGTATTTACACCTATCGTTCAAAATGTCAACGTTCCATTATGTGCCACTGAGACTTGCTGCGCTCTCATATGTCCTTCGCGCACGTATGGAAAGTTCTTTGACTGTCCCAATGGTCCATATTTGTAACGAATGTCCTAGAATCACACATGACTGTCCAAATGCCCCATTTTCCCAGGTCATCCCCAGTTCAATGCCTCAAGGCTTTTTACGTAAAAGTAGGTAGGCCTAATTCAGCACACCAGATTTAAAGTCGGAATTATCCTTTGACTTCGTACCTTCTAGGTACAGCCACTAAACCATTGACAACCTAATATTTTCAGGGGTGGTGGAGCAACATTTTTTGTGGAGGGGGCTTGAGTAGCCAGAGTAATACTGCAAGAATATAGAGAGCGCTAAAATGCTTGCTAAAGTACATTTGCTATAAAAAATTGAGAGGCTACAGCCCCACTGTCCTCACAGCTACGTCGCCCATGGGTTTGATTCCATTTTTGTCTATTTGTTCAAAGGTACTAGTGGTAGGGAGCTGTCATTTTTGGGTATACTTTTGGGTACAGGGGTGGAAGAACTTTCATAAAGGTACTAAATTTATTGGCTTTGTTATATTTGGTTATCAAACATTCTTGCCAATTGATGACGGGATATCAAAATGTTTGAATACATTCCCATTATAACTATTGCAACAAATGAATATTGTCTCATACTTGTGCATGCAAAGTTGTTTGAAAAAATTATTCTTGTTCTTTGTTTCTTTGATTCCTTACCTTTTTCAGGTTCCTTCCTTTCACATTCTGGTTCTGTCTTTGTTACTCTAAAGCTCTATACTCATATCCAAGATTAATGGGTAAATAATGCACAAACGCTTTCCCAGTCATCTAATTTGGAGCACTGGAATCTTTTTTGCAAATTTTTTCGCAATTAAATCTCCCTTTATCATCACACTTCCAAAATCTCCTTTTTTCACCGTTCGAGACAACTCCGGGTGACCAGGCCTAGCATGATATTATGCTTTTAGCATATATTTGACCGAAAATCGCCATTTAGCATAAAATCTAGCATAATCTGAAATCTAGCATAATTCGAGCATAATTTTATCACTATTTTGTCAAAGGTATACCCTTCCCATGTCATGCATCCATATCACACGGATGCAGGACACGAGATAGCCAAAAGTTTGCAAACAAGTCACAACTAGGTCTAAGTTGGAAAATGATTTTGACACAAAGTACAAAACCAAGCTATGGTTGTATTTGTCACATCTCTCCAACGTGAACTCAACTGTTTACTTCCGTGCTACTCAATGTATCTGCAACCATTTTTTGCAATTTCATATGAAAAAAGTAAACAGAAAAAGATTTAATTCATAAGCATTCCAATATGGTAAAAAGCATGGAAATTTCGTTTGAAGACAGAGTTGTTATCAAAACACAAGAAGGAAACTGGCTATTCCTTCAGAGAAATTGTAAACAAACGTGTATGCTGCAGGTCAGTGGCCTATGACATTTTTAAAATTTACCAACAAGCAGGTACTGATGCAGTTGGCAAGAGGACAAGAATACCAAAGATGTTTTCAGAAAAGTGATAAAGTATTCTAAAGAATTCAGCTTGAAAAAATTCCATTCTCATCTTAGCTCGCTTTATGGCTTATTGAGAAGATGGCCACTTCAAGAGTGGAAGGACGTAGTTTTCAGCGATGAGTTCAAATTTACTTCACATAGTGTTTCAGAAACGTTGACAGTATGCAGAGCAACAAGTGAAGCCTATAATTCTGATTATTTTCCATCAATATTTACCAATTCTGTTTGAGCAACGTTCTAGGGGTGTATTAACAGTAATGGAGTAGAATGACTTGTCCTCTATATACTTTCTGTAAATGCACCTTATTATTGTGAAATTCTTCAAAATAATTCGGTACAATGCAGAGAATCGATGTTGAGATGTTTGTAAGCTCCATTCATTTTTCAACAGGGTAATGTATCATCCATACAGCCTTATGCACAAGTAGTGCATACATTGTCACATGGCCTAGTCAAATCCTAGCTGTTCCACACAACTTACCAGAATTAACGACTTCGAGCATGAGCGTAAGGATAGGACGTCCAATGGAGGAGGTGTTGCAATCTATATCAAGGATTGCATCCGGTACAAGCTACGAAAGGATATTCCTGATAGTGACCTTCAATTGATCTGTGTAGAAATTTTGCCCTCCAAAGCTGAATCCTATTTTCTCGTAACCTGGTACCGACCACCTAGTGACCCAGTAGAATCCTTCAACAAACTTGAACTAATTCTATCTTTTTTAGACAAGGAAGAAAAGGAAATTATTCTCCTTGGGGATACAAATTGCGATTTTACAGTGAAAGAAGGTATCAACGTGGATAGCAACACCAAACATCTCACAAAATTTTTATCAGCTTTTCACTTTTAGGCAGAACCAACTCGCATCACTGCAAGTTCTTCTTCTATTGTTGCTCATATCGCAACGACCAATTGCCGGGGGGGTCGGAATTAGCGGGGGGCTTGGAATTGTTTGTAACTTCAATTAATGGGTGTCGGACTTAGCGGGGGGGGGCTGGATTTGTGCAATCATGGTAATAAATGGATTTCAAAAAAGGACGCTAAGCTGGTTTGCTTTCTCCATTTAGGGAGAAAATTTCCTTAGCAACTATGGTTTCAATAATTTAGTGTAATAAGTAACTAATAACGGACAATCAATTTGAACAATATCAATAGAACAATTATGTAGCTATGAAAGTGTAACATAAATTCCCAATATCCTGTGGTATAAACTTTTTACGTTTGGCATCGTATCGAGTCTTTCCCTGTGACTTGAGTATCGTATTCTTTTTTAAACATTTCAACGCATTCCCCGAGCTTTTGCTTCTCTGCCAATGTATACTTCTCCAACTGACGAACAAAGTTTCTTCTGCTTGTTTCATTGTTGTCTTCCATCATGTATTAGAATAATTGCATCGCATGGACTATCATATGTACTTAATGGTTTCAGAACACGCCTCCGCCTTTAAAGATACACCTTTTTAGCGTTTTCCGTTCTTAAGGCCGGTAATTGCTACAAATGCTAATAGTCAAGTGACAACGCAAAATACGTTAAAAATAATTGCAGAGGGTCATAATAAGAGCAGGGGGGTTGGAAAAATTTGAGAAATTAATTAGCTGGGAGGGGACGGGAATTAGGCACTTAAGAGTAAAGGCTCTGGATCAAACTGATGATGTCAATGTGCTTGTGAGCAACTGGCCAAAACTCTATTCATCGGTGATCGAGAAACATGCCCCTGTTCAAAATATGCGGGTCTCGGACAAGTATTGCCCCTGGATCAATGCTGATCTTAGGACACTTATTAAGTCTAGGAATAAGCTAAAGCTAGCGGCATGAAGAAATAAGTCAACATTATTAATGAGTTCTTTCCGACAGCTTAGAAATAAAGTCAATAGTCTTAATGCAAAACTCAAGCGCCAGTATTTTGCAACTAGAGTTTCAAAGTTTAAAGGGAATATGAAGGAAACTTGGAAAACAATAAATCAGCTCATCAATAAAAGATCTAAGTCCACGAAGATAGACCTTCTGCGAGACCAAAATAAGACTGTTTCCAACAAGAGAGAAATATCCCAGTCTATGAATAGTTTCTTCTGTTCCATCGGGAAAGATTTAGCAAATAATATAGAAGATGGGTATGACCCTCTGGTTTTGTGTAATTACTTCAAAAATAACAATGCTGCAAATTCACATTTAAATCTATACATGATCAACAAATTAGAGAGGTAATTGGTAAATTTAAGACGTCGAAGAGTTTTGGCAACGACGGCATCTCCAGCTACTTCCTCAAGCAGGCGATGCCTTATATTGAAGATTCTCTTGTATATTTATTCAACACTTCACTTGAAACAAGTCGATTTCCTGATCCTTGGAAAATTGCTCGAGTTTCACCAATTTTCAAAGATGGTGACAAGACCGAAAAGTCTAATTACAGACCAATATCCTTACTGCCAGGCGTCTCCAGGATCCTTAAAAAACTTGTGTTCAACCAGTTGTACCGGTATCTGAATGATAATTATTTCATCAATTCTAACCAGTTTGGTTTTAGAGAACTTCATTCCACTGTCACGTGCTTACTTAAGAACACGGATGACTGGCACAATGGGATGGATACAGGGAATCTGGCGGGTATGGTGTTTATAGATCTGAAGAAAGCATTCGATACTGTTGATTATCTAATTCTCTGTAGGAAACTGGAATCTTATGGCGTTCTGCATAGAGAACTGGCCTGGTTTGGATCCTACTTATCAAATAGAGTCCAGTACTGCAGAGTAAATGGTGTCCACTCACAAATTGAAAATATCGAAATTGGAGTGCCCCAAGGGTCATGTCTTGGTTCACTCCTCTTTCTTGTTTACATTAATGATCTACCGAGGGCATTAAACAATTCCATTATATCCATGTATGCTGATGACACAAGTCTGTGCTTTAAGTCCAAGGATTTATCCCGACTGAATGAGGCTTTAAACGAGGATCTCTCACACCTAGATACTTGGATGATTAGCAATAAGTTATCGCTTAACGTAGCTAAACCTCAATCAACGTTGGTTCCTACCAAGGCTAGAAGGAACGTTCTTGACAGGTCGAACCAGAATCTGCAGCTAAAGATTCATGGAACGGAGCTGGAAGTTGCTAGCAAAATTAAGTACCTTGGGGTTTATTTAGACAACAGCCTTGATTGGAAAGATCAAGTCCGGGCTGTTTCTTTAGAGGTTTCCAGAGGGCTTGGCCTTCTAAAACATGCGAACAAATTTCTACCACTCTCAGCCTTAACAAGTCTCTATACTAGCATTATAGAACCCTATTTCCGCTACTGCTGTTCGTTATGGGGGTGTGCAGGTACAACGAAGATTAATCGTCTGCAAAAGCTGCAGAACAGAGCTGCTAGAATTGCAACGAACAGTAGTTTCGACACCCCCAGCAATCAGTTGATTGAAAAACAGGGATGGAAAATTATTAATGAACTGACCGACATTGAGTCTAAAACAATGGTCTTTAAAAGCTTAAATGAACTTGCTCCTCCATATTTACGCAGTTTGTCTAGGAAAAATTTGCAGAGTATCTCATATAGCTTACGCAATACATCAACAGATCTCAGGTTATCATAAAAAGTACAGAAAATGGTAAAAATCTTTGTCGTTTAGAGGTGCGGAACTTTGGAACAGCCTCAAAGTTAACTGCAAGCAAGCAGCCTCAATTAGCACTTTTAAGCGGCATATTCAGCAATCCAAATGAGCGCTGAACTTTTGATTCTTATTTATTTTGACTTCTCTTATTGTATTAAAGGTTGTAATTCTGTTCTTAAAGGTAATATTTGTATTTAGATTTTTAACTTTTTTTCTCAACAATATATATGTATTTTAGATGGAGGGACCCTTGAAAATCAGCGTTTTGCTGAAGGGCTCCCTCCTTAAAGAATTTCAAAATGAAAATGAAAAAAAATTTGAAATGAAATTCAGAGAGGGGGTCAAAGCAATGACTACGGTTGATTACATGGGGAGGGGATATCTGAAATGGTCAAAAGAATGATGACATAATATGTGAACGGTCCTCAACAGCAACAATAAGCAACTTTCAAAATATCTTCAATTGATGTACTATTCTGCAAAGTTTGAATATTCCAAGTATTTCGTGTACAATCACTATCAAATGGCGGCACCGTTTGGGGGAAAAATCCCCGCATTTCTTTCGAAGATCAATTAATTAACTCGTCCGAATTTGACAAGACAAATTAGAGCAGGGTAGAGATTTCTAGCGAAAGAATTCTGTATTATGTCCTAAATCAATGCATCTTGTAAACCTTATGTTGTGTATTTCATAGAACTCTATTGTACCGAAAAGCGTGGTCTATGAAAGGGCATGGCTCGCTTAAAAGTAAAATAATACTAAATTTCCCAAGGATTTGGTCACATGACTTGAAATGGGTGAGACGGATCTTGGCCGATTGGTTCAATTAATTCCCCTTTTAGTAAACGTTCTTTCTTTTTGTAATAGTTACGTGTAAGCAGTTACGTGTAGTTTATGTGTTATCTTTGTCATTCAAGTTGCCACGTGTACTGCTATGTTCGTGTTTCCTGTTTTATGTTGCCATGAGGTAGGCGCTGTTTTTCGCTCTAAATGGTATTGCTCTAGTAGTAGGGAATAGTATTTTGTAAGTAGTAATTATTATTGTAAGCAGTCAGTGGCAGATGCTAGGTGAAGCAAGGAAGCAAATGCCCCCTGAAGTACATTAGTCGGCATTTTGGCATATAGTTGGATGATTCTATGAACTAAAACATGGATACTAGGCAAATCTAATTTAAAAATCGGCAAATAAACTACCGATGCCCCGCTACAGATTTACGAAAATCCATTGCTGCTACCTGTAGTTATTATTTTTGAAGAGATTGCATTCTGCTTCACATGCTTGTTACTTGACGTGGGCAAGTTTTATTGATAATATCAAGGAGTTCATGCCGAAAATCATGAAGAGCATTCACAAGGATTTCCACACAATACATGATTGGTATACAGTGACAAGAGTTCTTCCGGGCTGTTGTTTGGCAAGCTAAGCATATTGTCATTACAAATCTTGTAGCATGACCATCTTTTATCCTAAAAATGAAAACAATTGCTACTATAAATGCTCAGTATGAAAAATTTATCCACCTAATGATAATCACGAAAGAAAGACTATATCTCGCAAGTAACCTCGCCGAACCATGTATGTATATTTATTTAATCAATTTATAGTTTATTAAAGATCACATCTACTATTATGAAGACTCTTTCTCTTGGTTATCTATATGGAACAAAGACCGCTTGCATCTGAAAAGCATTCGCTTTTAGTTCGACTTTCAACTCAAGACATTTTGGACTATATTTTGCTGTTTCGACATTCTTCCAATTTACACTGAGCAACGAACCTGGCAAACATGGCTAGACAGCAAAGACATAAGAAAACGTTATGCATCCTGACCACTTTTCATTTTCATTCTGTCACACAGTTTGCAGCCCCCAAATGGCGAGTCCTCCAACGCCCATGCAAAGAGAATGTGTAGGGTAGCAACCAGTGACGTAGCATAACTCTTCATCTGGGGGAATGGGGCGTGCAAGCCAATAATTTAAGGACAGATGCCGTAGAAAAATTGTTATCTAACTAATCGGAAACCTAGTTGGAGGGAGATCCAACATGGATGAGTCAGATGCAACAGAACCTCTATTACAATTTACTTTCAATATGGGATATACAAAGAATTTCCCAGACTAAATTTGACTGAATATCATAGTTCTCTGGGGCCGATCTAGGAAAGACCTACAATACAAACTAAAATATTAGGGAAAAACTTTTGCAGGGAAATGGGGAAGGGGCTAAAATCTCACCCTCAACAGTGATGCCGTGCTTTACATAGTAATAGATGAATATATATAGCCATGTTTTCACTGTATTCTGAAATACACTGGACTTCGAAAAGTATTGCACCACCCGTCAGTGTATGGGCTCCTTCAATCTTAAGTTAGGCGGGAAGAGATTCTCTAGCTTTTCAAGCTTCGAAGTAGAACAAACTCGAAACTGTGAAACAATATTGACGTTTAGTTATAGCCAAGGTTTCAAAGTTGCAGATAAAATTATATATGAGCTGTTCTAGATGCGGCAAATCCAGATGTCAGATTTATAGATTCATGTCTGAAGGTAACAGTTTTAGATCCAATGTCTCTGGAAGTGAGCTTAAAATTAGCAGTAGATATACATGTGATTCGCCAAGGATAGTTTATTTGCTGGGCTGTAAAGTTTGTAGGAAGTAGTAAGTAGGTAGTACTTCTATGTCATTTAGGGTTAGATTTAATAATCTTAAGTCAGCTAAGAGGAGGCATTCTAAGGGATACAGTGCTCAATACCTGGATGGTAGAGCTTTACAAAGTGATTGAAGAAAATTACAAATTTAACTACAATTTCATTGTAAAGGATGAAATCGTAGTTTAATCTGGCGCTTTCTTCAATTACTTTATATATATAAATATATAAATATATATATAAATATATATATATATATATATATATATATATATATATATATATATATATATATATATATATATATATATATATATATATATATATATATATATGCATGTATGTATGTATGTATGTATGTATGTATGTATGTATGTATGTATGTATGTATGTATGTATGTATGTATGTATGTATGTATGTATATATATTTTACGTACATGTTCTTGTATATGTATAGGTATATGTTTATTAAATATATTTTGTCATTGCATTAGAGATATATTTGGTCAGAAAAACTATACTCATGTAACAATAGCTTACATCTACAAGTCTGGGATTAATGGCTGCGAGCCAAATTCCAGTTGAAACATCTTCACCCTGAAACAGACATTCTACTTCAGATCGCAGACAATAAGCTTCAATAGTCTTAAAAGCTACCATATGATCTGTAAAGGCAATATACAAGGATCTATGGGGATCAGACATAAATTACATAAGGTACAACGAAAAACTTCCATTGACAAAATATGGTACAATGCCTGAATGTCTTATGTCATGCGCACAAGTAAATCGTAATCCTTCAAAATTGGAATCAAGGGTCTTGCCTGAACCTTCTTTAAAAGGCCACCCTTCCTTACATGCCATATAAAATATAATAAAGAATTACAAATTCTAAAGATATAAAAAGAATCATTGGCCATGATATGTTTACATTCAGCACATATCTACTAGTGCCAATGTGATCTATACATGCTTCAATATATGAAAGTTACTTATGTGAAAATTACATATGTGAAAGTGTTCAACACCCTGCTGGTTATAAAGTTATTGCCAATGCTAGGAGCGGAAAAGTGCACTAAGCAGCTATGCAGTCAACTCAGTCATTCAGAAGGAAGAGAGAAAGTATAGAAATGAAGAGGAAATAGGGGGAGCTGAAAGGAGAAACAAGGAAACAAAAAAAGGAAAAAAGGAAGAAGGAAGACAAGAAAAGACATACAATAAATTTAACATTAGCATTCGTTGATCAAACGTTGAAGGAAAACATAAATAGCAAGATTTATCCTTTTATCTACTACGAGTAAAAAGTGAAATGACTCAACCTCTCGAGAACCAAGAGGAAAATCGGGTGGCAGAGAAACTATGAATAGCACTTAATAATCTAGCGTACAGCTGGTTATTGTAACTAATCAACACTTCAAAATCAACATTCAGAAAAAATGATAAACACAAACGAAGGAAAAATTGTGCCTTGACGTTGCTTCGAAGAAACATAAACTTTTCACAATGTTATGATGTTTCGTCCACCAGATTTTTGTCTCAAAGAAGAAAATGGACACAGTTAAATTGTAGTATAGAGCACTCTATGAGCTTCAGACACTGAAACTCGAAGATGGTTATCGATTGCAAGGTCCTACGATTGTTGGAACAGTGTGATGGCCGTGTCAAGCCCGTCAATACAGAGCCACCCCCTATGAATGCAATATTGTTGTTCACACAGGATACCCAGTGTAAAATTGCAGCAAGGACTCTACCATTGCCGATGAATAATCTAAGTCTGATTCATCTACGTGTTCCTTCTTCATAATGTAAGTACTTTGCATGATATACAAAGAGATTATAGAATATTAAAACAAGTGCATGAATATGATCTGAATATGAATATGATATTGCCTTTTAACATGCTGCAGTTGCTCATGTTTATGTGAACCGGAATAACAAGATAAAAAACTATGCCTAATGAACTGAAATACCTATGGATGAAAAACACGAAATAGCTCTCAGAGATTCAAACGCAATCGGTTAGTCTATTGCAATGAAAAATGTTACCATAGGCAAGGGAAGCTCATATCACATAGCTATTGTAAATTGGTTCTAACCAAGTATGTTCTCTCTCGTGACCATCATACAAAGCTATTGATAAAGTTGCGCTCTTCAGTAAATGCTGGAACTGTTTTAGAATCAGATATTGCAACATTGGAAACTGATGATTGACTACTTATAACCAGCCTCTCTATCATCCTTTATGGTGATAAGGAGAGCATGCCCTAATGAAAGTGTTGATCGTGCTCTAATGAAAGTTTCGATATACATGCAGAGACAGATTTTTTGAAATTACTCAAAATGAAAGGGTTTAATATAACACCTATATATTATTCGATCACTGAGAAAAACTTCATGTACATTGAAACCACAAGAAATTCCCGGAAACATTTTAAAGTTAAGAACTATAGTAATACTAATAATGCTGATCTTCATAACTACATTGGCTATTCAGTAGTGGAGAACTCTGGAGAGTTTGGAAAAAATTGCTACTGTATCTACAGAAAATGTAATAGGTATGTTGAACGAAGGGCAATATGAGTGAGGTTGGAAGAATTGCATTATGAAGGAAAGTTTGAAAGGTCAACAAGGAGGGAGACTCCATTGGCAGCTTAAAGAGAGAGGCAAGGAAATTCAGGAGAAAGCTTCGGTGCCAGGGGCTCTTCAAAATATGCTCAGAATCTAGCTACCATATGAAGTAAGGAATCAGAAAAAAGACAGGATGGGCAACCCGATGTGTTACTACAACTCTTTGCAAAGAGATTTTCAGAGTAGCAAGAATGTTGTTTAGATGTTTGACAGTAAAATGGTGAATAATTTTAGGCATCTTTCTTCTAAGTGTTGCCAAAATGGAACATATGACGAGTAAACCATTTCTACAAAATAACATGACTAGCACTTTGAAATGCTAACTCATTTTAAAGAAGTATAAGAGCTTCATTTCCGTCTGCTTTCAATATTTGTTTGGCGTTCTGGCAAATATAGCATTGAATGTTTGCTACAACGTAAGTGCCCGTCAAATCATTCAAAGAGGTCGTATAGGATTATAGGATAAGATGATGGTTTCATGACAATCAGATGTAACACTTTGCATGCAAGAAGTCAACATGTCCGAAGAAAAGTCTATGAAAATCGAACAAAATGAATAAATCAAAAAATGAATACATGCCTGATAAGTATGCAGGTACTCTACGTTACGTGAAATCCATTTCACAACTTGTCTTGAAAGAACATACCCAGAACCACATGCAAATGCTGGATAAACGTAACTAGTATATTCCTGTTCTGCCCATTTACCGAATTTGTCTAGAGGCCAGTTAAATCGAAAGCTTAAATTGAAAGTAATCTAGATTTAACATACAAATCACATTGTCATATATTCTCGAAAAAATAATTATTCCATGAGGTACTGTTAAGCCTAAGTGAAGAAAGCGCTAAATTCTCAATGTCAACAATACATAAAATCCACAAAGATATCATATTACCAAAATTTCAACATATGTAGCTTGCTAGAATCATATCACTTACTTAATTACTTGATCTCTAATAACAAAATTGAGTTCAATAACATGATGGTTGAAGTCGTGATAGTTATACTATGAACTAAGTAACGTCACAGCTACAGCATTTTTAAATCACCTGGTTCTATTGGCCCAGGAAAGTTTAAGTATTGCTGACGTTTCAGAAATACAAAATTGATCTGACATAATTGAAGAAACTGACTATGACCTTCCAATTTCCGATTATTATACACAACACTGGGAATTCCAGCAATTATCCACGGAGGGTTATAACGTGATCATGATGCTGTCTACGTCATTAACTTACTTTCCATGCCAAGTACCTTCCCGTCCATTCCAAGTATAGGATTCCAAAACCTGTGAAAATACATATTTAAGGTTATTAAATGGATTGCTGGCAATATTGCTAATTTCCCTTAAACACATGTCCCAGTATTATGTTGATTGCGTTCATTAGTAGACTTGTGGATATCGTTGAAGCATCATTATTCATAAAATTTGCTGACTTTTGCTTCAAAGGCTCACAAATGCAAAAGCTTACATAACTTCGCTTGTATGAGCTCTATTAAATGACGGTTCCAATATTTCAACGATCAAATTCACAAGCTGATAATTTTGGCCCCGTTTTTAATCCAAAACGGAGCAACACGTACCCACATTCAGACTACTCCGATACGAAACCAGAGTGCTTCGAATACGATGATGAATACAGATACTTTTGAATACGCAGCCATTGGGAATACGCCATAAATTCAATGAATAAAGCCTTTGCTTCAAAGTGAGGCTACACGCAGCAGTTTTGCTGGGGCAGTGTGAACACATTAGCCTGTTTCAAACGTCGAACTTTTCATGCGCCGAACTTATTGGAATTTTATGTCGACCCAAATGAATTCAGTCCCATTGGATTTAGACGTCGTACTTTCGATGAATGGAACTAAGGCCCCGTTTACACGATGCCGGTACAACGCCGGTTCGATATGACACCGGTGTGAAACCATATCGGTGTGTGATGTTTTGCATCCCGTTTACACGATGCCGGTGCGATATCGGTTCGGTTATGAAAGACAATAGTTATGACATCACACAATAATTTTATTTGCGCTTGCGCATAGGCTAGGAAAAAGGCGTCAAAACACATGGAAAGCAGAGAAAGCAAATCCGCAGTTCATCACAAAGTTCAATAAAGTTTCCTTTGACAATCTGCCACCATATACCAGTTCTCCCAGGTCTAGTCCAAAATCGCTTTGGTTAGCATTTCTTTCTCATCTTTGCCCCTTTCTGAGAGCTTGTCACGGAAATCGAGGCTAGTAGATTCAATAGTTCATTTGTTCGTCTTTTATAATGTGCAATCGTTTGCAAAATAAGTTCAATGTTGACTTGTATGAGTGTAGCAATGGTTGGAATGTGACTTTGATTGAGAGCCATGTTGAAAATCGTAGAATAATTCGCGCGCTTTTTCCTGGGTGAGAAACAAAGAAATGAAAAGCAAAAGAAAATTATGCAAATAGTCCTCGATTTGATTGCTTTTGCCCTCGAAGTAAAAGCGAACTGAAATCGTTTCGGTGTGACGCCGGTTTGTGCCGTTTACACGATGCTGCTACCACGCCGGCATGAAATCGAACCGGTGTGACTACCGAACTGGGTTTTCACACCTTTTATGCCGGCGTCGTACCGAACTCGTGTAAACGGGTGGTCAAAAAACAAAAGATTCCACACCGGTGTCAAATCGAACCGGCGTCGTACCGGCATCGTGTAAACGGGGCCTAAATGTTACCGGATGACAGCCTCGATTTGAAAACAACAGCATCATTGCATTGTAATTGTAAGTAGCAGAATCGAACATGACAGACAGTCATACTTTGATGAGGGTCATTACTCCAAAGAACCTTATGCAAAGAAACAGGCAACGAAGAAAGCTCCTATTTGGGAGTATTGCATCAGCAATTCTAAGAAGAATACGGCTCGTAAAACTCTGCATGTCAGCCCTACTTTTGATGTTAAATGATTCAAGAAACAGGCCAGAAATTCGCTCATATCAACGGCTGAAACGCAATTGAGAATGGTGGAATGTTATCTGGAACGCATACACTGATGCAAGATTCAAGAAGACTTTCAGGGTAAACAAAGGCAATATCCCTTACATTTTAGAGAAGATACGACACACCATTGAGCGAGAGACAGTAACTGAAGAATCGATTTCTCCTGAGCAAAAGCTGGCCATTTTTCTCTACCGACTTGGTCGTTGAGACTATTTTTATACAATTTCACAAATGACTGGCCTAGGAACTTAAACAGTCTGCACCATAGTTTCAGAGGTACCCAAAGTAGTAATAGATTGCCATTGGTATCAGCATGTTGCCAGACATAAGCCCAACTCATAAGCTGAACTTTGCAAGAAAATAAGTAAACTGGAATAGGCATGGCAGCCCCCATGTTGTTGGTCAGCGGTGGATGGTTGCAATATACCAATTAAGTGTCCTGCTGGAGGATTAGAATCATGTAAAGAGTATCGTAATTTTAAGAACTTCTATTCAGCTGTTTAGATGGCCATGGTTGATTCCCATTATCAATTTATATGGTGGAGCTGCCAATTCCCTGGCAATCTGCATGATTCAGTGATCTTTCAGTCGACTGATATGAGGAGAAGTCTAATGGAAAATGACGCCTTTTTGAAAACTTGGAAGGAAATTGGTTGAGTTAATATTGCAGCAATGGCACTTGGTGATTCAGGATTTCCTCTAAAGTGCTGGATAACGAAACCCTACAACAATGCAGTACTTATTGTAACGAAGAGGTAATCGCCGCAGTAGAGCAAGGATGGTGGCAGGAGCTTATGGCCAACTGAAAGTTAGCTGGCTTGTCCAGCGTCGTAAGTGTGAAAGTAGTGCCAAAGAGGTGAAATTATCACACTGGTTTGTATTCCTTTCAACAATATTTGTATTTTGCAAAAATGATCAACTACCCAAGTACTCATTCCTCATTGTATGTGTTCAGTGAAGTACAGAAGTCAGGGATATGCTGAATATGACAATGGTCCAGAAAGTGAATGATTCTAAAGAGGAGGCAACCAAAATCAGAAATACCTTGGCAAACTACTTCTGGCAGGAGAAGATTGAAGTAGAGGAATTTTGAGAAAGGACTTTTTCAAAGCAATGACATTTATAAAGTATAATGTAACTCAAAACAAAGCATACACAATCATATTCATTTATCTATCGAGGTAAAGTATCACAGTACAACCTCAGTTACTTTCAGATGACACTGATTTATTCATCATTAACACAGAAAAGCCCTACTAGATAACAAATGCTTCTAGGTTGGTTAGGACGGGAAACTTCTAAATATACTAAAAGATGGGACTAAATCTATGAATAGGGCGAAATAAAACTAGTGTGGGAAATTTGTTGTTTCCAAGTTGTAGATGGAACTTCACTTTAAAATTGTGATCCCAACACCCTTTACAAAAATAGATCAGAATTTGTCTTGTAATTGGTGTTTTAGTGTTTCTTCACCTAAAGGATTAACTGCTGTGCCTTTGTGTTCTGAGTTAAAATTTCTGATGTGTTAAAACGCAAAATTTCCAATCCTAGCAAATATCTGAAATTTGGTTGTGGGTTATAGCTATCATCCTAGGCACAAGTCCTTTTCAGCTCCTGTAAATGAAGCTGTATCATAATGTAATCAATCATAAGTGAACATTGTAGCAAAAAATGACTGAAATAGTTATACAACTGGGTTAAGTAGGCAAAATCAAAATGAGCAGTAAGTCTTTTTTCCCAATTTCTTGTCTCTTCAGAGCTCACAGGTGATGATGTTCTTATAGAAGAAACAACTTGACTTGAGCTTGCAGCAAATCTGCGGACCACTACAGTCAATTGATCTCTCTTCTGCAACAGCAATCTTTGTTGATGGCTCATCTGCTAAGTCTGGCTGGCAAGAATCATGACTGCGCAACAGTGGGAAAAGTTGGTTGAACCAGGATCAATAAGTCTCTTCATCTTGAAATTGCTTTACACCAGATACACTCTTTATTGCTAGAGCAACTTTTTTTACATCCTCCCACACACTTCTCAAACTTTGATCTCAGTTGTCCTATTGTGACAGTAAACACTTCTCCTCTTTCATCACATCGGCTTTTTAACAATTTCTGGACTCCTTCATATATTTTGATTGACTTTTTGTGTTTCTAAAAATGCGTTTTTCAGTGTAGGACTCAATATAAACAACAATATCAATGAAGTCATCCATAGCTACGTGAGAAGTCTGTTGCTACTACAAAACTTTTTCACCCATAACTAAATTGGTCCACCAGCCTTTCCGTCCCGCATTTTTCTTCTTTGCTGTTCTGTTTGCAACCGGCACAGGTTGCCATTTCACGTAAACGTCACTAAGGGCCGACTTATAGTTCATTTGATCATGCATGATACAACATTCCATTTCACTTAACGCATGTCAAAACAAACAGCGCACTTCGTAGTTGTGATCGTGTCTCAGCAGGAATCCCCATTTTGTGACATCTGTATATCCATTTTGCATGATACAAGTCTGAAAAGTTGAATGGAGTTCAACTCCGTTATTTTTTGTGTCATGCAAGTGGACAACGCGATATGGGGTCCATCTGATTGACATTCTGCACTGCCTCATCATTATCAGTTTCGCGCGTTGAAGTGTTGGTGATGATGATTGGTTGCATGATACAAGCATGATACCAACTATAAATCGGGCTTAAGATTTCTCCCCTGTATTCGTGAGGGGCCATGAACTGGATATTTTATTTTCTTTCACTCAGCTTGGTTTTTCATTGTCATCTAATCTATCTTGGAAAACCCACATACACTTCATCGCTAAACATGCATCTCAGAAACTTGGCTTCCTCTCTAGAGCCCGTGGCTTTTTCTCTCCTTCTCAGCTGCTGACTGTATACAAATCTCAGATTCGTCCTTCTCTGGAGTACTGCTCCAATGTTTGGGGTGGCGCTTCCAGATCTTCTCTACATCTTCTTGACAAAGTTCAGTCCAAAGCCATCCGTCTCATAAATAATCCAAGTCTCACCAAATCTCTCCTATCTCTCTCTCATCGTCGTCTCGTTGCAGATCTGTCCATTTTCTATCGATATTTTCATGGACATTGCTCACCAGAAATCAAGAATATTATTCCTGATCCCCTGAAGCATGTTCGACCAATCAGAAGCTCTACTCAGTCAAACCCTTTCCAAGTCATACTATCTAATCCACGAGCTCTTTCCCACAAATCTTCATTAATTCAAAGAACTTGTCAACTTTGGAACACCTTACCTTCCACTTCCTTTCCTGAATCCTACAACTTATCTTCCTTCAAATCTAACATCAACAAACTGGATCTCATCTCCCTATCTACTTAGGTTTCCTTTCTCTATCTTCCTTCGTCAGGGCTTTGTTATAGGCTCTTTTGGCCTTTCCCTGACATTGTGTACAAAAAGAAAAAAACCGGCTGGTACATGACTTCATGATCAGTGTCACTCGCAATCTCACTATTGTAGTGGATGCTAGCGCTATGCCCGCTGTTGCATCATACAGCCATACATCCGCTTATACTGTTAAGTACTTGCACTTGCATGATTTTTAAATCTACATAGAGGGCTCTTCATTAGCTATAATGGGAAATTATAGGAAAAACTCTTGCTATTGCACATCCTTGATGATAGGTCAATATACTTATCTGGAATGGATCAAGGTCTACCTTCTCCTCATAGCAAATCCTGCAATATCAAACTGATTTTCCAGCGACCCAACTTTCAGTTTCCTCGTTACTTCGAAACGGGAGGACTTTGTGCAAATTACGTTTGGACATCCGATGCAAAAATATTTTATTGGTATAAAGCAGACTATTCAAAGTGAAAGTTTGACATCTATTACGTGCAGACGTCATTTTCAAGTCAGAGATGGAATTTCTCGCAGGCCTTGTCAGTAATTGCACACCCGCTTTTGAGATCAATAGCTGTAACAAAAGCTTACGTCAGGATCAAACAAAGACATCAAATGATTCATGGTGTTGACTCACGAATCTAGGAGATCAAGATCGGTGTACTTCAAGGTTCATGCTTTGGGCCTTTCCTGTGTCTAATATATCGATCTCCCAAGGGCCGTAAAAAACTTAAAGTTGTCCATGTTTGCTGATAACACGACCTTTAGTCACTGATGTTCAGTTTGGAGGTGCTGTGGTATGACAATCAGTTATAAAAATTACAAAATCGTGCGGCACGTATTGTAACTACAGCAGGTTTGACTTCCCAGGTCTGCCTCTTATTAACAGACTTGACTGCAAGACCATGAATGAACTAGTTACTCGAAGGTCTACTATTACGGTTTTCAAATCTCTGCATGAGCTGGCCCCAAAAACCTTTTCATAGGAAGAGCGCAGCTAGCCTGTAGGAACCTAAGGAACACAGCAAATGACTTAAAGCTACCGAAGAAAAGTCGAAAAATCGACAAAAATGTTTCTCATTTGGAGGTGCTAAGGTCTGGAATAGTCCCTCTGCTGCGGGGAAGCTGGAATCCTCCCTGAATACTTTCAAGCTATGTTATATAGAGGATGGCATCTTGAAAAACTGTTTTTCTTACATTTTCTGGAAATTTCTTTCACTGTAAATATATACAGAACTACTTTGATTCATACGCTGCTCTTGTCACAAAATTAATTCATTGTAATAAGTTCGGCGCATGTACAGTTAGACGTTTGAACCAGGCATTATCGTATTCACAGCGCATTCATTTGAAAAGGAAGCAGTTTGAACGGATTCTGGTTTTGCTTACAAAAACGGAGAGAAGCTAATATGGAGTAGTCTGATACCAATATCAATACACAAATATCAGTATATCAATATGTCTATGTCAATATACCAATGTTAGTATAAGCTACGTTTACACTAGCACGGATCTAAGTGGGTACGGATCCCCTTTGGATAAGTGCCCACTTTTGCCCGCATTTACATTAGAACAGATCCACTTAAAATCGCGTTTGCATTAGCACTGATACACACTGTTTTGGCTACTTGACACACCATTGATGTTGTTGAGCTTCTTTAATACTTCAGCAGTTTTGGAGCGCACAAGTGGCCTGTTACGAAGGTTATCATTATTATTCTTACTATCGTTGTTGTTGCTGTTGTCCTTATAACAGTAGTTTTGTTATTTTGATTAGATCTAGATGATTTGTGTATCGCATATCGGCAAGTGTTGAATAGGACAAGCGAAACTGAGGAGAGAGTAGGATCTGCTTTTGCTGTGAGAGAGCGGAAGAAGTAGCCACTTGGATAGTGAGCACGAAAGAGGCGGAAGAGTTAATTTAAATAGTGAACGTGATAGGTGAACTACTTTGGAAAGCAAAACCATATTAGCTTATTACTCGTACCGTATTTACTCTAATATTCCCACTGCCGAGTTAGCGTTTCAACTTAAGAAAAACAGGTGGGATTATTAGAGAGACGGGTATATTGGAGAGGCGGGATTATTTTTTCAATGCCTTGAAATCTAGTTTGAGGATACCGTTTCAACAAAAAAGGCTCTTAAAAATGACTGTGACATATAAGAGGAAAAAACATACAATTTGAAGAAAGTTCAAACGAGAAAATTGCTGAACAAAATAACAAAACCAAAGCATTGCATCAAGAGTGTCAGTTTTAGTAACCGTGATCATGCCTGATGACATGATGCTAAGTTTTCATTCCAAGTTGGTACACGGCATTGGAAATGTAACAATTGACATTCGAAACAAAGATTGAGCATTTATAGCAGTGAATAAATTGATTTAAAAGTAATCTATACAGCAATCCCGGGGGCGGGATTACTGGGGAGGCGGGACTATTTTGTCACTCTATGAAGAAAAGGCGGGATTACTAGAGAGATGGGAATAAAAGAGAAGCAGGAATATCAGAGTAAATACGGTATCCCCATTATTATCACTATAGCCATTTATATACAGGTATTTAGCCTTACATATAATCGCATTAATGTTCAATGAAAACCCGCATTGAAGCAACATTGTTAGTGTTCGTATCTGGAAGTGCCTCAGCTGTACCGCCTAACACGATTATTGATGGAAATTTCCAAGCTTCAATACACAAGACTTAAATGGGAACCGATTCAAATGAGTACACTTTAGAAAGCGACCCCAAACGGGTGCAGATAGCAGGCTCAAATGAGTACGGATCCAGTAGCTCTAGTGCAAACGGAAAGCCTATCTGTTCTAGAATTGGTGCAAAACCATTTGGATCCGTTCTAGTGTAAACGAGGCCATAATGTCTTAACAACAATCCATCAAAACATAAATGCATCAAAACACCAATACATCAGAATATCAATACATCAATACCAATGCCATTAAATCAATCACTCTAAATCAACCACTAAATCACTCTAAATAAATGTTCTATCGGCTTGCTCGGTCAGCTAAGGGACGAAGCTACAAATCAAAGATTTATCTAACAAATACTAGAAATAGGTTCTGCTTACTCAGAAAAGGTTTCTCTAAGGACTAGAAATAAAGTCATTGCATTTCTTTTTGAATCTCAAAATAAGTTTTCATTCTTCCGTTTCCGAGGCAATTTATCATAAGCAAGTAAGCTATGTTAGCTTAATTTTTGTAGGGTGACTTTTGTTCGTGTGCAAGGCACCACGACAGTTGACTAGTGGCCTCAAGTGCGGGCTTCACGAAACAACATTTAGAACTGATTCTCTAGCCTCTTTGGTGCAAGGTCATTTAGGACTTAAATACTTCAATAGCACACAGTTTGTGTTTATATAGTCAATGCATGCAAAGCTAAATGTGCCAATTCGCCAGTTATCGACCCTCAAAGCAGGATCTCTGGGGTTTTCCAGTTTTGATTTGAGTGAGTCTGAAACTCCTATGCATATGTTGCTACAGTTTAGCACTATAGGCAACATCATTATTTTATATATTGTTTCAGTAGCGCCAAGGGTGAAATTCATTCGCAATCTACTTATAGATGGGCAATTCTAGACTTGCTGGGCCACAAGACCTGCCTTTGGCAAGTCAAGACCTAACTATCAGCTATAGAGTTATATAAAGTATATAAAGACTCTCTCAATGCTTGCAACGCTTTGTATCGCAAGAATCGTGATTGGTACCAGTAAACCTGGCTTAATATAACAAAGCTTTATGGTTACAGGATCTCCCAAATGCACTGATCAGAGGTTCAGGAAAAACCTCTATATGTTCTTCCGAGATAGGTCGTATACGGCGCAAATTCCCCATTGATTGAGCGCTGTATAGTAAACAATAATTCATGGAATTCTATCCACCTTCAAAGACCATGCAAGTATATAGTAACAAAATGTAAATCCAGTAGTTAAAAAAGCAGCTAGGATGTGCCGAGGGTCCACCAAAATGAATGCTTTGGCAGACTGCAAGTCGTGGGAAAAGAAGATTTATTTCCCGTGATTGAATTTAGTGCAGTGCTATATCAGTCTCGACTATGTTTTTTGAAACAAAACAGTAATATTCCGGTATAAAGACGCTTTTCTATGAATATATCTTGTCTGTTATATAGAGAAAATCCCACCACATGAAGAGTGCTATTGCAAAGGAATGTCATTGTGATCATGAGAACATTCACGATTCAATAGGCTAACGATGCAGCGTTATTCTCTATTCCATCCATGACCAGTCTCAAATATCATAATGAAATCATGTAAAGCAAGAAGAGCATATACATTTATGTCTTTTTCCATGTTCAAAATCTCTCCTCGAAAAGATTAATTTAATGATGATAAAACATATACAATTATTGACTTTACCTTGAATATCTCAAGAATTTTCAAGTAACAATCATCATCAGTTTTTATTACATAGCGAAATTGGCAGTTATCGTCAACCCTGAAAAGAGAGAGAAATCGTACTTAGCGACTATAGGACTCCACTGGTAAGAGCAAAACCTGAGTAGTAAAAAGTAAAAAAATCATTATAAAAAATTGAAAGTCATTTCACTCTTTGAAGATGAAAATAGGAGCAGTTGATAGAAGATTATTATTCTTGGCTCAATAACAGTAAATATAAAGTTCAATTGATTTTGACACAAGACTGCAAGCTCAAATAAAGTATCCAACAATAATCCATAATACCATTTATAGAACTTAAGCAACTTCAATGGAACATTTCTGTAAACATCCTTTAAATCAAGAAATAAAATATCTCCATGTTCATTCTTCTCTTTTTCTAGCAAAATACTTCGCTTGTGTGTCTCTTGATTCCAAAGATGCATTCTATTTAACCTTTCTTTTACGCGTAAAACTGAATCACCTGACTTCCGGCTCTCAACACCTAGATGGGAAAAGAGTGATTAATTTATGTTTGATTGGTGAATACAACATTGGTAGATATGGAAACATTTTGTAGCAAACCAATATTTAAATTAAATATGTAGCCACTCGACACAATTATGAACATAGCGTAAACGATTGCGAAGAAAATGACAACTCGTGCATATAGCTGCCTGCGTAATCTGGCGGTAAGATGCGACTCCCTTCTCGTGCCTCTTTTTCTTCAGGCACCGGTTCTAAGCTAAGACGTCAGACTGTAGTGCGGTTCATAAGCAAACTAAAAAGGGAAAAGCTTTGGAAGAATTAAAATTTGCACAGGGTCGTTAAAACTATCGGTACATTTTTACATGTTACTTACTAGCTTACTAGCTTACATGTTATATCTCGATGTTAAGTTTTTGCTGCTGTTACAAATATATCACGAGAACGCTACATATGTTGTGTTTACCTCGAATCGTGGGCTCGACCTACTCATCACAACAACCAAGAATATAGATTAGACATACCATAAGGTTGATAGGCAAATGTGCCCGCAAGGACACTACAGAATGATCCACTGTCCTCAGCATCAGTAGGAAAGAATCCTGTCAGGATGGATGATCTTATGACCTAGTGAGAATACATCAGAAGACAATAAACAAAGCGAACGGAATGCTGACAAAGAAATGTGGTAAAACCAAGTGATGCTTCTACACTACAAAATCTTGCTTCCAATTTCAATAGTTGATCTATTCGGCAAGAAAAATATAATAAATGGAAGAATACATGCTAAAATAGTAACTACAGCACGAAAAAGCGGTAACATTTTTTACACACACAGAACGCTTTTTTCGTCCGACACTTGTCAGAGTATGAAACGTCGGATAACAACCGAACGGTCAACCAAAGTTTTAGCCAGAAATGGATACATGTGGTATGATGAATAATGCGTATAGTTGGTCCTAAGAGTGGCCAAGTAGCACCTATTCACAACTGTTTACTTAAAGAGTCCAAGTGAGAAAATGAACTCTTTATATTTACACAAGAATTGATTTTGAGTCTTAATGTAAACTGATTCCAATACACCTAAATGAAAGGACGACCTTACTTGCCCTACGATCCCAAAATTATCGTCTGTATATGTTTTGGTGCATTTTGGATTTGTAATAAGATGCTGTCCTATGGCCGAATCACTTTTCATTTTAGGATACTTGTTTTGTACGCACGAGGTGGCTGTTCTCTTACTGTATAACTTTTCTTCTTGATACTCGTGGGAACATGTTGCTTATTCTGTCTGCTAGTCTCTGCGTAGTGCGCCCTTCGTACCGAGTTTCACATCGGCACAAAATTCAAAAACTACACAACTTTTTTTGAATGGAAGGAACGCTATCTTTTTCAGTAGATGGTAGCATGACCGTAAAATATTGTAGCCCACACGGGGCTTCCTAGCAAAGAAACAAGATGTAATGGAGTTATTAATCTGGTTTTCAAACTTTGATGAAACATTACCAATCCAGAGCAATTTTAGGTAAACCGGACACTTCTCAGGACCATCCGACCTTTCTTCTGCAAAGTTGGCTAGTTCTTGCTTAATACGAGAAAGAAGGATATCTTCTGGATATCCTTGTTAAAAAAACAGTGGTCTTATTCTGTCAAGCTTTGAGCCTAATTTAGTTTTAGAGTAAATCATAAGTGCCCTGCGAACTAAAGCTATAATAAGGCTAATTTTTCTTGCCTTTGGGCTGAAGGAATTCCAACGAGTATATTCCCTAGAGTAAATGTTGGTTTCCTCTAAACACTGGTAAACCAGGCGCGGCAGTTGTTTTTTCCATAGCCGCGATGAGAAAAGATAAACTGGCTATAGATACAATGCTGAGAGATCCAGCGGCAAATCGTGAGACCAAAGAGTTTACCGTCACTATGAAGATTTCAGATATCGAATATCAAATATGATATATGATATGATATATGATATGATATATGATATGATATGATATGATATGATATGATGTGATATGATATGATATGATATATGATATATGATATGGTATATGACATGATTGATATGATATGATATGATTGATATGATATGATATGGTATATGATATGATGTGATATGATATGATTGATATGATTAACAAAATATGATATGATTGATATGATACGATATGATTGACATAATATGATATGATTGATATGACATGTTTGACACAACATGATATGGTATGATAAGATCAGATATGAGTGGTTGATATGATTTGGTATGATTTGGTATGATTTGGTATTCATTTAGTTACAATTTATAAATAAAAGTTGTTGCAAAAGACGCTATCGATGAGTATTTTGCACAATCTGTACGTGAAAGAGTTACATTTCCAAAAACTAAACAGTTGTGCTTAAATTATGAAGCGAAAGCACTTTCTTACTTTAATGAGCAGTGTACGCTAAAGGTTGTAACCTGTGCATTTTATGATAAACTGACCAAATTATGTTGCTTTGGCTTTGGATCTGAAGAAAGAGATTGTTTTGCAAATCATAATTCTTAGATTTACAAAAGTTCTCCTCGTGAACGATGGGTTAATACGATATACTTCCTTGAAAATTTCAGTCATTAGAAGCTGCAGATAGCGCTGGTGAATTCTAAATGAACTAAACAGGAATAAATGAAGAAATCTAGTAAGAAGAAACCTTCTTGAATTTGATCAGGCCACCTCCATCATTAATCCAACAACTTCCATTAGAATAGGCAACCATCACATCTTGTCCTTGCCCATCAACAACTATAGTTCCTCTGAATTCCTGAGATAACAATTCAATTTAGGTTAAAGATGCACATACCTTTCTTTATATTTGATTTCATTTGCCTCCTATTCTTTCAATTTCTAATGTAGCAATAATAAACTACTATTGATTACAAGCTAGATATGGTGTAGCTTCTTCATTATACCATAATCAACTAAGTAAGATAAACTTCACGCATCTTGGTGCCTAATATACGTCCATATGCTAAATACGTGTTCCACTTAACACATTCTTACCCCAGCCCTCCAAGGTATTAGTTTATGAGAGAGATCCTACATATGTGAGTTTTTAGAAAATCTGCAGATGTTTGAAACAGCATAAAACTCTCTTGACTCACTAAATATATATTCATTTGTTCCCATGCTGTTATATAATACATCTGTTTAAAGCAGCAATATCGTTTCAAATTTTGATGACTACACATAACGCTGCTTTAAATAAATCCAAGAAAAATCGATCTCATAATTATGAGCAAACAGAAAAAATTTAAAATGAAAACGAGGCGTGGCAAATCTTGAACACATAAATTCATCTAACTAGGGAAGTATTGAACTCTTTTTATTGAAAAATTACATGTGTATAATTGAGGTTTGAAAGTGAGAAAAAATTTAATATTTGAAGTATACATATCTGCAGAGTACGGATGCACAGGATAGTAACAGTATCAGGTTAGCTGTATCGGAAATAGGCCTAAATTTTCCATTCACAAATTCAAATATCGTGGACAGACAAAAAACCAACATGATCTGACATGAAGTCAACGAAGACGGTCATTTTATTTGGAGTTCAAAGGGTGGCTACCTTTGGTTCGCGCTAATGTAACAAAACATATCCCCTAGGCAAAATTAAAAATACTTCATTAACCTGAACACCAGGGCCTGTACACTTTAGTAATAAAAAAGAGGAATGATTACATTCTTTAGAAGTCAGTATTTTCAACGGAAATTTGTAATAAACACTATATTAGCGTATGGTAAAGAAATACCATCTAAAAATAAGGAGCTTGATGTTATAAGTTACAATAAGTAAGACTACTAAATTCACATTGGGAGAAATAACCAAGCTGATTCACCTACTGTGGCATTATCTTGGCCATATCTTGAAATGTACGTTCTGAAACTTTGGTAGAGAGGCCAAGAACAGTTTTCCAGGAACCTTTACTTACAAAATGGCTTTTTAGGCCATTGTTGCAGTATATTGTAACAGCAATAGAAATATTTTCCGAGCTTGCTCTTGCGAATCTTTGCAGATTGTACCCCTTACAATTATTATCACCCTCTTATATGACTGATGCACACTACCGTAGGCAGAAATTTTGGCTCGCACCCAGAGATAGACTGCAAAACCTCGAGGGGTAGAATAGCCGCTCCCCACTCGGCCCAGCATGACTCTGCAATAGCAGAAGCCTTTCAGCCAGCCTGTTATACATTTTTCCTGCTTGCAATAATTATGCGGGACTTTTTGTAAACCCTACAACTAATTCACTCTACTATTAAAAGTTTGGAAACGATCGGGAGGCCAAGATGACAGAGCAACTGTCAATCAAAATTTTTGCAACAAACAAAAACACTGGATTATTGCGCAACTATTATTCGAACCACTGTCAAATTTCATCGAATAGTGGAACAATTACTAATCTTAAAAATATGAAAATATATTTTTAACAACTATTTTGGTTGGTTCGAAAAATCAATATTTCGTCGTACAACCAAGTTGTCATAGTACAGCTTCTACAAGTCGGGGAACTGATTATCAAATTTTGTCAATGCACAGTTATGGAACTTCTGGCCATTCTTCAAATGCTCTTGCTATTTCGTATTCTTTATTCTTTGGTGGATTGATTAGCAGCTTTCATTTCAAGAGAAGCCATTTATTTACAACAACGTTGATATTGGAAGATTGACTAGGCCAAAGGATAAGTTATATACTACCAAGGGCAACAACTATCCTTGCGTATCAGGTTGTATGGATGATGCATTGCCCGGTTGAAAGATGAATGGAGCTTACAAACATCTCAGCATCAATTCTCTGCACTGTACTGAATTATTTTGAAGAATTTCACAATAATAAGGCGCATTTACAGAACGTATACAGAGGACAAGTCAACCAATTCCATTACTGCTAATACACCCCTAGAACATTGCTGGAACAGAATTGGTAAATATTGGTGGAAAATAATCAGAGTTATAGGCTTCACTTGTTACTCTGCAAACTATTAACGTTTCTGAAACACTATGTGAAGTAAATTTGAACTCATCGCTGAAAACCACGTCCTTCCACTCTTGGAGTCGCCATCCTCTCAATACCTTGGCCTATCCCTATCTATAATTTCTGTTGATTAAATAGACAAATGATTTATTGCATCTGCAGTAGCTTTCTAACCCATATTTATGAAGAATTCGCTATACCGTTCACATGATGGCATTCTTCTGTGAAAACCCATCAAATGAGCCACAAAGCGAGCCAAGATGAGAATGGCATTTTTTCAAGCTGAGTTCTTTAGGACACGCTAATTACTTTTCTGAGAACAGTTTTGGTCGTCCTGCCCTCTTGCGAACTGCGAAAGTACCCGTATGTTGATAAGTTATAAAAACGTAATAGGCCACTGACTTGTAGTAGCCAATTTTTTATGGAATGTCTCTGAAGGAATAGCCAGTTTCTCATTGTGTTTTGATAACAACTCTGTTGTAGATTGAAATCGCAGCTTTTTGATGAATAATAGGACGAGAGTGATGACAAAAAGAAACCACATTTTTTATTATTTGACGACTATTCCATGATATATTTTACTTAAAATGACTATTCCATGATTAATCCAGTGTAATTATAAACGTTTCGACTCGTGCTCGAGTCATCTTCAGTATGAGGATACTATGATAAGACCGAAATAACTACACTCATGCATTTCGATCCTTCGAGAAGAATGACTACAAGATTAAGAAACTCAAACTTGACCTTAACTGTCTGTCCTCCTGCAATTTCTACGGCGTTATACCCAACTTTTTAAAATTCAAAAAGGTCAACTCCAGATTGAGGTCGTCGATGACGTATGACAAGTGTAGACGAAGATTCCTCTCTGTCGAGGTATCTGGAAAGAAATGTCACCTGAAGAAACTTGAAGAAAAACACCTGGACTTTCTGAACAATCTCCAAAAATCTCTCTCCAGGTATGATTTTCGCTATTTAACCTCATTTGCTAACTCTAGTAATCTTAAGTCACTTAAACGCACTGAAACCACTCAGCAACGCAAATTAGACAGGCTTACAACTGAATATTTGGCTACTGGTGTTGACCCTGATAAAGTCATTTTCAATTACTCTAAGTATTCCCTTAGTAATATTGAAAAGAAGGTGCTATCTCGAGGTTTACGGTTTAGCATCTATCCCAATAAATTAGGTTATTGTTCGTTTCTTACTCCCTTTGAGAAATTGGCTCGCAGTATTAAAGCAATGCCTTTATCCAATGGTTCTGTTAATTTTGATTACATTAGGTCTAGCATTGTCTTCATATTATAGTTATGATCCGCATCAACTACCTCTTAATATTAGTAAAGCAGAACTTTCTGCTCTTAATAAGTTGTGTCGTAATAAAGATCTCATTATAAGTTGCCCTGATAAAGGGAACGGTGGTTATACTCGATCGCCAGGATTATGTTCGCAAAGTCACTTCAATTTTAGAGGATACATCTATATTTCTCCCTCTTGATTCTGACATGCTTGAAATTTGTCAGAAAAGGGAAAATAGGCTCCTACGTTTTCTTAGGGATTCACTACTTAAGGGAAAACTTATCTCCGATTTCGTATATCATGATCTTTTTCCTACTGGTAGTACTCCTGGTATTTTATATGGTTTACCTAAGGTTCCTAAGACTAACTGCCCTGTTAGACCCATTCTTTCAGCTATTGGCACATATAATCATAAGCTCGCTAAATCTCTCGTTCTTATACTACAACCTCTCACTTCCAATCAATTTACAGTTAAGGATTCTTTCTCTTTTGCTAATGAAATCTCCTCTCTTCCTAATCTCCTTCATTTTATGACTAGCTTTGATGTCACCAGCTTATTTACCAACTTACCTCTGGAAGAATGCATAAACCTATGTGTTGATCAATTATTTTCTGACCGTGATCTCATTCTACATAATGACTGCAAACTTGACAAGCCTAGTTTCCATAAACTTCTTACTTTTGCTGTCAAAGATAATTATTTTGTTTTCAATGGGCAATTATATGATCAGATTGATGGGGTAGCTATGGGCTCCCCCTTGGGTCCCTCCTTGGCCAACTTATTTATGTGTGCTCTTGAACAGAAATTTCTTGATGAATGCCCCCTGCAGTTTAAACCAGTTTTATACCGTCGTTATGTAGATGACACAATATGTCTTTTTGAAAATGAACAACAGGCTGATCTTTTCCTCAAGCGTATTAACAGTTACCATGGCAACATCAAATTCACAGCTGAAAAAGAGGCCAATA
This sequence comes from Mastigias papua, assembly GCA_964019165.1. Lineage (NCBI taxonomy): Eukaryota > Metazoa > Cnidaria > Scyphozoa > Rhizostomeae > Mastigiidae > Mastigias > Mastigias papua. The sequence continues at coordinate 5,111,915 of OZ025272.1, forward strand.
ACACCCTCCCGTTTTTGGACATCCTTATTCATAAGGATGCTACCCAGTTCTCCACCAGTCTTTATAGGAAACTGACTTTTATGGGTTTATATACTGATTTTTCTACGCTCAGTCCTCATAAGTATAAAGTTAATCTCATTAGTGTCCTTATTTTTCGTGCTTTTAATATCTGCTCATCTTACACCAATTTTCATAATGAACTTCTTAAAATTAAGCCTATTCTTGCTAAAAATTGCTATCCTTCTGCTCTAGTTCACAACGTGATTAGGAAATTTCTTAATGAACGTTTCTCTCCTTCTAAGAAACCCCCTGTTCCTGAACAAAATAAACAACGTATTGTTTTTTGCATTCCTTTTCTAGGCCATCTTAGCTATAAGCTACGCAACAATATCACTAAGCTTATCAAAGCTCACTCTCCTAATGTTAAATTACAATTTGTATACAAATCTCCTAAGCGGTTCTCTTCAATCTTTAAATTGAAGGACCTCCTCCCACCCCTAGTGTGCTCTAACGTCATTTATAAGTACTCGTGTAGTGGCTGCAGTGACACTTGTTACGGTAAGACATCCAGAAATCTTAAGATTTACTGTTATGAGCACCTGGGGACTAACAAAAGTGGAGGTAGATGTTCCTGCCCTAGTTCTTCATCGGTTGGGGATCATATAAAACAATCAGGCCATGAGGGCACACTTGAGGATTTCTCCATCATCAGCAAAACTAGCATGACCTTCGATCTTCTTATTCATGAAAGTTTCCTTATTCAAAGGGATAAACCGAACCTAAACTCCCAGCAATCTTCTATTTCCATGGTTTTATTCTGATCATTGTTCTACGTATTTCCATTTCCTTACACTTTTGATACCTATACTCTCCCTAGTGATTTGTCTTTTATTTGTTATTATGTTTGCTGTGTACCTTCAATATGTTGTTTACCACTAATATTTTCTAAGTGCTTCCTAATACGTCCTTTTCTTCCGCATCTGTCCTATTCGTCCTTTTCGATCCACCCCCCACTATATACATATTTCGGTCTTATCATAGTATCCTCATACTGAAGATGACTCGAGCACGAGTGGAAACGTTTATAGTTACACTGGATTAGTGATGGAATAGTCATTTTAAGTAAAATATATCATGGAATAGTCGTCAAATATTAAAAAATGTGGTCTCTTTTTGTCGTCACTCTCGTCCTATTATTGATAACAACTCTGTCGTCAAATGAAATTTCTATTCTTCTTACCATATTCAAATGCTTATACGTTAAATCTTTTTCTGTTTACTTTTTTATATGAAATTGTAAAAATGTCTTCAAATACATTGAGTAGCACGGAAGTAAAATGTTGAGTTCACGTCGGAAAGAGATGACGCGTACAAATATATTTTACTTCTGTACTTCGCACTAAAATCGTTTTCCTACTTAGGCCTAGTGTTGACTTGTTTCCAAAGTGTTGGTAGGGGTGAATACCCATCCCTTCAGTTAGGCAAAAAGAGTATAAACAAGTAAACTAGGTAGAAAAGTGCTCCGAATTCAATTACATTAGATCCCTTTTTCATTATTGTGGAATTAAAACAACTACCAAACGAATAAACAAGCAGGTTATAGGCACTCCAGTGATTGAATTCATCAAATATCGGCCATGAAATGGTAAATAATTTAGCATATAAAAGACAATCGATTCCAAGGTATCAGCATACCACAAGATATATCAACATATAATGAAACTTGCTCATCAAAATGATCGAAAATGAGGTAATACTATATTACAATAACTTTATGACAAGATGCACAGAAATGAGGCGCAACTATGGTGCAAAAATTAATGAATATAGCGTGCTTTTTATCTCTTTCTTCTTTGAGTAAAAGGCAGGGTTTAAATTCTAGATACGGATAGTTCCTCAAAAAAAAAATAATATAGGCAGATGAAGATAATGCACGCTAAGATACTAAAATCTGTCAAAAAGTCAAATCTGACCTTTGGAAGCAAGATGTTATCGACATTGGTCAATAGAAATCCATCCCTTGATTCTATGCAATGCTCATTAAATGCTGTGGACAGTATCTCTTTCTAAAAGTAAATAATAACTTATGACAGAAGAGAATTTGAGTATGTATAACCATATCTAACAAAATTACGGGTGAGACCAAAGCAAGGAATTAGAAATTAGAGAAAATAAATTTAAGGAATTTTCTCAAAGAAATTGAGTTTCAATTACATTAATTAAGGAAATCTTTCCTCTCAAATGCATTTACAGTTATACTAATTAAGGAACTTTTTTACAAAATTTTTGTATTGAGGATTGATCATGAATAAACTTTCTTCAGGAAATATCATTTGGTATGCTCTTAAAACCTTGGAGCTTCGATTACTGGTGAGGTGATGAGTACATGACCAAAACGATCTCCACTCCAGCAAGGAGGGCTCGAGAGTCCCATTGTTGTGTTTGTGGCGTGGGATGATGCTAAAAAGCTATCAATTGTAAAAGAGAAGGTCGAAATTATAGACTTTACAACATACATAGATGATAGCAAGGACATTTTAAAGTGTCTTGGTTGGAAGGAAAAGAGGAAGAAGGAGATTAATGTGAAGAATGTTAGACATATGAAAAATAATTAAAGCTTAAAGTGAAAATAAGTTTACTTTGCATTAAAAATACTGATTTGGCCCTAATTCTTTTTTCTTATATCCACTGTACAAACATACAAAAATTAAGATGTCATGAATTTAGAGTTACCAAAAATAAGGCATGAGAAATGAAGGATGTACAAAATGTAGCGTTTGTTTTTTAGGGAATTTTATAGAGGCATTCCCGAATAAAGTCGCACCCATAATTCCGTACGATAAGGTAATATCTCCATCCTCAAAAAAAGATTCTTTCAACGACAAAGATATAACATAGTTATAGTTTAGACTCGCATGCTACATGTAAAATAATCATCAAAACTGAATTTATACATAGTAAGGTGTAAAGGAACAAATATCTTTCAGATCCTAGAGGCCGATATCTAGTGCTCATGTATATTCGTGTCGCATTTTAATTACTTTTTCAAGATCTTATTCCTCAACAAGTTCAGCTAGAATATGGCTTTTTCCAAAGTAAACTTTCACTAGAGTCCCAATGCAGCTGATTATTGGTGACTGGTATAACTTCACAGAATGTGCAGTTATCGCCAACATAAGACGCTAGTGACTACTCGGTTTGTTTCAGACTTTTCTTTTCGGGTTACAAGGAAAATTGCAGCAAAGAGAGAGCCATAAATAAAATGAAGAAAGAGACAGTCATATACAAAACGCATGAAGAGAGAGCCAAATTCAGGCTTAACTACCTGTTTTGTTCATTACACCCATGTCTTTCACAAATCTACTTTTTAAAAGCCTTTTCTATTAACAACCTAAACCTTTAAAGATGTGGTATTATGGATCTAGCTACCTTCCTACAATGAGTGACTTTATGAAAGATCTCTGATAGACAATGGTACCTTTTCCGTCCAGTTCAAACAGCAGAATCCTACTCCTAGAAAAAATTATAAGTGAAAAGAACCTCTGCTTAATTAGCAATATTCCTTCGTTTCTCTCTTTCATTCCTTAAGCATACTGAAAAACTTGTTTCGTCCGATATGTCAGCTAGATGTGGATGAATTCACGTGATATGATAAATATTGCGCCCATTTGGCCATATTGTTAGCCAATGGGAACCTATTCACAATTGTTTACTTGAAGAGTCAAAGTGAGAATATGATCTCTATTTGTTTACATAAGACTGGGTTTTGGGTCTCCATGAAAGCTGATTCCAACACACTTAAATGAAAGAATGAACAATCTTCCTGTCCAATGGTCCGAAAATTACGGTCTGTATATGTTTTGGGCCAATCTGGATTCTTAATTAGATGCTTTCCTTTCATCCCAATCACATTTCATTTTTACATTAGAGCCTTTACAAATACGAGGTGGGTGGCTGCTCTCTCACACTATATTTCTTTTCTTTCAGATAATCGTGAGAACATGTTGCTTTATTCCACTTGCTAGTTTCCGCGTAGTGCACCTCAGGTACCGAGCTTCACGTTAGATCGAAAATTCACAAAACTACAAAACTTTTATGAGCGGTAGGAACGCTATCCTTTTTAGCAGATAGTGCATGACCATAGTATTGTATACCACAAGAGGCTTCAAAGCATAGAAACAAGATTTAATGGCTTTACTAATTTGGTTTTCCAATTTTGACGAAACATTTCCAATCATGGCAAGTTTAGGTAAATCTGGCATTTTTCAGGATGGAATGCTTTGTCTTATGAAAAGTTGGCTAGTTTTTCATTATTACGAGAAAGAACGGTATCTTCTGGATAGCCGTTGCCAATGTGCAGTTGCTTTATTCTGTCCAACTAGGAGCCCTTAAAGCAAATCGCAAGTGCCCTGTGAACTCGACGAAGCATTCATCTTATCACGTGACTTTATATTCGGACGAGTATAGGACGGCAACAGCCTTTCAGTATGCTTAAAGAATGCTTCCGCATTTCCGAGCTATATTGAAGTTCCGTAGTACCAACAGACTATTAATGTAACTGGTGGCCTAAGAAAGTAGCAAATCAATGCTACGTCAGTCTATATAATGCACAAATCTTACTTATTGGTTGTTGTAAATGTGTTGTCCTAATCATGCACCATTACTCCTTGTAGTTATATGTTGCTGTTCAGATAGTTAATTTGCAACATAGAGTTCAAATCAAGCACACAACATATATCGAATGACTACAATATTTCACCTTAGAAACTGTGTCAAATATTGTCACTTTTAGTGAAGTATCGAATAGTTCTCCCTTGTTCACTGCGAGGATGCCTAACTTAGTGACAACAATCGGGTGGATCACCTTAAACGAAAATAGTGCATAGTAGTGAATGCATGAACAAAACTAACAATGTACACCAAAAATAATGTTATAGGTAACTTTGTAAACCAAATGTACAACCAGATAACTGAGCACGTACAGTAAATTTGCATAACTCATCGATAAAGAATGTTAAAATATAGCACTTCTTCAGAAATGAAAATTAGAGAATATTAGACAGCATAAATTTTGACTGAGACGGGAAGACATTTGATGCATAAGTGGTACTACGAATCCAAATTCACACTAAAAACAAAATAAGATCACATACCTCAAAATCTAAACCGATTGAACCTCTTTGACGGTTATATGAGGAGTTATTCACAGCATACGCAATAATGTCTCCCTCTACATAAAGAGCACATATATCCTAATATACATAATATGCAAATAGCCATATGAATGCTTAGACAAACTGACAATAACAGATATATAAATATAAATATACATACATACATACATACATACATATATATATATATGTGTATATATATATATATATATATATATATATATATATATATATATATATATATATATATATATATATATATATATATATATATATACTTTATATATATATATATACTTTATATATATATATATATATATATATACATATATATATATGTATATATATATGTATATAAATATATATATATATATATATATATATATATATATATATATATTATATATATATATATATATATATATATATATATATTTATATATATATATATATATATATATATATATATATATATATATATATATATATATATATATATATATATATATATATATATATATATATATATATATATATATATATATATGGGACATTCCATACCAAATCATCCAGAAAAAACCCAAATCTAAACCACCCATCTCAGAATTTTATCATTTTTTGCCCATGTAAAGATACATACTATCTGAGAATAACTGGAAAGTTTTAGCTAAATTGGAGTTCTGGAACCTTAGTTAATCAGAGTTTAAAAGAAGTCACTGTCCATAAAGTTTTGTTTGTGACACATCCGAAATCTGACCTCACCCTGAAAGCAAAAAGTGATATTTCAGGAGCTTTTGTGCTCCTATCATTCTGAAAATTACCCCATATATGGTTTCGAATGTGTTAAATCCATTTATTACGCTTAGAGGTGTAGGAATGAAGGTCTTCTACCACTTTTTGAGCTATAAACACATCGCGCAAGGAATTTTTTTGCATCAAAAAGTGGCAAATTTTGACTGTGAAAAAAACACTGCTGTGGTAGTTTGATCTACCAATGCATTAAGTTTTCAGAAAGAGGAGTGATAGATCTTTTAGAGCATATATAAACACTTCTTGGTATTTTATTCTTTCATGTAGAAAATTAGTCTAAGAAAGTGTCAGTTTTGGACTATTTTCCTAAAAACAGCCAATAAACCCAAACAGAACATCATATTATAATAAGGAAGGAAAACAAGCTATTGCTTCACGTTAAGAATTCTTGTAAATTATTTTCATCAAGCATAATCATTAATGAACAGTAGATCCATTGCTGCTTTATAGATAACTAAAGGATCAAAGTATACTTTCCTCACATACGTATTTCACCGCCTTACCTAAAATGGCGTCAGGAGCTAGCCATCAGAGTATCGCTTATCATTAACGGGCTAACAAGAAAACTAGAACAAACTAATGCAAAGTATTTCGAAAGTTAAAAACTATAAACTAATTGATAGCAAATGGCTTTTAGTAGTGGTGTTCATAATATTTTGTTGAATAGCCACGCATGTTTTGGACTGCTGCAAGTCTTCTTGGTATGGATTCGTACAGTTTCTTCAGGTACATAACAGGAATTCGTTGCCACACTTCCTGAATTCGCTCTATTAATTCATCTTTTGTTCTTGGAGGACCTCTTTGGTCAAAATTTAGTTTGTTTTTCATGAACTGCCAAACATTTTCGATAATTTTCAGATTGGGACTTTATGGTGGCCACGGGGGATATTTATCCCCTCATGATCCAAGTAACTTTTGGTGATTTTAGCTCGGTGTGGGGATGCATTGTCTTGTTGGAAGATGAAAGGTCTATTTTCAACACCATAGATGGCAAAAATGCTTTGCTTGAGGTAGATTGTCTTGCAGCAGAGAAACATATTTTGTGGCATTCATTTTCTGTGTACAAACCACCAGCTTTCCAATACCATTAGGCCCAATACGCCCCCAGCACATGATAGATTTCTGAACTTTGGTTGGAAAAGCTCGGGTTTGCTGGCTTCCGCTGGCATCCGCCAAACTCTAAACATTCTGGAATCGTTTTTAATCTAAGCGACATTCATCAGAAAACATTACATCATTCCAGTACTCAGCTGGCTATTCACTTAGAGCCTTCGCCCGCTGACGATGGTACGCTTGATTTTTTACGGAAACATACGGTTTTCTTTTCCTTTGAAAGCTATAAAGCTTGTATTTATGTAGAATTCTTCTTACTACTAATGCAGTGGCATTTTGATAAATATGGAATATTCGCATGTCGGACACAACAGTTTTCAAACTTGAAAACCTCAATCCCCTAGAAGCTCTACAAATCATTCTGTTTCCTTTTGCTAAATTTGTTTAAACACCCTGTTCTTTCCTTGTTTGCAACTGACCCAGTAAAAACAATTTTTTTGTAAATATTTACGGCTGTGGAAGATTACAGCAAACTTGTTTTCCTTTTTCACGATAAGATAATCCACTTTCTCTCAAATATCTAACTGCTACTCGTTGCTCAAAGCGCAATTTTCTGGTTTTTGGTATTATGCACTTTGAGATATCTAGGAAATATACTGTTCGTTTTTTTAGTTTATTGTCGAAAAATCTGGTGTCAGCAAACATCTTCACATTTTCCCGACGAAATTGTCACTGAAAATTCTGCATGAAACCAACTGTGGCAATTTATATTTTGGCCTAATCAACCTATGGTGAAATTTTGCCGCCATTTTGGATATAGCGGTGAAATACTTATGTGAGGGTAGTGCATTTCATTTATCTTCTCAAAACAAAATTCTGTTTCTTTTCGTTAGTAAAATCTATTCATTTGCTGTATCTCCTTTCAACATCTTTTGTAAACTGAAACTAAGGATAAATCTCCAGTGGGTACAGGTGTCAGAAAACTGTTCGTCTCATTGATTATGAAGTTTCTCAAAGATTTATTACACAGCTGACTTTATACAGAGTGTGTTTGGTGAGATTCTTACTTCGCTTTATCCACCGATGATAAAGCCTACGTGCCATATAGCAAGTTCATCTTGAAAGTTAAGACTCCCAGTTGCGCTGTAAATGGCGGACAGTATAACTTGGATCCCGAAGAAGTCAAGAGCATTCAACTGAGCTTTGAAAAGATAAATGACATATCTTGATTCTTTAATTATTTAAAAAAGGGCAATGGGTCTACTTTCCACTAATGATTATGTTTGATGAAAATAAGTTACAAGAATTCTTAACATGAAGCAATAGCTTGTTTTCCTTCCTTATTATAATATGATGTTCTGTTTGGGTTTATTGGCTGTTTTCAGGAAAATAGTCCAAAACTGACACTTTCTTAGACTAATTTTCTACATGAAAGAATAAAATACCAAGAAGTGTTTATATATGCTCTAAAAGATCTATCACTCCTCTTTCTGAAAACTTAATGCATTGGTAGATCAAACTACCACAGCAGTGTTTTTTTCACAGTCAAAATTTGCCACTTTTTGATGCAAAAAAATTCCTTGCGCGATGTGTTTATAGCTCAAAAAGTGGTAGAAGACCTTCATTCCTACACCTCTAAGCGTAATAAATGGATTTAACACATTCGAAACCATATATGGGGTAATTTTCAGAATGATAGGAGCACAAAAGCTCCTGAAATATCACTTTTTGTTTTCAGGGTGAGGTCAGATTTCGGATGTGTCACAAACAAAACTTTATGGACAGTGACTTCTTTTAAACTCTGATTAACTAAGGTTCCAGAACTCCAATTTAGCTAAAACTTTCCAGTTATTCTCAGATAGTATGTATCTTTACATGGGCAAAAAATGATAAAATTCTGAGATGGGTGGTTTAGAGGCCTGGATGACTTGACATGGAATGTCCCATATATATATATATATATATATATATATATATATATATATATATATATATATATATATATATATATATATATATATATATATATATATATATATATATATATATATATATATATATATATATACTTTGAAGGAAGAAACTGTCGCGGGAATTAACTGTCGCGAATTGCTGTATGAGTAACATTTTTTGGTTTCTTCTTTCCACGAAAGCCGAATCTTAAACAAAACCAAATAAAACTTTATGACAATTAAAAATATGTGAGCTCACTGATACTTTAAACCAGAATATTTGCAATCAAAAAAGGATATCACAATCTGATTACGAGAGTCCGTTAGGTAGAAAAATGAAGCTTTTAAAATCACTAAAAACAATTGCAACGATACACACTTTTTTGCAAGTAGATTTGGCTCCAGTTTCAGCTTGGCGTTTCTTATTTCTCAGGTTTTCTTATTTGTCTAGACTACATTAGAGAAAGTGATATTAATGCCGCTAATTCTATCATAATATGTGCGTTTAATCTTATGTGTGTTTTATTTCTCCAATGGAAGCAACAATGGTGTATCATATGTAATCAATTATTTCCACAGTTATTTTTGGTTTAGAAATGTAACTCTGATGGATGCAGACACGATAAAAGAGACACGTTGCTTCAAAAATTGTCTTTGAAGTTCGTATTTTGCACCTGACGGACCCACACAATTTTAAAAAATTCAAGAATTGTGTTGAAATTTCCCTGAAGAATTCAAAAGTCGCGGGAATTAACTGTCGCGAAAGGGCCAAAAACGATCATTCGTGGAAGAAACTGTCGCGACAGTTAATTCCCGCGACAGTTTCCTCCCGCGACAGTTTCTTCCTTTAAAGTATATATATATATATATATATATATATATATATATATATATATATATATATATATATATATATATATATATATATATATATATATATATATATATATATATATATATATATATATATATATATATATATATATATATATATATATTTATGTATTACTCGATGCCCTGGATTATATATAAGTTAACAACAACTAGTATTCGCCCTAAACATAAGAAGCCGGCCCGCAAAGTAGGAAACCGGGTTCTATTCCCGGTACAAATTTAACGGCTTCGAGGATAAAGGGATGCGTAAAACGTTGCTGTATAAGGTCTGATCTGGCGTCTATCCAATAATCGATTGCAGTTAATCTAAATTAGTGCGGAATGCTTTTTATACTTCTAGTCATAGAAAAAGATCCTTCAGGTGTCGCAGTTGTAGCACCACTGACCAATACAACTTTCACAATAGAAACGACATCTGGTAATAGTGACCTTTTTGTTGTAGAAATGGCTTTCACACTAGTTAATTTATCATCAAAATGAGATAGATTTCCATCTTTGCAAATTCATACGAAAGATCAATAACTCTGATGGTAATGCAGATGAGTCGACATCATCTCCGTAAATGTTCAAGATGCTATCCAGTTCCTGTCAGTAATCTTCTGCATTGATCGACTTTAGGAGCAACTGTTCAACATCAGAGAACACAGTAAAGCATGGCTGCTCGAATTGATAATTAATCGCTGATGTAATTGAATCAATAGCTTCGAAGTACATAACCATTCACATGTTGTTGAACACACGGCAGAAGATACGCATTCGCATTATTTGCACCTTCCCAGCGATCATCAAAACACTGAAAAATGGAATAATTTGGCCTCTTTCGTTTTCTTTGCAGCTCTGGCTGTTTAATGCTACTTATTGACGAAGCTTTCTTTGTAACGAATTCAAAGAAGAGATAGAAATCTGGCTGGATCATTTCTCATTCCTTGCAAAGTTTCGATGGTTAACAACGCTAATCGCTTACCACCTATAGCTGACATCATTTTCATTTTGAGGGTCTTCGACAAACTATCTGTCAATCCTTAAAGCATCTGACGAAGGTAAAGACCAAAGAAGAACGTGAATAACTTCATCTGCGACCAGCACCCTTTAATTCTAGATGATGTATCAGTTTCTAGCTTCTCTATCAATGATTCTTCCCACAAACTCATCACAAGCGAATAATTATTTACTACCATTTGAAAACAAGCTGCACGTACCGTCCAGCGGGTAAGTCACAGTTTATCCAAGGAATAAAACTTGTCTGTATCATCTTCATCATCAAATTAACCTTCCACATTCTCTCCAATTGTTCCAAACAAGTTTTCCCTCTTTGGTGTATACTTCACAAGAGGGCCATATTTCACCTACAGAGTGAGTCGTTCTACCGCCAAACTTAACGTATGACCTTGGCAGTGAATGGCGGGCGCTTTTGGCTGCTCAGCTGGTATTCTTGCAGCAACGCTACTCTTCATTCCTAGCATATTGCTGGCCCCGTCATAAGTCTACCCTCTGCAATTTTCTAATTGAATATTAAACCATAGCAAGATATCTTTAACGGCATTGACGATTGCTTCACTCTTAATGTTTGCAAACTGATAAAAATCTAAAAAAGCCTTCCTGAACTTCTAAGCTTTTGTTCACAGACCGCAGACAAAACGAAAGTTGCTCCTTACTACTAATATCGGAATACCCGTCCATCATTATAGAAAAGAACCCACTGCCTCTTATCTCTTCCAACTTTCCATGAAGCACGAAATGGGCCATAATTTCCAACAGCTCATTCTGAAAATTGTGGTGAGTATATTTTCTATCAAATGATCCATTTAAATGGCCCTGTATGTTCTCATCCTATGTTCCAAGAACAATCATCAACTGCGTAAATTGTCTTCTCCGTTCTGGCCTTGTAACGCAATACCCTGCCTGTCCAGATACTTTAAATTTCGCATAATACCCAACAAACTAGGAACCACGACTTGGTAAAGGGTAGCTATCTTGTGGCATTTACACTCTTGGTGCTCTTCGAAGCATTTCAAAGCTTTCTTCAAGGATCTAAATCCTTTTGTTCTGTATCCCGCTTCTTTGTTCTTCTCGCTCGCTAAGTTCCCTTTAATGTCTTGTGTCGAGCAGTTGAAACAAAGAACTGTATCAGTCCAAAAACATAAACATGAAAAACTGCAAGACAACCAATTGCTAGACTTTCTTTCTTTCAAACTTGCAGCTAAGCCAGTTCAAACATAAAAGACAAAACAAAGAGTCACTTAGGTCTATGTTGCCAACAATGACACAATCATAAAGACAGAAACATCAGAAAAAGTTTGAAAATATAAATTGCACAAACCTGATATCATAGTGTAGCCAAGGAAACTTTATGAACCAAGTGGATTGACATGACCTCCAGTGAGCACTGATTTTAGTTTTTGGGAAACAAAATGTGGCTGGTGCCTGAAATGGATGATCGGATGCAGGAACTTTGCCAGGGGCTTGAGAAGTGCTTGGACAGGATTAAGCTTGGGCATTTGATTCAGAATTCTTCACTGACAAGCCTGCCACTTTGTATGGGCTTACATCGTGCTTGCGCCAAAAAAATCTGTAGCCTTTTTGCTTATCATGAGATATAATATACAACACAACTACGAAATATCTGACATAGATACCTAGGGCTTATTTGAAATTTTCACATTCTGGAGTCTCTCTGTGCCCCTACTTCTTAACTGAAATTGTAACTATGGGATACTAATTCATAACAAGAGATCACCTACAAGTGGCAAACATGATTTATCTACAATTACTATTGGAATGTGATAATCACGAGCAGTCACCAAAAATTCAAGGAAAGGTCACTGATACAAAACTACTAAACATCATATATCTTTCCAACTGAAAAAATTATATTTGATAAAAGTGGGGGAGCTATGACCCCCCACCCCCATGCTGCATGGCCCCTGATCCTAACCACTCTTCTTGGTCAATGGGAACACAGCTTGCAGCTCCCTAAATATTAAGCCCTACTTCTCCCAAACTGCCTCCCTGGTGTCAAGTAAATGGCTTTGTATTGGAAGATACTATAGGGTCATCACCCCAGTTGCTGATTCTTCTGGGCTTGTCCCATTTCAGTCCAGCATTTACTTCTACCACTAAATTGAAAATCTGTGGCCAGTATGAATTCTGATTCACTCAAGACAATAACTAATGTATGATAAAATAAAAAAGATTCTATTATCTCCAAAGCCTTTCATATTGAGCTGCTATTTTACCAAGTAATATCCCCAACCCACCCCACCCCACCCCACAGACTATTTCCATCAAAGTTTAATTTACAACTATGCATTCAATGATGAATAATCTATTTACATTCACACAGATAAAAATCCCTCATTCACATAAATATACATCATGCAATATACTTTTTCATACGTACAAGTTGAGTATGACTATGTGGTTTAACAACAACAAGAAATAGAAGTTCAAAAAGGCAAGTATTCTTCATACCCATATAAGTTTCAATGTATGGATCCCATTCACAAGAAAATTTATTAATTCTGTCTTCTATTGGAACTTCACAATCTTCTGAACCAATGATGAATTTATAGAGAAATCTAATTCCAAAATTGTGAAGTAAAGGAAAATGTGAATCCTAACACATCACATAAAAGAAGACACACACACCATGGCTGACTAGCTAATCCCAAATAAATTGAAAGCAAACCCGAAGGAATTCAAGTACATGCTGATTGGCATACCAGCTATGCTGAGGAAAATCCCTGAAAATTTCAAGGAAATCCAAATAAAAGGCATAGTGTACTTTGTGCCAGTGAAGCAAAAAATCTTGGTGCTACATTTGATAGCTCTCTTACATGGAATCATCACAATGAAGAAGTTATGAAACATGTAATGGTAACTTTATTGACTTGAGCCTTTTATGGAACATGAAGAGTGAAAAGAGGTTTCCTAGTATAGTTCAAGCCACTGCATTATCGGTTATTCATTATTGTGATCTAGTCTATGGAAATGCTGCTCAGCGTGTCTTATCAAACCTGCACAAATCTCAGATTTTGCTGTGCAAATTTTCACTGGGGTTATAAAATATGATCACATATCCCCAGACTTAGACTAAACTGGGTACCACTGAAAGGTAGACACCTTGAGCATCAATTGAACTTAATACACAAGTGTATAAATGGAACTGCTCCAGCCTATTTGGGTGACTACTTCAGAAGAAATAATGAAAATCATTTATACGATACAAGAAACAGTAGATGTTATTGACTATGCCACGACAATGTCCAACAGTGGACAGAGAAAGTTTATAAACAAAGGCGCAAATGACTACAAACTTACCAAAAAACATTAGAAAAGAGCAAAATTTTAACATTGGGGAAACTGTCAAATACAACTACTAACTCATTTCCTCTGTCTCTAACAAGAGGCTGCTTCAAGAACTGTAACCATGTTTTCCTCAATGTTTCTCTTTGCTTAAAATTTTCCCTTGCTGATAAAATCCCAATGGCAAAAGTATAATTACTCTGCCTATCTCTTTTCATGCCATCATCTATATAAAAGAGGAAATAATTTCAAACAATTGATTAGGTGGGTATCTTAAAAACTTCAAGTCATTTTGATTATAACTGTAAGTAATGAATGGGCGAAGGATATGCTGAAAGTCTGCTCCACAACTGCCAAGAACAAAATCCAGCTGCCTTTTTTCTCTACTGTACTTTGATACTTTCAGCTAGAACTCTACTCCCAAAGTCAATCTCTATAGAAGTGGCAATCAGATTCAACAAACAAAACTTGACTATAGCATTCTATATTTAGACAGGCACCTGATTTGAGAGGCAGTCGAGAGCCAAATGAAAAGTTTGCAATGATACAAAGTGCGCACAATGATTACTTACAACTATAAAGTAAGTGTCTATAATTCTTTACAAGCACAGCTGACAACAAGACAAGAGCAGACAAGAAGCATGCAACTGTTCCATGTTTCATTATAGTGTGCCAAATTCAGTGGATAGTTTTCCCCACCTACTCTGGCACTTAACTGGCGTTATCCATGTAAGTAGGCACAAGGTCGCCATCAAAGAATCTTATGTCCGGCCGGTAGGTTGATCTTTTCATATTTCAGACTATATACTACAAAATTATGATTAAAAGATCCTTTTGATTGACCGCGCAAGGTTGCAAATCAATAACTATGAAATCAAATTTCATAACGAGGCCAGAGCATGGCATGAATAAAAATCAACAACAAACTACAGCATGGATCTTTTTCATAAGAAACCTGTATATAAGAAACCAGGTGCTAGACAGCCTAAAATTTAAGAAACTTTTAGATCTACTAGGGGCAGTTAAGAAACTTTAGAAATTTCTGTGCCATCTTTGACAGCTTTGAAAACACGCTTTTCCTATAAGGTTTTAGAAGTGCCCACTACAGCATGTTTGCTGTCCTTTAACAACCATCATGCCTTGTAGGCACTTCAGGGGACAATGTTTTTACGTTTGGTTTCGTATTCACTTCTATTATTTATAAGGAAATTAAGACGATTTTACCACTAGGTTTTGAGGTAGGTGTCTTACAAACCAAAAGAAACGTGTACCCAGTGATGAATACCCTACAACAGAGATGGGCAAACTGCGGCCCGCCAAGTGCTTTTTTGCCGTCCGCCAAAAACTGTTAGGAAGCAAAAACAACTTCGTTTATGACATTGTCCTTTTCGTTTATGACATTCTCATTGACATTGCCCTTTCCATAACAGTTGGTCACTACGTGACTTCGTTTTGCAAATGTATGTGTTTCAATTCAAGTTTCTACTGTTTAATATTACTTAATATTACTTCAATAGCTGCTTATGTACCACTCTGTGTCTTGAGAGATATTTGGCAACATACCATGCGGCCCTAAAAAACTTAGAATTTGTAAATATGGCCATTGCACTCAAAAGTTTGCCCACCCCTGCCTTACAATCTTGGACTTAAATTTTGGACTTCTGCTAATCTTTCTATGTCCCCCTTCCCTCAAGATCAATGTTGTCATCGACAAAGAATTTCATCTTGATGCGAGTAGAACTTTTCACTAAAATCTTAAGGAACACTATTGATCAGGCACAGAGCCGACAAATAGAAGTGGGGCTTACATATAGGAAGAAGGAGAACGCAGACAATGAAATTACTTGATCAATCAACGTTCCAAAACATTCTTTGAATAGAATGGTAGAAGCGAATGAAAGGGTCAGAGGTACGTGAGAGTGCCATGGCCCTTCATGGTTGCTTCCATTTCAATTGATGCTACTTTGTTCACAATAAAAAGAAACAGAACAAAGCTATAAGGAATTATAGAAACTTTCTATAACGATATTTGTACGATCCAAGGGAAACAAGTTATAAATGAAAGAGAGCGATCAGTGAACTACCCGAAAATGTTGAGAAAATGTATTACCAATGTGCTCCTCTCGCAAATAACTATTATGTCTTTTGTTGTCGATCTGCAAAAGCAAAAGTTCTAAAGTTGCAATGCATGCTTTTAAGTTGCAATGCATGATTTTAAGTTGCATTGCATGTTTTCAAGAAGCATTGTATTTTCATTTCTAATCCTCAAAAATCGAATTATGGTTATAGGGCATCCACTCAAACCAAACTCTCCAGCCTACCTGAAAGAGCTAGCTGTTTAATAACAATATAACATAAAAAGGGTGAGTTATCAGTCTTATCAGTAGCATGTGAAGAGTTTGCCAGGTATTTCCCAATTTGAAATAATCCTATAACTGGTCTTGATATTAGACATAAACTAATAGCTGACTTTCACAAGTGTTTTGTAGTAATGTTATCCTGTTGTATTTCTGACGTTTGGGGAAATGATGTCCAATAAGCTGAATGTTTCTTCTAACTTTAGTGGACACGTTCTTGTTGTAAAGAGGGTGGAGGAACCATAAACCAAATAGATATCTCAAACAGAACAAAACCAACCAGGCGATTGATATGTGCATTGCAAATTCTAATATAATTTAGATTGACTTCTAATATGTATAGCTAGCAGCCAGGCTTTCCAATTAGCCTTTTTATCATCAGTCGGATTCATCCGGGTTTGTAGATATAGTGTCCTAGAATGTTCACATCAACACTATTTGACAGTAACAAGTCGATTGATTGTAACATGCCAACCCTTGCTACTCCAAGGACACGGGGGAAAATTTTCTTTTCTTCGTCAAAATATTCTAGGAGTTAGCTTCATTGTATTTCCAGCGACCTGTCTCTTTTTCATTATATCGGATCAGTCTCTTTTTCATTTTAAGAAATTTACTCTTTCTCCTTCACCGTAAAATTTTCATAATTTTTCAAAATAGTTTAGTTTTTGGTACGTAATTTTTCATAACTGTAACAGTTAATAAAATAGTTTGCTATAAAATTTACATTTGCTGAGCTCAAGAGTATTCTTTTCTGCCAAATACTTTGAAGACATTGCTCTTTAAAATAAAAGCTTCAACTTGAAAGGAATTTACAATAGTAGCGTGTGTTATCCTTTGCAAGAGTTACAATGCTTTATTGATAGGAGGTGGATATCTGTAGAAGGACATCTAGTACTGTCGGAGCTTCTAAACTTTTTTGATAAGAAAAAGTTTATCTTAACCACTGATATACATATTCTTTTATAAGAAATTGACTTTTTAGCCTCAGCCTCAATTTTCCTAACTTTTCCCCCAGCTTGAAGCGTGAGATTTTCTTAACTTTTACTGGACTAAACTACTAAAAGAGGTTACCATTATTGTTATAAAGATGTTTGATCTTCGTTATTCAATACTATCAAAGAAGAGTTTTGATTTTTGTAAAAGAGCTGGCAAAGAATGAGCTAATCTAGATTTCTGGCACGTAAAAAAGATGATGTTTGGAACTTAAGTCTCGTTATTTTCTTAACATTTTCTTAAGATTTGGACCATTTAAGCTTCATTTTCTAATAAATATATAATCAAAGACAGCTTCAGAGGGCTTCAACCTCGCAATGATCTGTTGTTATATCTAATTGGGTAATTAACAAATTGGGTACAACATTTGAAATTCTAGCAAAAACTGCTCGGAATTAGATTCAGATGTCATTTCATTTTCGCTGCTTTAGTCAATTTCCGTCGCGCAGACGCAGTCTATGCAAAACTCTGGCAAGAAAAATTGTCCTGCAACTCTCTAGGGCCTGATTGTATGAGAAAATTTCAGCCCGTTTCTAACTTTTCTCGGGCTGAAATTTCATCTCGGTGTTATGGTCAGAGTTTTGTCTCAATTTCAATTTTCAATTGTTTCAAACGGGCTGGGGTTTTCAGCTCGAATAAACTGTCCATATAATTGCAAATCTTAATGTTTAACAGGGATGAAATTCATCGGGCACGCGCATAATGAAGAATTTGCAAATCAACCTGAGAGTGATTTCAGGATAGAACTATCGCAACTTGTATTGGATTGGATACAGAAGAAGAAGTTCATTAACTGATCAAATGCTTGGTCTCTACTTTTCACTCATATCGATCTATGTTTGCGATGAAAACACTACTGATGTAACCGTTATCTCTTTCAACTGCTTTTCGTTCTCCTTGGGCATACATATGCTGCAAGATTTAGGAATCTCTGCCTGTAACAAGTTATATGTAATCACTATCTCATTCAATTGGAAAAGAAAGGCAAAACACAAGGCGACCTTTGAAAAACGAAGAGGATTTATATTCTTGTTGGAGCGTGGCGCCATTCTAAAATGACTTCAACTGTCATCCTGGTTCAACTTTTATCACATACAATCGATTTAATTTTCAGCCCGGGTAAAGCTACAAACGGGCCGAAATCTCTCATATATTCAGGGCCTTAATCATTGCCATACAAAATGCTTTGAAATTCCTTTAGACAAGTCATCTCAATATGATATATGAGCAAAGCGTGAAATAATTATTCGATGATATTTGACATGATGGGGGACTTCATTCTGGTCTATATCTACAGATATGAGAGAAGGAATGAGCAAGATTTTGCCAGGTTTCATCAAAGTAAAATCCTTAGAGATGAAAGGTGTAAATTTCAGAGCGCTTCTTACAAACACCTCGCTTTCCAAAATTGACAAAAACCTGTCGATAATTGGAAAAGCTCGGCAAGTGCTGATCACAACAATCCTAAATCAAAGGAATACATAATGTGACAAATCTATTCGTCCTTTGCTTACGTCAACTAAAACAAATGACAATTAGTTGATCACAACAGATAAGCAGTTTTCCATTGCCATCTTGGATATTAGATACTGCCACAAATACCATATGGGGAAGGCCATTCCGAGACATCAGGAAATGTACGATAAAAGCCAATGTGTTATTTTTCACAATCTCCTTTGCCGTGGATCCCTGTTCGTGTTTACTTGATTAGAAGACAGTGATGGCCTAGTTGTAGCTTGAACTGCCAATTGCTGAAGCAATCTTGGGTCTTTTGGCTTATCTTTACCTCCAGTTGAGCCAACTTTACTTGATAGCCTTGGGTCAGTTCTGATTTCAGTTTTACCGCCAATGATATTGTTAGTCTCACGTTGATATGGGTGGTAACGGGAAGCAGTAGTTGTAGCACTCTGAATTACCCCAAAAGTAGATGAAGTCCCTGAACTTTGCACAGCTGGTACAGACACACTAGTACCTAATTCACTTGTCGATAGATGCTTTTCCCCCAAATTCTGCGGAAAAAGGAACAAGATAAGTTTATGCACTACAACTGTAAAAGACAGACCACATCACCTATAACAAGTAGTGCTTTCCTTCCGTTCTGTTTCAAAATTGGCTAACCCGGTCAAAGATTTAGCGTATATTCGCCTATTTCATGAATCTGGGGGTGGCAAATTTTGGGGGGAAACAATATTGATGTGATCAGTGTTGTAATCGTATATTATATGAACTCAGACATGAAAAAGTAGGCCTTTCTTCCGTTTATACTTTAATGCAACTGAACTACATACAAGTATATAAAAATAAACATAAACATAACCGGGGGTATTGTCCGTAGCTGATCACTACAATCAGCCATAGCAAAGAATAGCTGCCGAACTGTCGGTAGGAACAGGGATTAACTACGTTTGTAGAATTGGTCTTCTCGATTTATTTTTTGACTTGAATGTCCTAAAGAGTTATCTTTATTTCAGCCATCTTGCTTTGTGTCCTGCAGCTTCTTGGCTGACAGTGCAATCAACGGGGTGACTCTAATCGACATATTTATATGAAACATCGAGGGCACTATAGTTTATGAAGTAGTTGTTAGTTTCTATTTGATGGGAAAATCCAGCACTCCGCTACAAAGAAAAAGGAAAGCAAAACTGAAGAATAACTGATACAAAACCACAACTCTCTATATGTATGTGTAACGAAAATAGCTTGTAGATATTTGTGTTAAGATGTGAATGTAACTCTCAGTGTCAGTTGGGTGTGTCGTGATATTGGTTGTTAAGTTTGTGTCATGTTTTAGTTGCCAGACCTGCTGTGTTAGCGTCATAGCGTATCATAAAAGAAGCAGTATACTGTAAGCAAGGGAGTTCGTCGATTGAATGAATAGGACTGGTCACAATAAGTTGTTGTGTTTCTTTAGAGGCTAGGCCCTCGGGCCTTGCCTCACAAATGCCTCTACATGCATCCATATCAAAGAACCCACGGACGTTACATATAGTAGTCTCATGGCATTCATTCATTTTGAGTTCTTGACTTCTAACAATTTTGAATAATATATTATTCCAATCGAGTAGCTGTTTATTCTCATTCAATATGATTTACGAAGGTGTGTACTCCTTGTCTCCTCCCAAGCGGGAAGGAGTAACTATGATTCGAAGATAGTATAAGATCACTACTGATTTCATTGAAATTTCCTTTTTGATTATCTTAAACTTTAGTTTACTATCAAAAGTTAGAGCTATATAGGCAAGTGTTCAGTAAAGCGAGTTCAGTTGATTTGCGTGTTGTTGTTGCGTGAATATAGCTCTCATACCTGATCTACCGAGCTAAATGTAAAGCTTTCTCATGAAATCAAAATGGCTGCAGATATGGAAAAGGCCAAGGATAGCATGGAAAACGAAAGGTAGTTGTAAAAACTGAGTGAGGGGTTTTCTCCAATACTATTTGCAAAACATCTCTTTGCTTACCCAGCTGGAAGCTTTGCCCTTTTGCAATACTAATTTCCCAAAAGAATCAAATCATGTCGTACAGAATTTGCTACCTCGGAGGTTTTAAACAATAGCAATAGCGTAGTGCACCTTTTCGGTGAAGTCATGGCAAAATCCATAATGTAACGAAAAATCAACTCACAAGATTCATTTGCAGACTTCAGAGCTATGAAAACATAGCTGGAAAATTCCCTATGCAAAAATTTCTCGTATTGATGAACACTGATGATGTTAACTATACCTACAGAGTTTTGCAGATGGGGTGGGCTAAAACCCAAAAATCTCCATGATCATCTTTTTCCATGCTGTGAAGCCTCGTACGGTTTACAATACTGGGGTCATGCTAAAAATAGCACTCCTGCCACTCAAAAAAGTTGCATAGTTGATGAATCTTCGTGCCGATGTGAAGCTCGGTAAATAGGATGCGCTACGCAGAGACTAGCAGACAGAACAAAACAATATGTTCCCACGAGTATCAGGAAGAAAAGCGATACAGTAAGAGAACAGCCACCTCGTATGTGACGAAACAATAGTCCTAAAATGAATTTCGATCTGGCCTTAGGAGTATATCATATTACAAATCCAGAACGCGCCAAAACATTCAGCCGATAGTTGTTTAGATAAAGTATTAGAACGGCTAGGAACTGATGCTCTTATCTTATCAAAGTGGTTTCGTGAAAACTTTATGAAATTGAATGACGGAAAGTGTCATCTACTAACTTTCGGGACAATCCAAAGTATTATTACGATCAAAATTGGAGAGGCTATTGTTGAAGAAAGGTCCGAAGGAAAACTACTAGGAGTGGTATTAGACAAAAAACTTAATTTCAGAAGTCATATTTCAAACTTATGTAAGAGACTTAGTCAGAAACTGCACGCCCTTGCCAGGTTATCAACATTCATGAATCCTGGAAAGCTACCTCTCCTAATGAACAGCTTCATAAATGCACAATTCAGCTACTGCCCCCTAATTTGGATGTTTCACGACAGATATCTAAATACAAAATTGAATAAAATCCATGAAAGAGCACTCAGAATTGTCTACAAAGATACAAATGCTGATTATGAAGCTCTATTGAAACTAGATAATGCAGCATCTGTTCACCAGCGCAATCTACAATACTTGGTGACTGAGATTTACAAAACCAAAAACAGCCTAAATCCCAGCTTCATGAAAGAGCTTTTAAAGCCAAGAGATTTACAGTATAATTTAAGAAATAAAAATACTCTTCATATACCAAAAGCAAGGACAAAGTCATGTGGCATAGAAACAGTGCAATATACTGGTCAAAACTGTGGCAAATGCTACCTCCCAATGTTCGATAGCCCCTATCATTAAAAACATTCAAAAAAGAATTAAGATCCTGCACAATCAAGTATGATTGTAGATTGTGCAAAACGCTTATATCTAGAGTTGATTTTGTTTAACTTTGTGCCGTTTCGTTTATTTTATCTACTTTTTCTAATTATCTATTGATCTTCATACTGATAGTTGGCCTTAATTAGCTTTATATAGCTATATACACAACAATTGCAAGCACTTATACACTTAAAATAAATTATTTATTATTTATCATTTATTATTATATATACAGGCGATAGTTCTCGGACCATAGGGCAAGCAAGATCGTCTTTTCATTTAAGTGTTTTGGAATCACTTTACATAAAGACTCAAAACCTTGCCTTGTGCAAACAAAAAGATTTCATTTTCTCACTTGGACTCTTCAAGCAAACAATGGTGAATAGGTACTAATTGGCCAATCGTAGGGCAAACTAGACGCATTACTTATCGTATCACGTGTATCCGCACCTGGCGATATTTCGTTGTTGCAATCAGAACGTGATATATTTTCTGAGAGGTTGCCTCAAAAGATGGGAAAACGAGATGATAGAAATAGTCAAAATTTAATTGAGGAAAACTTTAGATTTGAGGACTGAGAAATTTGAAAGAAATGGGATTTTGCCGTTGATGCTTTAGGCATTATTAAATCATTGATGTTAGGCATATTGATTCACTGATCAATCGTGGATTTAGATCAAAAGGTGGAGAGTAACAAAAACGCAAAGTGGATGTGAACGAAAGGATATAGGAAAAGATAAAAGAATCAAAGAAACAAAGAATAATCACAAAGTATTTTTGGAATAACTTTCTGCATCCACGTATAAGAGAAAGTTAACGTTTTGCAATTAACATATATATTATATTTAAGGTATGAATGCATTAAAAATTATTTAATACCCCATCATCAATTAACAAACCAAACAAATTTGATAATCAATCAAAACAAGGCGAAAAATTTAATACCTTTCCAAAAGTGCAGCTTCCTTAGAAAGCTTCGAATTAGGGAGTTTGATTGTAATTCTACAGAGCTAACATACAATAGTAAAGAAAGGGTGTTGTCTATAGAACAATAATCTTACTTGTTTCACCATTCCTATGAAATCTGGGTTAACTTCGCTCATATTCGGTTGCTCTGAGAATAGCATGCAAAACCTGAAAATCAAAATTATTCAATAAAATTTTCTGCAAATGTGTGAAAAGGTCATGATATTCTATCCATCATCACTCATTACTTCAATTAGATAGAAATACGTCACAACTAATTTCATTAAGCCAAGATTCTAGCAGATCTAGAGATCTCAATAAAGTTAACTTCTTTATAGCGTCTCAATCAATAATAATTCAGGAATTTGACAATAAACGCGTCTTACAACCAGATTCAGATCCTTTTCTATAACCATTTCTCCTCTCCAGAAACAACGAACTAGTGTTCAATATGCTTTGAGATATTTCTTATGAGTTTTCAATAATGAGCAATATGATCAACCCATTAACTATGGTCCCCAATCGCAAGATACGAAGCTAAGGACTGTTTCATATTTGGTGCCTTGCATTGCCTTGCCTTGCCTTGCCTTGCCTTGCCTTGCTTTGCCTTGCATTGCCTTGCCTTACCTTGCATTGCCTTGCCTTGCCTTGCCTTGCCTTGCTTTGCCTTGCATTGCCTTGCCTTGCTTTGCCTTGCATTGCCTTGCCTTGCCTTGCTTTGCCTTGCCTTGTCTTGCTTTGCCTTGCCTTGCTTTGCCTTGAATTGCCTTGCCTTGCATTGTTTTGCCTTGCCTTGCTTTGCCTTGCATTGCCTTGCCTTGCATTGCCTTGCCTTGCCTTGCCTTGCCTTGCCTTGCCTTGCTTTGCCTTGTCTTGCTTTGCCTTGCCTTGCCTTGCTTTGCTTTGCCTTGCATTGCATTGCCTTGCATTGCCTTGCTTTGCCTTGCCTTGCATTGCCTTGCTTTGCCTTGCCTTGCCTTGCTTTGCCTTGCCTTGCTTTGCCTTGCCTTGCCTTGCCTTGTATTGCCTTGCATTGCCTTGCTTTGCCTTGCATTGCCTTGCCTTGCCTTGCCTTGCCTTGCATTGCCTTGCCTTGCCTTGCCGTGCAGTATCAACGCAATTTTCACTGAATTTAACTGATACGGCACAGCGCAACTCATATGCAACCAATTTCCCAGACGACAAAGGCCTCTCCTAGGGCCCGGCCTGGTGCGACTTATGAAAGCAAATCGAGCTATGTCGTGCCCCTTTTAACAACTGGACAGTCATTCTATTGTCAGCCAACCAATTTGATTTCGCTAAGGTAATCGACATAGTGCGCAAGCTCTTAGAGAATGCGGTACGGCATGACACGACAGACAATAATACTTTATGAAGCACAGGCGCACGCCTTTAAATCACAGGTGAACCAAATTTCACTTTCTATGGAATGATGCAGCACGACATATGCAACAGCTTAACAAAGTATAAGTATAGAGTGTCCCTAAAAGCTAGAGAAAGTTCCCATAATATGGTCTTCTAGAAAGCAGGGAACTAACCACAATCAGTCATGTTGATTGTGAAGCTACTGTTACGGGACCAACAGTAATACGTTTTGCATTAACCAATCAAAAGCCATCCTCAACAATCAATCAGGAGCCTGATCGGAGACGTAACTTTGTCTAAAATTTGCCTGCCAGCCCCGTTAGCAATTGGGAAAGCATGGCTGCACAAAAAAGACCGTCATCAATATATACCTGCTCGAAAATCCCATGTTCTTGTGTGCAAGCAAGTACCGTCGTTACGTAAATTTAAATCTCTTGTTAACCAATTCTTAACTCTTAACTTTAATTGCATATAATGCGGCAGATAATTAGTGCGTTAAATATTTATCTATTTTATTACATTGTATTTAGGCTATGGAGTATTTTAGCCTTTATTATAGATAGCAACTTTTAAGCTTTTAAACGGAGGGGCCCTTGAAAATCAGCTAAGATGAAGGGTCATCCTCTGTAAATGTGCGTAAATGTCACTCAGCTCTCAATGTAAGTGTACTATTTACTTTCTCATTTGGTGTTGTTAGTTTGTTTTGTGTTGCTAACAACGTTGGTGACGAAACGTGACGACGGGGATTCGTGGGTTTTGTCGTGAGGAAAAAAGAGCATGCTGTTTTGAGAAGACTACTTTGATTTTCATATCAAATCAGACTATTCTAGTGACGGTGAAACCAAACGAAAGAGCAAACACTTCTCAACGAACACAACGGTGACTACGAAAGACACGGTTACTTTGATAAAAAGTAAGTAGGGAAATCAAATTTTTAATATGACCATGGAACAAAATTTGTTATCACTTTTAAAAAAACTGGCAAAGCGGGGATAATTGAAATCTCAATATACATTTTCCCCACTTACAATTCAGTAGAATTAGTTTCTGTACCCATAGAGCTATGTATCCTATAACCAAGCTATTATTTAGGACAGTATGACAGAATAGGAACAGAACCTTTATACTATGTAACTGCAAGGAACAATCAGATTTATAAATCAAAGTGTGTACTAATTTTTACAGGCTCACTCTTTACCTGGCCTTACCTATAACGGAATAATTTTCGGACATTTGCAGGTAATGCTAAAGGTACCACAGCTTTCCTACAAAACTGTATTTACAGAGTCTGTCATAAGTAAGATAAGATGTGATGTGCTGAAGGAAATACACCAAGTGTGTAAGAAAGAAGAAAGAGTCTGGTGAGAACAGGGACAAGTTCAGGGGTACAGTATTTAAGAACTATAGCAGTTATACCATCAGAGTCATTAGACTTAGAGGCTTTGAGCATGACAAGGGTTTTGCGAACTTTGCAACTAGAAACTCATCGCTGAAATTGTGATAGTGAAAGGAGGGTAGTGAAAAGGTTGGGATTCTTGCTCAACGAGATTAAAATTGGAAGCAAAGATTGACGCAAAAAGATTAGTTCTAAATGACTAAGTGCATGAAGAAGAGCCAGAGGTAGGAAGAAGAATAACAAAGTTCAGGGAAACAACCTTGGCTAAAGCCAGAAGGAGTAGGATCGAGCTTGGTAGGAAGCCATCTTGTTGTTGAAACGATTGAAATAAGAAGTTTTGGTGTGCTTGAAGGCTTTGGAGTATAGGCTACGAGATTGTACAAATGAAGGTCTAGAATGTAGAGCTTGATGGAACTTCCATTCATAGAAGTAGTGGTTTCTATTCTTCACAGCTTCTGCACAGTACGAATTGAACCACTTAGGAGAACTCTCTTGCAAGATTTGTAGGAAGAGAGAATGGGAGACCCAAATCAAATGGGATTCCGCTAGTGATGAAAGTTTGATTTGATTTGATTTGATTTGATTTCACATGTTTTAGGAGGGTAACCCTTCAGTCAATGCTGATTTTCAAGGGGCCCTCCATCTAAAATATAATGCAATGGTTCTAATATAAAATAGATAAAAAACCTAATTACAATTAATGAAATACTTTATAATCTAGAATAAAATAGTCTAAAATATTTCAAAATCTCTCTGGACTTAAATTTTTACCTTGAAGGCATCGAGTGTAGCTGCCTGCTTAGCCTCCTTGGAGAGACTATTCCATATTTTCGTTCCTCTGAATGAAAAGCATTTTTGTCCAGTAGAAGAACTTTTCGAAGGTAGCCTTAAGTCCGTAGATTTATTCCGCAGGTTGCGTGAGATGCAGTCAACGTTTTTGGTGAAAAATTCGCTTAGATAACTGGGAGCAAGGTCGTTACGGCATTTAAAAACCGTTAGTTTTGACTGTCTATCAATCAATTGCCCGATCGTTTGCCAACCTAAACTTTGTATCAAAGGTTTACTAGGGGCATCGAACTGACTATTATTCAAGACACGAGCTGCTCTGTTTTGAAGTCTCTGCAATTGTAAGATGTCAGTGGAATTGCAGCAACCCCAGACAGAGCAGCAGTATTGGAAGTGAGGCTCAACGATGCTACTATAGAGAGTTTTCACGATTGCAATAGGAAGGTACTTTTTGGCATATTTCAAGAGGCCAATTGCACGCGACGCTTTCGCAGTGACCACTTTTATGTGTTCCTTCCATGAGAGATGTTCGTCTAGTTGGACACCTAAGTATTTAGTGTTACTTGCAACTTCGACGCTCGTCTCACGAATGGAAGGTTGGAAAGTTTGGCCAGAAATGTCGAGATATTTTTTCTTATGTTTAGTGGTGATCAGCATAGAGTGGGTTTTGGTTACGTTAAGGGATAATTTGTTCCCCTTTAGCCACCTATCAAGTTTCCCTAGATCTTCATTAATAGCCCAGTTCAACTGAGAAATGTTTTTCGAAAAATGGTACAGACTTGTGTCATCAGCATACATGGACACTTTCGAGTTCTTTATAATGCAGGGGAGGTCGTTTATGTAGACTAAAAATAGGAGTGGACCGAGACAAGAGCCTTGAGGGACTCCCACTTCGATATTCTCCATATTAGAGTCGACACCATTAACTCGACAATACTGCCTTCTGTTAGCGAGATAAGATTTAAACCATGATAGCTCCCTACCGAGTACACCATAGTGGGCCAGCTTTTCGCATAGGATTTCATGATCAACCGTATCAAAAGCTTTTTTGAGATCTATAAAGATCATTCCAGTCAAAAGCCCCTTATCTATGCCGTTGAACCAGTCATCTGTGCATTTCAGCAAGCAGGTGATAGCTGAATGTAGTGCCCTAAATCCAGACTGATCTGGTGACAGAAGTCCACTCCCATTCATATATTGGTACAACTGGTCTTAGATAAGTTTTTCAAATAGCCTTGATATGACAGGCAGTACAGAAATGGGTCTGTAGTTCGATTTTTCTGACTTTTCCCCTTCTTTGTATATTGGGGTGACTCTGGCAATTTTCCAGGCATCTGGAAATGTGTTAGTCTCAACAGAAACGTTAAATATTTTCAGTAAACTACTTGATATTATGGGCGAGTGGCCAAGTGGTTAGAGCGCTTGACTGCCGTGCGAAACATCGATGGTTCGAGCCGAACCCTCGGATCAAAGTTGGGATGCTCGCTCACTGTTCACCCAGCAGCAAATGGGTACCTGGTGGCAACACTGGGGAAGTTAAAGGCGGCGAGGAAAGGAACTGGCCACCCTACCTCACTATGCCGGCGGCTCAGGATAAGTGTCTCTCTAACGGGCACTCCCCCAACGTACGGATTCGTACACGGGACTCACCTTTACCTTTAACTTACTTGATATTACTGCAAATGCAATCTTCAGAAAGTAGCCCGAGATGTTGTCTATGCCAAAGCTTTTCTTTATTTTCATCTTGGCCATTGCTTTTTGGAGGTCTCCTTCGTTAATTGCCCTAAAGTTAAAGATCTTCCCGCCATCGTTGATACTAAATTCTCCTGACAGAAGCGGATTAGGGGTAACATCAATATCTGCAGCTAGTGTTTTCCCAACAGAACAAAAGAACTGGTTCATTTTGTCCGAAATTCTTTGTTTGTCGAACAAAGTTTGGCTAGAATCGCTCAAACTATAAATATTTGTTGACTTTGACCGCTTATTGAGTAGCTGATTGATAGTCTGCCATGATTCCTTCATATTACCCTTCTGTTGTAAGATTTTATCGGAGAAATATTGCCTTTTTAAAGTTACATTTAGAGTGTTCACTTGATTTCTACATTGCTTATAAGAACTAATCATGACCTGTGACTTATGTTTCACTGCAGACCTTTTTAGTCGATCCCTAGTCCTAATCAACCTCTTCAGATCAGCGTTTATCCACGGACAGTACTTTTCTGATACTCGAATTTGACGGAGAGGGGCGTGTTTCTCTATCATAAGGGAAAATAATGTCGAGAATCTCTCGACAAGTTTATTAACGTCGTCTGAAGTTCCTAGAACGTCCTGCCAGTTAATAGTGGCAACGTCTTGCAAGAAAGCCTCTTCAGAAAAGTTTTTCATGTTCCGTGTTTTAATGGCTTCATGGTCCTTTTTAAAGGAGCTATTTAATTTTCGAATACAGTACACCATATAATGGTCACTCATCGAAATCTTCAATACCCCAGATTCAAGTACGTTATTGGGGCATGTCGTAGCAATGTGATCTAGTAGTGTAGCCGTTCCCAAAGTAACCCTAGTTGGCTCCTCAATAAGCTGAGTAAAGCTGAACAAATCGTAGATGCTGCGAAGACGTTCTGCATTGTTGTCGCTTAGTTGCCCCTTAGGTATGCTAGTGAAATCACAGTTTGTGTCCGCAAGGAGAATAATTTCCTTGCCCTCTCTGTCTAGGTAAGAGAGGTTAGTCTCAAGCTTGTTGAATGAATCAACAGGGTCACTTGGAGGACGGTACCAGACTATAACAATGTACGGTCTACTTTTGGGTGGTTTTATTTCCACAAAAATGAACTCAAGATCGCTTTCAGGCAGATCTGTACGGCGGGTGTATTGAATTGGCTCCCTTATATATAGTGCAACTCCTCCCCCAATAGCGTTTCTATCTTCGCGCTCTTGCTGATACCCTTCAATATTTGTAAGTTCTTTAGGGTACGAATTGACCAGTTTTGTTTCATTCAAGGCAAGTATATGAATACCCTTCTCTTTTATAAGGGATGAAACTTCATCATGATGGCTGCGAAGACCATTTACATTCAGGGCCGCTAAAGAAAGACCTTTATTTTGCCCAGTATGCTGATGACCAAGCCTATCATAAACCTTGCTTTCGATTGAACCTCTAATTTGTGAAGAATCTAAGTTTGGTGCCTGCCCATCAGTTATATCATAGATGTTAAAGACAACGTAATTTAGATACTAGTTTCGACGCGAGCTTGCTTGTGCCTTTAGCATTTAAATGTAAACCTTTCCGTCCAATGTCAGCTCTGGAAATGTTGTTGTTGCTAATGGCATCGATTCCAAGGTCAGTAATTTTTCTATTTAGAGATTCTATGATCTTTCCATATTCCTCGTTATCGAACCTTTTTGTGGGCATTGATATCACAACCATGCATCCTGGAACCTGGTCTCCTATATCCTTTTTAAGGTCTAGTAGGGCATTTAGAATTTGATCAGTATTAGCATTTTTCAGGCTAGCATTATTGGTGCCCACATGTAGAATTACCTTACTTGGCTTTTTGCGCAATAGTGGCTTGATGTAATAATCCCTTAAATCTTCGATCGTAGTTCCTGAAAATACTCTTACTTTTACAGAGCCATTCTGGCATAACTTTCTTTCATCTATGCCATATAGGATGCTGTCACCAGCTATTAGAGTTGTACCTTTTCTCCAGGGTTGTGTTTCGTTCGTATCATCAAATTTGTTACTCGCTTGCTTATTAGCTTGGTTGGTTTCTGACTTGGAAACGGGGCTGCTAGCTTTAGACGGCTTTTGGGCCTTCCAAAACTTCTGTTTTCGATTTTGGGTAATTTCTTTTGTCTTTGACGTTGTGGACGAATCAGAATTAGCTTTGCTATTTGTCTCAGCACAATTTGCAATCATCCTGTTGTTACCCTTGGGATTGCTTGTCTTCAATT
This sequence comes from Mastigias papua, assembly GCA_964019165.1. Taxonomy (NCBI): domain Eukaryota; kingdom Metazoa; phylum Cnidaria; class Scyphozoa; order Rhizostomeae; family Mastigiidae; genus Mastigias; species Mastigias papua. Next base: position 5,142,756 of record OZ025272.1, read on the forward strand.
CTTCGACTTTTTTTGATATGAGGTGTTGTTCATATTGTTTACTTTTCTCCTTTACGTACGAATCCCGCTGAGCTTGAAATGTAGGCTGTACCTGTACAGGTGCCTTCTCTCGATTAGGTAATCCTTGGGTAGGAGCTTTGCTTTCTGGATTGTCAGGTGTTTCATTTTTCTTGTCGCCTTTCTCCTGCCTGCTTTGTTCTGCTTTATTGGTTAAATTCGAATAGATTTCTAAGGCTTTTGTGTCGCCGTCTGTGGGATCTTGTTTTCTTTAGCTTGCGATTCAAGGATTTTTTCTATCTGAGTTTCCAGCTCCTGGTTTCTTACTTTGAGAGAGAAGTTTTCTAACATCAAAGATTCGGATTTGCCCCGTTCGATGCTCAGCATTTGATGTAATTTACTGATTGTGTCCACTAATTTTGAAAAGGAGTTAGCCATGGTAAGTACTGATTCTTGGTTTCCCTCTGCTGTGGCTTTTGCAGTATCACTTTTCCCAAGATATTGGGAATTGAAGTGGAAGTTATTCAGGCAGAGAGTGGATGGATCATGACCTCCAACAGATTTTTTGCTATAGTTCTTAACAAAATCACCAACATCTCGGTCATCGTTTTTCCTTTTATCATACTTATTATCAATATCACCCCCATTATCTCCACCACTATCACTGTTATCACCATCATCTTTCTCACCATAATCATCACTATCATCATATTCACCATCATTTTTACAACTATCACAATAATCTCCATCATTGTGATCCGCATCATCATCACCATCTCGAAAAGTTTCTAGGCAGCGATGAAACTACATGTGAAAAAAAGAATGCCTGTTCTGTTCGAGCTGGAAAGGTACCGTTTCCCAAGGGCTTGAAACACTGATAGGGAAAGACTTGTATCCCATGAAAGCATTGAGCAAGAAAATTTCAGAAAAGTATTTCCAAATAGGAAATTTGTGCACTTTTGCAATTAGCTACATGAAATTTGGAAAGGACAGGCTATTGCGATTCCTGAATGTGTGCTTTCATGTACTTTTTAACCCATTTGGTCAATCAGATGCATCTACTAGGTGTTCATAAATACTAACAATACAATGTTGATCCATTAGTCATAGCAATTGCCTCTGTCAAACAAAAGACACTCCAGTATCCAAACCTACAAGTGCATCAGTCGACAGGCTACGCAGATCTACAATGCCTGCCAAAAGTACTTGGAACACCTGCACATTTGTTTTAATTTTCGACTCCTGTCATTTTTCCATCATAGTAATTAACGTGTTAGCCCCCCCCCCCTCAAACAATGTTGTGTCAACAGGAAAGACCTGTAGCCCTTGCCCTGCCTTGCCCTTGTAGCACTGGGAGTCCTGAGATGAACTGCAATTGTGGGATGATTTCGACTTTTGAAAACTGCCTGGTCTTCTTTGACCACATATCTATATGCGGAGTAATACCCAGGATGATCTGAAAAGTTCACAACAATATCATAGTCCTCTTGAATACGCTGCTTTACCCTAATCCATCTTTGTGCCCTTGCTAATAAAACGGCCATATGAAAATAGTAGCTGCCATTTTTATGCTGCTCCACACAACAGGCCCATTGAATCAACGCTGATGTTATTGCAGACTCGAAGGACTTGACTATTGCAGAAGAGACACGTTTCTCTATTAAATGCTCTAGTGTCAGCATTACTGTATGCAATTAAGTATGCTTTCTCCATACTATTGGTTGTTAGTGTTGAAGAGTAATCCTGGTCCTGATAATCAGACAGTTCTCTGTGGTTGCTAGCAGTACTTTCTAAACTTTTTGAATATGAAGAGTCTGAAAAATTCAAATATTCGCTTTTCAACAGCCCAAATTTTAGCCTCCATTTCATGAGAGGAAATGTTTAACATCCCATTCATATAGCATATGTTGCCATTTGAATGGTAGTTCATTTTCACTCAAAATTGGTATATTTGACAGTATACATGCTCCTTCTAATACAGTTGGAATACAGTTTCTTTATCATAACGTATACTTAAGTAATCATTATCAGTAATTAATTCACTGTTATGGTGCAATCCATGTATGGCTGAAGCTTCATATTACTTCACATACTTTGCCTATACGCAAAGGTGACACACACAAAGGACAGTATAATATCATATTCTCGGACTAAGAACAACAAATATCACAATTACGCCTAAAGACATACTTGGCTGACGACGGATAACTCTGGCCTAGCCTCATGAAATACACACTGGATATAAGGAAATGACAACCTACCGAGTCATTTTCTTACTTTTACTACCCGCTTTTTTGTAAGAATCTTGCCCAAAGGTGGAAAATATGCTAATACTCTACACAGGATACTTTGGTCCAGCATGGTCTTAATGTTGGAAATAGTTTGTACTATCGTTAATGTTTGTAAATATTGAAGTTAATTTTCCTTAATACAACGTCTGTTACAACATCAAATGGCGATGAAAGCGGATCACCCCGTGAAGATATGCCTCTGACTGAGCTAAAAATGAAATCAGCACCCTTGGAAACCTATAGGTACAAACCGCTGTCGAAATTCTGCCTGCCCTCTTTACATTGCAAAATCAGACAATGCCTGCCAAAAGTAGTTGGAACCCCTGCACAGTTTTTAATTTTCGACTCCTGTCACTTTTCCGTCATAGTAATTAACATGTAAGCCATCTCCTCCCTTAAACAATGTTGTGTGAATAGGGGATATCTGTAGCATTGTACACGTGCATCAATTGTACCAGTCGGGTTATTCATATTTGCTTCAAACAACATTGTTTGAAGGGGGATGGAATGCTATAGCTCGTATATAGCGTAAATCATAGCTAGTGTTCCAAGACTTTTGGCAGACATTGTACCTTCCATATGACAATCGATGCTTTATTGTTATCAAAGCAATATTCAGCTTGTTAGTATGCACCTGATATTTGGCGTTCTTTATATTAACTCAAAATGCACAGCAGCACAGCTAAAACTCCAAGCATTGCACCTTAATCTAATAAAGGTGGTCATCACCTTGGCGGGTTTGGCAATTAGGGCTTCCTGGAGTTCTGGCATCTGGCAGTCTTCAAACTTTGACTTTTGCGTTGCTTTGGCTGCGAATGCGACAGTTTTAATATTTCTACGCAGTTATCCCACGTGATGGTACAGCAAGGCTGTCTGCACCCATTCAATGACCTATCCAACAATAGACTTACGAACTGCTAATCGCAGAGGGGATCAAAATACATTTGCAGTGAAGCAAACCTTTCGTTGTAAGAAGATGGACGATATTCAGTCAACTCTAAGCATGTTTCTTCATTTTCGATGTTGCAGGCCACCTGTTCCTCGACCTACCCATGTGATGTAAAAGCAACTCGTATCTTGTCAGTCATAGTATTTCAAACTTTCAATTGAAACATTGGAAAATTTTACTAAAAGTGCGTCGACGTAGCATTTCTGGTGAATTCCTGAAGATGATCAAGAGCTTCCTTATGTCTCAATGGGACGCTCTTGAAGCTGGAGTTCTGCAGGGTTCTATCTTGGGACCTCTGTTTTTCCTTATCTATATTAGCGACTTGGCAGACGGCTTGAAGTGTGACGTTAATCTCTTTGCTGATGATACAGCCATTTTCATTGTTGTGAATGATCCCAACTCAGCTGCTTCTGACTTAAACTATGATTTGAGACTGAATAGTAATTGGGCACGCAAATGCAGAATGGCCTTCAATATGGACACTAGCAAACAAGCAATTGAGGTGACCTTCTCTAAAAAGAGATGTCTACCAAACTACCTCCCTTTACTTTCTTAGCAATGTTGCGGTCAAGAACGTAGAGCGGCAAAAACACCTTGGAATCACTTTAGATTCAAAATTATACTTTATCCCGTTGTTTCGAAATCCAGGGATGGAATAGGAGTGTTGAGATTTTCTTCATATACCTACCACAAAATACCCTCGACGAAATGTTCAAAATTTATGTTCGACAGCATCTAGATTATGGAGATGTTGTAAATCACATCCTAAATTAAAGTTCTGAACAAATTAATAACAGTATACTTACTATTTTAATACAAACCTCGAATCTCTCTGATGCTCAGAGGCCCTAGCGGTAACTGGCGCTTAGAAAGGCACCTCTCGCGAAAAGCTGAGTAATGAGCTTGTTTGGGAATCATTAAATCTCCAAAGATTGAGTAGACACGGTACCCTCGTCTATAAAATAATTAATTCTACAATCTGGCTCCTGACTACACAAGGCATCCAATTCCACACCTTAGTGAATTGCATTGCGATCTTCAGAGGAATACTTCAATGGGGCAAATACAAACAAGAACTCAAACTTTTAAATCGAATCTTTATTCCAACTGCTTATCTGAATGGAAAAAGCTCGACCTTGAGGTTAGGCTATCCAGTTCTGTAAATGTACTCAAGAAAAAACCATCTTCATATATCCGTCCTTGCTTGAACTCCTTCTGCTCCATAAATGACGGTATTGAAGATACGGTACAATACTTCTTTCTCTACCATGCTTAAGACAGGGTCTTCTCAACAGTGTAAATGCTGTTATGTTGCCTAACGGTTTGATAAGTCTCTCAAATAAGGTTTTGCTACAAGTCATCCTATACGTTGACGAATTGTTATCTTTTGCTTCAAATGCAAAAATTCTTAAAGCACCACTATAACATATCCAAGCCTCTAAACGCTTTGAATAAATCACAAATGAAATCTCTCATCTTTCGCTAAACGCTTCTTTAAACAGTTTGCTTCTATTATGTTGTAAAATCATGTATGTACTGAATATGTACCTCTTTTAGTCCGATTTTGCATTCATGTTAAAATACTACGGGGTAGTCATGATATTTTGCTAATCCTGGTATTGTTTTTTCAGTCTTGTTTAGTAGAGTGTAAGTTTGTAATTCGGTGATTTAAAATTTAATTTGGATATAAAAACACATGTTCTAATAATTTCAATAACTATACCTACAAAATTTGCAAATACGTACGACAAATTAAAACTTGAAGTAAAGAAATTCAGAGCAAGTTTACCAATTAAAAGAATTCTGCTTGACAATCAAATTTGAGAAATATGAACATGATTTGTCAAGGTTAGAAAGACTTTCCACGCTACAAATCTATAACTTGAGCCGTAAATCAGTCTATCGATACAGAATCCACAGTGAACTAACACTATGTATGAAGCAACTTCAGCATATGTGAATACAGTGGAAAATACATCCCAAATTTGTAGTCAGATGGTGAGCCCACATGCTCATAAATCACTACCATGTATAATGGAATGATTCTGGTGTGCAGGCAAGTGAACACAACGCAACATGAATGAAATTTACTGAGTGAAATCATGCCGATAAAATTCAATGTTGCTGGAGCATACTTACTCCCCAATTTTTTCCAAATATCCACACCTTCCTGTATATATTGTAAGTTGATTTTTCCATAATTGCGCATATCTATGAAAAGACAAATGGATTCATTCACATAGACATGCATAGCATTAATAAGGACAGAAATTAAAAATAAAGGTGCGAGAAAACAACCTTGCATAGCATATATACGCAACTGTCATATCGCTTCGAATGAACCGATGCCACTTTCAACTAAATTCATAAGTACAGTGATCTCTTCGCAAATTGAATCCTTTGCAGGCCTTTAGGCCCATACTCATCTGTCCTATACACGAGTCGAAATCCAATGTGGCCTTATTCCTAGTATAACAAAATCCATCGTTTTTACGATTGATTTCGACACAACAAGGTACATCTCCTGATTTACTTTGTGGACTGGCTTACTGTGACGGCTTTTCTTATTTGTAATTGTTTATGCTCTTATTCCGTATTTATATATTTTTAGTATTTCTATATGTAATAGTCGCAGGGTCGCAATGTACTTCCATGCTCCTTGCACTATAATAATATAATAATAATGCTTCTCAAATTCATTGTAGTTCTCAATTTTATGAAGTTCCAGTGGTAGTTCATTGTACATCTTGGCATCCACAAACATAAACGAGTTTCTTGCATATTCTGTTTTGATCTTCGTAAGTATCAATTTCAACTGATTGTTTCGAGTCTGCTTTTCATGCTGTAGCAATGTGAAATAGCTCTGCAGCTGCCAACACGTATCGTCTTGGAAAGGCTATTGCTCGTACCGATTTGTGAATTTTTAACGGTATTTACGAAAAAAGCAATATTCGAACTCGCGACCCCTGACTCTGTACATCAGGCGCTCTACCAACAGAACCATCATCTCATGCTTTCATACTTTCTTTCCAATTTCATCCACTCGATGGGGCTGTGCTGGCCCCCCTGATCTAGGCACTCCTTTCTCAACAGCAGGTCCAATGCACTTTGCAATGCAGCAGGGATGGCTCCCCTGTTTACAATGGTTAAGAGCGGAAATACGAGCAAATAGCTACACTTGAGTGGCCATTTGAAAGCGTGAACCGATAGCTCAGATAGAAGAGAGCTTGATGTACAATGTCAGGGGTCGCGAGTTCGAATTCCAATCAGGTTGGTTATTTCTCACGCTTCACTTTAAGTTCTCAAAAATCCTGTAGTCCTTACAAAGATATAAATAGTAAATATGCTGAAGCAAAGTAAGTAAAAACTAAGTTTCTTGCCTAACCTGGCCAGGTCAGACTAAGTACACTTTGGAAAGTTATATGATTTACAATAGGAGCTACAGAAATCAAATAAACCGACTCTGAGAAGGAACTGCTCATGGAACACTAATTCAATACAAAGCAAACTAAACTTGTATGGCCTGTTGGGAGCAAATACCTGTAGTATAAAATAACAATGAAAAACAGTACCTATATTTAACAATTTTCAGGTTCACTGCAAAAGTATTTGTAAATATTTCAGGTCATATCAGCCATTTTGGAGGATAAATATTATCTCAAAATAATGAAGCAAACCAATAACTTTGGAAAGATATAGAATGACAAGATTTTAGTGAGTTACTGCAAAATAATTCAAATTTAATCACCCTTTGCAGAATCTGATAATATCTCCAGGTTGTAGCTGAACACCAGATTCATCCCATATTGATGCATTTATTGACCCTGTCCTATCAGCAACCCTGCATGATCTTACTTCATGACCGTCCTTGGTTTTTGTTGGTTTGCCTATCAATATCAGTAAATAGTCATCCAAATTTATAAGAACAAAATATCAAACCAGATGGACATAAAACTATGAATTATGTATGTACATTCAGGGGCACAAATGCAGATAAGTGTGCAATGGACTGTGTGTCGAGTGGCGGCGTGAGCCTTAAAGCAGTGGGAGAGGTAGAAAACACGGTGTCTGGGAGCGAATTCCCCAGGGAAAAATTTTGAAGTACACGCTTTTTGAGTTTTAAAGAAACGCCCTTTTACTACATAGTGCTGCGTGTATTCTAATTAGAAAACAGCTGATGGATTCAACAGTATTTATGGCATGTTTTGAATGAATCTAACTACGGCCTTGCGTAAGATTATTCAGAATTAGAAGCAAAGTTCAGAGTCAGACCATGGTCGACTTCATATCTACCAACTAGGCGACTGGGACTGGGTGCTGAAATTATCTGAGGGGTGTAACACCTCTATATCTCATTATCTGTGCCCTGATGTGCCTCCACTTCCTACTACAAAAACAACATCAAATTGCATTGAAAACAGCCTCCTAATGTAAAGAAATATGGGTTTTAGGCAAATGATGTAGATGACCTTGCATGAATACAACTGCATTTGATAGCTCATATTTGCATATGATTTGAATACGTATATAATCGCATTCAATTGATGGGCAAAAAACGAGATTTTGCTGCAAAAGGAAATTGTAAACAAACCTCAATCACTGTAGCTTTAAAAGCATTGCATTCAACTCAAATGATGAAAATGCATTTCGCACGAAAACTAAATTTTAATGGACAAACGCCTTCCTCCGAAGCACAAGTGAATAGCATGCAGTGGAGTAGACAAAGGGGGGGGGAGGTCAGATGGGAACCAAAATCCCCATATAGAGCTAGACTGCCATATACTCGGAAGATTTCTAAACTTGTCGGAAAAGTGATGCAGACTGCGCTTTCAAAAAGACAGTCGTTTGTATAACTAAATAGGTACAATCCCCTTACAAAAGTATTGCACAGGCTGATCCAATGGTGGTTTTGGCGGGAAGGTATTAGTTTTAAATTTCAGATAAAGAGCGACTTGCTGTCAAAATATCAAGGAAAAGCAGAATCTACCGTCCATAAACTGCAACAATTGCTGGATTTCAGTATAGCAGTTTATTATTGAGAGACAATAACTTCAGAAAAAACTGCCTTTATCCGGTCCAAACCCAGAGGTGATCGCCTCTCATAGAAATAGAACGCCTACTGTAGTGAGTTACATACCATTCGATAGCTGTTGGTGAGTAGACTAAGATGATACCATCTTTTGTCACATAGCTCAGCATTTCAACAGTTAGTCCCCAAACGCGACTCACCACAAACAAACATGGCTGCTATGTCTTATCATTATGTGGGATACGGGTAAGGGTTAGAATTTAAATAATTATAACTATCATGCTGATAGTTATAGAAATATATTACGTTTGATAGTCTGATATTATCTAAGTACTGACCTCAATGCAACCCCTGACCCCTAACCCTTGCTAGTTCTACGAAGATTTGAGCTATTTGGCAAATGGCGGTATCATCTTAGTCTACTCATCGAGAGATATCTAATGACATATGTAAGTTATTGGGGTAGGCTTTCTATCTCCAAGAGACGTACATATCTGCAATTACGGCAAGGTGATCGCTCAAAAACGTTAATCAAAAAAAGGGAAACATTTGTATGCAGGGTTTACAAGAAGCTCAGTTTTGCAAAATTGAAAACAATATTAAAAGAATAATCAGCATCGCTTCCAACTACAAATTCATGGACTACCGTAGGCCAATTTTTCAAAATCATTGCATCAAGTCTTACAAAATGCTAACAAATAGGTTGCTTCTTTAACTCTTGACAGTTACCACCTGCAGTGGGTTTGGGTACTTGGTCACTGGAGAATAGACTGAAAGAAACAGGTTTGTTTTTCCGACAGGTGTTATGGGAAGCTGAAAAGGGATGGTAAAATTGTCACTATTTTGATATAGGACAGAAGAAGCCAATAATAAGCTATTTTAAGTTCAGCTTTAGTACTTCAGTGTCTGTTACGTTTCTGACATATACTAGGCCTACCGGCATAGGTAATGGTAGAATCTGATGAAAACTAACGCACTCTTATAAATTATAATTCATGAAAAAAAGCTCTTTCAGAAGCCAACTATCAAACTAATCAGGATTAGGGAAGGCCAGATATCATTCATAATGACAATAAATCTAACATTAAACTAAAAAGACGAAAGTACATATCAGATTGATGTCACTGCTGTGTTTCTATGGCCAGAAAACAGTCTTTATATAAAAGCTCTTGACAATTCGAGACCATTCGTGCTATGCAAGCAAACAGAGTACACATGGTTCACCAGCAACCAGAAATGAGATTCATGATCTTTTATTTCAGAAATAGAGAAATATATTTCAGAGTTTTATTGTCAAACCTTTCTGATCGAGTCCCAATATTCCCAAACAAGTCCTAAACGCAACTGGTTATCGCACACAGTGTCAATAAATCACAACTCTATAGCATGTGTGTGTGTTTTTGTTTGTTTGTTTGTTTGTTTGTTTGTTTGTTTGTTTGTTTGTTTGCTTGTCTGTGTGTGTCTGTGTGTGTGTGTGTGTATGTGTGTGTGTGTGTGTGTGTGTGTGTGTGTGTGTGTGTGTGTGTGTGTGTGTGTGTGTGTGTGTGTGTGTGTGTCTCTGTGTTTGTGTGTGTGTGTGTGTGTCTGCGTGTGTGTATGTGTGTGTGTGTGTGTGTGTGTGTGTGTGTGTGTGTGTGTGTGTGTGTGTGTGTGTGTGTGTGTGTGTGTGTGTGTGTGTGTGTGTGTGTGTGTGTGTGTGTGTCTGTAAAGAAAGTTAGCGAAAGTGGGCTCATGTCCATTAGTCGTACTTCCGTTCATCTAACTCTAACTATATTCAAGCTTCACGCTGCGATAGCTTTAGGTTATATATTCTTTATGTTATGTTCAATGATGATATGCATGCGCTCTTAGAGTTACCTTCCTTCTAATCCAATATTGGTTATGGGGCCAGAAGCGCCATAAGACCCAGCAAGTAAAAGTGAAATAAGCGAACTTGCTTTGCAATGAATACAAAGAAAATGGCCTCGAGCAATGTCGATGGTTGCATTGGTTACAAATACGAAATAGTGCCGTTTAATGGAAACAATTATCATAGTTGGAAGTTCCAAATGAAAATGGTGCTAATGTCAAAAGGAATGTGGGGTGTTATTACTGGCACCTATGCTAAACCCAACGGAAACGGAGTTACAGATCGAGATCGGAAGATCTGGAGAAATCGACAAGACGTTGCATACGCTACAATTGCGCTGGCCGTTGAGCCTAAACAGCAAACGTACGTTAGCCACACCGATAATGCAAAGAAAGCATGGGATAACTTGGCTAAAAGATTTGAGAAGAAATCGCTATCTGCAAGAATCCATTACAGAAGACAACTATATTCTCTAAGAATGGTGGAGAATGAAAGTGTGTGAGAGCATATCGAAAAAATGAAAATAATTTCCGAGCAATTGCAGGATATTAATGACCCCGTAAAAGAATAAGAGTTATGCATCATTTTGTTGTCAAATTTGCCAGACAGTTTTAGCAATTTAATAACAGCACTCGAAACGTTTATGGATGATGATGAGTCAAAGCTAACTTGGGGTTAGGTTCGAAGCGCATTGCTGAGTGATGAAGACAAGCGGAATACAAAGAGCTCAATCTGCATGGAATAACAAATCAGGATGCATTGATAGCCAAGCAGAAAAGTACCACTGCAGTGGGAGCTTTGAAATGTGAGCGATGCGGTAAAATGGGACATCTTGCAGCTAAATGTTATTCAAAATTACAAGGTAGAACCAGTAAATCTAGTCGTTTCCCAGGAAAATGTCATTCTTGCGGAAAGACAGGGCATAAAGCCAAGGATTGTGTTAAAGGTTAGTCAAAAGGGAAAACAGAGAAGACATATATCAACACAGCAATGAAAGCTGGTCCAAACTCACAGTCAGACTGGTGGTGTGTGGACTCTGGGGCTTCACAACATATGTCGTCGATGCGGGATAAAATGACGGAATTCAATCAATTCAAAAGGCGTGTAAAACTCTTCATGGGAGATAATAGCATGCTTCCAGGATTGGAAAAAGGCAATATTGATGTTGATATTTATCTTGACTCAGAGCAGAGTACAGTTACGCTAACAGATGTACTGTATGCACCACAGTTAAAGCAAAACCCATTGTCCATTAAAGCAGCATTTGCAAAAGGTTAGGAATTTCATTTCATGGGAAACACTTGCGAGATTATGAAAGATAACAAAGTAAAAGCGTTTGCAGCATCAAATGGGACTTTGCATCCATTGGTTGAAAATGATACTGAATTTGCTGCAGTGGCTACAGTAGCAACCATGGAAGAGCAGAATTTGAATTATGAAGTTTGGTACCGCAGATTAGGACACCTTGGGATGGGTAATGTCAAATTGATGCATGATAAGGAGCTTGTCAGTAACATGAAGTGTGTTAAAGGAGCCATCAATCGAGACTGCAAAGCATGTATCAAAGAGAAAATGACCCGAAAACCATTCCAAAAGACGCCAAACATCAAACTTGAGAAGTATTAGAGCTAATTCACTCATATGGTTGTGGGCCAATGCCTGTAAAATCACTCGCTGGATCAAAATATTTTGTCACGTTTATAGGTGACAGATCAAGATTTACTTCAGTTTATTTCCTCAAAAGCAAGAGTGAGGTGTTTGAGAAATTTAAGGAATTCGTGGCTTGGACAGAAGATTTAACAGGAAAACAAGTAAAGATCCTAAGAAGTGACAATGTCGGTGAATACAAATCAAAAGAATTCGACAAATTTTGCAAGGAACAAGGAATTAAACATGAGTTTACCATTGCAAGAACACCTCAACAGAATGGGGTTTCAGAACGTATGAACCGAACAGTCATCGAATCTGCAAGATCTATGCTTCAGCAAGGTAAAATGCCTCCAAGATTTTGGGCAAAAGCTGTATATACAGCTTTATACCTGAGAAACCGCTGTCCAACTACTGCAGTAAAAGGTAGTGTTCCTTATGAAGTTCTGTATGAAAATGAACCATCTGCATGACATCTTCGGACATTTGGATGCAATGTTTATGTTCGTGTTGACAACACAACAAAGTTTGATGCAAAAGCCAAAATATGTCGTTTTGTGGGACTTTGTAGAGCCTCCTGAAGACAAAAACATAGTGAGAAGTAAATGGATTTTCAAGCCAAAACGTAAAGCAGATGGCTCAGTAGACAGATATACAGCAAGACTAGTTTTGCAAGGTTGTACTCAATGGTATGGACTAGACTTTGAAGAGATATTTTGCCAGTGGCACGCAACAATTCAATTTGTGTCATACTAGCTACAGCAAATTTACTCGATTTAGAAGTGCAGCAACCAGGTGTCATCCTTTCTGAATGGCAAATTAGATGCTGAAATTCATATGCATCAGCCTGAGGGATATATTGATAAAAGTAGGCCTGAACATGTGTGTTTGTTAACGAAAAGTCTGTATGGTTTAAAGCAAGCAGCGAAATGCTGGGATGAAGCAATTGATAAGCATTTAAAGAAACTCAATTACAAACACTGTGATGCTGATTGTTGTATCTATGTGAAGGAACTTGCAAGTAATAAGATCATCTTCATTTCACTCTATGTAGATGATTTACTTGTAGCATCAAATGACAAGAACATATTTGAGCAAGAAAAGAATGCATTGAAACAAGCTTTGACATGGAAGATCAAGGAGAACTTCATTATTGTTTAGGAATGTCGATAAAACGCGACAGAGAGACAAAAGATTTATTAATCAGAAGGCCTACCTACAGAGCATTTTCACAAGATTTTAAATGGAAAATTGCACGCCATGTGCAACTCCATGGGAGTTTGGAAAGTATATTGATAAAAGGAGAAAAGATGAAGCAGCCTCAGATAAAGAAAAGTTTCAATCTGCAATTGGTTGTTTGATATATGTGGCAACAGCCACAAGACCTGAAATATCAGCTGCAGTTAATGCCCATTCTCAGTTTAAGTCAGATCTGAGTATGGATCACTGGACAGGTATGAAAAGAATACTACAACATGTGAAAGGTACAACTGATTATGGAATTGAATTTACAGCAAACAAAAAAGTAGAAATAACTGGATACTCAGACACAGATTGGGCAGGGGATATTGTTAATTGAAAGTCTACTTCTGGATATGTCTTTAAATTAGCTGGTGCGGCAGAGAGCTGGCAGAGTAGATGCTAGAAGACAATTGCACTATCATCCACAGAGGCAGAATACTTAGCATTAAGCTCAGCAACACAAGAAACAGCCCGGTTATGTCGACTACTAAAGAACTTGGGATTCAAACAAAAGGGGCCCACAGTCATATTTGAGGACAACCAGGGAGCAATAACCTTAGCAAAAAACCCTACAAGCCATGCACGCATGAAACATATAGACATTAGATATCATTATGTAAGGCAAGAGGTCAACGGAAAGAAAATCAAAGTACTATACTGCAATAGAAATGATATGATTGTTGATATCTTAACAAAAGGCTTCACAAAAGAAAAATTTTTAACTCTGAGAGAACTGTTGGGAGTTCGACAATTTGCTTAATTTTCTTTAAATATCCTTCGCCTTTTAAAAAAAATTATTTGGATTTATGGACATTCCCCAAGTGGGAGTGTTAAGAATGCTAGCAGAAGTGGGCTCATGTCCATTAGTCGTACTTCCGTTCATTTAACTCTAACTATATTCACGCTTCATGCTGTGATAGCTTTAGGAATGTTATGTTCAATGAAGATATGCATGTGTTCTAAGAGTTGCCTTCTTTCTAATCTAACAGTGTCTGTGTGTCTGTGTCTGTGAGTATCTGTGTATTTGTGTGTGTCTGTGTGTGTCTGTGTGTGTCTGTGTGTGTCTGTGTGTGTGTGTGTGTCTGTGTCCGTGTGTGTCTGTGTCTGTGTGTGTCTGTGTATTTGTATGTCTGTATGTGTCTGTCTGTCTGTGTCTGTGTGTGTCTGTGTGTGTGTCTGTGTGCATCTGTTGAGTGCTTGGACTGAATTATCTACAGGTACGTTACCAGAATGATTATTTTAATCATATGGCCATTATCTGCAGAAGATCACATTTTAAAAAATCTTTCTTATCTTTTCAGTTTACAAAATTGCAGCTTCTAGTAGTCTTTCAATACAAATCAAACTGTCAGGTTTATTATGTTCTATGTTTTAGATTAAGTAGAATTTCCCATCCCATCATATTTGTTGCTCAATGATCTTTGTGATTGAAGGTGGGTCATAGGCTAGCTTCTTGCTAAATGTCTTTAAGTCCATCTCCTTAAAAGTCAGTTCTTTTTTGTGAGAACACTGTAGATTTTAGGTGTAACATATAAACCAAGTACTGGCTCTTTGCTACTCTAAAAGGGATAAATTTATCCTAAAAGATCTTAAAAAGAGGAAGATCAAAGATTGCATGGTAACTCTTTCTCTAGCCCTTCTAGTTTCTCCTCAACTTCACTCAAATGTACTGTTCTGTGTAAGTAATACTTAATTGGTTGTTGCTTTCTCTCTTAGGGTTACTATGCACCTCAATTGCCACCATATGTCATGATTTTCAATGGAGCACTGTCAGCAAAGAGATCCAAAGTGATATCTGCTACTAGGTCAAACTCAAATAGTTGTCAAAAACTGTTATTTTCCAGAGTCTTGCCAAATTTATAATGTAGGGATCAAAAACTATAACCACTCTTTAAAACATAATGTTTTCAGTCCCATCCAGGCAGGCTGAAATCAACTGGAACTATGACGTATGTTCATGTTTACTGCTCAGTTTTACAAGGGAATTCTCAAACTCAAATCAGCTGAGAGATAGATGGTGAAGAATTCCAGAACACAAGAAAGCTTGATATGATTTTAGTATCATACATATCATTTTCCACTTTAGCAGTTTCATATGCATGAGCCAGCAGGGTGGATCATTTCTTCTAGCATTGAAAAGATGACTGTGTCCCAACTCTGAAACTGTGGCCTATTCAAGTTCTTACAGACATGGTTAAAATCACATGTGACATAGGTACTAGCAATCACATGAAAAGCTGTATGTATACAACATTACAAGTGGTTGCTAGTACCTATGTCTACGGCATAAAACACAGCAATGGGCACAGGTTTTAATGTGTACACCAACGACAGCCAAGAGAAAAAGTGGCGAAGGAAGAAGTGGCGGTCATCTATTGAGGGTACTTAGAGACATAAAATCGCAAATCATTCGAAGCACAACATTATCTGAAAGGAATACTTTGGTGCTGATTTGGGTTGTAGCTACTGTGAGAAATTGACTCTGGATAAAAAAATATATACTGATAATTAAAAAATACGCAACAAGACAAAGTTTGTTCACACATTAACATACCAACATCCAAGACTATAAAGACTAAATGCAGATTTTTTGATCCAGGTTTTAGGTCCCTGATGTTGATTACTGCAGGAAGTCTACTATCCAAAGATTCCGTCATTGCACTAGTCCACTACTATCAAAGGCCTGCTACAACTAAAGCAGTGCTTCACGTTTTCCACTTTTCAAGTCTTGATTTCTTCAAAGTGAGGCTAGAATGTTCGAAGTTGCTTATCTACTGTTTCCCAACTCCAGCTTCTGAGCTGTGCACACATCTACCAATTTGTAACGCCTATTTTCAACTAATCAGTCCACTTTAGGACAATTTAGGCAGGCATTTTATACTGCAATAGATGAGGACTATTCCACTGGGTGACAAGGACACCAATATCCCCGGTTTCATTCATACTTTGCTCTTAACATATACTAGCAACACCTGAAAGGAATGCATCCTTATCAAAATTTATCAGAGATCTGCCTGTGATAACTTAAAAATCCTTCTTTAGCGCATCCTCAAATCGTCTTATACAAAAAGCCTTATAATGATCACCAGTAAAACCCTATACACTCCAACCTCAATGACGTTGCTGTGAGATGTTGTTGCACTATGATCGTTTCTGAGGCATAGCCAGAGGGCAAGGGGGCGGTCACCCCCAATGATAACACTTATGGTGTCTGAAAAAGCATGAATCTGGGTTAAATTTTGACACGGGTGGGTTATATACTAATATAAACTTTGATAATGTCTTAAATACACTGTAAATCTCGCTCGCTAAGGTAGCTTACATGTGACTACTTGGATACATACAATACATTCAAGAATTAAAGGGAAAAAATGGTAAGTGGTACATTGATCAATATAACAGTAATCCGGGATTTTCCAAATCTTTATTCTGACGGCAAAAATATAACATATAGTTCGAATGACAATAATTATCATAATCTTTTTAAACTTCTCATTTGCTTATAACTATTAAACTACAATTATACACCTCTCTACTAATAGGCAGTGTAAAATTGGCTGCTTAGCATTAATAGACACAACAGTAATTAAAAAAGAGAAAGGAACAAAAATAAAAACAAAGCAAGCAAAAAAGAAGAAAATAAAATAAAGAGAAAAATGGATAACAATAGTAGCCAAACAACAACATCAGCAACAAAAGAAAAATGATTAAAAATCCACTAAAGCTGGAGCAGTCCAGTCTTTATTTCTGCTGGAAAATATTTAAGTTGAACGAATGCCAATGTTCATAATCTTTGAAAGAAGACGTCGTTGGAGTGGTGCGTCTATATCCAGGACTTTCAGCATCTTTGTTCACGATTCATAAGAATTACCAAGGACACCTAAATCATTGACCCATTAACAAATTTTACCTCGTTATGTGACGACGATAAGGAAGCAACAAGGGACCTGTATTTGGTTAATTTACACTCACTTTTTACTCTAATGGGTTACTCTTAAAGCCAACTGTAAGTTCAACGAGATATAAGAATTTTCTGCGTTTATTATGCAATATAAGATCAGGTCTATATGCATCTCCACTAATCAAACTAGGTGATGGAAAAGAGGGCAAGTCAGGATAGACAGACCAGTCCGCCAATTATGAGAGACTCTTTGCAATACATAGGAGGACCGAATCGTGTATCAACTACATATTCCACTATCAAGATAACTTTTACAGCTTGATATTACATGTTGCAATGTTTCACCTTGTAGACAGAAAGTGCAAGATGGTGATTGAGAGAGAGACCAAGTATGAAGGTTCTTTCTAGTGGCGAGAGTATTCTTGACGTACTTATTACCAAAATTGAAAATGTTTCAGACAAACTTTACTGAACCTTAGACCATAGAGGTGGCACTTGAGAATGGGCATTTTTGTATAGACGAGATGACAAAAACCTGTGACATTAACTGATGATGAATTCTATCTTCATATTGACTTTAATTAACTTTCAGTGCGTGTTTCGAATTGTTGTATTGATCGCATTGGATGTTAGTATGGTGGCTGGTTTCTTCCCAAAGACTGAGGATATCACAGTTCGGAGACGATTTCAGTGTATTCCGAATAGTTTTCTGGCACTGTACAAATTTACTGGAAGGAAGAATAAGACTGATACCATATTTCAATTTGTTAATTATTAGACTAATTAATGCGGTACTAATAGGGCGCTCAAGCCATTGTCTAATACATTTGGAGACAATGCTGTTAAGGTTTTCAGTGATCCATGCTTTACTAATATCCGCGACAGATAGATTCCAAGAGACTTTAGATAGCAGGAAACGATGATAGAGGAGGAGCTTGCTTTTGGATGACAAGGTGGATCATTGATTTTATTCATTAAAGTATTAGTTGTACCAAGAAGATCAGGGATGTGCTGCTCATTGCTGGTAAGCGTTGTTATAGTGAGTTCCGGAAGAAATTGTATGGCGGAAGTTGAAACCTTTTTTATACCAAAAGTTGAAAATGTATCAACTCTAATTATCATTCTTGTAAGCAATTGATTTTCGTTTTCAAGATCAATTATGACAATTGAAACCAGTGAGTAGGACAAAGGGAGCCCAAAAAAAGCCAAATTGGTTTAATTGTTGATGTTAAATATAATGATCTAAGGCAAACCAGTTGAAGGACACCTCTACGGGTGTTAAAAAAACAGAGTCTGATAAGTATCGTTACAACTGAAGTGTGGAAAGTTGAGTAAAGACCACGGATCAAGTTTTGTATTTCTTCAAGAATGCGATGGTTTAATGATACTAATAATACTTATACTACTAATACAAATAATAATGGAAACTTCATTTCATTGACAATATTTGCTACATACAGTTATAGACTTCATTAAACAATAGGTATTTTACAATTGACTACTTGGTTTTAATGCCATACTAATGTTAGAATAATAAGAATAAAATTAGTGAATAGTAATATAAGTTAATTAGAAAGGAGTTCGGGACTTGACCACTCTTTGTTAAGTTTGCAGAAGGTGTAGCAAGACGTTCTGATTGTGATGGCAGTTGTCTTTCTAATTATATAGGTTTTGGTAGTATTATCCAACTATAAGGCCGTCAGCATGTGAAGGGAGTCAGACGTACACTTATCAAATATACCTAAAGCACTCATAGACAGGTTTATAATCTTAACGTTCTTTACACCTACTAGAACTTTGCTGTACCAAATCCCTACACCTTCGAGCCTTTCTTTCGGCATTAGTCCTAAGGTTAAATCCAAAACCTACGGTCAATTCTAAAATGTTAAGCTTCTCATCAGAAAAAAAAAGAAGAAGTAGATCAGGTCACAGATCGTCTCTAGTAGTAACCGAAGAGCTGATAAATCAGGGAGATCGACATAAAACTTTTTGTGCAGTAAGGATTGCAATGTTTTTGCAATAAGCGATGGAATCGTGTCGACAAGTGCAGCGGCCCTGTTGAAGATACACTTTGCAAATAGAAACAACTTGACAATGAAGGAACTGGAAATGCCTGCACAGCGAGTAGACGTATTTCTGGAGGCTCTGATTATCTTAAATGTTCTTGCCATTTTTTGTGTCCGAAGATGCGCTTTTGTCATTGAAGACGGTATCAGTGTTTCTTTTTATATGCAGGAAATTTTAACAAGGGAATCATTTTCATATTCACTACTGTTTTGCAGTTTACATACCGGAAGAATTCGCATAAGGCCTTCATCGAGAGCACTGTTACTGCTATTGTTTATAACGTGTGGAGACATATAAACGTGCCCTGGACCTGGAACCATAAAAGAAATCGCAAAGCCAAGAGGATTAAAGATCGTGCATCAAAGCTGTCGCGGTTCATACAAAAGTCAGGACAATCTTGTAGCCTTATTTTCCAGGCAGAAAACATCACTGTAACGCTTTCTGAAACACACATAGAATCTCAAAGCATATACGACAACAATACCTTGTATGAGATACCGTGTTTCAGCGTTATCAAGAGAAATTAAAACAAAGGGAAAGGTGGTGGCGTTGCTATGTATATCCCTAATACTGTCTTTTGGAACCACCACGAAGATCTTGGAAATGCAGAAACTGAGTGGATATGGGTGGAAACCTGTCCAATAATGGTGAAGAGTTTCCTGATAAGCTACCTCTAAAGACCACCAGATAGCTCTTGTTATCTATCAAGAAACTGGAAAGATTCTTTCAATGATATGCTAACTAAGGTAGGCAACAATAATTAGGAGACTATCCTACTAGGAGATTTTAATGTAAATTACATCAAGAACAAGGACAATAGAGAAGAAAAAGATATGATTGCAAGCCATGGCTTTAAACAACTCATAAAAGATCCCAAGAGAGTAACATCAGATCTAATTTCATTAATTGACGTATTGCTGTCAAATAAGCCGTCCATGATCTCGAAAGCACTTGTAGTACCCTTAAGCATTAGCGATCTCGATTGCATTGCTTGTGTAAGAAAAGTTAGCAACGCAAAAATTCCCGCAATTACAAGGAATATGACATGGACAAGTCTACAATTTATCTTCTTTCTTATGATTGGCAACCGCATTGTACACTTCTACAGATGTGAATGACGCTTGGGGATATTGTGAACGCATTTTACAAAAAACAATAAACCGTCATACACCGATTGTAAAAGAGGGGGTTAAGGAAGAGACTGCCCTTGGCTATCTACAGAGGTAAAAGTAATTATGAACAACCGAGATAAAATCTTGAGAAAAGCGAGGAAAACTCGAAAAGAATACTTATAGACTTATACACACCTGAAAAATCAACGTAACAACATGACTAAGCATGCTAACAGAAAATAATATGGCAACATCTATAAAGAAAATTGTAAAACCCCCTTGAAATTTTGAAAAACGATAACGAAATTCTTTCGCACAAAAAAGAGGTTTGTTTCTAGTTTCTTTTTAACAATAGCAATAGCTATCAAGAAAGCTGCGCAGCCTCTGAGAGACTTTGCTTGGAAGGTGCCATTGAAGCTAGAAAAATCAAATGGAACTCCTTTTGAATTCAAACATGTTTCACAAGCCGGCGTTGTGAGCCTTCTGCGCTGCAGATTCACTTCAATTGATTAATAGTAACTTGTGTGATTGTTTTCGCAGCCAAATACAACCACTAGGACACTAAGTACTGGAATTTACAGACTGGAAATAAAAGTAGATTTCCAATATCACTTGTTTTTCTGCTTCCAAAGGATGTCTGCCATTAAAAATTTTTTCCAAAAACGAAAACTGGACCGTAAATTTAGACAGGCAGGTACAGGACACACATTGAATAGTGACACTGCTAAAGCAACCACTAGTGTCTTTGCTAAAGAGAGCCAACATGGAGAAAAGGTAGTAAATCCAGGAACCAAAGATAAGCAAAGAAGTATAAGCTCATTAAAAGCCGGTGAAGCTGCTCTCGCAAGAACTGCAAACCAAGTGAAACAAAGCAGGCCAGTTTCATCAAAAGCTACGTGGAAAAATCCGGTTCTGAAAGCAGAAGTGAAACGAGAAGTCGAAGGAAGTAGGAATAGTGGTACATCTGAACCTAAAGAATTGGAATGTATTGGAAAAGAAGTACAGAACCCTCTTATGTTGCCAACAATTTTGTTTGCATGCCCTCTATGTCCTACATGCCTCCCAGAAGCCGAAATACAGCAACATATTGAACAGTGCCTACACAACGAAATTAGCTCTGAGCCTGCCATGGTTGCTGCTGCAATGATTTACACATTAAATGAAGCTAATAGGGTGAATATCTGTGTTGAGATATTAAACAAGTATCTTGAGAACATAATAAAAAACCCATGTGAGGAGAAGTATAGGAAAATAAGACTGAAGAACAAGGTGTTTCAGGACAAAGTCAAAGGTGTTAAAGGAGTAAATGAATTACTTACAATGGCTGTTGGCTTTGTTCAAGTTAAGCTTCCAGTCAATACTGATGAAGGTGAAGAAGATTTCTATTTGTTGAGTGAAGGACTAGCTATGGAAACTGAAAGGCTCCAGATTATAAAAGACTATCTACATGAAGCTGAAGCATTGCTCCCAGTGTTAGACCGAAATGTAAAGGTATACAGGCCAGTATCTGGAGCCACAATCTTAGATTTTCCTGATGAATTCTATAGTGTGTCAAATCAAGAGCTGAAAAGAGAACAGCAGGAGAAGACTGCTAATTTTGAGAAGACTACACAATTAAGCACAAAAGCAATGAAAGT
This sequence comes from Mastigias papua, assembly GCA_964019165.1. Lineage (NCBI taxonomy): Eukaryota > Metazoa > Cnidaria > Scyphozoa > Rhizostomeae > Mastigiidae > Mastigias > Mastigias papua. The sequence continues at coordinate 5,164,477 of OZ025272.1, forward strand.
TGCTCAAGTTCAGCAACAGAAGAAACTTTACAGATTCACACTAATACGTATTAGGTTTCCTGATGATCACATTCTAGAAGGAACATTTTTTAGCAATGACAAGTTTGCAGAAGTTGTATCATTTGTGAAAAATTCTCTTGAGATGGATTGGCTACCTTTCCAATTGTCTAATTCTATGGGAAAGGTGATTGAAGCACATGAGAGTAGCATAGAAAAATTGGGATTGTCACCAGCTACAATTTTGAATTTCAGATGGGACCAGTGCATTGCTGATGATGTTGAAGGAGTGAGTGGAAAGCCTATACATTTTCTTTCATCAGAGTTACTTGCCTCAGTCATTGAGCTGTAGATGCCTGTGAATCTATATGGCATGTAAGCTTTAAAATTTTCAGGCATTGTGGAGTTGGGTTTTTGAATTTTCCTAGTTGTTATGAGAAAATGTAGCATATGTTTGTTCATATACATATGATATAAGACAGACAGATATATGAACTAAATGGTAGAATGTATAATAAGGAGATATGTACCTGTTCATAGGTTTTCCTTTACTAAATCATTGTTTCACTATAGAATATACCAGTACATGTAATTTGCTTGTACATAATGGTGACTCTAAACTGACTGCACCAGTTGTTCTTTTGCTTAAGCTGAACTGTAAAAATGTGATCAAATTTATTCACACTGATAATCTCTTTATATTGGAGCCATATGCAAATTTGTTAAGAAGGCAAGTTTGTGATAAGCTGAAATAAGTGATTGTCAGAATGAAAAACAAAATGGAAATATATCGTGTTATTTTGGTGCACTTTTTAGTATTATAGTGATTCTTTCAAAGTTCTCCATGACGTTTGTCTCCTTCCACTTAGTACTACCTTAATTCATGGAATTTTCATGAGTTCAACTTTGTGGTTCTCTTTTTATCCATTTGATTTTCATCCACCTGGATTTCATGTACATTTAATGCTTGCACACCATAATGGGAAAAATGAATGTGGGACACTTCATTTGCAACTTTTCCAATATATTTCACTTTTCACAGAAGTGAATCATTTTCTATGATTGTTTTTAGTTCATGAGCTTTATCAATTTTGGATTTACACCAACCAGAGTGATATTTTGTGAATGATTGTGGGATTTTGGAAGCTTGTATGCAAGATACACAATCAGGTGTCTTGCCAATTCTAAATAGGGGCTTCAAATCCCAGTAAAATTGATAGTAAAAAGGACACCTCAAATATCAAGGGTGGAACCAGGGTGATATGTTACTTATAGGCTCAACAACACATAAAGGGGTGTGGTCAATTAAATTGAGCATAGGCAATTGAATTGGGTGTGGTCAGTTCTGTAATACACATGCAAATACACAGAGTTCTATCAACTTTATACCATTATTTGATGTGCTTGGATGAAAGGCAGGTTTGGCAAACTGGTATTTACAGGTTTCATACATAAAAATGCTGTATACACTGCACTCTTTGAATTAGACATTAGCACACTTTCTCTGTTCTAGTACAATTCAAAAGTAATAATGCATAGAGATGATACAACTTATTATTATCAATATTTACTAAAGCTTTTTTCTTTTTCATATCACTGAAATGAACACATTAAGTCAATAAATAAGTTTAAATCTCCTGTGACTGCTTTTTGCTGTAAAGGACATTTTGTGATCAACTTTCATCTACCACTTCCACTTACAGCAATTACATAATCAGTCTCCAAAGAAAACCAAATGAAAAAGAAAATACACAGAAATAGCTAATGTCAGCCAGTTGTCGCAGAAATGAGACCTCCTGCACCTTAAAGTACCTTAAACTCTACAGATAAATCTACCAGAAATGTAATTTCCATGGGAAGAATCGGCTGAATCAACAGATAAAATCACATGAAATAAATCAAATGAATTTTGGACTCTCCTTTTGCATTGAATACATGTGGGGTAGGATGAGATGCATCAAATTCTGGGCATCTTGATAGCTCAATGCTTGTCAAATATCTCAAGTACACAGTCAAATTTTCATTGCCAACTGGTGCCAAAGAGTAGCTGCTATATAAGCAAGTCTCATCCCCAGAAATTCTAGATTTTGGAAAGTAATAGAAAACTGATTTGATCTTCAAATTGATATCTTGCGCATTGCAACGTTGTGAGCCATTTAAACAAATTGGATTACCGAAAAGATTTGTTTCTTGATATTCACAATTAAAGCTTTTTTATTGAACCTGATGATACAAATTAAACTCGGTATTGGTGTTCTCATGTGCAGAGCTAGTTTTCTTGTAAACAAGCAAAGTATTAAATATTATAGCAGGTGCAGCATACAGCTTGCAGAATAATAGTAAACACGTACTGAAAAGCATTCTTGTGATTTAATATGATGCCAGCATAACTTTGTGTATTGGTGATTAAAGATGTCCCAATATTATCCACTTGCAATCATAATGCTCAGAACACTCCAGTTTCTTATTTGTATCAAGCATTAGTCGTCTTATAGTATCATTTCCTCAGTCACTATCCAATGAGGGAAATTTCTCGTACTTATTGTAGCAGAGGCAGAACAAGGGATTTTCGGTATACCTGCTTATTAATCATACTAAAGACTACAACATACGGCAAAGGGGGCCTTAAACCCCATGCAATCTAACAAGATTGTAGTTCAGCGTTCATTTACCTATACTGAATCAAGATTCGCTGCTCATGAGTGTTTGGATTTTGGCAACTGCGATGTTAGGTTGACGTCTTCCCTAGGAAATTGTCTGTTTTTATAAAGACTTTCTCTTTGTACACCTGATAGTACCTCGTCTTTTATGAAAACTGTCACCTTTTCCAAGATAATTTGAGAGGTATCTGCCATTGTCACAAACACAACATTACACTTTCCCCTCTCACGGCTGAAAGTTGGAATCGAGTTTGGTCGTTAGTCAGTATTTTACATATATCAAAGTTGGTTTATTTTTAGATCTTTCAGCAACAGTTAACTATGCTTGTGATTGGATTGCAACATTTGAGCATCAGTCAACTCTAATTCTGATTGGCAGGTTTGAACTGACTGTTGCTTGCGCCAAAGCTTCTGTTGCTCTCTAGGAGAAATTTACGGACTAGTGCGGTTTCCTCATGATGACAGGAAACAGTTGTCAGCGAAAGATCATTTCTGCAAATTCCCGTCGAATCTGCCTCAGAGTAGCGGGAAGCATACTGTATGGATACTGTTGTCCATTCCTATTCAATGAGTTCATGGTAGATTCTGTCTATATTTTTTAAAGAAATATTGTGCTTCGATGCAGCTGTTGGATGATTGAACACTTTTGGAAGCTTTTGTGTATACTTTGCCTCTAAAATGTGACTGATTCTAGAGCGACAGAGGCAGATTTTGTAAGTAGCCAATCAAAAGGCATTCTCCACAACCAATCGGAGGCCTAGATGGTGACGTCACTTTGTTTAAATTTTGCCTGCCACCCCCTCTTTGCAATGGGGAACATATATTCGTACAAAAAGGCCGTCATCAATGCATACTTACTTGAAACTCTCCCAGTTTTTGGTAGCATCTTTCTAAGGAAATAAGGTATTAATTCCTCTCGGCCCTAAGCGATATCTGCGTCTAATTTGTCTACAGCGACGTTTAAATTTCATCCTTCCTAAATTATAACTCAAATAGACTTAGGTACCCAGGGAAAGTGGCTCCCAACCGTAAAAGAACTGTTCATAATTCACCGTCATTACCGCGAAATTCCTCGAAGGGAGCCCTTTCTCGATAGCTTCTTTTTTCCCTTTTATATCTTATAAGAATTTTAAAACTAAACCTTACTTTTGTTACACTGTGACCAAATACAACAAGAAAGAACACTAAGTATTCTGACTCAACTGAATATGTTGCTTACAATTCAACATATGTACAACAAGATAAGTAAAGTTCATGTCAAAATAGACGCCAAGTTTTGGTACAGGAAATAGACAAGGTAAACATTGGACAGTTTTTGAGTGTACCTAATAAGTCTAAATCTATAGAATGAATATATACACATGACCAAAGTTCTTGATAGCTAATGAGATGAATTTTCTAAAAGTATTAGTCAAATAAAGCAACGAAAAGAAGTAGTAAAATAGGTGTTACACTGCTAATAGTTTAATAAGCTCCTCCCACCAGTTGAGTGAGCAAGATAAGATTGTTACCTCCAGTATTAATCTATTAGCCAAAAGTTAATTTCTTATGTCAATTTCAATTTTGTCTCTCCCACCTCCGAACAATAGATAATGATTTGCAAATTTCTGTAAATCAGTCCTGCAAAGATGAATACTTGCTGACGCAAGAACAGATCAAAAATACACTATTGTAGCTAAAAATATGTGTCGTCGACGATAATGGGACTACGTCAAGAAGCCATTACAGATTTTGCATTCACTGCAGGCACATCAACTTTACAACTTCGTTTCACTCAGCAATAAGTTTGTTGTGAAAGATGCTGCCATGATGAAGCAACTTTATGTAAAAGAAGGATTTCAATTTTCTTTGTCCTTCTTCTCTTGCCAGTTTTTGTTAGGAAATGTGCAAATCATTACCTAGTTGTCTGGGGTGGGAAGAGGCAAAGTTACAGTTATCATAAGAAATTAATCTCATTTCAACGATGGCATTGAGAAAGGGTTCCCTTGCGGAATTTCGGGGTATTGATGGTGAATTATGAACAGTTCTTTAGGGGTTGAGAACCACTTTCCCTGGGCTCCTAGACTAATTTGACATATAATTTAGGAAGGATGAAATTTGATAGTCGCTAATGAAAAATTTCCCTGAGGTATCGCTTAGGGCCGCGAGGAATTCATAGCTTTTTGCCGTAGAAAAATGCTACCAAACACTGGGAGAGTTTCAAGCAAGCAAGTACTGATGATGGCCTTTTGTGTGCATGTTGCGATTTAAAGGGTTCTCAGAGAAAGACTCAGTTAATGGCAACGTCTTTATTTCATCTCAAACAACTACATCTAACTAAAAAGTGTAACAACGTTTGTTAAGAAGCTTCTGTTGGCTGCATTCCAATATATATATAAAGGGTTGCCGCTATGCCAATCACAACACCATCCCCCCATTAAATCTAGTGGGTTACGAAGTCTCCAAACCGCAAAGGGGGGTTTATATTTTGCCTCAATCTAGGTGGTCGATGTAGAGGGCCGGTTTGATTTTCTGGTACTTCCTCCCTGGGCATGGTGGTGAGCTCTATTTCCTCTGCTTCCCGGACTGGACAATGTGGTTCCCCCTTGTTGAATGGGATTGTGCAAGATTTTACCTGATTGTGGTGCACCACGATGTCTTTCCCTGCTTTAGAACGCAATTTGTAGTTGACACCTTGATGAGAAATAATTTTATATGGCCCAATCCACCTCCCCCCAAATTTCCAAGCCTTAGGGCGACGCAACCATACAGATTGGCCAGGGAGCAAAGGAGTCCAGTTACTATTCTTTACATTACCTGGCTGGCTATACTTTTGTCTACTGCGAGCTAAATTCTCTCTAGCTACATCTGCGACTGACTGCAAATTACGACGGATCAAGGCAGCATATTCGTGTTGACTGCAAGGGTTTTTTAAGGGTAACCCCAGATCTAGCTCCAGTGGGGTTCTAGCAAGACGACCAAAAACCATTTCGTAGGGACTATAACCGGTTGACGCGTGAGTGCTAGTATTGTAGGCATAGGCAACTAGATCCACCCAACAGTCCCAGTCATGTTGGTGTTTCGAGACGTAGCTGGTAAGCATGTCCTGCAAAGTACGATTTTGCCGTTCAACAAGACCATCGCACTGAGGGTGGTATGCTGATGTGCGAGATTTATGTACGCCCATTAGGCAGCATATTTCATGCATCAAATTGCTTTCGAAATTTCTGCCCTGATCGGAGTGGATAACGGTAGGTGGCCCAAATCTACTGAAAACTTTTGACACTAGGATTTCAGCAACAGTCCTAGCTTTTTGGTCTTTGGTAGGAAACACCTCACACCATTTGGTGAAATGATCCATAATAACCAGCAAATGTTTGTTCCCTTGTGTGGTTTCAGGCAAGGGACCCATATAGTCCATTGCCCAAAATATAAATGGCTCATTAACGGTAATAGATTGCAAGGGAGCCTTTATGTGGTTAGGATCCAGTTTAATTTGTGCACAGACCTGACAATTTTTGACGAAATCTTGTAACTGAGTAGTCATATGCGGCCAAAAGTACCGCTCTTTAGCCTTAAGAAGAGTGCGTTTGAGCCCTAAATGACCAGAAAAAGGACTACAATGAAGGCCTTGCATGACCGATTGGACCAAGTGGCCAGGTATGACAAATGAATAGCGTGGCAAGGAATGATTAGCAGAAAGGTTTTTGACAAGAAGTCCATTAACTAGATAAAGATCATCCCAACAATGCCAAAATACGCGCAAGGATGGTGTGCCAGCCCATACAAAATACGGGGGCTTGGGCATATCAGCTAGTTTTAACTCCATAATGGTGGATATGTATGGATCATCTTGTTGGGCTTGTTGTAAATTGTAGCCTGGAGTCATGGTAGTGGCATAAGTAGCTAAGGGTGAAATAGGGGGGACAGAGGAAACTGGGGGACAACTAGATGTTGGCAATGGCATGCGAGATAAAGCATCAGCGTTTTGGTTAGCGGTACCAGGGCGATGCTTAACAACAAAAGAGAATTCCTGAAGGGCCATAACCCACCTAGCAAGCCGTCCCTTTGGCTCTACAGAGTGGAGCCACTGTAAGGCGCTATGATCAGTAATCAAGGTGAATTCTCTTCCCAGTAGATATACACGATAATGATCAATGGCAAAGATGATGGCTAAAGCTTCTTTTTCAGTGGTAGAATAGCATTTCTCACGGTCTAAAAGTGAACGACTAGCATACGATATCACGTGTTCTCGACCAGAGTTATCTAATTGAGTTAGTACAGCACCCAGTCCCTTATCAGAGGCATCCGTCTGCAAGAAAAAGCGTTTGTCAAATTGAGGATAAGCGAGAATGGGTGCGCTACAAAGTAAGGATTTAAGTTGCAGAAAGGCTTGCTCCTGCAAGTCAGTCCAGGAAAAAGAGGAACCTTTCTTGGTAAGCTGCACAAGAGGGGCAGACAGGACTGCAAAGTTGGGTATAAAATTACGGTAGTACCCTGCTAAACCTAAGAATGACCGTACTTGTTGCACATTGGTGGGAGGAGCGAGAGCAGAAACAGCTTCAATTTTGTGGGGATCCGTGTGAATCCCAGCAGATGAAACGACATGGCCTAAATACGTGACTCTATCAGCGCCAAAACAACATTTAGAGGCTTTAACACGAAGGTTATGTTGCTGAAAACGACCTAAAACTAACTCAAGCCTTTCACAGTGCTGCTGTAAATTTATGGATGGAATTATTATGTCGTCAAAATAACACAAACACGTATCATACTTAAGGCCAGACAGTACAATTTGAATAGCCCTTTGGAAAGTGGCACAACCATTAGACACACCAAATGGCATTCTCAGAAATTCCCATAACCCCTCAGGAGTAATAAAGGCTGTTTTTTCACGATCTTCAGGTGACATAGCTATCTGCCAATAACCAGATCTAAGATCTAGAGTACTGAACATGGTCGATCCCTGGAGAGAATCTAAAAGGTCATCAATTCTAGGGAGGGGGTGAGCATCCCGTTTCGTCACAGCGTTTAATTTACGGTAGTCCACACAAAAACGAAAGTTACCGTCTTTCTTCTTTACTAAAACTATGGGGGAGGCCCATGGAGAAGTACTTTGTTGGATAACCCCCTGTTCCAACATGTCAGAAATCTGTCTGTTGACTTCATCTCTATAAGCGTATGGGAATCGCCTCGGGTATTGCCGTATGGGGTCAGTATTACCAGTATTGATTGTGTGAGTTATCACGTCAGTATAGCCAAGACTTTCGTCAAATACATTTGCGTACTTTAGGAGCGTATTTAAAATGACCTGACGATCATGGTCATTCAACGAGGGACTGATAACCGCTTTCAGCTCTTCAATAAGACTAACTTTATTGGCAGGCTGGCAAGAAAATGCTTTAGCATAATTAGGTAGGGGAGTGCCCTGTGTATCCACAGAAGACAGGGTATCAAGGAGAGGGCAATACTCACCTATGCGCTGTCCAGCCTGTAAAGTAATATCACAATTAGATGTGTTCATGATTCTAAGAGCTACCTGTCTACCTACGGCCTGGTTGACAGAATACGCTACGAAGAGATGGCTTGGCAACGAGTCATGCTGGATAGGTGCTATCATGCCTAGCTGATCTTTGGCACTTTTAGGAACGTGTACTAAAACAAAAGCTTCGGTTCTACCTGGCAAACAAACACTATTCACTAAAGTAATAGGAACAGGACTCCTCGAAGGGCATTGGGAAAACACATCGGAATTACTAACGACGCTATCGGTAAGAGGACGAGGGGGAGAAAGGGAGGTGGGGGCCTCATCTCTAGGGGTAATGAGGGTCTTCCCATGGCGACCTACTAAGTAATAAGTGCCAGTGCGCTCTCTAGTTAGTGCCAACCCATTGGAGGTTAGAAAGTCCCACCCAAGAACACACTCCAAGGGGGAAAATAATTTTTCGGAAATTAAGAACTTACCGGTATAAACATCGCCATTACCAGGAAAGGTAAGAGAAGCCTGCACAATCCCATCAACCGGCAAAGGCAGGCCATTTATTCCAACGCAGTGCTGAACTGTGTTTTGAATAAGTGGCCGAGGCCGCAATTTGTTAAATGTGTCTCGAGATAGAAACGAGACCATAGACCCGGTATCAATTAAGGCGGGAAAGGTTAAATCCCCGAAAAGGCAAGAAACGAGTGGCTGGTTGGGGGCTTGAAACGAAGCCGTGCATGACCCAGCAGAGAAAATACAGGGGTGACCTTCAACCCAGCCCTCTATTGAGGCACCCCTTTGAAGTTTAAAGACTTACCAGACATCGATGAGCCTTGTGAGGAACAGACATAGTTGTTGGCGCATTGGTGTTGTTCATGGCCCCAGCCCGCACAGAGGGCACATTGTAAAGTATAGGGGCAGGAATTCACAAAATGCCCAAGTCCATTACAAGTAAAGCAGCGACGGGCTTGGTTGTTCCGTGATCTTGTATTTTGATGTGTCTGGGGGTGAAATCCATCTGGTGCACTGTTCTGCATACGTGGAGCGGTAAAACGGCGCGTGAAAGGTTGGTGGGGCGGCTGAGGAGTAGGGGCAGACATCGCGGCTTCAAGGTGCTTATGGCGGTCTGTCAAAGCAGTAACTGCGGCAGTAAGTTGCGTCACAGTGTCTTGAAGGCTGTGAAATTTGCTTGCCATCTTTTCGTCATCAACTCCAGCGGCCGGTTTGACGGCAAAGGTCAAAGTGGGGATATCTGCTTGACGAATAGCCCGAGAACGTTTTGCGAAGTTCTCCATTTCCGCCAATGACGGCGTTGGATTGGCTTCTAAGAGTTTCAACCGTATGCCTTCGGGCAAACCACGCATAAATTGCCTGCTTAATAGGGCCTCTCGTGCAGCATCGCTGAGGGAAGGATCGGCTTTTGAAAGTAAGTCCTTCAAATTCCATAAAAATATAGTGGGGTCCTCGTCTGGCCGGAGAAGGCGATGTTCAAATGTCGCAAAATTTCGTTCGCGATCAACAGCAGGGCAAAAGGAGGCCAACAATTGTTCTTTCAAATTCCGATACGAGCCTTTCACCTCGTCGGGCAAAGCATGGAAATAGGCGGCAGCAGGCCCCCTTAGAAAGGCTGGTAGAACTTGTAACTGCTTCTCCTCATTCCAAGCATTGGCAGTAGAGCAGCATTCGAATTGGCGAAACCAGGAAACAATATCGCCTGAATCAAACTTCTCAGGTTGAATTGAAAAAGTTGCCATTCTGGGTACACTTCTCTGTTACCTCTGTCACCAATGTTGCGATTTAAAGGGTTCTCAGAGAAAGACTCAGTTAATGGCAACGTCTTTATTTCATCTCAAACAACTACAACTAACTAAAAAGTGTAACAACGTTTGTTAAGAAGCTTCTGTTGGCTGCATTCCAATATATATATAAAGGGTTGCCGCTATGCCAATCACAACATGCAGCTACTTTTACCACTGCAAGAGGGGGTGGAAGGCAAAATGTAAACAAAGTAACGTCACCGTTCAGGTTACTGATTGGCTGTTGAGGATCGCTTTTGATTGGCTATTACAAAATTTGGCTAAGTTTCCTACATTCGCTAGTCTGGACCCGCGCCTGAATACAAGTTTTTTTATAAGAAAAGAGTTTATAAGAAAATGAGGCTCAAATGGCCAAAATCGTAAGAAAATCCTAAGAAAATCACAAGGCTCCAGTTCAACAGAATCCTAAGAAAATTACAGTTCATCTTCTTTACATGCCAGAAATTGATATTGGCTCATTTTTGCAAACTCTCGTACAAAGATCGAGACTTACGGTGGCCCAACAAATACAAAGTAGCCTGTTTCAGCCATTTTATTTCTGCAAAAGTTAAGAAAATCTCAACCTCAAATTCGTGAAAAGTTAAGAAACTTGAGCATCAGGAAAAAAATGTTCTTCTTATAAAAAGAAACGTGTATTGAGATTTTTGGAATGAAGACATTTTTGGGAGATTTTACATTGGACCAGGCCATATAGTAAGACGGGAGGATAATGCTCAAGATGGAATTAGTTATGATGAATTCTCTAGTGCTGAGGAAGTTGCTTCGTATCAAATAGAACAAACACGGAAAAGAAAATGCCATAGAGAAAAGCGTATGGAACATAGAAGCTATTTTGATTGTAGATAATTAATTGCGATTATTTCTTTTTGGAATGAAATGTTATCGAGCTATACCTCTTGCATTTACCAATTTCACGCAGTCTAATTTTCACGCACTTTCTGGAAGGAAAAACACTTACCGCACATCAAATTTTCAAACAGCAAAATGCGCAGAGATTAAGTTCTTTCGCGCATCAAATTGTTCACGCAGTAGCTCTGTGTTTAAGCTAGATCAGTAACTTATATTTCTTTGTTTCTTCCTGAAGAATGAATCCCTTTTTCACATTTGAAAGTAAAAGTACCTGTTGCAAAATCTAAGATTCATAGATATAATAAATGTTCTAAGTGAAAATATTTCATTGCCGAACACTTATGATTTGCTCCAAAACTAAATTAGGCTCAGAGCGTGACAGAACAAAACAACTGCTTATTGAAGGTGGATATCCAGATGATGTCCTTCTTTCTTGTATTACGCAAAAACTTGCCAACTTTGCAGCGGAAAAACCGTGTGATCTTGAGAAGTGCCCAGTTTACCTAAAATTGCTCTGGATTGGTAATGTTTCGTCAAAATTTGAAAACCAAATTAGCAAAGCCATTACATCTTGTTTCTATGTTGTAAAGCCTCATGTGGTCTACAATACTAAGGTCATGCTATCATCTGCTAAAAAAGATAGCGTTCCTACCACTCAAAAAATTTACGAATTCTCGTGCCGATATGAAACTCGGTAGGTAGGACGCACTACGCAGAAACTAGCAGACGCCATGTACCCACAAATAACAGGACAAAAAAAATATTATTAAGAGATCAATTACAACGTATTTGTAAAAACTCTAATGCTAAAATGAAAATTGATTCGGCCACAAGACAAAATTTCGTCAAAAATCCAGAATTCGCCAAAACATATTCAAACGATAGTTTTCGAATCATAGGGCAAGCAAGATCGTCCTTTCATTTAAGTGTTTTGGAATCAGTTTACATAAAGACTCAAAACCCAGTCCTGTGTAAACAAAAGGAGTTCATTTTCTCACTTGGACTCTTCAAGTAAACAATGGTGAATAGGCGCCAAGTGGCCAATCATACGGCTAACTGGACACAGTATTCATCATATCACGTGTACCCGCATCTAGCTATAAATTTCGGATCACCTTTCAGTCGCTATCGGACGTTTCATACTCTGACGAGTGTCGGACGAAAAAAGCTTTTCAGTGTGCCTAAAGGACGGTCTCGTTTTTTCGTGCTGTAGTGGAAAACTGTGATCAGTATTTTTGATGGGTAGCCATGCATTTGTTTGGCAGCTTGGCATGGATGGATAAAGTTATGTTACGTTTTTGGGTTCGAAGACGAGGATCAGAAAAACGACACTTGTTTCGTAAAGCTCTGAGTAATAACTGATGTAATAATCATAGGTATGTATACTTAAGCAAAGTAATTTGCATATCAGCTAGACAAACAGTATAAGAAAATCAACACTGAATGCATTGTGTACCTTTATATATTGGGCAACGTAACACCATCCCTCCTCCCATTTAAGCGTGTAGAGTTCAATGAGTTACGAAGTCTCCAAACCTCAAAGGGGGGTTGATGGTTTGCCTCAGTCTTGGTGGACGTGGTTGCAGAGATTGTTCCTCTGTAATTGATGGGCTAAAGTTTTCCGAAAAAAGTATTTCCTCTGCCTCCCGGATGGGGGGGACGATCTCCCCTTGATCATAAGGTACTTTGCAAGCTTTAACGTTGTTGTGGTGCACGACCCTTTCCTTACCAACGTTGGATCGAAGTCTATAGTTAACCCCAAGCTGTGAAACAATTTGATAAGGGCCGGTCCAACGTCTCCCAAATTTCCATGTTTTTGGGCGACGTAGCCACACCCACTGACCAACAGATAAAGGAGACCAGCTACAGCTATTCTTGGCACTAAACTGTTGCTTAGCTACAGAGCGACTCTTTTCTAATTGTCTACGTGCTATCTGAGTAATGTTCTGCAGATTTCGGCGTACAGAAATGGAATATTCATGCTGAGTGCAAGGGTTTTTTATGGGGACTCCTAAATCTAGCTCTACAGGAGTTCTAGCGACTATACCAAACACTAATTCATACGGACTATATCCTGTAGCATCATGAACGCTGGTGTTATATGCATATACTGCAATGTCTACCCACAAATCCCAATCGTCCTTATGCTGAGAAACATAGGAAGCAAGGATGTCTTGTATAGTTCGGTTATGTCGTTCAATCTGCCCATCGCCTTGTGGGTGATATGCAGATGTACGGGACTTATGGATTCCCATGAGATTGCAAATTTCCTTCATAAGGTTACTTTCAAAGTTAGACCCCTGATCAGAGTGGATGACAACAGGGGGTCCAAACCGAGAAAAAACTTTAGAAACCAATATCTCTGCAACAGTAACTGCCTTTTGGTCTTTAGTTGGAAAAACTTCAGACCACTTCGTGAAATGATCCATTACTACAAGCGTGGCGGTTTCAGGCAGAGGGCCCATATAATCCATTGCCCAAAATAAAAATGGCTCACTAACATCAATAGATTGTAAGGGTGCCTGCCGTTTTGTGCTATTAGCTTTATTTTGAGCACAATTAGAACATGAATTAACAAAATCAGTAATTTGGGAGGACATTCTGGGCCAAAAGAATCTTTCCTTTGCCCTTTGCAGTGTTCTACGCAACCCTAAATGACCAGAAAAAGGGCTGTTATGGATACTGTATAAGACTGAAGGGACCAACTGTTTTGGAACAACATAAACGTACCTTGGGAGAGAAGCATCAGAGGACAGCTTTCTGGCGAGAAGGCCGTTGCAAAGGAATAAATCACCCCAAATGTGCCAGAAGACACGAAGTGAAGGATCTTGTGCCCAAACAAAATATGGGGGTTTAGGCAACCCAGCAGATATTATTTCAATGATTTTAGAAATAGTAGAATCATCTAGTTGAGCCTTGTGGAGATTGTAGCCAGGTGACATTGTGGTGACACAATTCAAAGCGTCCTTAGAATAAGATTTGCTATCTGGTGAAGGTAAGCGTGAAAGACCATCGGCATTACCATGAGAAATGCCAGGCCTATGCTTGATGGTAAAAGAGTACTCCTGAAGGGTCATAATCCACCTTGCTATTCTACCTTTGGGTTCAACAGAATGCAGCCATTGTAATGCACTGTGATCAGTAATGAGAGTGAAGGTACGACCAAGCAAATACACACGAAAATGTTCGACAGCGAAAACAATAGCAAGTGCCTCCTTTTCAGTAGCAGAATAATTCTTTTCACAATTCGATAACGAACGACTGGCATAAGCAATGACACGTTCTTTACGATTACAGTCAAATTGAGTTAAAACGGCACCAAGGCCCTTATCGGAAGCATCTGTCTGGAGAACGAAAGGCTGATCAAACTGTGGATAGGCCAAAATTGGAGCTGTACAAAGGTACTTCTTCAATTCGTTAAATGAATTATTTTGGGGTTCACCCCATTGAAATTTAGATCCTTTCTTGGTCAGGGCAACAAGGGGGGCAGATAAGGATGCAAAACTAGGAATAAAACGCCGGTAATACCCGACAAGGCCTAAAAATGATCTTACTTGTTCCACTGTTACAGGGGAATCGAGTTGGGAGACAGCCTGTATTTTGGCAGGGTCAGTATGGACACCTTCTGAGGAAACAATATGGCCTAAATAAGAAACTCTGTCAGCTCCAAAACAACATTTAGATGCTTTGACACGTAAATTATGCTGTCTAAATCGAGTAAGAACAGCTGAAAGTCTTTCACATTGCTGTTCAAGGCTGTTCGAAGGAATAATAATATCATCAAAGTAACACAAACAAGTATCAAAGGTTAGGCCAGAAAGGACAATTTCAAGAGCTCGTTGAAAGGTGGCACATGCATTTGAGAGGCCAAATGGCATACGAAGGAACTCCCATAATCCATCAGGAGTTGCGAAGGCCGTTTTCTCTCGATCATTGGGATGCATGTTAATTTGCCAATAGCCTGATCGCAAGTCTAGTGTACTGAACATAACAGAACCATGAAGAGAATCTAACAAATCGTCAATTCTAGGCAAGGGGTGGGCATCTTTTTGTGTAACGGAGTTTAACTTTCTATAGTCAACACAAAACCTATACTTGCCATCTTTCTTCTTGACCAATACAATAGGTGAGGCCCAAGGTGAAGCACTGGGCTGGATAACACCTTGCTCAAGCATATCACGGACCTGGGATTGTGCTTCTTCTCGGAATGCGTATGGTAAACGTCTGGGGGGCTGGCGAATTGGGGCAGCATCACTAGTGTTAATGCGATGGGAAATAACTTGTGTTTGACCCAGTGACTCATTAAAAACGTCAGAAAATTTCAAAAGAGTAGTTAAGATAACCGTACGTTCATGTTCATCTAGGGAGGAGCTAAGTGCGGCAGAAAGATCGTCTTCCACGTTGCTAGAAGTCGATGAATTACACAACAAACTAGGATTACTGTCAATAGCACTATGCAAAGAAGGAGGAGAAATATTGTCAACAAGAGGGCAAAATTCACATATTTGTTGGCCTGACTCTAGCTGGAGAGCAATATTGGAGGAGTTCATGATGCGAACAGGAATATCTCTATTGTCTGCCTGGCATACCGAATAAGCTACTATTAAATGAGAAGGAATACAATCCTTATTGACAGGTGAAACCATCCCAATTTCGTCTTTGTAACGTTTTGGAAGCTTACCTGTCACTATCACTTCAGCTCTACCAGGAATACAAGTACTAGCGGACAAGGTAATAGGAACGGGTCCTTTGTTTTGTGACTGAATAAACAGAACAGGAACCGGGGTACCGTCGGGAGAATCATTTAAACTTGTGGGTACGGAAAAGGCAGAAAATTCGTCTTGAGGGGTAAGGGCTGTGTCGCCATGTTTCCCTGTTAAGTAGTATGCACCGTTACCCTGGGAAGTTAAGGACAGACAATTGGTTGTCAAAAAGTCCCAACCCAGAATACATTGCAATGGTTTACAAAGATGGCGGGAAACTAAGAATGTACCACAATAAGACAAGTTGCCACCCCCCGGAAAAGAGAAAACAGCTTGCAAGGCTCCTTCAATCAGAAGGGGCTGACCATTTACCCCAAAACATTGCTGGTGAACGGGGGTAAGGGCGGGCTGAGGCTCAAGCTTTTGGTAGGTATCGAAAGATATAAAAGATTTCATTGAGCCTGTGTCAACAAGAGCTGAGATTTGAAATAAACCAAAATTGCATGAAACAAGAGGCTGATTGGGGATCGGAAACGAGGCTCCACAGAACCCAGCAGAGAAAAATCGGGGGTGACCTGCAACCAAGCCCCCTATTGAGGCACCCCGTTGAAGTTTAAAGACTTACCTCCAAGCTTCGATGATGGCTGTGTGTAATTGTTGGCACACTGGGCTTGTGTATGCCCCCAACCACGACATAACTGGCAATGCAGATCCCAGGGACAGTTCTTGGCAAAATGTCCGATTTGATTACAATTGAAACAACGACGAGTTCCAGGGTTTCGACGATTCTGATTCCTTTCTGAGGAAAGACTAATTTTGCCAGGAGGGAAGTAGCTTGTCTCTTCCTTGCTGAGAGCTGCTTGAAGATCCTTATGGCTTGTAGTTAATGCAGTAACTGCAGCGGTCAAGTGTCCTATTGAGTCATAAAGCTTATCCTCAGCTATCGTTGATTGGGAGCTTGCTGGAGGATGTGAAGGAGCAGCAAATGACAAAACTGGTTCAGTTGAACGGTGGACAGCACGAAATCGTTGGATAAAATTTATCATATTATCCAGGGAAGGTGTAGGATCTGATTCAAGCAATTTCAATCGAAGATGCTCTGGGAGACCTTTCATTACTTGACGGCACAATAGAGCATTGTAGGCATCAGCACTCAAAGAATCATCAGCTTTGCTTAAAAGCTCTTTCAATTCCCACAGATACGTGGAAGGGTCCTCATTCGGACGAAGGTAGCGATTTTCAAAGTCCGAATAGTACTTTTCGCGATCTACACGAGGGCAAAGGGCACTTTTGAGATGCATCTTGAGATTGGCATAGGTCTCTTTCTGGTCATCAGAAAGGGCAAAATAATGTGTGGCAGCTTGTCCACGCAGGAACGCAGGAAGGATTTTAAGTTTCTTTTCATCGTTCCATGAGTTGGCAATGGCGCAAACTTCAAATTGGCGTAGCCACGAGCTAATATCTCCTGATTCAAACTTTTCAGGAAGTATAGATGCTGTCGCCATTTAATTCTTTGCTCTCGTTCCAACTCTGTCACCAAATGTTACGTTTTTGGGTTCGAAGACGAGGATCAGAAAAACGACACTTGTTTCGTAAAGCTCTGAGTAATAACTGATGTAATAATCATAGGTATGTATACTTAAGCAAAGTAATTTGCATATCAGCTAGACAAACAGTATAAGAAAATCAACACTGAATGCATTGTGTACCTTTATATATTGGGCAACGTAACAGTTAATGTACGTAATCTTCAGGTATTTGAATCGAAACTTCAACAGCACGTTTAATTTAATCATGTTTGCTCTTTGGTGGACCTCTTGCATCATTTCTAAGTTTGTTTTAATAAATAACCATATATTTTTAATAGTATTCAGACCAGGGATCTATGAAGTCACTGGAGAAGCTTGATACTTCTCTGTCTCAGGGGTGTAGTGCTAAATTTTGCTAAAATTTAGGTTTAGAAAGTCTATGAAATTTACAATTCTTGGATCATATAGAAAACTTAAGGACAACTTTTCAGACAACTGGAGATTCATGCAGGGGATGACCCCCATAATCTCATATACATAATTTACCAAGGGGGGTTGCGCCCCCAGACCCCCGAGGGCTGCATCCCTGTAATAGCTATGAGATCATGTGAGTATACCTGTTTTATGTATTTCTATCAGATCCTCCGTATGAGCTTACCTCCTTCTTTTGAGTTATGAAGACAATTTGGAAAATCTCTATGTTAGCGAATTACACCTCTTTTTTATAAGAAAAAAGTTTATAAGAAAATGAGGCTCAAATGGCCAAAATCGTAAGAAAATCCTAAGAAAATCACAAAGCTCAACTCTCAAGTTCAAGAAAATGCTAGGAAAATCACAGTTCATCTTTTTTACATGCCAGAAATTGATATTGGCTCATTTTGCAACTCTCGTACGAAGATTGAGACTTATGGTGGCCCAACAAATACAGAGTAGCCTGTTTCAGCCATTTTATTCGTACAAAAGTTTAGAAAATCTTAAGAAAATCTCAGCCTAAAATTCGTGAAAAGGTAAGAAAATTCAGCCTCAGAAAAAAGGTGTTTTTCTTATAAAAAAGGTGTATTTGGTTTGACCAGGGTTTTTAAAATCATCGTTCAGATCTTGGTTTAGCTTTTCACTCGCGCATGCGTTTTAGCAACTGATGTGTGAGGTCATACGACTCAATAACATTTCGAGAAGTAAGATGTGTTCACATTAGGTCCTTGATTCTCGTTTGTCATTAGATATATTGCGCTTATATAAGCTCAAAGGAGACGATTCGAACAAGGGAAAGATACTGCAATGGATTATTTCCCAGAGCTACTGTTCAATGTTGATAGTGGTTACTTGGAAGGTTTGGTGCGTGGATTCAAATCTGGCATATTGACAAGAACAGATTATTTGAATTTGATACAATGTGAAACCCTCGAAGGTATTGAACTAATTTTTGACAGATTGTATTAGTGGGGATAGTCAATTTTTAGTAACTCGGCTTAAGAATCTAACTTCGTGCCATGTTTGTCTGAGGATTCTTTTTACCATCGGCGTCACATGAACCAAACAATAATGTTAACTCCGGCTGCAGATTTGCCATATTGACGTGTTGGCGTTCAGAGGCAAAATGATATTTTTCTGGTCTTCTTAACCAGATATTCTAATGAGCACTAGCCAGTTTGCTTCGGGGCGGTTGCGGTCCTTGAAGTAGCACTTGATATGCGCATAGCAGCATCCCGTGACCCAGTTTCTTTACACGGGTTATCTAGGTAACCTCAGTAAACCTTCTACTTTGTTACCTTTACTTTTTATTTTTCTTTAGGACATTAGCATGGTTTAACGTAGGGCCAAGAGTCTGCAGTGACAGTTCCAGTATCTCAGGGAGCCGTCAGGTTTAATTCTCGGTACAGGGGAAGAATTTTTGGAGGGGTGTGAAGCTTCTTAGCTTTGTTTTATTGGCTTATTAAATCTTTTTTGCCAGTTCATGTTGGGGTATCAATGGTTTTAAATGCGTTCACAGCATAAATACAGCTATATGTTAATTGCATAGTGTTATCTTTATCTTATGCATGCATGCAAAACACTTTTTGAAAAAGTCAGTAAAAGTGCTCTATGTTTCTTTTCTTCCTTTAGTTTTCCAGTTTTCTTTTTTCACATCCATGTTGTGGTTTTGGTATTTCCCAGCTCTTGATCCATATCGAAAATGCTTCTATAATGCCCAATGAATCAACAGCATATACATCATTTACTTTCAAATTTCTCAGTCCTCTATTATGGAATGTTGGAATAATTTTTGCAAATTTCCCTTCGATTAAATGTTCTTTGATCATCAGGATGTCAGAATGGCCTTTCCCCAACTTTTGAGATAACTCGTGAATTGCAGCAAAATATATGAACAGGCCTTGCTGGGAATAAAATGGCAGGGGTGCAATGAATCACACTCCTTATGGTGCCAATATGTGCAATGGTTTGCTATTGCACCACAGTTCTTAATAGTACAGTTAGCTGTATAGACTAGACTATATAACTTTATCATAAGAAAGCTTAAGACAAGGGTAGTCCAATCAATACAGTTTTGTTAAACAAGCTTTATCAACATCAAATCCAACATATTAAAGGGAACAACATTAGCAATAGGGTAGGTAATCCTGCAGTTATTTAATTCTTCTGATCTGCTTCTCATGAGAATCTTGTTTTCAATATTCCATACTTTTGACTGTGTTCACACCATAAGGAAAACTAATCTGTTGACTGTTAGAACAAATTAAATTGTTAATTACACAGTTTTTGTTCTATAGGAAAACTACAGCAGATAGAGCAGCCAATTCAAAATCTCTTGATTCTGGAACATTTTTGATCACAGTTTATTAGTAAAAGTTTCTGAAGAGTTTTGTATTTGCATACTGTTATGATTTGATATGATTTGTTATGATTTGCTGCAGATATTGAGAAACAACCACGCAAATCTAGCTTCTATCAAAAAATCAACTAACCAGAGGAAGTTACAAGCATACATATATTGAAATGCAATTTCCTAAGAGACTACAAAGTAATGTTCTGTGAAAACGTCATAAACACAAATCGAGAAAAACATAATATGGCTACTCTCAAAGTTATTCCTAAAGTGTGAGCTAAAACAATAAAGTCCAAAATGCAAAACGAGGCTTTTGTCTATAGGTAAAAACAACAACTTACTACACATACATATTAGTAAAAATGCACATAAAGTAAACATCAGATACATTGCTTTGTATAAGCTTCAAAGCATAACATGCAACCTAGACAAACTGTCTTGTGTACATAACAACTTTGGCAAGATATGCTGTTCCCATAGAAATTAACTAAATTTAAGCGATAACGGCATCAGAATACACAATAATTATGAATTGAAGTCAAAGCTGTGCAGACAACCAAATCATGGAAAAAGAAACAGCTATAAAGAACAATATCTGTCTTTGTGAAGTTCAGACTTGTCGTAATTGGCATTAGTAATCGGAAGGCCAGTGACTATTCACCAAATTCTCCGTTGAACAGAAATCAAGTAGAAATGATTGTGTGATTAGCACCATTGGTTGATAGTTGGATTATGGTAAAAGAATAAAATTGGGCAATATTGGTCACTGAGAATAAAGTGTTCAGATTATTTCAGGTTTGCAGTAAACTGCACTTCTTAGCAATGGAAGGTGTGTGCCAGGGTGTGTGCATGTGATGACACACCATTCCCAACTTGGCATGTATGAAGGACTGAACATAATAAATTAAGTAAACAGAGGTGGATGCATGACAAGATTAGTAATATTATTAGGGTATGACATTTTTTCAGTATTTCAAAGTGGGGTTTCAGATACTGTTTAACTTAGTGAATGTGGTGAGGAAACTTTTCTACTGGTCTTAAAAATTCTTCCAACCCTATACCCAGCATTAGAAATGACAGCTCCCTTACTTGTACTGGTATCACTTTTGTCACCAATATGACTTCATACTAACCTCTGATGCCAATATCTCAGGAATTTGAGACTGATATATCATTTGAAAGTACAAGAATGGACATACTTAAATCATAATGAAAGAATGCAAAGAACTTGTTCTGATAACAGCTAGTATTCTAGGTGATACGAAAAGGACAGACAGTTTAGCTTGCAGAAGTATGGCATTGGTCACAGAAATAGCAAGAACTCCAGGCTACAGAATTTTCAAACTATATGAAGATTATTCTAGGAGTATGTGGAACCATTTTGAGAGGGACAGAGAACGGATTCAAGTAACCTTTTGATAAGCAAGGAACAACTGTACATAATGAGAATCTGCCTATTAGTGATGATAATGGGAACACTGAATACTATTAGACATGTACTTGGGAAGGTGTAGTAGTAACACAAGCTTAATTGATAATTATTAATTGTATACCTTATTACTAATTTGCCTATCTCAGTAATTTTTCCATGGCCAGATATACTATTTGTTCTATTTGTATAGAGTTTTGTTTTGATTTTGCCTCCAGATTTGAAGCTACATCTACAAAGCACAGATTATGGTTCATTTCTTGCAAATGAAGCAGGCCCATTGAATGTTGCAGTAATTGATGAAAAAATGAGAGAAAAGTTGGTTATTGAGTTCAATCATCTTAGAAATCAAGCCCTTGATCCACTTGCTACTTTCATGGATTTTATAACGTAAGAACACAAATCATATTTACCTGCTTTTAAACGTTTTTATACTAAGAATGAAAGCAACACCGAGTAGCATTGCAGGATGAACTAGAGAAAATAGCCAGGCTCATAAGTTTTAAATTGTGATCAACACACCCACTTTTATTATTTACCAGTGCATTGTTAAATGATGAAGCGGCTGTTGTTGACTAAACTGTTGAAGCATTCTACACTATATGTCATTAGTACACTATCACTTCAATGGTTTATGCAATAATAATGACTTCATCTTGTAACAATGGTTTGGTCAATAATAACAATTGATGTGTTGATGACAATTTAAAACATATGAACCTGGCTATTTTCTCTAGTTCATCCTGTGATGCTACTTGCTGTTGCTTTCATTCTTAAATTTATACCAAAGCTGCACTTTCCACCTGATGTTTCAATCTTTCTACGAGTTTGCTATTTAGATCTATTTGTTTACTGGTGTATTAAAAAACTAAGACTACAGAAAAGAAGTGAAGTATGCATCTACCCGCTAAGTTTTTGAAATGTTGACAGAGAGTGTCTTGAGAGATATGTGATCTGAGTGGACATAACAGAATAATTTATATTAAATTTGGATACAATATTGAGTTGAACAGAGGTAATGAATAAAATTTGTTTACAACATGAGGTATAGGATATTTTGGGAAGATTATGATAGGTGTTGGTATGTGGTATCCCCATCCCCTGCTTATACAGCTTTACTGGATGATCCCTGTGTAGGTATGGATTTTTGTTGCCAGGCCAACAATAGATACCAATCATTTCCAACATTGGTGGAAATAGTCTGTTATTATTAACTATATATTTATCTAGTGCAATAATGTAGTAGGCATATCATAAGGACTGAAATTTGTAATGCTTAGACCCTGTGTGGTCCAATTCACAATAGTCCTTTTGTAGGCAAAGACATAAATCTAATAACATATGGTCATCTGCCATCTTGGAACAACTAGATTGGGGAGGTGGTTGCTGAGGAGGAGGATGACGATTATAGAATTGTGACCTTTGACTATTTGATGGCCCATGTTTACCATGCTTGGAAGATGATGTTTAACATGCAATGTAGAATGACTTGGGTTTTTTATTTCTTAACACATTATATGTCACCCAGTATTTTTAAGCTTCAATAAAAGTTAGATATTTAAATTGAACACATGTTTGTAGGGATGCCAGAACATATTTTTGAGTGGGGACTGGGGATGAGTTGCAATTCAGTATGGAAATATGCAACAATCGTGGCAGTAGGGAGGCAGTAGGGGGTCAGGCGCAGATCCCCTGACAAATTTTCCAATTCATGCTCTATGCTTTCATGGGAAACTCCCTTCTTGAATATAGACATGCATCCTGTCTTAGTAGAAAACAGCAGATGAAATCATTGAAGTGTTGGTGAGAAAATTGCATAGACCTTATTGCTACTCTATAAAGATTGTTGCCAGGTCAGGTAAAATGATAGAGACATAACTTTTCAGAGCAATGAGATCATGTTAAGTGCTAGGTGACTAAGAACACAGAACCATTCCCTGACTTTACACGTTTAGGAGACTTTTGGACCAGTCTGTAGCACTATATTTTGAAAAAACTGGGGTTATTTACCTCCAATAGGTCCTAATAACTCTGGCACGGGTACTTTTTAAAGATGAGTGAACTTTAACTTGGAAAAAGGAGATCTACTTTCTAGCTGGATTGAATGCCTAAATCTTGACATCATACATGAGCTGAAAAGTGGGAGGATGGGGTGGGGGGGCTGCAACCCTCCATCCCCTAGCTCTAGTGTGCCTGGTTTGATGTGTTTATGAATAGAGTGAAGTAGTCTTCTGGATTGACTTTTGTGTAAGATTAGAGGTGGAGTTGGCTCCTAAAGTCAGAATGTAACAGGGGCATAATCCCCGCATATGCTACATGCACACTTAATGTCTCACCCTGTATGGGCCTATGAGCTGAAATCAGAACTCAATATAGGAAGTTTGTACTTGTTTGATCTAGTAAATTATTAATTTTAGTAGGAAACATTTACTTGACAGCCATTATAGAATGGCCAAAGAGATGTTTGGAACATTGAGGCTAGCTTGCCAAAAATGTGTGTTGTGCAAAGATAGATTTGTTTTTCTCATTTCATTTGTTTATGACATTGTGATATTCTTTGTTCCCTCTTGATATAGATATAGCTACATGATTGACAACATAATTCTATTGATCACTGGTACATTGCACCAAAGATCAATTAAAGAACTTATTCCAAAATGCCACCCACTTGGACGATTTGATGAAATGGCATCAATTAACATAGCATCCACTCCTGCAGAGCTGTATAATGCTGTTCTTGTTGATACTCCTTTGGGTAAGAACTCATTTTGTTATTTAAGATTCTTGTTGTATCGTAAACCATTGCATTTGGTGTGGCATAATTTCTTCTGTTCTGTGTTCATAGTTGATGTAGTGAATTTGCAGTGGACTCTAGTTTGCACTTGTGTGAGTATAATATAAAACCACAGCCAAATGATCTTGTGCCAGCCAAATTGTTCTGGATATCACACTTGAAAGCTTTGATCATGTATATCTGCCAAACAGTAATAGGGTTATTGATGGTATTATATTAATCCCTAAATCCTACATCTTATCATATTTTAAATTTAACATCAACAAGCAGGCCTTTTTGTAAAAAATAGCTTGCGCGAGTGGAAAAACACACGCGTGATTTCTCTTGCATGAGCGATCGCTCAGGTAAAGATATATACACAATCATGTTGATTTCAGAAGTAACATAAATAGCTACTTGGCCCCTGGCTTGGCACATGATAAAAAGCAACCGCATAATGCTAAAAGCTTTATGAAAACAGTATATCCCTATTAGAAATCACTTGGATGTCCATAAAAATTAGCCATTATTATGATCCTAAAAGCACTTAGGCAATGGCTAGATACCCTGTTAAAATTCATTGATAGCTGTAAATCGAGAGGGCCATATAATGCAGGCTATAACAGCATTATACTGTATCAAGATCAAATTGCAATTTTAGCTTTAAATGGCAAGTTACAAATAAAAAAGTGTTATGAAACATTTATTTCTATTTGTTCAGAATTCACTTGCTTTAACTTCAGCATTTTGCATGAAACCCATGCAGTTTGAAATATGCTCATACTCATGTGTGTGGAAGGGTGATTCTCACACATTTGTTGACAGTTAATATTATGTTTGGATTACTGATGAAGTAGACTACTGATGATGTAGTATTGAATGGGACAAACATGTAAATTGTAGCCTGCCCTGCCTACTTTTTTAGTGATCATGATGGTAGAATGAAATATATTCTTCAAAAACATAGCCATATTTTGCTCTTGACCAATCAGCGGGTTTTTTTACATAAAATTATCAACCAAAAGGATGCTTGCATTTTTTATACCTTTCATTGTGGCACCATTTTGAAATTAGGTAGCACTCCATTTTGACATGGTGTGTGGTGTGTGGTGTTTGGGTGTGTGGTGTGTGCATTTGAACATGGTGGGCACCTGTTTTGGAATTCTTCAAACTCTGCTACTTTTTCTGGAATTGTTTGCTTTCAAAGTTTTCTTAGAGAATGCCACTTTTTCAAGATTGTTCTGGGATTGTTGTCTTGAATTTGAAATGCTTCATATGTGAGGTTTTCGATGTCCTCTTTTCCTGATTATTCTGGATAGCTAGTAGGAAGATAGATTCCACATGGTGATTTATTTTGGTGAAACTTCCAAAGTATATAGTCATAGTAAAGAAGGTTTTTAGTATTGTTGACATTTTAGCAGTTGGCTTCAAATTTTTCTAGACTCTTCTGTACTTTAGATTGGAATGTCCTTAAAAATTTATTAGAATTCTCCAGAAGTGTTTTGGAATTGTTCTTGAATTTCTATGAAAAGTTTGATGGGCACCCTGATGAATATCTTTAAGTGGCATCTGTGCTTTTGGTCTGAATATGAATCTCACTTCACTACTTCTTCAGCTTCCTCAATTGTTGGATGTTGGGAAGGGGCAGACGGATATTGTGTAGAGAAACATTTGTATTGGTATGAAATGAGAAAGCAATTAGTTTTTTTTTATTTTTTGTAGTATAATTCTCTCTGAATAGCTTGCCTAGGAGAGGTGTATGTGCAAAATATAAAATTGTTTGAAGCCAACATTTGTTGCAATATAGGAAGATGTTTTTGCATACTTTCTTTGCAACTCATCCCCCCTGACATATGATTTTTTCTGGTTTTTGTGCTCCTTTGCCAAGCTGTACTTTTGTTATATATTTTCAGCTCCATTCTTTGTTGAATGTATATCAGAGCAAGATCTTGATGAATTGAACATTGAAATTATCCGAAACACCCTCTACAAGGTATGAGCAATGTTTTGGATGTTTTGTTTCTATTTCATAGCCACAAGTTTATATTCTAGGCTGATTCGCTATTACCTTATGAAAATCCAGTATATATTTTTGCTATATTTTCCCAGTATGCATATCAAAGGTAAGGCATTCAAAATGCTAGTTTGTTTCAGTTAGATTGTTCGAATAACCTGGACATTATTGTACTTTCTATTGCAGGCTTATTTGGAGAATTTTTACAAATTTTGTGAAGGGCTTGGAGGTGCAACTGCAGATGTGATGTGTGCAATATTGCAGGTTAGTTCAATGCCTGGGCTGCGTTGAATCTCTGTGTTATATGGCATCTTCTGCTAAAGATTATTTATGGTTGTGACTAATATCCCACTATAACTGTGCTGTGGAAAGCCATATAAGCTCCCAGGGGATATCATATCATGAAACCTTATACACTTCCCTCCGTTAGCTTTATCTTTGGTTTTTACTTTGGATTAAAGTTCAAACTAGTAATATATTGTATTTTCCTATTATCTTCCCACATTAAAGGCAAAAAATTTCGGGCACAAAAATTTCGGACAAAATATTTTCGGACAAAAAATTTTTGGACAAAAAATTTTCGGCCGTTTTTCAAAGCTATTTCGGACGTTTCTAGAGAAATGTCGGACGAGTACAAAAAAGCATACATAAAAGTAAATCAGATCAGGTCAGAATCAGAATTGGTCCGGTTACTACAAGGTATTTAGTTATTTTTAATGCTTTAAAAATATATCTTAAAGTTAACTCTTTCAAGTTCGTTTAAACGGTTCATTACTGCTTATAAGTGTTTAAATGGGTCCTCGTCATGAGCTTCAATCATGGCAATGGGAATGATGCCTGCCATTTCAAAGGCCTTAATGATCATTTGTCGTCGGATAAGTTAATTCCAGAAGTGGTAGGACATATTCTTCGTGAAATTTCCCTTTTTTGTTTGGCATTTTCTGAATTATGGTGGAAAAGTCGATGCAAAAGTTCACTCAGAACGTCATAGGTGATCCCCAATACCATCAGGCGGACTAGAAATAATATTAGTGGCAAAGTTCGCAATATCTGATGAAAAGCGAAGGTATCTTGCCCATCTATCCACACTAATCCAAAGGAATTACAAAGTCAACGAAGAGGTTATAGACCAAGAAATTGGACAAGAAAACGAAGATGATATAGGTCTATTTGACGATGATCAAGCTGACGAGGACGATATTATTATTTTAGAGAATGACGAGGCTGATTTTAGTTAAATGTAATTACAAAAATACAATTTCGTATCACTCAGTGGCTCTCTCAACTCTTTCCCTTTGTGCGGCTTTGTACACATTTTTTATTTTATAAGAAACCTAGCTTAGGCCCTACTAGTAGAAGTTTCTTAAATTTTCTATTGTTTTCTATCGTTAATGAAAACAAAAGAACAAAAGGATCTATTGTAATAACTTATTCTGGTGGGTTTATTATAAAGCAGATTCTTATATATAAAAAACGTGTAAGTAAGAAACTACACATTTTAAACACAAAAAGTACACACTTTAAACAAAGAAAATGTCTTCCTATATTTTCCCGTGTTGCAAAAAATTTCGGACAGTAAAAATTTCGGATGACAAAAAATTTCGGACGTTAAAATTTTCGGACGCCTCAAATGTCCGAAAATATTAACGTCCAAAAGTTTTTGCCTTTAATGTATGCTTGTAAAGGTTGGTAATATTTCAAGATTGCATAACAATTTTGTCATTGTGAAAAGAGCAAACTTTTTCATATTTATCTTTGCAATAGTTTGAAGCTGATCGACGGGCAATAATGATAACAATCAATTCTTTTGGAACTGAGCTGAGCAAAGATGACAGAGTCAAGCTATACCCAAGATGTGGTAAATTATATCCTGATGGATTATCACGGCTTGCATGTGCTGAGGGTCCCGAGCAAGTAAGAGAAGTTGCAGAGTGCTATGCTGTAAGTAGTAGACAGTCATAAATAAATGGTCCAGGTTGCACAGGGCAGTCCATGTTTTTGTCCTTTACATTGTTATTGTTTTAAGCTTCATGATGATTTTGCATTTGAGTAGTTGTATTTTGTATTGAAAGATAAAATAGTGTAATACTCATCCCATGCTTATAATATCAAGCTAAATTGTTATGTTAATATGGAGTTGAATCTACTAGCACTCTTATTCTAATTTAATGGGGGGGATGCCCCAAATGCAATGTGAAAAACCTAATTGGTATCAAATGGAAGGTAACTACTAATTGAGACAAACTGTATGCATGGTATTTGAACATTTCTAGTTAAAGTGTGGGCTTCGTCAGACTAACGCTTGGCAACGGACGATAAAGTAAATTACTTTATTCCTCCCAGGTTTAGATTTCTCCTGAAGAAATCAGATTAGTTTTAAATAAAGTAATTTGGTGAGGGCCTTTTTCTAGGTTAGTTATCAGTAATTTGCCATTGGCAGTTCATGACAAAATCTTGTGCATTGCAGTTTGATGTACAACTTGATGACATCACAACCCTTAGCTAACGGAGCTGTTTTTCTTCTCTGCTCAACAGAAACGGATATCTATAAATTGGTGTTCACATTTTCTCGCAAAACGCATCTGTTTGACGGCTTGGTGCCCCCGTGTCCCCACATATATGGCACCCAGTCAGCAATAAATCCCAGTCCTTTCCCAACCTGGCGTATAAAATCCGTTTTTAAGAACTATCTATCTAATGCGATAATATGTTATGCATATCATAAGAATTGAAATGGCTATACTTGAGCCCCATTCACACTATACTTTGTGTTTGGACAAATATGGATATCTTTAGCTCTGTTTTTGGCTTTGCGCTCACATTACTCTACCCCAAAGTCGGAGCTAAATAAAACCACTAACAAAAACTGAGCTATATAACAGTGGGACTAAACAAATACAAATCACTTTGCCACCGTTCACACTACTCTGCTTTTGGACAAGAAAGGATGCATTGCTCCATTTTTGGCTTACTTTCACAATACTCCACCCCAAAACAGAGCTAAATGAAAAAGCTGACAGAAACAGAACAAAATATTCGAATTTAAACAAATATGGATATTTGTGGCCCCATTCACACTATTCCGTTTTAGGCAAAAGCGGATAAATTTTATTCCGTTTTTGACTTTGCATTCATATTACCCTGATATAGACGAGACCTTCAATCAGATGCGCTTTTGAAGACAACTGTGAACACCAATTTCTTTGGTGTTTGAAAACAGAGTATTGTGAAACTAGAAGAAAAAAACAGCTCCGTTTATGGGAGTAAAATCGAATCAAAATGGAAACGAGGTAATGACAACTAGGTTTCACCTCCTGTAAAGGTGGCAGAAAAAGCAAGCGATGAACATTGATTTATCATAAAAGCCCACTGAACTATCAATGGGAACTTGCCACTTCAAGGCAATGAATGCTTGCCAAATTTTGTACACGACACCTGGTTCATTTATATGTTGGATATTTTGGCATCTCAGCAGAAGTAGTACAAGTGCAATGGAAGTGTAGTGCCCTGTATAATCATTGAGCAGCATATCTGTAAATATTCAGTTTTGGTAAATAGCATTGTTTATTGTACATGATTGTAGTATTGTTACCCTTTGTACATTTTGAAGAATATACAATGAAAGTGATCTGATCTTTTTGCCAGGACTATGCAATGTTGTTTGAAGGAACCGGGATTAATCCAGGTGATAAAACGTTGGAGGATAAGTTCTTTGAGCATGAGGTAAGATTTTGAAACCTCCTTTGGTAATATTTATTTTGATGCCACATGGAGCCTCCATTTTGTATTTCTTGGAAAACTTGTTGTTGTAAATAGGATGTCATTATCAGAGTGGCTATTTGCTCTGGAACTCCTGGAATTGTTCTGGAATTTGTTTTATTCTAGAGATGTTCTTGAAAAATGCCCTGTTTTGAAGATTATTTTGGAATTGTTCTTGACTTTGGCATTTTTCACATGTATGATTTAGCTCTCCCCAAGACCATGCATTACTGGTCTGGTGTCTGGCGGGGGCTAGTCTGTTTCATTGGTGGAGGGACTCTTCAGTCTTGGCTGCCAACCTTCCTAGAGATGGTGTCTCTATAAAAACTGGTATTAGTGCAACCTTAACTTCACTACAACCTGTATGTGAGTGCTGAATGTCGAATTATAGTTAATCAAATAAACGTCGTTAGTGGGACTGGATCATCACACGAAGGCTCCTCGTCCGATTGGTGATCCTTGAGTGAGCAGCGAGGCCCAGGTTGTTGTTTTGCTAGTGCTAAAATGAGGAGGAGTAAAGAAGTAAACAACATTGTAATTGGGTGCTTGTACAGGAGTAGGTTGATGAAAATGGGATGCCTAGAGGCTATAGGCAAAGAGTGTTTAAAGAATGGAGACTAACAGATATGCTTGATTCAAGGGAACAGCCAGTTTGTGACCAAGCGAGGACCTTTAGAAAGGCAAGGTTAAAGATGGGATTCAGACCGACGGTGGTAGTTTTGAGGAAGAAGTTCAATTTGGAATCAAGGTTTAGGAAGTGGTGGCCAGAAATAGCCAAGAGCAGTAATCAGGAAGAGGTTACTGATGTAGGAATACGAAATATGAATAAAGATGAATCAATCGATGTTAAATTGAGAACTAAGAACTGATGATTGATCATCTAAAACAAATATTAGTTGAAGGAAGAACAACTGAAGGAGTAATGTTAAAATGTTGATAGGAAAACTTTAATATCTAAAACTGAAAAGTTATTGAAGTAAGAAAAGTAGCAATACACGGGTGCAAATAGGAGTTTTTGAGGGCATGGAACTGATCAGCAAAAAGGGCACACTATGCAACTGCTAAAGAGAATGTAGTTTGAAGTAGTATTTTTCATACTAAGAAACAAAAGAAATTGTACTAGAAGTAGTGCTACACTTGAAAGCACTTCGTTGCATTCAGGTGTAGCAAAGATTGTAAGCATGTCTACTTAACAAAAGTACAATAGACATCTCAAAATCTTCCAAGAAAAAGGGCACTTTCGCCTTTTCGAGAAAAAGGCAGGGGTCTCAACCCTCAGGATCCATCCCTTAGTTGCACACCTGCAATATAATAAGCAAATGACCTCGCCAGGGCTGCAGATGTTTTGGTTGCGGAACAGCTTGGTTTGAAGAAGTTTGCAAGTAGGGAGAAATTTGTACCTAGATAGAAACCGTGAATAGCCGGGAATATCGATAGATTGAGATGGTAAGTAAACTTGTTGGAGAGGCCAGAGAGGTAAACTTGAAGCAATGAAGAAAAGAAGACTAATAGATCTGTAAGAGAAATATCGAGTAGAAAGAAAGGGATTTATAACTTTTATCGAGGGATTAAAGCAGAGGCTGACTGCAGGGAATGCAAATGTTCAAAGATATGAACAGAGACTCACTCACTTCCGACAGGTTTTTGTTATTGATCAAAAGAAGCCATAGACTGAACTGAATGGCGGGTGAAAGTTTTCAAGCAATATACCAGATGCAGAAGAGAAGAAGAGTCTTTGGGGTGACATTTGTGTTCAAAAGGAACTCGGTATAGAAGCTGCATGGTTAGGGTGTCTAGAGAATGAGAGAACAGAGATCGATATCGGGGTCCCAGTTAAGAAGAGGAAAGTATATGAAGATATATAAGAATTTTCAAGGGACATGTGTAAGTTGTCCCATTTGAAGAGAGTCCCAGTTACCTAGGGTCCCAGTTGTTGTCAGTATACTGCACTTGAATGACATAGGCAACCCACCATGTCTTGTTATACATCGCCGAGGCATAGCTTAAAATCCAGTATATCAGCTTGCATATAGGAAATCAATAAAATGGTAATTTCTATGCATACATAGCATCTATAAGTGACTCATGGCATTAGGAGGGATTCTTGGCCCAGATGGAAACTTTCTGTATCAATTTTACGATAACCGACAGGTATTTGGGAGAAAATTGTGTAAATCAAAATCGACACCTGCGCGTGTTCAGCATTTGAAATCTTTGTGCTCTGTTATTGTAGCTGATCTTACATCACAGAATTTTTGGCTTGTTTTATTCATATTCAGATTTTCAATGGCTTTAATTCCATACCAAAATCATCGCTGTAGTTGTCACAGGACAGAACTTATGAGAACCTGGGTGTGGTCTCCATGTCTATAGTTTTGGAAATTATTCCATTTTCTAGCAGTCTTAACTCGGAAAACAGATAATATGAAACTCTGAAATTTTGGGTAAAGGCATTTATTATCAACTTCTTCACCTCTACACAATTTTTGAAGAAAATCTATGAGGATCACTTTGCAAACTTGGGTGTTTGGATACACTTGATGTGGAATAACCCTATGTAAATGGAACATAAATACTATAATGGTGTAAAATTTTTGAAAAGTACCGTGATCGTACAACATCGGCCATGTTTATCAGTTTAACTCATTCAAGTCGTTGTCCACTTTTTCTGATTTGTCTGGATTGCTTATTAAAGATTGATTCCTCGGAGTTATTTATTTTGCCCAAACTAAGTGAGTTTTTATTCAGATAAAAAAAATCTTTAGTATTGTTGATAATGTAGCATTTGAGATTTGACATCACAATTGGACATTTTGCTTGAACTTTTGTCTAGACACTCCTTTACTATAGATTTGAATGCTCTTGAAAATACTTGAAATTTTCTGGCAGTGTTTTCAAAATCTAAATGAATTCTTTGGAAAGTTTTGCTGTCCACTCTGATGGTAGTATATCTGATTTTGCCAAGTAACGGGGGAAGCATTCACAATATAAATTCGTTACCATCCTCTGTTACATCGAAGAATCACCGTTGTAGAGTTTATTTGTGCCTGACTTTTGCAATATCTTCAATAGCAGAAATCTTCACTTGATAATGGCTTACTCACTTCTAGTCAAGCTGAATATCCTAATGAAACAAGGACCTCTTTCTGTATATATCACGCCGGGTTTCATGTCTTTTTATAGACAGGTTCCAAAAAACTCTGAAATTAAAGGATGACCAGTCTTGCTGAGTAATATGAAAATTATTGTTGCACATGTTATGGCGCATCCTTGATATTCAATGAGCTGCCCTAAGGCCGGGTGACATTTTGTTTTAGCATTTAGGTCTTTCATACATTCGATTGGCTGTCCTCCTGAAGTATTTGTTTTCTCCGTGATGCTAGCGGTAGTTCATGCTTTATTCTGCCTGCTGGTCTCACATGTATACGGTTCAAATCTCACTTTGATGTGCATTCGTAACAACCTATTGGCCCTTTCGGAGCTATATGCAGCCCCAAGGACAATGAACTCCCGGTATTTACTTCATAGACAACACAGTATACTTCCTCTGCTCATGGCACATCTCTTTTGTCGTCTGTTCACGGCACATTCCCTTTGTTCATACTGCACAGTTTCTCTGGTTACATTTTCTGTGTTCAGTGCACCTGAGCTACTCTGTTCAGAGCACAATATCTCTTTTTTGCTTCTCTTTGCAGTGCCCTTGTTTAGCTATCCTCTATTGTTTCTACCCTTTAACTAGCCTTCTCCTTTTATTGAGACCAGATAGATCTCAGGAGTTTGAGGTTTTAGCTCTTTTCATCAATAGACACCGAAGAAGTAGAATTGGTTTCGCTTACAAGTAGGAGAAAAAGAAACATTTTACTAAATTCTGTTTGCTCACAGGAAGTGCAATTAGGCTGTGCAACAGTTTTGGCACTATATCTGTTTTGTTTACCAAAGATTGCCATCATCGTAGGAATATAGATTTGTGATTATTTTTCTATTTATCATATTTACTCATGAATTTGTTGTTTCTTTCTAGCAGAGGAGTATACTAATGATTTGAGTATTTTTTGCAGGTAACTCAGAATGTGCTTTCTTTTATGCAGCAGTTTCAGTTTGGAGTCTTCTATTCATATGTCAAATTAAAAGAGCAAGAATGCCGTAATGTTGTGTGGATCGCAGAATGCATTGCACAAAAGAATAAATCTAAAATTGACAATTATATTAATATTCTATGAATTGTGAAATATCAGTAAACCTTCTTCACATGCTATTCTTCATTGCTTTCCTTTATTTCAATTGCAGGGTTTTTCGTTTAGCTAATTTAGTGAATTCGTGAATTTGGCAAGTTTTAGATTGATTTAACTGAGATCATAGAATTTCTGGAATAAGGCCAGCTTCCGTGTAGGACTAGTGGGAAAATTAAGCAGGCTCTGTAGCTGTGAATTACTCTCTGGTATCATGATAGCCCTACCTGTTATGCTTTAGAAAATTTCCCAACCAGTGCATCCATGCTTCAATACCAAGCTGCAGCTAATAGTTCAGAGTGCTGCTTCTTATCGCGAAGTTCCCTGTGAAAATTGCGGACAAACTATTCTTGTTATTTTGATCGCATATATCAGCAGTTTTACATTTGGGCTTTCCAGAAGTTCATTCTGTTAAGTACCATATGACTGAGAGGCACAAAAGACTATTACATAGACATCTTTTCCGCATCGTCCAACATAGTATAGAACTACGAGAACTTCTAGGAAAATTTGTAATTTCATGTTATAGCAAAACAGGTTGATATCTAATACATTCAATCGTAATAAAGTTTTAGGAAAAAGTTCCCTAACCGGAGAGTATATTAGTGAGTTGATGATATTTGAATTGAATTGCAACAATATCACTAATTTTTGCATCGAGCGTAATTTTCCGTTCTTTTTCAAATAAAGCAAACTGTAGGCCTGATTTCCGCAACATACTCAACAATGGAATTTTTTCGGTAATATTGATTCTTTTATTATCCCAAATCTCATTACTTTGAGTCTTTCTACGTTAATTTTTTAGTTTCACCAATGAAGAAGCGTGAAAAGGAAAATTTGACGTAGGGTAATTCGGGGCAAAATGAGACGCTTAAGCAAATATTCTACTCTTGCTCAACCAGGTATACGTGAATAAAGAGGACAACATTCATATACTTACTTAAACATATGAACTATTCAACAGCAAGAGCAATTTTCCCTAGCTTTTCATAATTTGAAAATTTCAAGCTTTTTCTACAACAGGTATATCGTCTCATTTTGCCCCACATGTGGGGCAAAATGAGACTCTTTATCTTCTATGTTTATAACTCTTAAAGACATTCATCTACTAATTACGGTTTTAAATGATAAGAGGCGCAGGCAAGAGACATTTCATTCAACAGTTTTTAGCAATATATTACTAATTGAAGTGACTGAAATAAGTACACTTACATTTGAACTAATTTAATGAAATTTATGAAATTCTTCTAAAAATTATGTAATGGCGAAAGATCAACGAGGTGCGTGGTTATGCGAATTAGATGCAAATTACAACAGCAAATCAAAAAGAACAGGAAGTCGAAATACGGTCAATGAAAAATTATAATTTGAAGATTCGAAAAGTTAAACATTGTTGCGAAAAACTTTTATTAAAACAGATCTTTAATCAATGTGTTGATAGGTAGCCATGCATTTTTTGACAGCTTCGAATGTCAAATCTAATGTTCTGCTATCTGAAGAAGTTTTGGCTAACTCTGCTCTGTGAGCAGATGCATTATCCTTTTGACAAACGAAAGTTTCTTTATTGCTATGGATGTCGCGGATGCTTTAAGAACGATTTTCTTGAAGCAAGGAAATATAACATGTTCAATTCAATCTTAATGCTATTGAGTCGTTTCAAAGGCCAAAATGACAGTTGTTAGAGAATACCCACTGAAGAATGATCCGGCAGTTTTTTGCTGAAATAAAAGTTTTTGCTTTTTTATATTCTTTGATATGTGCGGACCATCTGAAATCAAAGTCAATTCAACATATGGTTTAATCCATTTTAAGAAATACTAGTATATGCTATGATTCCTAGTGATAGAATAGGATGGACTTAGACAACCGTCGCATTTTGCCCCAGTTTGATAACAGAAGAAAGAAAGAAAATACGCATAAAATTGTGCATTCCATCATGCTGTGGTATTGCAAGTAATATACAGTAGTGCTTAACTAAAATCTATAGGGGGTTGTATCTCACTCAGCTTGAATCAAGGGCGCATAAATTTGAAAAAGTTTTCAATATATTTTCCTTAGCCTTTGCAAAATTGCTTTTTTAATCATCGATGAATCCGCAAAAAATTTATTTTTCTCACCTCAGCTTTTCGTTACCACAGAAACAACGATTGAAAAGCTGAAAGAGGGAGTTCAATTTTTATATCATAGATTGAGCTGATTTGTTTCTCCAACGGACAAACCGAAAATTCATTATGAAAGAAGAAATGTCGCATTTTGCCCCGAATTACCCTACGCATCTTGTATGTGAGTTCTTGAGAAAAATAGCATTATCCGGCAGACGTAGACACCTGGTTATTTGTAACTTGGCACTCGAAGCAGAAGAAAAGTAAAGCAAAAGATAATGTGTGAGAAAAATTGAAGTTGCAATTTTCATGCCCCCCTTTTACCAGTCAGAACTCCTTTTTCATATCTTCTTTTTGGCAGCTGTGCTGAAGATCGATGCATGGTTTGAATTGAAGTCTCTGGCCATAATTTAGATGTTCGCTCATTGTCCACCCAACTGCAACCTGGTGCCAGTTGGCAGTAGTTGAAATATAAAGGTGACGCGAAAGGAGCTGGCTGTAATGTCTTAAGCCCGGTTCAAACTCTCAACATTTCACTACACATCGCTAAAAAGTTTGTTTAGTGAAGTGTTGAGGGCATTTGAACACCTTGTGTAGTGCTGTTTTGTGTTGTTTAGCGATGTTAAGTCTTGTTTAGCGAAACTTAAATCCCGTTAAAAATGTTCGTTGCATTAGCTCAAAATTTTCATTTGGAATGTCAATCACCTAAAACTCTCCTGTTGTTATGGGAAGAGTCAATGTAAATTTAGGATTTATAGGTCTAAATCCTCCAAAAAGTTTCTTGGGTGGCTGTCTCTATCATTGACCGAGGGAATGTAAACAAACTTCTGTTACATCCGTGGCATTTCCTTGTTGCTGGCTGTATCTTTTGTTCACACGGCACCTTTCTGAAACTCGTGTGAACACTACTCTATGGCTAACCTGGGTTACTGTTTTCACACATGAGCAATGGGGTAACTTCTGTTCGGATGATTATGGAGCTCTTACAAACAAGTTTACTACGTGAGGTCTAATATTGTATAGTGCTTTTTGCAAAGCTTTGTAAAATTCTATACATGATTTTACTAGCATGTCTTCAAACTAAAAATTTTCCTCTGGCACTTCAAAGAGGATAGACAAGAAGCGTTTAATTGAAGCAGCTCAGTAAGTACTAAGGGAATTTTTGCTTCAAACAACTCTGATTCAACCGCTCCTGAAGAAAATAGGGAAATATCTCAAATCCACTTTCTACAATGTCGAATTCAGTTTGGATACATATGGTTACTTCAAAATGTAGCTTGTTCTAAATCGTCGAACAAGAGAAACCCCTAAATAAACAACTTGTTGAACCTGTATTGCAAAGATTTTACAGAGATTTTGAACTTAAGTTACGGTTACTTGTTAATGACTTTTGCGAGGAGGGAAGAGAGAAATGTACAACTGTAGACTTGAATTCATCAACTGAATTTTTTTCAGCTGGTGGAGTGCGTACACCTGCCTTAATGAATGACAACAGGGATTAAATCCTTCTATGTATTATTACTGCAATTGTTGTAACGTATCGGGTTTTTCTCTTTATCATTCTAGTAGATTCATTGCGATCATTGCTTTTTATGTTGTATGTTTAAACATAGATCACTTGTTTGCCGATAGACATGTTCCTGGTTACGTTGTGATGATATGTTACTTTTTATTCTTCATAATTTGTATTTTTCGTAGTTTGTATTTAATTTATATATAATTGTATACTTTAACCAAGTATACTTTGCTAAGTACCCAACCACTCTTATCCAGGGTGCATATGATAGACAAGCATGGAAAAAGCTTACTCATGAGGCAATCAATGTCTAGACCAGGAAGGATACAAGATGATGATGATGATGATGATGATACTTTAACCATATACTCTTGAGTGCCTAATTGCCGTCCCCCCCGCTAATTAATTTTTGAAAATTTTTCCAACCCCCCCGCTCTTATTAGGACCCCCCGGCAATTATTTTTAACATATTTTGCGTTGTCACTTGACTATTAGAATTTGTAACAATTATCATCCTTAAGAACGGAAAACGCTACATACGTGCATCTTCAAAGGCGGAGACATTTCTAAGCATAGCGCGATGTCAGTCAGTTTGACGTGTTCTGAAACCATTTAGTACATATGATAGTCCATACGATGCAGCTAGTCTTATACATGATGGAAGACAACAATGAGTCAAGCAGAAGAAACTTTGTTCGTCAGTTGGAGAAGTATACATTGGCAGAGAAGCAAAAGCTCGGGGAATGCGTTGACATGTTTAAAAAAGAATACGATGCTGAAGTGGAATGTTTGAAGGGAAAGACTCGATACGATGCCAAACGCAAAAAGTTTACACCACAGGATATTGGGAATTTATGTTACACTTTCACAGCTAAATAATTGTTCTATTGATATTGTTCAAACTGATTTTCCTTTTTTGGTTACTTTTTACACTGAAATATTGAAGCCATAGTTGCTAATGAAATTTGCTCCTTAAATGGAGAAAGCAAACCAGCTAAGAGTCCTTTTTAAAATGCATTTATTAACATGATTGCACAGATCAAGCCCCCCGCTAAGTCTGACACCTATTAATTGAAGTTTCCAAATAATTCCAACCCCCCCGCTTATTCCGACCCCCCCCCCCGCTAATTGAATTTTCCAAACAATTCCAACCCCCCGTTAATTCCGACCCCCCGGCAATTAGGCACTTAAGAGTACTTTGTTACATGGCTGTAAAGTGGGTCTTAATTAGATCTTTTGATTAGCTACTTCCTAGCCCACTGTATACAAATTGATTATTATTTCAGCGACAAATGTTATCGTCTAGCTTTTCGCCAATTCGCTGTTAGTGTGCATGTACCCTTACATAAAATGGCCACAGGGTATGACCATTGAACTATGACATAGATAATGCATCCAGTTGTATCGTTTTGAAAGTGTTGAAGATGTTGTGTAAGTATTATTGATCTTGTATCTACGGTGTACGGTGGCCCACAAGTATCACGGCAAAACTTTCTTTCTCACGGCAAAACTCTCTTTCTCACGGCAAAACTTTCTTTCTCACGGCAAAACTCTCTTTCTCACGGCAAAACTTTCTTTTTCACGGCAAAACTTTCTTTCTCAAGGCCACACTTGTTTACACCGCATGACTTTGCCTAAACAAGATGTCAATTCTTTCATTACACAGGAAGGATGCAGCAATATCTCCCTGTACTGGGTCGTTTCTGGAAGTTGTTGGTATACCTGCCATGATCCCATTGTCGGCTCCAAGACCTATCACTCAAGGTTGTCAGAAGGAATAATAGGGAAGAGGGGCCATCCAGAAAGTACAAACGCTTTAAAGGTCGGTGGGTGGGTACGGTCAAAAGCCTACACACGCGTACTGGGTGGGTGAATTGGTAATGGTCAGAGCGTACGCACAATGGCATGCTCTACTAGAAAGCCTACCCATCGCGCAAGCTGATGGGAAAATGTGGACGAAATGGCACAAAATTAAAAATTGGCAGCAATTACTTTCGAAAAAGTGAGAACTTAATGCATTTTGCGCTCATTTTACGAAAAACTGTTGCTAAAAATGAGTAATATTTTTCAAGGGATATCAAGGAAAATTCGTACGCTCGTACAGGGATGGGTGGGTGTTTTGAATCAAAAGCATACTCGCGCTTAAAAGGTCGGTAAGTTGGTAAAAAATGTGACGATCCTAGGCGTATGTACTTTCTGGAAGATCCTAAGGGGGGGGCGTGTTTGCAAAAGAGGCACTTTGTATTTCCCTCATCAACCATATGTATCGTTCTTTCCCTTCGCTTTCTGAACAAATGTTTTCCTCAGAGAGAATGTTGTACTCTACAAAAGAGTGCTTTGCCATGAGAAAGAGAGATTTGACGTGAGAAAGAAAGTTTTGCCGTGAGAAAAGAGAGTTTTGCCGTGAGAAAGAAAGTTTTGCCTTGAGAAAGAAAGTTTTGCCGTGAGAAAGAAAGTTTTGCCGTGATACTTGTGGGCCACCGTATGTATCAACAAAGTGCGTAGAAAAAAGGACCGCATTTCTTCGATAAACCGCCCCCCCCCCGGCGCCCTCCCTCAATAGAGTACAACTTTCATTCCTTCTCTCATGGGTGACATGCGCAGTCCCCTACAAACCGTGTTCCTAATGGCAACTTTCAACTCATGCAGTGTATTCAACTCATTCAACTCATCAAAGTAACTATCACATAGAAGTAGTAGTTATCGAAGAAAGTTGTGCACATAGACGAACTTACTGATTCTGGAATTGCTCCCTGATTTACATTTCGCCAATGTACCCTTATTTGTAAGTAGCAAAAGTTTCATCTGTCGGTTAATGAGTAGTAAGGTATGGTATGGTAAAACTTAGCTTTATCTCACAGCTTGGAATAAGTACTCGCTATTTCTAGTAAATTGTAAATGTAACCTAGAAACAGAAATGCCAAGGATTTCACAAGTTTTTTTCCATAGAAGCTGCGCTAACATTGCATCAACTACCACTTTTCTAGTAGGCATTGATTATTACTTATAACACATGCCTACAATTTTTTGGCAATTGAAAATAATCGGAGTGCAGAACTCGAGCGCGCTCGAGCAAATTGATAAGGTTTGCAAGTATCTACTTGGTCTCAGGTGTGCAGTTAAATTGTACACTTCACTTCTTGGTTTGGAAAACAAGTTTGACTATTTTCTATATTTTATGTTGAGGAGTAGTAAGACTGTAAAACACATGCTTCATTAGATTTGCAGTTTAGGGTATTGGCTAAAAGGCCTATTCCTATAAACACCTGATCTGAAATACACTGCAAAAGGTTTGAGTGTACAGGGATTAGTGATTGGTTCATACAGAAAGTATTTGTGATGTTGGTTGATTGAAATGACTCATCTATTATTTTATTTGCTCTTCTCCGACTTAGAGAGCCTTCTGATTTGTCTTGATTTGAGTTTATGACGTGTCAAGATTATTAATCACTGTAAATTTAGTGTTAAATGTAGGATTAGTTTGGACTACTGTTGTAGCTGAAGTGTTAGAAGGTTAGTTAGTTTGGTAGTATTGCAGTTATGTATATACCATTCTATCTATCTATAAATTTACTGCACATCAACCTACAATTAGGTTATTATGCACAATTATTTGATAGCTCTTGGTGAGCAGATTAAGAAGACATCCTTACTTACCCCATAGTCAATTTTTTTGGAGGGAGTTAGCAAGGGCTAGGGGTCAGGGTAAGTGTCACTACCAGAATTTCTTCTAGTTCTACAACTATCGACATGAGACCAATGAAATGGATGAAGTTCTAACAGTCTGAGGTTATTTAAGTGTTATCTCTAACCTTTACCTGCATCCCACTTACTGAGAAGACACGGCATTACTCTTTGTTTGTCATAAGCTAAGTTTTGGGCTACCTCCTGGGAATGCTGAGTTATTTGGTAAATGAGGGTACCATCTGCATCTACTCACTTGGATCTGTTGATTGGTATGCAATTTTATGGTATGAATTATATTTCTAGGAGAGATTCATAACTGCAATAGTGCCCTTGTCTTAGATTCTCATAAATTTAAAAAGAGTAGTTGCTCTTGTTTGAAAAGTTTTCAGAAAATGCCTAGTCAATAACAAAATATATGGATATTCATGACTTTCTCTGCTATGTTTACCCTTTACTTTGAAGTAACAAAGAATTCAAATAGATAGCTGTTTTAAAAGTGGTGTACTATCCATATTTTCAAGTCAATTTAGGTGATTAGCTGATACTGACAAACACCATATAATCTTGTTCATGCATAGCATTTCACTTTATCTTGCATACTGATCATAGTTTAGTATATTCCATGGTACTCTCCCAGTCTCCTTGAACTATAAGGTAATAAATACAAGCATTAGTAGTTTTGTTGAGTAGTATTTCTATGTCATCTAACATTAGCAATGTCAACAAGGGAGTAAATTCTTGAATGTCTGCTGGTACTACAGACCTTCACTATAGCTCAAAAAAGCAGGACATTCTCTAAGCATACTGAAAAGCTCTTTCTTGTCTGACTATCATCAGAGCATGAAACATTGGGTAATGACCAAAATATATAATGGTAGTATATAGCCAGATGCATCCAGTCAGCCATATGGTTGGTCAATGGGCACCTATTTCCTATTGTTTAAATGAACAGACCAAGTGAGAAAGTGAGCTCTTTTTGTTTATGCATGACTGGGTTTTGAGTTTTTATATAAACTGATTCCACAACCCCTTAAATGACTGAACAATCTTGCTTGCCCAGTGATCCAAGAATTATTGTCTTTTTGTGTTTTGGCACACTCTGGAGTTTTAGTGAGAAATTCCCCCGTGGCTGAAGCACATTTTATTTTTGAATTAGAGATTTTACACTTATGAGGTGGCTGTTCTCACCTCATATTGTGTTTCTTTCTTATGCTTGTCGTGGGTACAAGCGGACATATTGTTTGCCACTGGCATTTGTGAATGATTTTCATTTCTCAAGTTGTATTGATTAATTCTTTCAATTAAAAATGTCCTTCATAAAAGTTGGATTCAAACTTTGTTTTGTTTTGTATATTTCAATCATTAGCAACTGCAGATTAAGCTGATGAGTAGCTAAAGTTTTGTTCATCAACTTTTCATGCCCTGTTTCTATACCTTTGCATACCAGTTGCAATGCTCTTTCCTAGACGAAATTTAACTTTGAATTTAACACTATAATAGGGTTAAATTCAATTAGCAGGGAGTTGGAAAATTAGCAGGAAGGTGAAATCAATTTGAATCATTGTCAATAGAACAATTATTTTGCTATATAGCAGTCTGGTTTGCTTAAATTTGCAACAGTCAGTTAAGTAAATTGATAAAATTAACAATTCTTGCTAAGAGGAAGTATTCTTATTTTTGCTATGGTGAACAATAGGTCCTCCAAAATTAATTGCTAGGGGGTCCTATTAAGAGCCAGAAAGGGGGCTGGAACAATTGTCAAGAGCTACTTAGTGGGGAGATGGCAATTAAGCACCATGGAGTAGCAATGTAGTTTACAATACAATAACCAGATGCAGTACTTTTTGTGATAAAAGTTTCACAAGGGCAATACATCACCCATGCAAATCAATCTAGGAGGGTGATTGGGTGACAAAAGTAATTGCTTCATAGGCATCCCCCGGATGCATAAGCATAGGAAGAATAGGGGCTGGGAGGGCTGCAGCTCTCCTAGTTGAGCAGAAATCTATTTCATTTAATAAATTTCTTCAGAAAAAGCAATGCTTTTTCCAAAAATAGCTCCAGCTAAAATGGGCTAAACAGTAACTCATTTCATTTCGTTTTCATTTAGTATTTTATGTACATGATGCTCCTTCAGTGTTTCAACCGATAAATAGAAGTATATACTAACAAAACAAAATCAAAACAAACAATTGTTAAGCTGTTCTACCAGGAGGTTATGTTTGGGCAAAATATCAGTTATTCCGGCATACAGTTTGCAGCCCCCTAAATTTAAAGCCCCCTACACCCCAGCCCAGAAGCGCATCCCCCTGAAGTATAAGTCAATATCATGTCGATATTTTGTAAAGCATTGTTCTTGGCAAAACCCAGTTACGCTGATGTGTGTAATCAGCACTTCATACCTACTTTACACCTAACCATTAAAGCGTTTGATCTTAAGCACATCGCACAGAAACAGGTTTACAAATGTGAACCCATTTCCTTGAGTTTCTGCGCGGAAGACGTTCGATGATAAGTGAATTTACAGTTATTGACGTTTTGTCATGTTCTCTGTCTAAAATCGAGTGCCCAGTGATAATTGTTGGGGGCTAAATCAGGATTTTGCGAGGACGGACTGTCGCCCGTGTAAATAGGTTTACGAGAGCGTTTGCGAGGGCGAGGGCGATCGCCCGAGTAAAACGAAAATGCCTGCAGATGATTACATTTTCTTTCTTTGCTCGGAAGCCTCGTGTGGCTTACAATACTAAAAGGTCATGCTACCATCTGCTGGAAACTCTATGTTCCTACCACTCAAAAAAATTATGTAGTTTATGAATTTTCATGCCTTATTAAAGTAACAAAGTGGTCTAGAACAAATGGCCATTTGCGTTTCTCATTAGTTTATAGGACTCATAAGAACAAAACTCATGTATCCTATAGACATACAAACACATGCATAACAAGACGCATTTCAGTGGATTATTTTTTCTGCTGATTTCATAGGCGTACACATCGCATGCATGTTGTTTTGTAGTTGTAGTGGATATCCACTTGTACATCTACCATGTATTATAGAAACAGGGGAGAATGTATGCCATGTGTAGTTTCTTTTATGAGAAGCTAGTTTGATGCATAGAACTCTGCATATAGATAATACTTGGAAGCGTTGCAAAAGCAATCACTAGTTATACTGACATGCAAATGTTTTATGCAGGCGACAATAAACCTCTTTCTTATTTATTCTCGATATCGTTGGTTTTTATATTTTAAAGTAATTTTCTGTTAGTTTATTTTGGATATGAATGGCGATAGAATGGGATGCAATTACTTCATCGGGTGCAGCTCTTTATACAAACGTAGTATATGATCTGTTAAAGTAACAGATTATAGTTGTCGCCTAGTGAATGATAAAGTAAGCAACCTAGTTCAAGCGTCATCCTTTGATGATATCCTTATATTT
This sequence comes from Mastigias papua, assembly GCA_964019165.1. Classification (NCBI taxonomy): domain Eukaryota; kingdom Metazoa; phylum Cnidaria; class Scyphozoa; order Rhizostomeae; family Mastigiidae; genus Mastigias; species Mastigias papua. The sequence continues at coordinate 5,209,262 of OZ025272.1, forward strand.
TCACGGAATAAATTGATTTTCAGCTGATGAAGTGAAAGCCTAATAATTTTTATTTTATTCTTTGGTTTCAGGCGTGAAGTTGGCATTCAAAGAAAAGATGAGTGGCGATGACAATGTGTGCTTATCTTGTAAAGGAAAGAAAAATAGAGTTGCACCTGTAACTACACCACCACAAAATGAAATTGCCTTTAACTCAAAGGAAAGGATTAATGGCTGGTCTTGTCCTTTACATCCATTGCAGATTACTGCTTGGCTGTTTATTCTATTATTTGGAGTAGTTTATTTTGGGATGCTGGTTACTTATTTGCCCCATGAATTGAAAGCTGCTGGATATATTGTATCTTTCGACTAATTTTTTGTTGCGAGTTTTCAAATATATTGTGATTTCCTTGATGAAAGTGTCAATACAGTTGAAATCCTTTCAATTACGTGCTATTCACTTTAATTCTGTCCTACACGATCACATTATTTGGATACCTTACAAGTAGATTTCAGATAGAGTCAGCCATTCATCCATCGAAACCAGCGTTTTCTGAATAGGCACATAAGGCATATTTAGCATTTGCTTCTATTACTTGAAGTATGTTAGTTCTTCATTATACTTGCTTTAGCATTTAAAGTGTGGCTGGGGAATAAGTTCTGTTTATGAGACACGTAATTACAGATATTGAAATTCAATATCATTGCCTTGTCGTGTTTTCCTGCCATATTACAGAAAGCACCTCAAAGGTAGTCCGATTCAGAGATGGTCCAAAAAATTCACTCAAAAGAAGTTTATCCGACATATATTTTAAAGAAACTATTACCTCAAAGTTACTGCTTTTATTTTCTGACCCGTCCTGAGGTTTTAGGGACCGGTCATTAATTCTTCCAAGAAGGGGGTGGAAGACATTTAGAAGGGGGGCCGAAATTCTGCTTACCCAGAGGGAAGGGGGTTGAGAAATAAAGAACATTAAAAAAAAGTATGGAGTTTCTTCTGAAATCCTGGAGTAGGGATCAAAGTGTTTACATAAATCTGAGAGTGGTGACGAAAGTTCCATCAAATATGAGAAAATTCCTTCCGCCCCCTCCCTACAAGTAATTACTGACTCGTCCCTTAGATCGTAAATCCGAACTTTGGATGATGCATATGCAAACCTTTGTATCGAACTCGTTTCCTTTTGCGTTTTTAGTCAGAGATTTTCTTAGCCAGTTTTGCATGTTATGATGATATATTGTTAACTAAAAGCATGCGAGCTTTGTGAGTGAACAGCCATGCTGTTCAGCCTTAACTATATCTGTAGGTACCAGCTTGCCTATTAGCAGTTCATATCGTTTACCATCTATTGTGCATATCAACGGATCCAAGTGATCCTGCTGTTAAAGCCAAACGAGAGAAGTCAAGATTCCCTGAGAAAGCCATTTTCGATCGAAGTAAAAGAGCTCATGTTATAGAAAACTTTCATTGTTGCATTTGCCTTACTGAAGTGTAAGTAGTTCTTTCAAGTTTTTCCTTGTAAGTGACAGCTACTACAGTGCCAGGAGTATGTTTTTTCTCGAAAATTTCAAGCCTTATCATTTGCTTAGTGAAGTAACGGCCTTCAATTGGACTAACCGTTTTTCGTAGTGATCAACTTTTTAACGTCATACATTCTAATGGATATTACATTTCCTGCTCATTCTTTTTGCTAGCCCTTGTCTGTTGTGTTGCTTCGATATTGCTTTTTGTTTAGTTTTGTGTATTTGTGTATTTTACGATACACTTATCTATTTGACCATTGTTATTTGTGAATCGATGCTTGTTGATCAGCAAATGACTCTGGCCGCTAGATTGTACTTTGATATATTTAATGTGCGATATACTGAATGAACTGAATGGAACTCAAACTCGCGACCTTCGAGTCTGCTTGTTCGTGCCCTACCAAGAATCTTATCAGGTCACTATATCAAGTACACACTAGAGCATAGCCCTCTCTGCGCACTACCGTTCTGTTAACCACTTACGCAGGGAAGACATCGTAGGTCTATATCAGGAGGAAATCGCAGACCAGGACCAGCGCAGGCTCATTTATTGTGTACGATTTGAGGTCTGGTCATCAGCATCATTATTATCATCACAATCATCATCGTCATCGTAATCTGCTCTGATTGTCTGTTTCCCATACGCCCCTTACGTGGCCTGAGCTGACCCTGAGGTCAATGATTGCGGTAAATCTGTTTTAAAGAGGTGAGTGAGTTGGCTGCACTCAATCCACTCGGTTACCCCAACAACTACGTATCAGGAATGCAGCCTGAAGCTGCCGAGTCGGACTTTTGCTGAAGGGGCCTGGTTGGACAGTGTGCCACAGTTCAACAACGTCTACGCCAATTCTGAATCTCGGCAAAATGAATAGTTAGTGTCTTAAGTATCCTAGGCTGACCCTGAGGACAGTGTCCAATGTTTTAGTAGAGTTGATTGAGTCGACTACACTCATTCCACTCTGCTACCCCAACAGTTACTTGTCAGAACTTATCACCACGAGGTCTCTAACCATGGGCTAGCCATCATCATCATCATCATCATCATCATCATCATCATCATCATCATCATCATCATCATCATCATCATCATCATCATCACCACCACCACCACCACCACCACCATCATCATCATCATCATCATCATCATCATCATCATCATCATCATCATCATCATCACCACCACCACCACCACCACCACCACCACCACCACCACCACCATCATCATCATCATCATCATCATCATCATCTTCTTCTTCTTCTTCTTCTTCTTCTTCATCATCTCGTTACGCCCCTCACGGGGCCTGAGACTGACCCTGGGGTCAGTGGATCGCCTATCAATTGTTTAAAAGAGGTGATTGAGTCGGCTGCACTCAATCCACTCTGTTATCCCAACAGTTACTTGGAAGAACTGCAGACTGATCCGCTGAGCATCATCATCATTATCATCATCATCAGTATCATCATCATCATCATCTTCTTCTTCTTCTTCTTCTTCTTCTTCTTCTTCTTCTTCTTCTTCTTCTTCTTCTTCCTCTTTTTCTTCCTCTTTTGTCGCTGTTAGGAGGGAGGTGTGCAGTTGACTATGCCAATGATCCGAGGCCATGCAGGCCCTCGATTTTTTGTATCTTGCCAGATTGGTAGCAGTTACATTTGCACTGCAATATGTGCATATTGTTCTCTTTGATACATTCTTTTCTTGCAGTCTGTGCACTAGTCTGATCTGATCTTCTATCTTGGGTTTCTCTCTCTTTTTGCACACTGTTCCTCTGTTCACAGCTCGTTACATGCCTTGCATAATTTGCTCTTCCGATCAAGTTATTGCAAATCCTGCATTCCTTTGTTTCTCCTTCTATTCTTCCACCCTTGCATTCTTTGGAATGGTTTTCCATGTTGCTTCTTGTCTAAGTTTGCCGTTACACTTTTGGCATCGAAAAGTTGTTACTTTTTCCACTGGTCTGTTCATTTTTCAATTTTCCAATTCTTACTAAGTGGCTCTTCTCTATTTTGCTTCTGATTGTCATAACATCTAGCTCGTTTCTTACATCTTGCATATTCATGTTATTCCTCTCCATCTGTCTCAAAGGTTCCTCTTTCTTGTTACTCCATATGTATCTATACCTATTGTCTATCCAACTTTGAATTCTTTTTGTCTCCGATTTTGAAAAAGTTGTCACAGCAGCATTGAACAAAATGGTACTTTCCACGCAGGTTTCTACTACTTTGGCTTGTGTCTTCTTACTGAGCTTACGTTTCATAAATCTCTTCTTTATTTGCATCCATGTTCTTGCTGCTCTCTTTATTCGCATTTTAGTATCATGTTCATTTCGCATATATGTTCCTTACATTCGGATTTCCTCACTGTCTCTTGCTCCGAATTCCATTTTCTCCTCCTTTGATTCATTGGTTCTGTAGTGAACGTAAACATTGTACACATAGGCCATTTCTTACTCAACGCAGATTTTCTTCTCTCATTCATTCACATTCCCAATATCACAAACCTTGGACATCACCATACGTCACTCCTGTCATCAAACACCTGGTCATTCCTCACGCAAACATCGCCACACGAATCCATTCAGCTAACAACTAACAAGCAACTAACCCTTCCTGTGTGTAATTCATGTTTATTTCGGGTTGTTTAATGTTAATGTATGTATCCATGTTATCTGTAATGTAAAGTCAGTCAGAGTAGAATTTGAGTACATTCAACAACATCGTCTCCTCTCTCTGCCTCCTTGTTCTCTGCATGTTAAATAATGATACTCGCCAACAACTGATCAACGAAGGATGTCACAGAACGAACAGCAGTCTATAGTAAGCACACAAACACACATTCCTATAGTTCTCTCTTAAAACTCCCCCATGACTTTCTGGATTGTTTGCTTGGCGTCTTCTATTTCGTCGTTCATTCCAATGATAGTGGTGTCATCAGCAAACAAAGACATTGTTAGTGTTGTATTCTTGGCTTCTAAGGTGAACGTGTTCTTTACATCCTTCGGTGGAAGTGAACGACCAGGCATGAACGACCACTCAATGCCTACTTTTTTTTACTTTTCCCTGCTTCACATGCTCTTTCCTTTTCTGCAACTCGAATAACCGCCTAATGGAATATGTTAAAAATAACCGGGGACGGCGCACATCCTTCTCGCAGTCCTCTCTGTGGAATGAACTTCGTACTGTCTCTTTCTTCCCCCCTGATTCTGTACGAGGTAAACTCGTGTAGGTCTTTCAGCTTGTGAATTACTTTGTTTGGTAGTCTATATTCAGCTTGTCTATATTTCTCCAGTATGGCCCATAGTATTGGTCGATTCACCCTTGGGTATGCTTTTTTTTAGATCTAGGAGTATAGCCATCTCTTTTCTTTCCTCCCTTTCATTGTTTATTTCTTCCATATTTCTAACTACTTTCACATCTTCTTGGATTCTTACAAAGATTTATGTTGCATCAGCCGTCGATCTTCTTTGTCTAAAACCTGTTTGATTCTCATCTAGTGCTCTAGTAGCTTCTGCCCAATTTCGTAGCCTTGTCGCCAAAATTCTAGCTAAGATTATGCTCATGATTGGCAGTAAGCATATTCCTCTGACATTATTCATATCCTTTTTATCTCCTTTCTTATGTAGTGGGATTCTCCTTTCTTTGTTTTCGTCATTCCATCTGTGTGCGGGGTTTTCCCACAACCACTGGATCTTTCTATGCACACTTTCTCTGATCTCATCTCCTGCTTCTCTTATGTACCTCAATCGTATCTCATCCCTTCCCAGTGCTGCATCTTTCATCTTCGCTATTTCATTCTTTATTTCTTCAAAGCTGGGAATCTGGACAATTAATTAGCTGTTTCTCTCCAACGTCTTTTCTTCCACCGTCAGTTCCACCGCCTTTTCAACTGTCTTTGATATTTGGTCCGGACTGCTTTCATATCGCTCATGAGCGATTTTCTCAAGATGACCTTTAGACTCCTCTTTGGTAAAAAGTATTATTGTCTTGTTGTTATACTCTCCTCTTCTTTGCAGCCTCTGCAGTATTTGTACATCGTCCCAATTAGTTCCATTTGGCATGCTTGTTGACACTCTTCTGCTGATTGACTCCACCAATTTTCCTCCCATTCTCTTGACTCTCTTTTGTAGTTTGCTCTTTTCTCTGTTAGCCTTGTTTTGGCTATAATGTACTCATGGCTTGTTCCGTCTCCTGTCTGCCGTATCACTCGATTTCTCTCTCTCTCAGTGCTGCGCGTATGACTGCTTTCAGTCGCATTGCATCTTCCTCGTGTTGGTTCATCCATGGGTTTGTTTGTTTCTCTCGTTTGCCACATACTTCCTCCGCAGTGGCTCTAAGTATTTTACTCAATGTTTGCCATTCTTCCATTTTCACCCCTCTTCTTACTGCTTCTTGACTCGCTCTTTCTACTGTTGTCTTTCTGTACAGTTCTGCTATTTCTCGATTCATCATTTGCCTCCAGTTTATATTTCCTCTTTTCTTCTGTCTTCTCTCATTTGAATGTCTAGGTGTTTTCATTTTCATCTTCATTTCTACAATCTTGTAATCGGATAGCATTTCATTGCTCTTGATTTTCAGAGCTTTTGCAATTCTATGTCTGTCCTCTTCTCTTGTTATGAATCCATCAATCTCATACCGTGTTCTATTGCCACGATTGAACCATGTGCCTCTTTTCTTCACATAAAAAAAATGAGTTAACCCAAGATAAGCCGTGCTCTTTGAGCCAATGAATTAGATCTTCTCTTTGGGGCTTTTTTCTTCTGAATCCATATCTTTCCACTGTGGTGGATTTGTCATACGCTCCTATATTTCCGCCAATCTGTGCATTAGAACCCCCCCCCCCCCCCAATAGCGATAACTTGCTTTGCTGTCCGCCCGTCTATCACTCTTTCTAGCTCTCTCCTCACTTCTTGCATCTGTTGTTCATATTGTACACTCCCCCTGACTGATTGATATACCGATGACAGAACTGAATCTCTGAATTCCATTGTTGTTACTCTGTCTGCGGGGTACCACTTCCTTCCATCTCCCATTTTCTGTGCCATTTTCCTCTCATTAATACTCCTGTTTTCGTAGAATGTAGAAGGTACATGCTTTCTCTACCTATCTCAAATTTTTTGATGCCATGGCTAGAGATGTTTGGCTCCGTCATAAGGTAATATCCATCCCACTCCGCTTGCATAGTTTCGCTATTTCTCCCAACCTTCTTCCGTGTATATTGGCCCTTCTTCCGTGTATATTCCACGTTTGCTATTGTTTTATTTCCCTTGATACATTCCTTCTGCAATGTTAATACTTTCTTAACTCTCCTACTTGCTCTTCTCCCCTCTCTTCTGGTGTTTCTTGCTTGTCTCTGGGCTTGACTTATTGATCCTGGGTTTTTATCCACATCTTTTTTCAATTTATCTTTCAAAATAGCCCTCATAGCTCTCGGGTCAGTGATACAATGCACCGCATTGTTGGCCGACGATAGCTTTAAGGAGCTCCAGACATTGGCAGGGTGACTGACCCTCCGTTGAGATCCCCTTTCCACGAGATCGAACGATTGATACCAGTTTGATTCTCGCTTCTTTGAGGCCCCCTTTGACTTCCTTTTGTCCGGGTTTCCCCTGTCCCCTCGGTACCCAACGAGAAGGTATAAAGTTGACCGAGCCATCATCATCATCATCGTTATCATCATTCATCGTCATCATAATATGTCATGATAATATATCTAGTTATTTTCTAAATCTTGCTTTGCCAATCATTAGTAAGTCACTTACATGTCTATTCAACATGTCTATCAGCCAGTGCAAATTCCCTTCTTCGTGGAAAATTGCGCGAGTAACACCAATATTTAAAGATGGGGACAAGAGTGCTAAAGAAAACTATTGACCAATTTCAGTCCTACCTGTCATTTCCAGGCTTTTTGAGAAAATAATATACAACCAACTGTACAAGTACCTAAATAGCCATGGGTTTCTATCAAGCAATCAGTCGGGGTTTAGGGCCCTCCGCTCGACGCTCGCTGCATTGTTGAAAAACACTGATGATTGGTATAGCGGGATGAACCTCGGTAAATATGTAGGAATTGTATTTGTTGTGCCTTGGCCCTTTCCTATTCCTGGTCTACATAAATGATCTGCTTTATTCAGTCAAAAATGCAAAGGTCTTTGTCTATGCTGATGACAGCAGCTTAGCGCTTCAGTCTGAAAACAGATCTCAGCTGACCGCAGCACTCAATGATGGTCTTAGGAATTTACATCTTTGGCTCAAGGGAAATATATTACCTCCAAATGTAGCCAAAACCCAATCGTTGCTCATTTCCACTAGATATAGGCCAGCTGTTATGAAGGAAGAGGCAGTGACACTAGCTCTTGATATCTGCAATGCACCAGTAGAGGTTGCTGAAAACATCAAGTATTTAGGGGTATACATTGATAAATCCTTAGACTGGAAGAAGCACATCCAAGAAATTTCAAAAAAGGTTTCGCGGTCCTTGGGAGTAATTAAGTATTGCAAGTGATTTTTGCCATTCGACACATTGAAGTGTCTCTATAACAACATAGTGGATCCACATTTCCGATATTGTTGTCCAGTCTGGGGCATAGCTGGGGCATCCGAAGTAAATCATTTACAGAAGTTACAAAATTCTGCTTGCTAGAATAATCACTAGTAGCAGGTATGATGCTCCCAGTAAAATGCTCATTAAACAATTAGGATGGAGAACAATTGAAGAAATGATTCAATATGAATTACGAGTTATGGTTTATAAATCAGTTAATGGGCTTGCTCCACGATACCTCCGAGGTATATTTACTCGAAATTCTGAAAATCCTTCCTACCAGCTTCGTAGCACTGCCGCTGATCTTCATATCCCAAAACGAAATACAGATAATGGTCAAAAAGGGTCCTCTTTCAGGGGAGCAAAATTGTGGAACAGCCTCTCAACTGAGATAAAGTCGGCACCAACCATAATAAACTTTAAAAACTTGAGCCAAAATTGTCCTTGATGAAGATTGTATGGTTTGACTGAAGAGCTGTTTATCTATTTTCTTATTTAAGTTTTAACTTTTCCTATTTATGTATTTAATTTTTTCTAAATTTATCGTTAGAGCGTAATTGTAATTAGGTTTATGGGATTTTTTAATTGTATTTTTTATTTAAACGGAGGGCCTTTGAAAACCAGCTACGGCTGAAGGGATACCCTCCCTAAACATTTTTAATAATAATAATTTTAATAATAATAGTAATCGTCATTTGTCGTCATCATCATTAGCAGTATCGTGACCTTCGTTGCTATCTATAGCTCTACAATGACGGTGCGTGCTTTTACTGATTAATTGACATTAAATCCATGTGTATGCACCCTGATAACTCAATGACAAGTATAGTATTTCTGTACAGTATCGATTGACAAAGGAATGCGACATAGTACGGAGTATCCAGTACCCAGTAACTGGAAGTTTTCAGGCACAAAACATTATCTGGGACCGTTTAACTGCGAGGTTATCGGAAATCAGTTGCGTCAGATGTGTTACTGGAATTCGATGCTCATAGCTACCTGGTACCTTGTATCTGAAGCTTTCGCTAACCGACTTATATATTTTTATTTTGGTAGACACGAGAAAAGCAAGCATTGCTCCGTTTGCAACAAGTGTGTTTCAGATTTCGATCATCACTGCAAATGGCTTAATAATTGCATTGGAGGTCAGAATTACCGGTAAGTGATTTATGTCTGTCGGTCAAGTACTTCTCTATTCCAATTATTATCATAAGTTGAACTTAATTATAAGATACGTTTGAGTCTATGCAAGCACAATATAGGCATTTTCACACTCCCAGTTTTCATTGTTATGGAAGTAGAAGCACAGTATCATTACATGTTTTAGTTTTTTATTCATTTTATAATTATCTGATATATACTCTTACGTTCTAAAAGTATTGCACCATTTAGCTCAGGCATGGCGGCCAAAAGTGGCCAAAAGTGGCCAAAAGCCTACTTTTGAATATTTATATACTTAATGACATTTTCACGGTTCATTATGTTCGCTCGGTTTAGTTAAGGAGGGAAAATATTCTCCATTTCTTCTGTTTTGAAGTAACTACAACTAACTTTTATTGCAACATTGTGGTGTTTTAACAGAAATACTAAAGAGAGTGCTGAAGGAGTGAAATTAATAGTTTTGGCAACAATTTATGGGTCATGACAGAGCAAGATACTGTAAAAATATGCATATTCTCTAGAACGAGTATAATCGTTCTGTGTGTTTAAATGCAGAATGTATTAGATCTCATGATAATAGAGGAATTCCTTATTCCCCGGTCTATAGGTGCAGGCCCTCCATCCGGGACAAATTTTCCAGATGGAGACTTCTTTAAAACAAAGTAAACAGTACTCTTGTTAGTCCAATCCAGTGAAACGTGTAATGAGAAAGATGATGGCGATGCTTCAGATTGTGATAACTTTAAGGTTAACGTTGTGTCAAAGTAAGTTTTTACATGGTGAGGAATATATCTGAAAAGCATCTTTCCATAACCAATTCGGTATTTTCTGCTCATAAGAACATTTTGCTTATCTTGATCAAATTCGCGACAACTTGTTTTAATGAATAGGTACACTGCACATGTAATTAAATTCTATAAGCGCATATGCCTATGTACCGAATACATTTTAGCTTTCCTTATTAAAGGTGCAGCTCTTACAAACCAGGGAATAGGGTATTTGCTGAATTGGTTCCCTCCATCTAGAGCTAGAGTGTAATTAGTTTAGATCGTGGGAGAGTTGCAGGTCAGTGATGTGTTGCAATGCCAATACCCATGTAATTTTGGCAAACATCACGCAAAAATTAAGGAAGAAATGGATTGTAGCCACTGATATAGACTACTGTTCTTCTCAAAATTGCTTTGGAATGGCACTTGATAAGCATGCACCGATAAAAGAAATATGTGCAAAGGCCATTTATGGGCTCTTCATGAATCGATTTCTTCGTAATGCAATTATACTGCGTTCTAGACTGAAAATAAATATAATTATAAATGTAATAAAAGTCTCGCTGCTGAACACTGGGAAGCGTTTCACCGACAGCGCAATTTGTGCTTAAAATTATATAGAAAAGAAAAAGTAAATTTCTATAAAAAAGTGCATATTTCTGACATTACTGAGAATAAAAAAGTTTGGAAAGCTGTAAAACCTGTCCTTTCAGATAAAGGTCGATCTATCTCACAAGTTATCCTTATTGAAAATGACACGTTAATTACCAATGATGAGGAAGTTGCTGAAGGCTTGAGTGATTACTTTGTATCTATTACTGACTCATTATGTATCACGGACCATAAATGCAGAAGGTGTTTCAGATCCTATAGAACTGGCTATAGTTAAACATTCAAAATACATCCAAACACAATAACAATTTTACATTTCGAAGCTGTCTCTTTGGAACAGATGGATACTGAGGCCCCGTTCACACTAGACTGAAACAGCACAGAACGGAACGATTCGATATGGTACGGAATGGAATGGAATTTTTTGTAGGATGTTCGGACAGCAGCTAAACAGTTGGAACGGAAATAGCGTTATGTGTGTTACAATAAATCCTCGCGCCCGTAAACCATGATTTCATGTAGAAAAATGGCAGCTTCAAAGTTGAAAAGTAACAAAGAAAACAATGCTGATCTTTCATTTAAATGGTCTGGCGATGACATCCAAGTATTGCTAGAGGTTGTTAGGGACTTCAGAGCGTCACAAGAGATGGGAAATTTAGACTGGACAAAGAACAGGGCTAAATATGATCATATAACAATTAAAATGGAAGAGGCCTATCCAACTTCATTTGAAGGGAGAAAAAATATAACAAGGGATAGGATAGCCAGCAAATTGAGAAAAGTTCAAGCAGCATACAAGAAAGCTGTCGATTTGAAAGGGAAAAGTGGAGCTGGGCGCGTTGTATAACCTTTCTACAGTATTTGTAACGATATTTGGGGTACTAGTCCAGCAGTTAACGGTATGGATGAAGGGCTTGATTTTTCCTCAAGCTTTGTAACTATGGTTGACATAGGCGAAGTGGATTGTCCCGCTGTATCAACGCCGTTGTCAACTGCAGATGAAGCAGCTGAAGCTGATGACGGTACACCAAGCTTACCCGGCTATTTAGTCGAACCTCAGAGTGACACTGGGAGTAGGGGAGAGGAAAATAATGGAACTGTTGTAATACAGCCAAGTACAAGAAGGTAGTTAATTGATGGCCTGCTTACTCACCACAAAAGTACGCGAATGGCAAGAAAGCGTAGGAAAGAGGATGCAGAGGCAACATTTTTGAAAATAGCTGAAGAGGATCAGGACTTCAAAAAAGAGCTTTTTGCTCGTATTAAGGAAAAGGATTTGGCTCATCAAAGAAGCATGGAAAACCTGACGTCTTCTATGCAAACAGTTGGCAATGCAATTGTTGCCGGAATGTCTTCATTGACACAAGCATTGCGATAGCCTTATCCGTTAGCTACAGATCAAGGGCCTTGGTCAGATACAAGAAATACACTACACCCATACACTTACTTACATGCAGCAGGAGAAACGTGTCATCAGAAGATACAGAGAAAACATATATGACTTTACAATGATCTAAACACAAATGTGTACCTTCTGCTTGCAAACTTTGGAAAAACCACATACTCTTTTGGCACCAAATGTTAGGGGGTCCTATTGCAGATTTTCAAAGTTTTAACCACCTATTTCATCGTACCCCCAGTTTGCAACTCCCCCTTATGACACTAGTTATGAAAAGCCATGGAAAATTATCGACACCCCACTAAATTAAACATTTTGACAAAATGCCTACCCCTTATCTATTATACCTAGTGGTGATTTCTAAACATTTTAGCAAGGGGACTTTAGGTGCAGCCACGCCCTCATTTTGGGTGTGGCCTATATGCAACCACATCCATTTTTTCAAAGATTCAGATATAATAATCTAGTTTATTGATGTTATATCATAATATACGGTTAGAAATGTCTCAATAACCATGCAGCAGTGCAAAATTGCTCATAGAAATGCAAAACACTTTGGAGGCAAAATCAGAAAACTTTGAAAAGCAAGGCCAATACATGAATGTTTGGGGGGCTGAGCCCTCAAAATGAAAAGTAGTTTTAACAATGGGGGCTATGCCCCCTGAGCCCCCGCTAGAAATCACTCCTGATTATATGGATGACAAAGAGTAAATACTAGTAACACAACTGAGCAGCTTAGTAGCAAATACAGTTTAAAATAAAAGACAGAGTAAGAAATGTTATGGCAAGTTGCTTATGTTCACTCAAAGAACTGTCTAAATGTCTGTTGTCTATACACCATGACAATCACTAAGTCTTTTGTGAAAAACTGAGGTCGCTTGAAAATTTCTTGGTTTGTTCGTAAGAATATCATCATTAGAGGAATTTTTCTGCGCTGTGATGCACGTGTTACAAGTTGCATGGGTGGAGAGTCCGAAAACATCACAAAATATGTTTAGACTATTAAGTCTGTGTTTTCATTATTTCGAGTATCTGTATCTATATCGCCCATGGCAATGGCATTGTCATATATGTCAAGAGCCTTATTCAAAGACATAAATACTTAACATTATAAAATGATGATAACTTATCAAAAAATACTTAACATTTAAATGAAGTAATTGATAAATACAATACAAAATCCATATTTTCTTTTGAATTTTGATTTTGTAGCATATTAGCTCTAGATTCGAGGTTTCTAGTGAATGTACTCTGCTACATACAATCCCAGTTCTAGCTTACAGCATTTGTCATCCTCCAAATTTATTCTTGTCTCCACGAAGAGGCTTCTGGTAATCCCCTATAAGCAATGTTTCTGTTCAAAAGTTTGGATTGCGTTTTGTTTCCCCAATTGTTATTATCAAATTTTTCATATATTCTGATAAAGGTATTAAGACAATCTTTATTTTTATTTTATTAATGCCCAACTTATTTTTATCATCATGAATCTCCGAAACCATGTCATCTGAAACTACTTCATAAACTAAAAGCTTTTCGCTACACATTGCAAAAACCAGTTTATGCTAAAAGTTCCTCCAAGCGCTAGGCCTGAATTGTTTTCACTTCGAAGTGTTGGAATGTCATGCTTTTGCTTTCAAACATGATTCAATCTTCTATAATTTGCCGTGCCTACTGTTACCTCAATTTCATGTTAGGTCAGAAGCTATGCAAACTTATTTTATTGGTATCTATATGCATCTATGTGGATAGGCATTTAGTCTCAAGACATATTGCCCTTCACTTAGACTCTTGTGGTGACAGGTTATTGAATTGTTTAATACAATCTAGTATATGTTAAATGTATGCTTTTGAAACTATGTATTTATTTTCATTGTTTGTACCCATTCTTGTACAAGATCATATTATCATATTGTTTTAGCTGAGTATTTTAAATCTTCTTAGTAACTGAATTTGTGGTCTTGAATGGGTAATGGCACCCAGCCACCCTTCGTAGCATCGACCTGCTTCTACGTCTCAGACAATATGGTGTTACACTGCATAAATTGTCGACTGCCTATCATAGCGCACCTACTTGGAGAACTTATGTCCTAAGATTGAAATGATTCCTAGCGAATTGGGTTGATTTTTCAAGACTGGAGTGACCCAGTGGATTCGATAATTTGTATTGTGCGTTAATTTAGTAAACTGAAATTTCCATGAGTGGGTTTCTCACTCAGCTGTTGTTTCAGATTGCCTTACATTGAGCATGACTACTTTTAGCCTTAATGCTCCTTCACAGTTTTTATTTCATCGTGATATTGTTGCTATGAATTAATCTAATTTACTCCACAGGTTATTTCTTGGTTGCATCATTGCAGCGTTTTTTTGTTGTGCTGTCATCTTCTGTGTGGATTTGTACCAGTTTATTCTTTATTTTAAAGACAAGAATACGCTTCTAAAAAGTCAAGGTTGGTAGTGTTATTGTATTTGCGGTGTTGCAGTTCTGTCGTAGAGGGAAAGTATTTCATTCGTTGTTCCGATTTGTCATAATGTGTGATGCACTGTTTGATGCTGTTATGTCTAGGGTATTATAATGGCATAGGTTGGTAGTCTTGTGATAATGCCGTATAGAAAAATGTTCAATACATTGTGCTGCTCTAAGTCATTTGTCAAGAATTTTACTCTTTAACATACATGTTTACTGTTTTGCTTTCACCCTTGTTATAGATTAGCGTTATATCTTCCTTTCAGGCAGATTTATTTTTTTATTATGTGTATAAGACCGTATTGCCATATCTGACTCCAGATTCCTAGAAATTTGCCTTTGACACTGACAGGTATCAATATTAGTTTTCATAATGGTAGATGTATTACATGTTGAGAACTCAATATTTTAGTTAAATCGCTTTCTGTATTGGTTTTTTGTCCTTTTTTTAGGTGAAGGTCGTTCATGGATGCTTTTTGTATCCGTTCCTGAAGAAGTGTATCTAGCTACCATTTCAGTTACTGGAATATTGCTATTGATATCTTTAGGCCTACTCGGTCATTTAATCATCTTCCACTTTTATCTGAGTAAGTTATAACGTTGGTATTGTTTCTTTGTTGTATCTATGTCAGCATTTATTTATTCATTTGCTACTGTTTTGAAAATATTGTTAGAGAGATATGAGAATGTTAGTTTTCATCCTTACCTAGCTACTATATATTAAAAGCTTCTAAGAGCTTTAGCAATGAATATGATCAGATTTGCCAGATGCTTGCAATCACCACCTGCCTATATATCTATTAATTATCTACCTATGTGCATTTGCGAGGGGACTTTTTGGTGTTCGTCTTACTGTCTTGCAATAGTGCATATAACAGCCCATAATGCATTATTGCTGTCTTGTTTCAGCCAATGATGTATTACTTTGTTTAGTTTGCAGGGAAATGAGCACATATGAGTATATTGTTCTTCAGAGGGAGAAGCATTTAAGGAGTAATAAAGGTGACATTGAATCTGGTGAAATTAGCCCTCCAAAAATCCAACCAATCAAGGTTTGCTCTTCAACAATACTTAGCATTTTGCTTTAAACTTTAGCCTCATTTGATAGATTATAATTTGAAGCGTAAATTCTTAAATTTCTTTGTTACGTTACGTTGAGTGCTTTGTTACGTTGTGGGGTAAGTGGCTAAGTGGTTCAGCTAGCTTTAGTTAGCTAGCTGAAGTTAGGCTTGGCTGTGTTAGGTCAACAGTTGAATGGGTGACTTTCCAGTAGAACTACCAAACCAACTCATTCCGCCGTTCTTCGGAAGGGACATTAAACTAGGGGTCCCATGCCCGGATGCGACTTGCACAGTAGGTCTAAATTAGCTGAAAATGCAAGATATAACAGCCCACTCAAAGTAAACACCAACTACAACCATTCAACAGGGCACAGCTAGGAATGACCTCTAGTAGTACGTTAAAAGTTAGGTTGATTTAGGGTTTGAAGCAGTGACTTAGTCAGCCGTACACGGTTTACTCGTGCTACCAGCAATACATGCGTACATGGGTACTGCTATCCACCAGACTGGGCAGGATTTGCACTAAAATATGCAAGTAGAGGATAAGAAAGAGTAGTGTTATGACATAAAACATGTTCTTCGAATTAGGCTGATTTTCAAAATTGATGAAGGAGACTCTTGGAGGAACTTGCCCCCTATTGCCCCCATGGCACCATTCCTGCATTCAGACGTACTGTAATAGACAGTACAGATGCGGCACGCAGTGAATCCTAATGATGGGTTTAGCAGGCTATAGATATTGACCGCTGGCTGCGCTACTGATAGGAAGGGGACATTGTTTATATGTTGTAGCAGATGGGCTCGAGAAAGAGTTGCCACATTGGCAACAGAAGTAGACAGAAGTAGACTCAATATTTGGTTGATTGAGAGGCATATTTCAAATGCGATAGTGGATAATGATTGATTTAATCAATATGATAAAGGACATGTTTATCAGAGAGCCCATGACGGCTTGGCTTTGCTTGCTGCCCTATGGCCTTTTGCAAACTGGCATAACACATATCTCAAAAATGTTTGTTTTGTGGCTGGCTCCCAACATTCTTCTGGGAGGTTTGGACTACTTGCGCTATCTGCCAGCGGGCCATTTGAAAGGGTTGCTTTGAGTATAGCCAGAGGCCATGCTAGAATAGCACCCTCCCACATCCCATTTTCAGTGGGACCTAGACAGCCACAAGAGCCAGCATTTCCATCCAGAAGTTGAATTTCAGAGCCATTTATGGTGCCAGATGTTACAGTGATGTTGCAATGCCAGGCGGTGAGACAAGCTGATGTATATTTGGCAACCTTCTGATTGCATTCTTACGAGCCGAAAATAACCTCTTGTATTTATTGCTAGATATTGTGATTCCGAATACTTAGGATGCAGAGCCCTTAGGTTAGTCAAAGCGAACAGCTCCCTCGCTCTTGCGTATGCACAAACGGACATAATTTTGTGTTCTGCCGTTCAGCAGTATTTGCTTGCCAAAAACTCTAACACTGATATCAGGATTAAATTTGCCAGATACTTAAGTGGAAGAGCTAGGTTGCCTTTTACCTATCTTTCTTGGAGTGTGTTTGCATGTTGTTGTATTGTCAGCTGGTAAGCCTTTGTTCATCAATATAGTGAATGATATGAAATTATGAGACTTCATCGTCAAATCCGTGAAATCTTTAAGAACCTATAGCTTACTAATAAGGTAAACAGTCTTTATCTTATTCGTCTTTGCCATTTTGTTGTAAGTTAAGACTCCAGGTGTGTTGGCAGCATTGTCAGTTTTTGAGGATCGATTCGATAACAGAAGTGATAATGTGGCAAGAAACTGTTGCCCAGTTTGATCGCAATAATCTAATCACATGTAAATACTCACAGATCGATAAGCATGGTTGGGCAACATTGTTGCTCAAGTTTATCAAGTATTGAATGCATTGCAACTAAACTAGCAAATGTTTATCTAATATATTGTCTTGATTTTTCGTAAATTATTAAAGTTATGACTTAGGCCATTATTTATTCTTTGTTAGAGTGGTGGAAGTAGTGAAGAATCAAAGATAGATGACACCAGAGCAAGCACTAGAGATAAAACCACTCTCACCAGAGCCACAGGAAGACGGTGAGTTGATTTTAATGAAGTATAGGCCATAGCTGTTAAAGGCTTGAACATTACACCAAAGCTCCCCAGTTGTATTTAATTGCATTCTTTAAGTCCTGGAAAGAGAGAGGGGTAGAGAGAAGGGGAGAGAGAAAAGCTCTTTTGGGAGTTGCGGAGGCATCCTTATATTGATATTTGTCTTGTTGGTCTTCGCAGTTTGCCTCTCCAAAAGCTCAGCAAGGAAACTTGCCTTTTTAAGTTATATCTCTAGAAATATGCGGTCATAACTTTATGCAAATTAGTCCTGCATTTGAAGACAATAGAAAGAGTGCGAAAATTTCCTCTCAAAACTCACAAACTTTGAAGTTTCTTAGTGACCTGATCACATATTCCAAACCCAGAAGCAGATTCATATTTTTTCATCTTCTAGCTACGTTTTTATACTATTGACAGATATCTATCAGTTTGGTAAGATAATGCAAATTTTACTCAAAGATCCTTACCTCTGCACTTTGCCCCGTACTTAGCGAATAAAATGCCAGCTTTGGCTTTGCTCTTCGTAGCTTTGAATCAATATACGAGGCGCTCTGTTTAAAAGACCTCTTTTCCAGAAACAGAAAATTCTTTTTCAGTCCATAAAGTATTTTTCTCGCCAATTCTAAACTTTATAGCACTACAACAACATTTATCCTTTTGCATATGAAAATCTGGACTGAGTGATTTGTTAACTATTCTCGACTAACGCAACACAGTAAGTGCGCTGCATAAGGCTTCTTCGGACTTGAATTTATATTATGGCAAGTTGGAAGTTTCCTTTTTACTCTCTGGTTTACTCTTTTTATCAATGGGACCAGATAAGTCCGTTATTTGCAAGGACTTAATGCCAACATTTACCAAGAAGGACTTGTGAGTATGAAGTAAACTATTGTCATATTTAGTTCAAAATCGATGCTTTGAGGTCTTGACCAATAGTAACGTTAGCCCAGAGCACAAAAGGTATATACACAGTCACTGTGAGTGAAACAACCTTGCTCTCTTATATAAACTGTTTGCATCAATAACATCTAAAGCTATCCTTCTCTACTTCCGCCCTCGATCGCTCTCTGCTCCATTGTCTAAGCAGAAAGAAGCCTTTTACCTATTCAAAATATCGCTCCTTCGCACATTCCGATGTAATCCAGAAATGAGCATTTTGTTACAGAATTTCCTGCTATGATTTTACATGCTATGTGCTATATCAGTGTGGAAAACTATATGCTATCCTAGTGGTGAACAGTTAAAACTAGATTGTATCACCTTGAAAGTTATTACTTGTAGGTGCATAGGAAACGGGGTGACGGTCAGAATGATCAAGATTATGTTGAGCAAGTACATGTTTCAGCACGAAGGGCTCCTAGCATTTTCAACTCTCATTCTCGAATGCTCTCTAGATTTATTATCATTTACATCAATATGATGGCAGATGCAACTACTTTTGTGTTGTTTTGCTGGCAGCTAAGCAAGCAGAATTCGACTTTCACATGGAGTGCATGCTACAGCCGCTGGTCGATGTTAGATTGCTCCCTTATTTGTTCTATAAATCGAATTTCATTTTCTGAAAATGAAGAATTGCTTATTCTGCCACGTAGGTTTTTGAAGTTCCGTGTTAATTTAGCCAACTAATCCCATGATCTCCCATAAGAAAGCGTGAAGTTTATTTGATTTTCAAAGTGCTCTTGAGATATACATCCACACAATTTGAACACCCTCCAGCTACTTTTCAGCTTGAAACGTTGCATCCAGATTGTTAAACTTAATATGCAATCGCAGTTCATGATAAATATCAAGTCTGTGATATCTGTTCGTTACTGGTAGATGGAGCAATTAGACTAATATGTAGTCCAGGTAGGAATATGGAGCCTATTGTCAATGGTCATATGGGTGTTCAGGCAGATGCGTAGAATCATTATAATTAGAGCTTAAAGGCTGCTATCTTCCAGCTGAAATTCACCTTTTTTATGAAATCTGTTCTGTGCCTTTTGCAAGTAACTCTCACACAGACTGATATTGCTTCCTGTGAAAAAGGTTTTTCTTGCAATATGTGTCCCAGCAAGTTGCTTGCAAAATGCATGTTCTATAAGTGTTCTTTTCAGGGAGGTTAAGGTAAAGTACACTTAAGAAAGCAGCACTGAACTGCCTACAGAAAGCTTACATGAAAATTTAATACAGTAGATATGAACTGGGGAGTGCAAGTTTTTACTTATTTCTGAATGGAGTATGAAAATTACAGACCCCCTACTTAGTTCGAAGTGTTTAAGCCTCCTGAAATTTATTTCGCTACTGTTTCTTTAACTCAGAAAGCAAACTCGAAAGGAGACCTCAAATTTTTGCTGTATTCTTGGAAGCGTCATTTACTAAAGAATCGCCAATATGTTTGTTAACCTCTCAATGACTACTCTCTGCAGCTTTAAAACTTGCTTTGAATCTTGCAATTGGTGCTAAATGACTTCAAACATGATCGCATCCATCAATAACTGTTCATCTCAAGAGCACCTATTGACTTCATGTTGATGTAGCGGGTTTATGCTTTTGTTCCGATAGTTGATGTAGCAGATATTGGTAGTACTAATTTCGGAACTAAGCTATGCATAGTTATTGCTTTATATGTGACATGCTTAAGTTGTCCTATAGCACATAAGTTGTCCTATAGCAGTTTCCTTACCACATAAGTTGTCCTATAGCAGTTTTCAAGAACCTATCACTTGCATTCTGGAGAAACACTTACCTATTAAGAAAAAGTACATCAGAGCAAATGACGGGGCTTTCATGACAAAAGAACTACGTAAAGCAATAATGTATCGCTCTAAGTTGAGAAACAGGTACTACAAAAACAAAAGTGTCCAAAATTTCAATGAATATAAAAAACAGAGAAACGTTTGTGTGAAGATACTTAGGAAGACTAAGCGTAGCTACTACAGGAGCCTGAACCTTAAGGACCTCAAGGATAACCGGAAATTTTGGAAAACTGTGAAACCCGTTTTCACAGACACAGTACAAGTTTGTCAATCAGTTACTCTCATTGAAAATGGTGAATTTGTAAGCGACGATCTAGCAATTGCGGAAGGGTTCAACCTTTATTTTACTAATATAACAAAGGAACTAGGAATAAGAGAAAATGAGACCCATCTATCTTCGACAGACGGAATAGATGATACTATTGACATAGCTATAGTAAAGTACAGTAAACACCCGAGCATTAAGAGGATAAGGGAAGAATTAACTCCCTCTGAACCATTTACCTTTAGGGAAATAACTACATTGGAAGCTTTGCACCAGGTTGAAAAGCTGAATGCTAATAAGGCATCCCCCATTTGCAGCATCCCAGCTAGAGTAATAAAGGACAACCCGCTAATCTTTGCAGATGTACTGACAAAATGTTTCAATAATAGTTTGGCTGAGTGCATATTTCCTTCAAATTTAAAAGCAGGTGATGTTTCTGCAATACACAAAAAAGATGATGTTAACCGAAAGCAAAATTATAGACCGATCACAATCCTACCGTCAGTTTCAAAAATCTATGAAAGACTCATTGAAACACAGATAAAACCATTTGCTCTCAGATTTCTTAACCCTTTGCTTTGCGGTTTTAGAGAACATTATAGCACACAGCATGCTCTACTGCGATTTATAGAGAAATGTAAAATGAGTCTGGACGCTGGGAATTGTGTTGGCGCTGTTTTCATGGACCTTTCAAAGGCTTTTGACTGCCTGAACCATGAACTTTTGATAGCAAAGCTAGAGGCATACGGTTTCAGCAAAAGAGCTTTAACATTCATTCACAGCTATCTATACAAAAGAAAACAGAGAGTGAAAGTTAATGGATCTTTTAGCGAATGGAAAGAAATCAATCAGGGTGTACCTCAAGGATCAGTACTAGGACCTCTCTTATTCAATCTTTACATTAATGATCTGCTCATGTTTGTGCGAGACGTTGACATCTGCAACTATGCAGATGATACTACCCTCTATGTAAGTGACACTGACACAATAAATATACTGAACAAACTAGAGAGCTCTATCCCTGCAGTTGCAGGTTGGTTTCAAGATAACTATATGAGGCTAAACAGAGAAAAATGCCATTTCATGGTTTTTGGGGATAAAAGTAATGATCTAACAATACAAATAGAGACTACCCAAATTGCTGAAAGCAAAGCGCAAAAACTACTAGGGATCACACTAGATAAAAAACTGACTTTCAAGACACACATTGAGTCATTATGTAAGAAGGCAAATCAAAAACTTCATGCTCTTTCCCGTATTTCGTGCTACTTCAGCACAGGGCAACTGAGCCTTACAATGAAAACGTTTATTTTATCACAATTTAACTATTGCCCTCTAGTATGGATGTTCTGCGACAGAGCTCTAGACAATAAAATAAATCGACTACATGAAAAGGCATTGCGCATCGCCTCCCGGAATAAAACATTTGATTTTAACACCCTTCTGTTGGAATCAAATGCTGTATCTACACACAAAAGAAACCTACAGTTGCTAATGATTGAAGTCTACAAAACCATACAAAATCTTAATCCAAGTTTTATGAAGGAAATTTTTGTACAAAAGGACATGACCTATAGTCTTAGGAACAAATTGCTTATGCGAATCCCCAAAACGCAGACTTCTAGACATGGAATTGAGAGCTTGTCCTTTCTAGGATCCAAGCTCTGGAATAACCTATCTGAGGAACTTAAAAACATTAAAACCCTCCCATCTTTCAAAAGGCAAATCAAAGGATGGAAAGATAACTGCAACTGCAGGTTGTGCAGAGAATTCGTAAGCCAGGTCGGGTTCATAACGTAGCTTAATTTATTGTACTTTTTTATATCTTATACTCTTACTCATATGTATTCTAGCTTTTCTTTTTGTATAAATAAATTGTTATAATTGTATTAAGTATAGTTTTTATAAGTAGTAGGCTTTAATTAGCTTATACATTAGCTATCCACACACTTATGTACCCCTGCCTACCGTAAATAATTGAATTATTATTATTATTATTATGCTTAGGTGGCCTTTACATCGTCTTAGATCGCTCAAGCTATGAATGATTATTTCTGTAGTGTCGGTAGGAATCTTCACGATATAATAAAGCCCCAACCAAAGCCTTTTCTTTCTAATGAGTACACGATAATAGAAAATGCTTCCCACTTCAAGTTCGTGGCCACTGATGCTGTGGGTGAAGAAAGAGCTCTTAGAAAAATGAAGAATTCATTTAGATTTGCATCTGACAGCATTGTTACTCATTTTATCAATATTGCATCTCCTGTCATTTCACAACCTCTCTATGATTTTTTCAATTGTTCTATCAATACTAGTAAATTCCCTGACTGTTGGGAAACCGCACATGTTGCGCCGGTTTTTTAGAATAGATAGCGTGATGGTAGATCCAATTATAGACCCATCGCTGTTCTTCCTGTTTTATCTAGGCTTTTTGAATAACTGGTGAATGACCAACTCTATGGTCGTCTTGACAAAAACAATACCTGTTCATGTTTCAGTCTGAGTTTTGAACCCTGCACTTGGCTGGGACATGTTTACTCAAATCCGCTAATGACTAGTAAGTAAACATAGACAATAGTAAAGTCAAAGCTACTATATTAATAGATCTAAGAAAAGCGTTCGATACTATGGATCATGGTATACTTCTAACCAAATTGCATCATAGTGGCATTAGTGGTATCGAGCATGATTGTTTCCACTCCTATTTAAATAATCGCAGACTATTCTGTAAGGCCGATGGCTTTTCTTAAAAACTTGAGTCAATTGGCATTGAATTGCCACAGGACTCGTATCTTGGGCCTCTCCTTTTCTTGCTATACATAAACGGTTTACCTTTTGCACTAAGAAAGCCCCATGCTATAATGTATGGTGACGGTACTACCATCTGTTACTTGTCTGACAATATGCGCGATTTAGTAGCCTTTGTCGATTCGGAACTTTCGCACCTTTATTGATGACTTCAAGGTAATAAGCTCTCCTTGAACATTATCAAGACTTGAGTTATGATAACTGGGCCTAAACAAAAACTTACCGAAACTAAAACGTCATCCTCTGTTATTCCAAGATTTAATCTTGTCACAGATCAACTTCATCTTGTAAATCAAACTATCTTGGCTGTATAGTTGATGAAAATTTGAGACGGGACAGCCAAATAAAAAATATACAGACTAAAATGTTGTGAGCCCTTGGCTTTTTGAAATACGTAAAGCAGTATGTTCCACTTGCAACGCTTAGAGACATGTACAGGGTATGGTAGAACCTAACTTCAACTATTACTGCTCTGTTTGGGGTTCCTGTGGAACGACTAAGCTGAATAGATTACAAAATTTCAATAATTGCAAACAGAGCAGCAAGAGTAGTAACAAACAGCCCATTTGATTCTTCTGCAACGTCATTGATTCAAGAACTAAGATGGCCGACATTCAGAGAGGTTATTTGCCGTGCAACAGCTGTCATGGTATATAAATGGTCTAACAAGCTAGTCCCTGAATACCTAAGTAGCGTTTGTATTTCTAAAGTTTCTGATTAATATACACGTGATCTTCGCAATTCTATGACTAACCTACTAATAGCATGGATGAAAACATCATATGGGCAAAAGTCCTTTCGCCTTTCATGGAGCAAAGGAGTTGAACAATCTTTACTTAGTAGCAAAGCAACCACCCCTTATCCATTGCCTTAGGACGAATTTTAAAGCTACCAAGCTTGGTCTTCCATCATTATTCTTCTATTTTTCAGTTTATTTTAGATTTTAGTTGTAATTTTTTGTACATACTTAGATCATAATATTTTAAGCAATTTTTATTTTAATAAGGTTTTTAACAGGGTCTCTTGTAAAGCATACTAACTCTGAATTGTAATCCTTTATAAATAAGTTTAAAATGAAAACCATGAGAAATAATAGTTGCCTTCTGTTTGCCTGGTGCAGCCTATGTACTGAAGGTACCCTGTAGCTTAAACATGTCTGTTGGATACAGAGCCTCTTTTCATGAATTACAGTTGTCATGGGAAACGTAGCAAGGGATTTATCGCGATAGGTTCCTCATAGAGCCGTGCATTTCTTTCCAAGAATAAGCTATGCTAAAAGGCAACTTAGCCACATTTTGTTCTCGACCAATCAGGACATTTGTTTACATAAAATTATTAGCCAATAAGATGCTTCCATTTATTATATCTTTCATTGTGGCGCCATTTTGAGACGGAGTTATTGTGGAAAATCACCACTCACAACTTGCCGATTTAACTGTCAAGGGTGGTTCAGCAGGGGCCTCTTGTATATAAAATAAACAACGGGAATCGCTCGAAATGTCGAATATCTTTTAAACCATTCATTCGCCAGCTTGGAGCTCCGAGATATCAATGAAAAATGTACTTATGAGTGTCCAGTTAAAAGCTCGCCTCGGTTTATGAACGTACATTTTTTTCAGGGGCAAAAGTTGTGAGTAGTGTTTTTCCACAGTAACTCCGTCTCAAAATGGCGCCACAATGAAAGATATAATAAATGGAAGCATTTTATTGGCTAATAATTTTATGTAAACAAATGTGCTGATTGGTCTAGATCAAACTGTGGCTATGCTCTAAACGACACAACTTACAGTTTGAGGACTCGCTATTTCGCATTTCATTCTTACAGCTTTTCTCGGGAGGAATTTTGAACTGCAGTTTTTTTATCCAACCCATGATATTGATACATAGTTTCAATTGATGTTTGTCGAGTGGTGGCGGTTTTGCGTATGTGCATCATAGCAAGTCTCTAAATAGCATTATGTATATTGAAATGCAATTTTTCATTGGTCATAGCATGTTATCAGAGAACATAACTAAGCTTAACAGATACGGTACTTGCACAGTTTTTATTCATACTCATACTCACATGGAATTCCTTATTAGGAACTACTCTATGCCATACAGTTCCATCTCATCAGGAAATTTGTGGAATTGAAAACTAGTGATTGTTACTTACTAAGTAAATTATTTTAGTCAAGTTATCTTCACTATCATTGTATCATTATGGTATAGTGTAGTCTATTTGATCTGACATCCTATCATTTTATTTATTAGTTCTTATCTATCTCTCGAATCTTAGAAATGTTGCAAGCCCTCCAAGTGTAATTCCTGGTGAAATAGATCAGGTAATATATTTCATTTACGGTTTTAGCATCATTGTATTTCGTCATTAAATTAATCCTGAATTGTTATGTGCTTGTATCTTATTCCTTTTCATCGATGCTTATTGATTTGCACTTTGACAATACTTATCAACAGCATAACATTATGAAAGCATCGAACTTTACCGTAAGATGCACTTATTGCTGAATACTTCTTTAGGCGCAGCAAATCTTGCTTACAATCGGAGCTATTGCCATTTTTCCTCGAAAGAGCGCCCCTAGCACTTATTTAGCAATTCAGCCTTCGTGAGGTGATGTTCATCCGAAGGAGGCATTCATTCGATGGTGCGCTCATTTAAAACCAGACCTTTTAGTGACATTTATAGTAAGTGGCTAGTCATAAATAGTAGGCAGGTGTGCCCCATGGAGGACCGTAAGGCCCCCCTTTAGGTAATCTAGGGGCATGCCCCAGAAAATTTTGAAATTTAGATCCTCGTAAATGTATTTTTCGGCAATTTCGACATGGATGTTTTGAAGGAAGCCCCCGTTGTGTTACCCAGAGTCCTTTGTACTCCAAAATCAAGATGGCGACTACACGTTTAGAAAGATGCGTATTTGGAAAAACATCAGAAAACAAACAAAAGTTGGCTTTTCCAGAGAATATAACATCATCTGATGATATCATATATCTTTAATCGTTAATTAATGAGATCTCAGTGTCCATTTTAATCAATTATGTATACTTTTTTAAGTTGGCTTACAACGATGGTGTATAAAGCTATATACAGCAAATTAAGGCCAACTATCAGTATAAAGATAAGATAAATAGATAAATAGCGGTAGTGACATTAAAACATATCAGACCAAAGAAAAAGCTCTAAGCATAGAACAAAACGTCATGAAAGAGCAACAGGATGGGCTATTGTGTACTAACAGAGATGGCGCAAACTCATTACAAATAGAAAAAGGCGCTTATTTGAGGGAAGCACTCTCGAGGGGGTGGCACTTTTTCGAGGAAATACGGTATATTCATAGCTGCCATGTTGTGTTTGCTTGCTGCTTCTTTTTGCTTATTTTTCTAATTCTGCAGTTTAGACAATTATCATCATCATCATCAGTAGCATATCCTTTTCAGGGCATGGCTGCTGCCCTGTATGCCGTCCTGTTTTGTGCATATTACCCTTCTGTTACAATTGACATTCCCAAATGTTCCGAGATACAGTCCTCCCATTTCTTTCACTGTCTGCCTCTGCTTCTCTTTCCAGGCATTCGTCCTTCCAGAATCTTTCTCCCCATGCTTTCATGTCGTTTCAAATGCCCGAAGTACTGTAGCTTTCTTCTAGTAATTCCTTGTATTAGATTGCTCGTATTAGTGGGCAGGTTAAGGTCCTCCCTGATTGAAAGATTAGTCCTTCTTTCCCGCCAGCTTACACGAAGTGTACGACGATAACATGTGTTTTCAAATGCTGTCAGCCGCTTCTTGTCTTCACTCTTCAGTACCCATCCTTCACATCCGTATGTAGCAACTGAGAATATACAGGTTTGGAGTAGGTACAGTTTGGTGTTCTTACTGGTGGGTTTCCAAACAGGTTTTAGTTTTCGAAGGGCCATATTGGCTATACCGATTCTTCGTTACTTTCTTGAGAGACTCCACAATCTGAGCTTATCCTGGACCCTAGGTAGTCAAAACTGTCTACATTTTCCACCTATTAACGTAAAATATTTATTTATATGTAACATAAAATATAGGACAATTATATGTAACATAAAATATTAATTTATATAAGATGAGCCAGTTATACACTACCCTACCTTACAATATAAGTGTATGCTTATAGAAGTAGTAGTTTTGTTAAAATATCATGAAGTTTCAAACACACGGCAGTAGATATACTTGATATCTTTAGGATAATTTCATTGCAATTTGCAAAGAATCATCTTTAGACTTATTGTAAAGTATATCAATATCATTCTCCCTACCAAGATGAATCCATGCAAATGGTCTTTCTCTCATATATCTGCATGCAGAATCCAGAAATGTCACGGCTCCACGGCTGTGAGCCGGAGGAAGAACTTGCTTTCTATGTCGTATTTGAGGAAGGCTTTGTAATTTGCACCAACAATCCAGTTTTAAGAAAGTTTTCAGTTGTGACATCGACTGTGAAAGACATAGCCCTTCTACCATACAATTTTTCGAGACATGCGCAATGCAGATTTCGAGAACTTTGGCTAGTTTTGATTTTCCTAAAAGAGGAAGGTTTATGATAAAGGTTTTACAACCAGAGGAAGGCTGGGACATTTTTTGGACTCAGTCTGCATGAACTTCCTGTCTCCAGTCTGAGACTCTCCGATATGTTACTTCCAGTTGCAAATTCTATCTTCAAGATTGTAGATATAACTGGTTTCATGATTCCGTTCTTTTACATTTTGCGAACACTCTCTCATCGATAGCTAGTAGCTCATTAAGTGCAAACTTTCCCCTTTTCCATCTTTCATTTGATAGCTGTTGATTCTATTCTTCAAGACTTTGTCTTATTGCGTAGCATTGATAGCTTATACTTGCTGTAACTCACTGTTGGATCAGATGCAAATATAATAATCAAAAGCGACCAACTACTCTCAGGTGCCAAATAAATGTCCCCCCAATTATTAATTCTTCAATTTTTTCCAACCCCCGGACCTTATTGGGACCCCCCGTTTATTAATTTTAAAGACAATGAAATTGTTTACAAGCTTCTAGTTTCATTTCCTTTCTTTGTTAGTACCCATCACGCTCAAGCATTAGAATGCTTCGTTTAAAACATTATCAAAACAAGTGAATTGATAGGTATCGGGGCATATGTCAATTGATATCAAAACATAGTCAATTAACTTTGGTCAAAACGACTTTTGTGGTTATATTTTCTGGCATACTGCTTCTAAGAAATGTCGCAAAAAATTGCTGCTGCAATGGCAGCCTGCGAAAATGACAACCTGCATTTGTTTTTTCTCACGCTTTATAGTCATTTTAAGCTCTATTTGAGCCCCGTTTAGTCTGACCCCCCGTTTATTGAAATTCAGAATTTTTTCCGACCCCCCTGTTTATTAGGACCCCCCGTTTATTTGGCACTTGAGAGTATTAGTTTTCTCCCTTTTATTACTAACCTTCATAAATCGTATTCAACTATTAGATATATAGACCTTTCCTGTGAGTACTCCTGGTATATTTGGAGCGTTTTCTGAGTCCTTGCTATCAATGCTTACAGACCTTTTTGTTGATAGCAAACTACATACAGCACCCAATTAAGAGCATTAGCATTGCTGCACGGTTTAGTTATTATATGGTGCGGAAGAAACAAGACTTGGCAAACCTTACTTAACTAGATTTTTAGGCCATGACTTCAATAGCTTACTCTAACTGTTAGTGTTATTGTTGTTTTCGTTGCGGTTGATGTAATTTTATGTCGGATTTGTTTCTTATTTTTTTAATGAAATTACCGTAAATGACTGAATAATTTCCCAGTGTCGAATAGCGACCCTTGCTTGAATAAGCATCTTGGGGTAGAAGTAAAATTTGACATTAAGCACCAATGTCAAATAAGAGCCCACCCAAGTTGGAAGACACTCAATGGCCATGACAATGACGAAAATAAAATTGATGTTTTATTGTAATTGTTTGTTTTTGATTTTGTTAAAAGTTAGGAAAAACATATTGAATCATTTAGCATGTTTGTTCCTATCATCTGTACCCAGCTGAATGTAATAGGTGCACCTGTCGAATAACTACCCCTATCGGAATAAGCGCTCCAGGTTAGATTAAAAATCTTGATTAAGCATCCCGGCTTCTCTTCGGTCTTTTACGATAATTACACTGCATACCTGCTAATGTTGCTCTCCCTTAGTGTAGTGAAGTGTGCGATTGTATTATAAAAATAATTATTATCGTGAGGTCTAAAATATTATTATTATAAGCTCAGAATTACGTGACATGTTGTTTATCTATCATTGTTAAGTTTCTGATTATGTTATGTATGATTGAACTGTTTATCCAGATTGACATTTTGTATAGAATTCAGAATATGTTTGTTTTGCATATATTTTGTCATTTGTCATACGCATTACGTGCGTTTTCTCACCTTCCTTTCTTTAGGTTCTGTCAATTGTCTTTAGTTCTATGTAGACTATAACTTACTGTGGCAAAATATCATACCTTACTCGTTTCACCTTAGGAAATGGTTTATTATAAATAGTTTGGTTTTGAAATGGTGGTAGGAATTGTATTAGACTAGTTTATATCTAAATTGGTCATTTTGATTCCAGAACTGTTCACGCAACGACGGAGAGGAGTCTGGCATCACAAATTATAGCACCGAAATGAACGGTAATCCACCGACCGATGAATTTGAGTTTATGCAGTTGAGACCGTTGAGTAGAGACAGTGGAGAAGAAACTCCAATGTTAATCAGAAACGGAGCAGATACTTTGGAAAATCAAACCTCTGGATCAATAGAATCACTCAGGGAAATAGAAGAAGACGGGAAAATAGATGGACCATCTGTGAATAACAACTCAAAAAGAACAGCTGAAACTGTAATTGAAACACTGCTTATAAGCGAGCAATACAGTTTCCAGCCAAATTTATTGCGAAGAAGTGAATCAGAAAAAGAAATGGAAGTAAAAGATAGTTCTAAGAGAAAAAAGGACAGGAAGAAAAAAGGAGTGAAAAGAAACTTAAGGAAAGATCTCCCACCAATCTTAATAACATCGAAAAGATCATTGCCAAAACTAGCAGCTGTGGATGAGTCTGTGGAATCGGTATTCAAAGTATAGAGCTGCCATAGGTCTATGGTTGTTATTTCTTTATGTGACATAAAAGTGACATGCTTAGTACGATTCACTTGTTAATGAACTGTTCGGTAGTTTGAGTATGGAATGGACAAAGTTTCTTCCTGAAGATGACGAAATTCAGAGAAGGAAGAGCTCTCTATTTGTGCTTAGCACAGCCAATTATCCTTTGCACGGTATTTGCAGTACTCTTCTTGCGGTACTTCTAAGTAAAGTATTTATTGTTCGACAAAATTTCATTGATAAGATGACGCCAATATTACTCTTATATGCATCAATATCACTATTGTTTTGATGTAACTTTCGTAACAGAATTTAGTGAGAGATAATATGAACGATAGAAATGATTCTGTTTCATTTTAAATAGCTATTGCAATTATATGAAAGTAAACCGTCAATAAACCGTCAAGTTTCATTATTGAAAGGTTGTATTTCTATTTAATACCTGACTCTCATTTCGTATTGGTTTTTGCTCCTTTACGCTTTGCTCGTGACTTAGGATCTTATTGTATGGGGACGCCTTGCTTATTTACCTAGATAAGATCATAATTGGTATGAAATAGCAGGCCACCTTATCTGTTCGTAATAGTCGATAGTATTATTGCTCTTTCTTGAACATTCTATTGATATTCCGAATTGCTGTTCGTCAAACTCGACCCTATAGAGGGCCACCATTCTATACTTTTCCCAACAAAGAATTTGTTCCTACTCTGATCTCATCACGTTCATACAGCCAATGAATCACAACTTCCTTTTACGAAACTTTACATAAATCTGGACGAATACAGCGCAATTGCAACTTAAAAGCAGCTTATTGTTAAAGTAATTTAAGCAGAGTACGAACCTCTTCACGTGAGATATTTTAAAACGTTTTTAAACTTGCGACGTCCAGAGTTCAGATCCATCACCTTGAAAGTGTCCTTGAATTTTCTATCTGTTTTTGGGCCTATATTCTGTAATGGTATTGTTTGCAATAAGATTCCATCTTTTATATCTTTTACATAAATCTTTTACATATTAATATCTTCATCTATATTTTGATACAATATTTAAATCACTCAACATAATCATTATCCGTGCATCTAAATATTGTTATATTTTCAATACCACATCCAGACAACATTTTACACATTCCAAATGTCCATGATATGCGGCGACAATAATGAACGGACCCTTTCCACAATGACGTAGAGAGGTCGCGACCTCTGGCGAAAACGAGGCAAGTGATGTTCCGGCTTCATCGCCGATTATGCTCAGTTAGGGGAAAAGAGTTACTCATTCATTTTTGCGATTGTTCTGCTTAAGATACGGTCAAATATGGACAATAACATGGATTCCATGTTAAATCAGGCTTCGGAGAATAAATGTAGATCACTCAGATGGCAATGTACCGTGTAGTTGTGCTATAACACACTTTACAAAACCGATGCTTCGCCATCGGGCCTAAATTTGTTTAGGTCTTCACAGGCCAATCGAGCAAAGATTTGTTGGCGTAATTTTAGTAAAACAATAGATGGCATGGATGATTTCATTATAAAAAAACTGTGTCTACCTTCGAGGGAAACATTTTACAGATGGGAACATCATAAACGGTCGAACATGCGGCGACTCACTCGAGGACCTTTGCCATCCTCGCATCTGTACACTCTTGAGGCTAATAAGATCAGGCCGTCTCACAAGCGAACAAAACGCGTCTATCCTAGCTACATTTGCTTCGACATCGGCTTTAGTTTTGAAATTCATAAAAATTGTCTTTTCCTTCAGATTCCACCAGTGTATCACAAACAGAATTTCATTCCTATACTGTTCTCCTGAGGATGACCAACGTGATTTCATTAGGTTTTGTGCACTTTATTAATCGGTCTCACACAAGCAAAAGAGCCTTTGTAGTCTGTGTTTTCTTTGAAACAATCAATCCTTGACCTGGTGATGACACTTCTTGTAGATACACACTCATCAGGTTGATAAGTTTGCAAAAGCACAAATAATTTGACGAGGTTATTAATGATAACAAATTCAGGGTAACCAAGAACAAGAATACTTATTGATAGCACTGAAATTGTCACTCAAATGGTCTGAGTATTAACATTATCAGTTGTAGAGCACTTAATAGGCATCTTACCTTTTTGTGTAAAGTTCACCCCACAATACTCTATTGATATTAGAATTTAGGAACTGATTTTATAAGTATACCTAATGTCACTATCTGTTGGATACTGTATAAAGAATGGCTAAAAAGGTAGCTACAAGGTGACATGCATAGTAAAGTTGTAGTGAAATCAGGCTGTAAAATGAGAGCTACATCAAGAATGAAGTAGCTTGTAGTATGGCCAATGGCCAATAGCCCATAGAATTGAAGAATGTTTAGGGAAACACCAGGAGGACAGACATCTGCAATGTCAAATCATCTGCCAGTCATTGCATTAGTGCCTTGCTCAGGAATGCTCAGAATACCATACTTTTGTGCTAGTTCTCTATCAAACTCTCTACCAGTCCTAAGTTTTGAGGTATAGATAATGTAGCAATTGGTGAGATGCTTATTTAAGTGTTTCTATGTTAGTTAGGTTTAAGGGATGGTGGAAGTTCAATGAAAATCTCAGTGTAAAGCTGTTTGTATTGTTGCTGGGTACTCCATGAACTGCTCTGGCATATCTGCTCTGAAACATTATTGCTAGGGAATGGAAACAGGAAGTTCATCAAATGAACATTAGCTCTACCTACAAAACTTATTAATAGTGTTTATGCCATTTATTTTCGCACATCCAGATAGAGGGGGGTAAGGGGGAGACAAAGGGAAGACAAAAATGAGTCACTGAATGATCCAGACAGAAGGAGGGCAAAAATGCAGTTTACAAGTTAATCATAGCATGCTCTTTGTCAACAGACCAGAGTGTATATCTACAAGAAGTGTCATCACCAGGTCAAGGATTGATTGTTTCAAAGAAAACACAGACTACAAAGGCTCTTTTGCTTGTGTGAGACCGATTAATAAAGTGCACAAAACCTAATGAAATCACGTTGGTCATCCTCAGGAGAACAGTATAGGAATGAAATTCTGTTTGTGATACACTGGTGGAATCTGAAGGAAAAGACAATTTTTATGAATTTCAAAACTAAAGCCGATGTCGAAGCAAATGTAGCTAGGATAGACGCGTTTTGTTCGCTTGTGAGACGGCCTGATCTTATTAGCCTCAAGAGTGTACAGATGCGAGGATGGCAAAGGTCCTCGAGTGAGTCGCCGCATGTTCGACCGTTTATGATGTTCCCATCTGTAAAATGTTTCCCTCGAAGGTAGACACAGTTTTTTTATAATGAAATCATCCATGCCATCTATTGTTTTACTAAAATTACGCCAACAAATCTTTGCTCGATTGGCCTGTGAAGACCTAAACAAATTTAGGCCCGATGGCGAAGCATCGGTTTTGTAAAGTGTGTTATAGCACAACTACACGGTACATTGCCATCTGAGTGATCTACATTTATTCTCCGAAGCCTTAATTATATCTGTTGTATTGTTATTCAATTTTTAATGCACATAATTTGTAATGAAAATACGGTCATTATATAATTACTATATATTTTATTTTTAAATGTGTTTGAAAAATAAAAAGCATATTAAATGTCCTTAAAATTAAAAACTATTAGGTAATGGCAGTTATGAGTGATACAGTACATCTTCGTATCCACTCAGATGTACTTAGACCACACATAACTGGCATCCAATGGAAAATTATCGTAAAATGACCATAAAAATTGCAATTAAATTTCTAATATTAAAGAAGGTCATTGAAAGCTACTATTAAAAGTGGCCATTTTGTTTTCTATAGAAGTTTTGCATAGCAAATATTTTCATAAAATAATATCATATGCTAGTTATTTATAAAATACAATTTTACAAATAGTACTATTATGTGTTTCCATGCATGTACTTTCATTCAAAATATTCCCATGTTATGTAATTTCATTCTAAATATCTCCATTATCAGTTTCCATAATCAGAGTCACGTCCAATTTACAACACAAATTTATTATAACTATTAAGTTTCCATTCTTTAATATCATAACTACAGTCTATAATTTATTCCATTCAAAAATACATATATTGTTTCCATTTATAATTCCTTTTAAAATTGCATATATTATTTACATTTATAAATTCAATTTAATATTTATTTATATTGCTTCCATTTATAATTCCAAAATTTTATTCCATATATTGCTTCCATTTTGTAATTCCAAAATTTAATTCTATATATTGTTTCCAATGTATAATTCCCGAATTTAGTTCCGTATGTTTTCTCCAATGATGACAAGTTGCTAATAAACGCAGCATGCACAGCAAACAATGAAGATGATTTGACAGCAAAAATGGATTTATGGCATAGACCAGGATTATGGATTTAGGACATTGCATTGCAAGAACGATTGGTACATGCAGTAAGAAAAGGATCCGCTCGAGGCGCTGATTTACCGAAATGTGGCAGATTACAGACGTCTTTTTGTGAAGGTTGCGCACAAGCGATTGAAGTCTAAAGAGTAAAGAAATTATGCATCCAGTAACTGTACTTCACTCTCTTCAATAAAACGGTGTAGCCGAGAGAATGAATCGTACTGTAAATGAAATCACTCTAGCTCAAATTGTACACGCAAGTGCTCCATGTAACTTATGGGCTGAATCAGTGGGAGCTGAAGTTTATGTTCTTAACAGCATGCCAACGTCTCCAACAGGCGTTACTCCCTATCAAAGATTTTTTGGTCGCACACCAAATGTAGATCACATAGGTATTTTTGGTTGCTATGGATATGCGTTGCTACCAGAGATAGAGCGCAGAAGGCTTACGCTCAAAGCTCAGAAATTAAGATTAGTTGGTTGTGGACCAAATTCAGCAGGCTATAGATTATTTGACGAGCGGATGCAGAAGCTTTTTATTCGGCGTGATGTTCGGTTTAGTGAAAATGCTTTTGGAAAGGAAAAGTAATTGATTGTGATCCGGTTCCAACAATAGCACAACAAAGTACTCCGTCAATTCAAGAACATGTGAAATGTAGGAATCAAGGTGAGAGCGACAATCAACAGCAAAGTGTTAGTTAATTGACAACCCCTTTTGCTCCACGGTCAGCACGTCAGAAAAGAGAACAAAATAGTCTAGGAGATTTGACTCAGGATGATGAACTAGATGTCACAGACCTTGATGAAGTTGATCTAGCTGTAGCTCAGCCAGAAAGATGTCGTTTTCTTTTTCATGTGAGTTAAGATGAGCCTAAGACAATAGATGAAGCCTTTTCAAGCAAGGAATCTGATAAGCAGCAAGAAGCTAAAGAAAAAAAGTATGATTCGCTGATTAACATAGAAATTTGGGATCTTGTTGAATTACCAAAAGATCACAACCAATAAGCTGTCGATGGGTATTTAAGCACAAATACAAAGAAGATGGGTCAATCGAAGGATATAAAGCTAGACTTTTCGCAAAAGGCTATGCTCAGAGACATGGTGTTGATTACCAAGATACTTTTTCTCCAGTAGTAAGATTTGATACTTTGCGTACACTGTTATCCTTTGCAGCACAGAAAGACTTACTGAGTGATCAAATGGATGTTACAACAGCTTTCTTGAATGGCTACTTAAGCGAGGAAATTTTCATGGAACAACTACTTGGTTCTATAGAGAAGGGCAAAGAACATCTAGATCGACATGTTGTTTTATGTAGGAACGATGGATCCGGAAGTTTTGATCAAAAGAACTGTCAATCACTAATTGGAAGTCTACTTTATGCTGCACTAGCAACCATCCTACTCACGCACATCTTACAGCAGCTAGAAGGATACTTCATTATCTCAACTGTGCAAAGACAAAGGCTTGTTTTACAAGAGTGGATCAAATGTACTTATAGGCTGTACAGATGAAGATTTTGCTAGAGAAATTGATGATAGAGTTACAGCATCAGGATGTGTATGTTTGCTAAGTGGAGCTGCAATCGGCCGGTTTAGTGGCAAACAAAAGACAGCTAGTCTATCAACTGTAATTGCAGAGTGTATTGCATTCAGTGAAGCTGCCAGAGAAGGTCTATTTCTGAAATAAATGTTTACTTGGTGTAGAGACTGGCACTGTCTGAATAATGCAAGACAACCAAGCTACTATTGCAATGACAAGAATGTTGAGAGAATGATGACTCATGTTTATTTTAACTGTGATTGACACTTCCGCTATTCTTTCATGCTGTTATAAAGTTTTACTCATCTTGTTGTTTGTTATTCCTTGATTTTACTGATGCTGTTTATGTTTATGCTACTCGCCTTTGATCTCTCGTCTAAATCTGCGCTACAGTATTTTATCAGGTTATGGGCCCAGGCCGAGTGATTTGGATGTTTTGATTTCGCGATGTGAGGGACTTTGTAAGTTCTGTTTTCCGTAAGGCTTCAATGGGAGTTGTCATCGTTAGGCCGTTCAAAGTTTTGGTTATTGAAATGGCATCTGATGAAATTGCTGGATAGAAGGTGGAAAAGTTAAATGACGACAACTATCATAACTGGAAATTCCAAATAAAGATGCATCTTATGGCAAAAGATGTATGGGAGATTGTAACAGGCGATGAAACCTTGCCAGCCGATGCTTCTCCAGGTGAGAGAGTAAAATTTAGGAAGAGAGAAAATATCGCTCTTGCTACCGTTTGTTTGCCGGTTGTAACAGGCCTGCAAATTTATGTGAGATCTGCTGTTACGGCAAAGGAAGCTTGGGAAAATCTTGAGAAAATCTTGAGAAACATTTTGAAAGGAAATCGCTTTCCCAAAAGATTTATTACCGAAGAAAATGGTATGCCGCCCAAATGGATAAAGGGGCTAGCATGTTGGAGCACGTAAACTACATCAAGACGCTATCTGAGCACCTACAAGCAGTGGGAGATCCCATCGCTGAAAAGGACTTGGTAATAATTTTGATTAGCAGTTTACCTGACAGTTATAATTATTTAATAACTGCCCTAGAAACCATCGCAGAAGAGCGACGTACATGGGAATACGTTTGCGATAGAGTGGTGCATGAGCATCAGAAAATGTATGGTGGAAGTGCAGAAGGCAAGACGAATGAGGCCTTGTTTACTAAAGGTATAAGTTACAAAGGAAATCGCAACACTAAGAAAGGAGTCTGTTATTACTGCCAAAAGGAAGGGCATTATGCAAAGAACTGCTTTAAAAAGAAATCAGATCAGCGAAAGGGTTTAAACAACAGTCCAATGGAATCAGCGAATCAAATAGAAGCTGTTGTTGATTCTAATTCGGAAATAGCAGCCGCTGAAATGTCACAATTGGCGTTGGCAACATCTACTGAGTCAAATAGAGTTGACGATAATTGGTGGATAGATTCTGGCGCAACGCAGCATATGACACCAGAAAAAGACGGAATGCAGAACTTTGTAGAATTTGGAACACCAAGAAAGGCTCAGTTGGCTGACAATAGCATTTTGAATTCATATGGAAAAGGAGATTTGAAAATGACGGTTTATGATGGCTCTAAGGAAATCAACTTAAACCTGTCCAATGTGCTGTACGTGCCGAAAATTAAGAAGTTGTTGTCTTTGCCTACATTAACAGAGAAGGGTGCAGAAGTGCGTTTCAAAGAGAAATCATTTATAGTTATCTTGAATGGGGACATGTATTGTATTGGGCACAAAGCTGGAAAGATGTATAAAGTAAATGCTGAACCGATATATGAATCTAATTTTGCATCTATCAACCAAACTGAAAATTTGAATTTTTGGCATTACAGGCTTGGACACTTAGGGTACGACAATGTCAAGTTGCTGTACAACAAGTCAATGGTCGATGGTTTAAAGCTCAATCCCAAACAAGAGATAGGCCGCGCATGTGATGGATGTGCAATGGGAAAATTTAATCGTTTGCCCTTTCCCAAGAAAAGTGATCATGGAGCTGAGCAGTTGCTAGGGATTATTCATTCTGATGTATGCGGACCATTCAGTGTTCAATCAATCGGTGGATCACGATATTTCGTCACTTTCATTGATGATTATTCACGATACACAAAAGTTTTCATCATGAAGAACAAAGGAGAGGTTTTGGACAAGTTTAAAGAATTTGTCAACTTGGCTGAAAACGTTACTGGTCAGCGTGTCAAAGTCTTAAGATCCGACAACGGGGGTGAATATTGCTCTAAAGAATTTATTGAATTTTGTAAGAGTCGTGGAATAAAGAAAGAAATCACTGTACCATACACACCTCAACAGAACGGAGTGGCTGAAAGGATGAATCGCACGATTATGGAGAGTGTCCGTTCTATGTTACATAAAGCCGGTTTGCCATTATCATTTTGGGCAGAAGCTGTTGCAACTGCAGTCTTTTTACGAAACAGAAGTTCAACAATTCATGTCCACAATGCAACACCTTTCGAAAGTTATTACTCAAGGAAACCTGATGTTAGTTCCCTCAGAG
This sequence comes from Mastigias papua, assembly GCA_964019165.1. NCBI lineage: Eukaryota > Metazoa > Cnidaria > Scyphozoa > Rhizostomeae > Mastigiidae > Mastigias > Mastigias papua. Next base: position 5,248,246 of record OZ025272.1, read on the forward strand.
TATTTGGGTGTAATGCTTACGTCCACGTGCCAGAAGAAAAACGAAAGAAATTAGATAAGAAATCTAAAAAGTGCATATTTATTGGCTACCCAAAAGACGCTAAGGGCTATAAATTCTATAACCCTGCTACAAAGAAAATGTTACTGAGCCGTGATACGTTATTTTTGGAAGATACCTTTTATAAAGGATGGTCTGAAGATGCTAAAAAGGTGCAAAATCAGAAGTTGCTAGATGAAGGATCGCAGTTGATGAATGATGTGTTTTTCAATGATGAGGAAATTGAAGCTGTTGATCAAGGTGCACAGGTAGAGCATCCAAGGGAGGCTGAAAACATAAACTTCCAACCAGAGGTTATTCCAAGGAGGTCTGGGCGTCGTGTTGTTGCACCGGATCGTCTTGGTGCAATTACTGGAGATTGGTGGAATGTTGCTTCTGTAGCAATTACAGAAGAAGATGAACCAAAGGATATGAAAGAAGCCATGAACAGCAGCAAATGGAGTCACTGGAAGGAAGCTACAGACAATGAGTATAAATCCTTGAAAGTGAATAAAACGTGGGATTTAGTGAAAATTCCAAAAGACAAGAACATTGTTACATGTAAATGGGTGTTTAAGGTGAAACGCAAGGCAGATGGAAGTATCGATAGATACAAAGCTCGATTAGTAGCTCAGGGGTACTCACAGGAACCTGGACAAGACTACGATGATACTTATGCCCCTGTGGCCAGGTGCAGTTCAATAAGATCATTGCTTGCAATAGCAGTCCAACTAAACTTAGAAGTTCATCAAATGGACGTCAGAACAGCGTTTTTAAACGGAGAGTTGGAGCACGAGATATACATGGAGCAGCCTGAAGGATATGAAGATGAAGAACGTCCAGATTTTGTATGCAAGCTGAGAAAAAGTCTCTATGGTTTAAAGCAATCGGCGCGCTGTTGGAATGTCAAGATAGATAGTTTCTTAAAGGCTTCTGGATACAATCAAAGCACCGCAGATCCATGCATGTATCAGAAATCAGAGAATAGAGATGGAAAGCAATGCTTGATGCTAATAGCATTGTATGCCGACGATATTGTGTTAGCTACTAATGATACCACAATGTTGAACAAGGAAAAGAATCAACTGATGAAAAGATTCGAGATTGAAGATCAGGGTGAAATACATCATTGCTTGGGTATGTGCATAAAGAGAGACAGAAGTACTAACACTATGCACATAAGTCAAAAGGCCTACCTTGAAAACATCCTGAAAAGATTTAACATGTCAAATTGCAAGCCAGTCTCAACACCCATGGAATTTGGTAAGAAGTACGAGAAGTTGAAGGATGGAGAGCAGACAACTGATTCGAGAGAATACCAGTGCATAATCGGATCTCTCATGTATGCAGCTATTGCTACACGCCCAGATATAGCCTTTTCAGTGGGCATGTTGAGCCAATATATGTCAAATCTAGGAGAAGAGCATTTCAGAGGAATAAAGAGAGTTTTGCGATATTTAAGAGGAACAACTGACTTTGGTCTAGAGTTCAAAGCACAAGATAATATGAAAATAAATCTTCATGGATATGCAGACGCGGACTGGGCAGACGATGTAAGCACAAGAAAATCAACAACTGGATATCTGTTTCAGATTGGTAATGGAACAGTGTCATGGAAAACAAGAAGGCAATCAATAGTAGTGCTGTCTTCGACAGAAGCAGAATATGTTTCTTTAAGCTGTGCAACTCAAGAAACTATCTGGATGAGAAATCTGCTAGAAAGCGTTGGATTTCAGCAGCTGGATCCCACAATGATTAGTGAGGATAATCAAGGAGCGATAGCGCTAGCAGGAATCCAGGAAATCACCCTAAGACCAAACACATAAGCATCAAATATCACTTCATCAGCTGTAGAGAAAAATAAGATAATGCTTCAGTATTGTCCTACAAAAGAAATGTTAGCAGATATACTGACGAAAGCTTTGACTAAAGAAAGATTTCAAGAGTTAAGAGACTTGATCGGAGTTAGAAGCTCAAATTAATTAACTTTGCTGAACGCTTAAGAAAATAAACATTCGTCAAGTGGGAGTGTTGAGAGAATGCTGACTCATGTTTATTTTAACTGTGATTGACACTTCCGCTATTCTTTCATGCTGTTATAATGTTTTACTCATGTTGTTGTTTGTTATTCCTTGCTTTTACTGATGCTGTTTATGTTTATGCTACTCGCCTTTTATCTCTCGTCTAAATCTGCGCTACAGTATTTTATCAAAGAAATCCAGTATATCATAAGAAGTCAAAGCATGTGACATCAGGTACCACTTTGTAAGGAATGGAGTAGCGAAGAAAAATATCAAGCTGCAGCAATGTGAATCAAAGTCTGATGGCAGACATATTAACAAAGACATTACCAAGAGACTCTTCAATATTTGTCAGAGGCTATGGGAGTGGTATCTCAGACCTGAGATCTGTCTGACTTGGAGAATGTTAAAGAACTTGCAGCCCAGTGACACCTTTGTTATCTTATTTATTAAAGCTAGTTTTAGTTAGCCTCGTTTTTAACAAGCCTCTTAGGCAGTTTTCATATAAAGCGTGCTCTAAATTATGCTATTCTCACACTGCTCCGTTTTCAAACTTATCCATGTTTGTAGATATCTGAAACTCGTTCGCACTGTTCCGTTTTTGTACCAAAAATGAAGATAAAAATATCCATTTTTGTGTGTTCACACTGCTCACAAAAACGGAGGAAAAACTATCCGCTTTTGTAATTTCAATCCGTTCACACTGCTACGTTTTTGTGAGTTCACACTGAGTTGGTGCTATTGAGTATATACTTTGTGTTGTTGCTATGACAGCGTTTTTGATTTCATCCGTTTTTGTGCGTTCACACTGACCTAGAGCGTTTTCGAATACCTCCTCTTTTGTAAATATCCACTTTGAAGAGCGTTTTCAAAAGCCTCCGTTGTTGTGCGTTTTTGTGCGGAGTAGTGTGAACGGTTTCACAAAAACGGATTTTTTTCTCTCCGTTTTTGTACAATAACCGAGCAGTATGAACGGACATTAGGCCCACTATTTCGCCTCCCAACTAAGGATGGTAAGGGTCATAACATGATACCAGAAGTGGGGTATTACCTTGTATAGCTCCAAATGAAAGTTCACTCCTGCTGAACCACTAATTTTTGATGGAAGTCTTGGCGAACATTGGCGTCGATGGAAGCCAGACCTCCATTTTTATCTCACTGCTGCTGAAAGTGATACAGAACCCGAGAAGATCAGAGCATCTACCCTTTTGACATTTATTGGACGAAAAGCTAGGGAAGCTTGCAACACTTTTAACTTATCTGAAGAAAACTCAATGAAACCTGATAGTATCATAGCTGCTCTCCTCGTAAGAACATCACTTACTTGCGTCTTTAGGGTCTTTTCTAAATGTTCGTTCATACTAAGAGATGGATCCAGTGTCACTCCCAAATTCTTATATTCGCTTACAAAATTAATGAGAAGTTCTTTCAGTGACACTTTCAAATTAACCTTGTGAATAGAGTCTTTTCCCGGTTCCAAAAAGCACTGATTCAGTTTTCCCCCTTTTTAAATTAATTATTAATCTGTTATTATCTAACCACTTTGCAATGTTTGGCATCTCAGCAGTTAAAGTCTCTTCTATGACATTTACATTTTTGTGAGAAAAAGATATCACTGTATCATCGGCATATATTTGGATATTGCAATTTTTAACGCTCATCGTCAAATCATTTATATGAATCATAAATAACAAGGGTCCAAGAATTGAACCTTGCGGTACTCCATATTTGACAACTCGAGATTCCGACCTTGCAGTGCCACACTGAACAAACTAATAACGGTTTGGTAGATAACTTTTTATCCACGCATGCTCAGTGTACTTGATGCCATATAAAGGAAGCTTTGATAAAAGTATACAGTGTTCAACCGAGTCAAAGGTTTTTTGCAAGTCAATGAAGACTGCTCCGGTCAGCTTGCTATGATCCATTGCCTGGCGGATTTGATCTGTGAGCAAAGTCACGGCAAGTTCAGTGTTATAGCTTTTTCTGAATCCAAACTGGGATGTCGTTATGAGTTTATTGTGTTCCAGGTAGTTCGATAGTTGATCGTAGACAATTCTTTCGAGAACTTTCGACAAAGCTGCCAGTACTGAAATTGGACGATAATTTTCCACACAGGATTTACTGCCAGACTTAAGGAGTGGAATAACCTCTGCAATCTTAATCTTTCCAGGGACTACATATGTCCTAAGTGATAGATTTATTATGTGAGCTAGAGGTGGTCCTATATTGGTTGGGCCATCCTTTAATAATCGCGGAGGAAAATTATCTTGACCTGGAGCTTTTGAAGGATTCAGTTGGGCAAGGACCCTTGTCACCCTCTCCTTCGAGACTGACTGAAACTTAAAGGTGGAGTTTGCATGGCCTAGATCATTGGTATTGTGCCAGGTAATATTTCGTCAGATGTATAAGGGTAAACATGTCTTGGAAATTTAAAAACATTGTCGATTTTCTTCGTGTATAATCTGAATATATATATATATATATATATATATATATATATATATATATATATATATATATATATATATATATATATATATATATATATATATATATATATATATATATATATATATATATATATATATATATATAAACTGATCCTAAGCCGCATCCACAACGTATATAAATTGTATACATAGAATAAAACACAAATATACTTCTCTGTCAGTAAACGTTTCGATTAGAATCTTCATCAGTACTAAACTTACAATGACATTGGGCCTGCTTAAATTACCTACATAACAATGGGGTCACAATTGATATTACCTAAGGGGGACCTACCTATTAACACCTCATGATATATTAAGAATCCATTATATGGGGAGGGCCGAAGCTGTGAAGTAAGAAACAAAGGAGGATAATACAGAGCATATAAGGTGATGCAAAGAGTGCGAGAAGTGTGAAGAAAAGAAGAATAGATGCTGGATAGACGCAAAATGGACAAAAGAAGCAATTAACGCTAGGAAAATGCATAGGGGATTGCTAATGATCTGCATATCTAACGTTAAGTCCCTCAGGTATAAAGCTCTGTAGTCTAAACTGCCAGAATCCCTCCTTATGTCTAGACACTCCAAATACCCTATCTATAATGTGAAAATTAACATTCTCTAAAAATCCATGATGGTTGGCTTCTGTAAAATGTCTAAACAACTCTGCTAGCGTCACTGCTACTCCACTAGAAAACTTCCTACTAGATGACTTGTAATTGTTAAACCTGGCTCTAAATGATGTAAAGGTGCTACCTACATACTGCTTACCACATACTTTACAGCCTAATAAATACACTACCCCTGAAGAATCGCAATTAAAGTCACTATTTATATCATACTCCCTACCTGAAACATTACATCTAAAACTAATACTCTCTGACATATAACTGCAAACTTGACATCGCGCTTTACCACACCTAAAACAACCCCTAACTCCTTCTGTCCGAATCCTAGGATTTAGTTTATCGTTTCTGCGTGTTTCAAGTGTGTGAAAGTCTGTTGGTACTACAGAACTTCACTACAGCACGAAAAGCTTTTCTTCGTCCGACACTTGTCAGAGTCAGTAATAGAAGACAGTAAAATTCTGTCAAATGATGCAGAAGTTGCCGAGTGCTTTAATGAATATTTTTGTAACATTACCAACAACTTTGATATAGACCCAGTTTTTAAGGAGGTGCAAGAGAATCTTCCTTTAGAACAAATGGTTATGAGAGCAATAAATAAATACAAAGATCACCCATCTATCAGGATGATAAATAAATATGTAACGCCAATTGCCAACGTTTTTTCAATTCTCTCATGTAAACCCAACTGAGGTCATGAGGCAGATAGATTTGCTAGACACGAAAAAATCCAACAGTGGTTGTATTCCAACTAGAATACTAAAGGCGATGAAGGATATAGTTTGTCCCTATTTAACTGATTGTATAAATTCTACAATTTATGACTGTAATTTTCCTAGTGAGCTAAAGGAAGCTGAGCTCTGTCCTTTGTTCAAAAATGGGGATGCGAATCAAAAGGTAATTTCAGGCCAATAAGTGTGTTGCCTGTAACGTCAAAAATCTATGAAAGAATCCTAAAAGACCAAATATACCGATATTTTAAAGGTAAATTTTCGACAATCCTATGTGGTTTCAGAGAGGGCTATAGCACGCAACATGCTCTGATAAGATTAATAGAAAAATAGAGGAAATGTCTGGATGCATCGGGTATAGTAGGAACAATACTCATGGATTTATCCAATGCCTATGACTGTCTGCCTCATGACCTTCTCATCGCAAAATGTAAGGCGTATGGATTCGACTTAAATAGCCTTTACTTATTATACAACTACCTTAACTGCCGTCATCAAAGGGTAAAGATTGGATCGCATAGGAGTACTGCAAAAAGAATAAAAATCGATATCCCTCAGGGTTCAGTCTTAGGTCCCTTGCTGTTTAACATATTCATTCATGATTTATTTCTCACAAAGCTAAACTCTGAGATATGTAATTTTGCGGATGACAATACTATATACTCATGTGGGAAAGAGTTAAATGAAATAATCATAAATTTGGAAGATGATCTTAGTACGTTGCTTAAATGGTTTGCGAAGAATGGTATGGTTGCAAACCCAAAAAAGTTCCAGCTAATGTTTCTTGGATTGAACAGCAGTCGCAGAGGACTGCGTCTTAACATTGAAGGCAACAAAGTATCCGCAACAGATTGTGTTAAATTGCTTGGGGTTGAAATTGACAACAAATTAAAATTTGACAAGCACGTCAAAACATTATGTTCTAAAGTGAACAAGAAAATAAATGCTTTCTCTAGACTAAATACGTTTATTTCCAGAGATCAGGCATTATTGATTTGTAATGCAGAAATCCTATCGAATTTCAATTACTGCCCTTTGATCTGGATGTTCTGCAATAAAGGTGCAAACCAAGAAATTGATCGCACACATAAACGTGCTCTCCGAATGCTATATGAAGACTTTGAATGCTCATTTGAGCTACTACTTACACGCAGTGGTAGTGTCTGCATTCATGTAAGAAACTTACAAAAGCTAATGATAGAAGTCTATAATTCAATAAGTCAGCTTAGTCCATCGCTTGTATGGGAATTTTACGAAAAAAAACATGTAGAGTATAATCTGAGGACAAAAAACCTTTGCAGATTACGTTTTGGGCTAGAATCACTATCATTTAGGGGGAGTTTCCTCTGGAATGCCCTGGATGACAGTATAAAAAATGAAAATACACCTCTAGCATTCAAAAGGAAAATTGGTCTGGAAAAGAATGCACCTGCAGGATCTGCCGCTAAGTACTTTTTAGTTTATGGAATTATGTATATAAGTATTTATTTTATAAAATTCTTTCCTTACAGTTGTATTATAAATAGTTGGTTTTAATTAGTATTTAATTACTATTATACTCCCAACCAACTTTAAATATTGTTATATGAAATGAAATGAAAAGAGTATGAAACATCCGATAACGACCGAAAGGTGAACCGAAATATATAGCCAAATGCGGATACACGTGATAGGATGAATAATTGTCCAGTTAGTCGTATGATTGGCCACTTGGCACCTATTCACCATTGTTTACTTGAAGAGTCCAAGTGAGAAAATGAACTCGGTTGGTTTACACAAGACTGGGTTTTGAGTCTTAATGTAAACTGATTCCAAAACACTTAAATGAAAGGACGATCTTGCTTGCCCTATGATCCGAAAATTATATTTGCTGATGCATTTGGGCTAAACATGTCCACTTAAGCATCCACAAAGGAGGTAATGCTTGCATTGATCACATGGCTAGAATTTTTGATCTTGTGGCTTGCTTTGTGCACCACACTTCTTTTGAGGAATAATAGAGCTGGGTTCTGGGAGTGAGCATTTGTCTGAGACTACCCTCTGGAATCACCTGGATACATAGCAATACAACAAAGCTTCCATTCACAGAAGGACCAGCGTTATCTAGGATATGTCATCCAAAACAGTTTGTAGATACTCCACCTCAATGGCAAGTCAGCACAGTGGAGAGGGAGGAAGTAGTAGGTGAAGAAAAGGAGGATATTAAAGAGGAGCTATCAGAAGAGGAGGGGAATATGACCATCTAGAACCAGCTCTACTTCAGCAACAGCCAGCTTCCACAAGGTTTGGTACAATGGCTAATTTAACACAGCCACTAAAAGACCATAGGCCTACAAAGTACTTTACAGGACACTGTCATAATTTGGTATCAAAACTTAATCAAGATTTGATCATCTTTAGCATGTGCAAGTTTCAATTAATGTACTTGACTTTGCCATATAGCACTACTTTAGCAGAGAGAGATGTAAGTTAAAGTATGTAATCATCATTTGACTGCAAGGGAATTTGGGTCCATGGTGTTGTGGAGTCTCTTAGAAAATTGCTGTAAGTTTGCTGTGAGGCCAGAATTGTATTTTCATTCAGTTTAAATATGACTTTGTCTGCATGACAAAATTATTTCTAAGCATCCTAACATTCTGTCTTCAATAATAGAATCCTGACCTAATATCATCACTTCCAAATGCACACTGAGACCAAGTCGTGCTTTGAAACATTAGATTATAAGATTAATATGACAACTGATACATATGGGAGTTCAAATTAAATTATTCAAAGCTAAGGAAACTCAGTTTTAAAAATTTCCAAGAAAATTCTTCCATAGAATGATCAGCAGAAATTGTAGAGAGGAATTGCTAAATCATATTCGAGTTATTGGAGACTCCAGCAAATTCAATGTTATCTCCAGCCAGCCTCCAGCAATGACAAAATGTTGTAAAATTACCAGCATTTATTTCATGTTGAAAAAGCATCCAAGAATTGTCTATCTGAGAATATACTGAAACTTGGCAAGTCACACTGCTTTTTTCATCATCCATCCCTTATTCTAAACTAATCATTCTTAGAATCATTGCCTTTCATGGTTCTAACCTATCAATTTATTATGTTGTTTTCTAGATATTACTACCTCTGCTACACTGGCATACCCATTTCTCTAGCAAATTTATAAGCAAAACATGGCAAGTATGCCATGAGGTTGTCTTTCTGGAATCTATTAACTAGTAAGGAATGGTACATTTCCTCATTGAAGCATTTTCATATTACTATCATTACCAGATGCAAAGCATGGTAGTTGCACCAGAAGATATTTCAATATACCAAACTAATTACCTGTCTTAATGTGCAAAAAGCTAATTTCCAAAGGCTGAGTGTTCAGCCTTGGCCCATTACAAAGTTTTCTCCTTCCTACCTCTATTATGGCCTTTTTGCTACATACACTAAAGATAAATTTAAAGATATGATGTTGTATGTCCCTGCTCAATACACCATTTATCCAGATGAGGACAGCAATCAATATGCTTTCTAGGGAAGACAAAGTCAAAAAATAGCAAGATGATAATATCAAAAATTATCAGCAAGCAGTAAATTTTCCCAGCAACAGGAGCAACTTTGAAATATTTCATCAAACGTTCTTTGATACAACTTGGAGCAACCCTTGAGATAGTTTGGTAAACTTTTTCTGTTCTTGCAGCAATGCTTCTCCATGTGTAGACAATCTTGAGGGTGCTGTGTGCTTCCAACATATCACATGATTTATATGTTGAGCAGGATGCTATAGCATCATCCAGAGCTGACTCTAAAGAGGTGATGGTTGGCTCTGCTAACTTAATAAGATTTGGTGGTAGCACTTCTGGAATACCTCCAACATTTGTACTTACTACTTGCAAACCACAAGATGCTGCTTCTAATATAGCCATACAGAAGGCTTCAGTCAGGGATGTATTCAAAAAGATATCCCCTTGGGCCAAAAGATCTTTCACTTCAGTTTGGCATAAGTTACCAAGCAGGAATATCCTGTCTTGTAAACAAAACCTTTCACGCACCTCCTCAAGAAGAATTCTCTTAGGGCCATCACCTCCAATAATGAAAGTGACATTGCTGTGTTTAGCACATATTCTGGGCATTACACCTGCAAGCAGGTCCATTCCTTTTCTATATACAAGACGACTGGCAACAACAATAGCAACTTTGTCAAGTCTTTGCTTTCCATGCTCTGGTTTAAAAAGATCATGATCAACAGCGTTTGGGATTACAGACACTCTATATGCATCTAATGATGCACGCAGCACTGTATTCTCTTTGCTTGTATTTGATACACATATCACATGGTCAACATTTGTCATTGAAAACTCGAGGAACTTATTAGTTATAATGGAGCTGGGGTCTGCAAAGCCAAAAAGAGAATGATCTGTAAAAACTGTTTTCAAACCCATTGTCTGGGCATGAAATAATGCATCGTGGCAAAGAGTTGAAAAGGCTGAATGCCCATGCACTATTTCGATACCCTCACGGATAAAAATATCTCTCAGAAATCTGAATGTAGCAAAAACAGTTGGCAGCGCACACTGGTTGTGGAAAGTACCAAAAGGCAAGTAATACACTTTAACACATGAGGTTAAATATCTCACTCCAGTTCTCCTACCATATCCATGGGTAATAATAATTACTTTATGGCCACGATGTACCAAGCATTGTGCCAAATGATAGATATGACTTTCTACACCACCCATATTAGGGTAGAAGAAATCAGACACCATTGCAATACTAAATCCGACTGTCATTTTGGACTTTTCTTGTATACATCCGCCGTTGTAGTGCCCATATTTGGCAATAGATGACTTGAGTAATTCAACTCAATATGTTCAATACACAGCAACCACCGCAACCACCGCAACCACCGCAACCACCGCAACCACCGCAACCACCGCAACCACTTCAGTTCTGATCTAAAAATAAAGATTGATGAACTTTGGTGTCATAACACCGAGAAACATTTTTGCCGAAAATGGTAAGAGTCTCCATATGGTATGACGCACATTGTTATCACTTTGTTCAACGAAGTGACTGGCGTTCTGCCTAAGTCCTACTCATTGTTTATGTGACTTGCAAGGTTTTTGCGAACACAAATAATAGATTCGTAGCATATTTGTCATTAGAATATTTCGATATGGCTCAGTTCGATCAGCACCGTAGACTGCTACCAGGAATGAAGCCAAGGCCAACAGTAAGTGTTATTGATGCAATGGGTAAAGAGGAAAACATGAAGTCAGAGAGCAGTGCTACGTTTTTATTTCTCAAGAATTGTTCAAATTATAAACTGAATTGGGATGGCAAAGCTGCCAAGGCGATGTGTGAGAACTGTAGAAATATTACAATTTTCCTGTCACAGCCGCTTATTTCCGGGATTATGGAGATATACAGCAGCAAATCTGTTGTAGTCAAACTGGCTGAGTCTTGCCAGGTTTAGTATGTTTTATTTTTCTGCCATTGCTGTTGACATAGCCAATCAGATTCAAAGTATTTTATTTGTTGCATCTCAAAAACTTGGTTTCCTTTTGCAGAGCTCGCAGCTTTTTTCATCTTTCACCTAATGATCATCGCAAAATCCCAGTTTAATCTTTCTGTAGAGTACTACTCCCATATCTGGGGTGGTGCTCCTCCAGGTCTCGGGTTCCAGGCAGGAACTTTTAATTATCGTTTGCCTACATTGTCTTATATTATAAAAACATACCGCACGTAGGCTAGTGCTTGCCCAAGATATCATTGACGGGTATAAAAGTTTCCAATTTTGGTGATCGTAAATCAGGGGTGTCAAACTTTTATTCACTGAGGGCCACATCACCCTTTTGGTTAGCCTCCAAGAGATAGATGAGCATAGATTGCAGCTTATTAAATTCTTAGACAACTTTCTTAGTATTTATTAAGTATTCAAGTCTATGGAAGGCGGGGAGGGGGGGGGGTAGTAACTAAGACACAACTAAGATATGACAAGCATCATTTTACAAAACAAACAAGGCAGAGCTGCCTGCCCTTGTACATGCACAATTTAATCCATTCTCATCATGTGATGCCATCTCACACATCCTTGTTCATAGATCTTGTTCTTAAAATAGCAAATGAAATTAGAGTACAATCATTACCTTGTACACATATTTTACTTCTCTTAGTCATGCACATCACCATGACATATTAGAATCATGTGCACAAGCTCTTGGGGGTGACATAAAATTACATGGTAGGCTACATTTGGCCTGTGGGCCTTGTGTTTGAAACATATGTCCTGACTCCTCGCTCTGTCTTCCCAACAAAGTTCAGTCCAGATTCATAAGTCTCGTCAAATCCAAACCTTGTCATTTCATATCTCTCCAGTCTCTTTCTGGTCATCACTTGAGTGCAGCCCTTTCCATATATATATCTTCACTATAGCACGAAAAAGCGGGAACATTGCTTTAGCATACTGAAAGCTTTTTTCGTCCGACACTCGTCAGAGTATGAAACGTCGGATAGCGACCGAAAGGTGAAACGAAATATATAGCCAGATGCGGGTACACGTGATATGATGAATAATGCGTCTATTTGGCTCTATGATTGGCCAATTAGCACCTATTCACCATTGTTTACTTGAAGAGTCCAAGTGAAAAAACGAACTCTTTTTGTTTACACAAGACTGGGTTTTGAGTCTTGATGTAAACCGATTCCAAAACACCTAAATGAAAGGACGATCTTGCTTGCCCAATGATCCGAAAATTATCGATTCCGAGGTACGTAGGACGCACCACGCAGAGACTAGCAGACAGAATAAAACAACATGTCCCCACGAACATCAGGACGAAAAACACAACAACAGGAGAACAGCCACCTCGTATGTGTAAAAACTCTATTTCTAAAATGAAAAGTGATTCGGCCATAGGACAACATCTTATTACAAATCCAGAATGCGCCAAAACATATACAGACGATAATTTTCGGATCATTGGGCAAGCAAGATCGTCCTTTCATTTAGGTGTTTTGGAATCGGTTTACATCAAGACTCAAAACCCAGTCTTGTGTAAACAAAAAGAGTTCGTTTTTTCACTTGGACTCTTCAAGTAAACAATGGTGAATAGGTGCTAATTGGCCAATCATAGGGCCAAATAGACGCATTATTCATCATATCACGTGTACCCGCATCTGGCTATATATTTCGTTTCACCTTTCGGTCGCTATCCGACGTTTCATACTCTGACGAGTGTCGGACGAAAAAAGCTTTCAGTATGCTAAAGCAATGTTCCCGCTTTTTCGTGCTATAGTGAAGTTCTGTAGTACCAACAGACTTTTCCCATATATATATATATATATATATATATATATATATATATATATATATATATATATATATATATATATATATATATATATATATATATATATATATATATATATATCTATATATATATATTTGTACAGTATATATATTGTATATATATATATGTATTTGTATATATATATATATATATATATATATATATATATATATATATATATATATATATATATATATATATATATATATATATATATATATATATATATATATTTGTACTGCTTTATGAAGTTCATATATATATATATATATATATATATATATATATATATATATATATATATATATATATATATATATATATATATATATATATATATACAGTACTTACATGGCCATAGCTCCCAGGCAATGAGGATTATCATTCCTGAACCACAGATGTGTGTTGGAGCCAACTGAAGCTCTATCCACTACCTATCACACAAGCTATCACACAAATTATCATTATTTCCAAGAACTTGTAAGCTATGGAACATTGTGCCCCTCACATTTTGGTAGAAAACTTCCCTGCCCTAGGCAAATGTAGGCATTCCTGCCCTTGCACATGTTTGTTTCTTGATCTGGATCTTCTCCCCATAGCCCTGCTGAATTCATATTTATTAATCAAAACAGCAGAGCTTTAAATATAGCGGTTGATTTGTCTGATCAACCTCAACATTATGCATCTTCTAATTGGCTTTATAGACTCTGGGCTGCTCCTCCATTTGCCTCTGGGGATGTAGGACCTACCATTTGCAGACAAAACTTTGGGCCTTTATACCCATCTTACTTTTTCTTTATGATAGTAGGGTGCAATCTACAGAGGTGTCTGATGGGAGCTGTTTTAGTTTTCTTGCAAGACTGAAAGTGCACAAAGATATGTCTGCCTTTGAGCATTTGTTGGCTGCAGTGATAGTTTTTGCTTGCAGTGTTGTTGAGTAACTGAATTGGCACCATACTGCTTTAAACACTCTTCTATCAGCTATTCACAATAACACTAGTCATAATAATTTGCATGCTGCTTTGTGTGAGTTACTTCATGTAGTCACTGATTTCTTTATAGATTCCAATATTTCAAGTAGATGACTCAACTGATGTCAGAATTGAAATAGTGAATAAATCACTTGTTTCAAGTATTTATTTTCAAAGAGCAAGTGACATTAGAGTTGCTGTTTGTGGATTAGAGAGCTGTGAGCTGGCAATTGATACATCATTACAAAGTGAACTTTGTAGTGTTGATGATATTCCTCAGTGGGTTGCACATTGGAATGATGATCAGTCAGCATTTGTCACTGAGAAAGTCAAAAGGGCTGGAATTTATCCTGCTTCTGAACAAAGGGAACCTTCCAATTCAAAATAGCAACTTGAGTATCTATCTTCATGATTTCATTGTTGAATGATTGTGTCATTTGGTTTGGCAAAGTTTGTTTACTTTGTATTTCTTGGAATGATTATAGGGAGCCATTCAGAAAGTATTTATATTCTGAAGTTGGGAGGGATGCCCAAAGGTGTACAAAAACATGCAAGTGGAGGGGTTTTCTTCAAAGAATATAAGTACCCCCATGTTATTTTCAAATGTTAATTACTTATGAAGAATCTTAAATGAAATGAAACAATCATTTGAAAAGTATACTTGCATATGACATTTCAATCATGAAAAACCTTCATTTCAGAGTCTACATTTCTTGGGAACACATAAGATTTTGCCAACTTTGAAGATAGCATGGTACTCTTAGGTGCCTGATAGATGTACCTCCACTAATTAATCTTTCAAAAGTTTTCCACCCAGGATATTCTTATTCCAATCCCCCATCTATTAATTTTTGGAAGTATTATCTCAACCAAGGCAATTTTTAAAGGAGATATGTTGGCCTGCAAGTACAAAGTATAGTAAGAAAAGTACACTGATTATATGTGTTGTATGGTTCAGCCTTTTTCGTTCTGTGGACTTGGTAATACCACATTGATACACATTTGTGATAAGAAACCAGAGCCTTTTCTACAAGATTTTTGGTCATTTTCCCACCCCCCCCCATTAATTCCAACTCCCCTGCTAATTAGGCTTTGAGGATTTTTCCAGATCTCTGACTATTCCAACCCCCCATCTATTGGCTCCCAATTATAATATTTTGGTGGGGTGATAACTTAAACATATGTATGCTTTATGGAGGAGGTACCTTCAATATGCACAAAAGTGTATAAGGGGGGAAGGGTTTCCAATATGGATGAATATTAAGTGTACTTACTTTTCAATAGCCCCTAGCTGTCTTTGATAACTGTGTCTGTATCTTTGCTTTGTGTGGTTATTCAGTGGCAGCTGGTTGAAATTTCTAGAAAGACCATCGACAAGATTTGTGCTATCTTTTACAGAAGTGATATTCGTATTTATAATTTGTCCAGGATTTGACTTAGTGGATGTATGGTGATATCACCTCCCTGGAACAGGTCAAAGCATTGTTTATTATGGCCTTCAGTTACACCAAGAGTTACACAGACATCTTTGTCACCTTAACAGACTTGTTATATGAGATCTTACTTTCAACTCCTTTCATCCTATTTGAGGGTTTCAGTAGGGAAGTTTATAGAAGTGACCATCCCAGCAACACCAAAACTGGGGGCGTATGTCTTTATTTCCGTGAAGGTTTGGCAATCAAACGCCGACAAGACCTTGAGATCATGCAAGAAATTGTTGTTTCTGAAATGTGCGTAGCACGTAAGAAAATATTTTTTGTGGTACTTTATCGAAGCCCAAGTCAAAACAGCGCAGAATTTGAAAATTTTATCGATGGACTGCAACTTGTAGTAACTCGCATTCAGAATGAGAACCCATACTCATTGACTATAATGGGTGATTTTAATTGTAGATCAAATCAGTGGTGGTCGGAAGATATTGAAAACATCGAAGGGTCTGTCCTTGATGAGCTGCTTGATGTAAATAACTTGCATCAGCTAATCGGGGAACCAACTAATATCAGAGGGGAGAGCATGTCATGTATTGATTTGATCATCACTGATCAACCAAACCTTTTTGTAGAGACCGGTGTCCATCCCTCCCTGGATAATAACTGCCAGCGTCAGATTATTCATGGTATGCTTAACATTACACTACCATCTCCACCCCCCTACAAAAGGACTGTCTGGGAGTATAAAAAGGCGAACACATGTGCCATCAAAGGCTTGCTTAATGATATAAATTGGGCGTCGAAATTCAATGGGCTTGGATCAGAGGAAATGGCAAATATTTTTACCGATAATCTACTCTCCATCTTATCTGCAAATATTCCCAATAGGGAAATCAAATGCAATGACAAAGATCCACCCTGGGTAACATCTGCTCTTAAAACTGCTATAAAACGTAAGCATAGACTATATCGAAATTATATGCGACGAGGTAGAAATACTGAAGACTGGGAACGAGTAAGAACAACCCGTAATGAAACTTCAAAACTAATCACCTCTGCCAAACAAATGTATCTCTTGAGCCTTGGCCAAAAGCTCTCTGATCCAAACCAAGGGAAAAAACCCTATTGGTCTATCTTTAACAGGCTGATAAATAAGAAGAGTGCTGTTAACATTCCACCCCTGCTTGAAAATGCCATGATAAAAATCTGTGATGAATGTCTTGTTGAACCACTTTCTGTGATTTTCAAAGAATGCCTTGAAACTGGGGTCTACCCTTCCAGATGGAAGAGAGCAAATATAATTCCAGTCCACAAAAAGGGTAATAGGCAGAATAAAAAGAATTATCGCCCCATATCTTTATTGCCTATTTTTGGGAAGATTTTTGAAAAAGTGATTTTTGACGAAATCTATCAATATCTTTGCAACAATCAAATGTTAACACCTCACCAATCCGGTTTTCGTCCTGGGGATTCTACCATTAATCAACTTTTACTGATAAGGCAGAAAATTTATGCTGCATTTGATGAGGTTCCCAGCAAAGAAACCCGAGCTGTATTTCTTGATCTTTCAAAAGCATTTGACAGAGTCTGGCATGATGGGTTAATTTACAAACTTGAAATGTACGGAATTTCTGGAATGCTACTTGCTCTTTTGCGCAGCTTTCTATCAAATCGTAGACAGCGTGTATTGCTTAATGGTAGGAATTCGGAATGGAAGATGGTTTCTTCAGGCGTCCCTCAAGGTTCAGTTCTCGGCCCTCTCTTCTTTCTTATTTACATAAATGATCTTCTTGAAAATGTCCATAGTGGTATTAAACTGTTTGCAGCTGATACATCACTTTTTTCTGTTGTGAAAAGCGAAGGAGAAACAGCCGAGGATCTGAATAGAGATCTGGAAAGAATTTTACTATGGGCATGGCAATGGAAAATGCAATTCAATGCAGATAAAACAGAAGAGGTAATCTTCTCAATGAAAAGAAATAAACCATACCATCCTGTGCTTAAGTTAGGTAATGAAGAAGTGTCTAGGAAAAACGAACATAAGCACCTCGGTGTCATTCTTGACGATAAATTAAACTTCCAAAGCCATATCAAGGAGGCCGTTGCTAAGGCTCGAAGGGGCATTGGCATCATTAAATACCTATCCAGGTACGTCAATAGGGAAGTGCTCGATCAAGTCTATAAGCTGCGTGTTAGGCCTCACCTTGACTATGGTGACATCTTGTACCATAAGTATGATCCTGAAATTAGGCAAGACTTCACTAGAAAGCTAGAGCAAGTGCAATACTGTGCTGCATTAGCGGTATCAGGAGCGTGGAAAGGTACAAGTGGGCAAAAGGTTCTCCAGGAACTTGGGTGGGAAACCCTTTATCAAAGAAGATGGTATCGACGGCTGTGTCATTTCTTTAATTTACGTAAAAGTATGTCCCCGGCTTACTTGTTCAATGAGATCCCTTCTGAGCGAGAAGTGCCATACCCTTTAAGGTCAAGTCGTCCATATGCCCAACCTGTAAGCAGAACAGATCGTTTTTCCAACACGTACTTTCAAAGTACTCCCTTCGAATGGAACTTGCTAGATGAAGATACCAGAAATTCTGTTTCGATTGGGGAGTTTAAACGCAAGTTGCTCGTTCAAATACGTCCTCCGTGTAGACCTGTTTATAATGTGCACAATGTCACGGGTGTAAGAAACCTTACAAGACTTAGAGTTGGGTTTAGTCCTCTAAATGAGCATCGATTTAGACATAACTTTGATTGCTTAAGTCCATTGTGTGTGTGCGGAAAGGGAAATGAGGATACTGAACACTTCCTCCTGCACTGCCCACTTTTTGATAATGCCCGTAGTAATCTCTTTGGTCAGCTTGGAGACATTCCAAAGTTGGAATTTTCAGTGTTGGATAATGAAGCACTCAGTAACCTGTTGTTGTTCGGTGATAGAAAATTAAACATTGTCTCTAACAGAATGATTTTGGAAGCTACAATCTTGTTTATAGAAAAGACAAAGCGGCTCCATTAATACAATCAGTATGCTAATATCCACCCTGTGTAGTACACTTTTTTTTATTCGGCTTTTGTTTGTTTGTCACATCTATTTGTGTAGCATTGTTACTGTGTTTTTCTTTTTCTTTCTTTCTAATATCACATTGATATCAATAGTTGAATTGTAAGTGGCATCCATGGTGGGGACCAGATGACCTTGTGTCTTTCCCCGCCATGAATGACACACATAAATAGTATTTCTTTTTTAATTAGATTTAGGATTTGTTGTTGTAGAAAAAAAAAATCCTATTTGTTCTTCAAAAGAAAATTCTTCAATGTTAAAATGCCAGCCACCTATATCATATCCAGCACCGTTGTTTAACTTACTAGGAATAGTTGTGCTTGAAGATATGATACACCGGAATATTGTTAGGAGTGTTTGTCTACCCTGTGTAACGTTTCTTGGGTTCTTCGCTGGTGGCCACTATTTCACTAAAGTCTTATGCCTAGGCCATAGGCCTAAGTAAAAATGACACAATTGAAACTATGATTTGCTGTGTATTATATTGTTGTAACCGAAAGACTGATCAATATGAATCAAACACTCATTACATATGACATCAACTGAACGCTGATCAATACATGGTACGTCATAATCACAATACATGATATGTCACGATCACAATACACGTTGATAGGACAACACATTGCCCGGAAAGAGTACTTACTACATACAACATGATTCCACAGGAACGCAATACTGAAACGTGCAACATGATTATTAAGGTAACACGGAATACAGCACAACATAACTAAAACATCAAATTCATTTCGTTACACCTGTATGGTGGCCGAGAGCTGCCATTTTAATTTCGACTTTATTTTAACAGAAAATTGAAATAAAATTCAATTTTAAATAAATTTATTTTATAGTTTAAAATAATTTTCAGATTTATTCGAAAAACTAAACAAAATTGAAATTGAAATGAAATTGAATTGAAATGCAAATGAAATTGAATTGAAATGGATTTTCATCTACGTGGCCGAGAGCTGCCACTTCTATACTCAACACTGTTCCGTGGCCGAGAGCTGCCAATTTGCCTCGTTGTGAATTTGAGGGAACACTGTCATTGAACACTGTATACCAGCGGTACCAGTTTAGACCTATCCAGAGCAGAAGGATGGCTACAGGTGGTACCAGAGAAAGTCATTGTAAATGGGCTGTTGATGAAGATCTGAGGAGCGATCTCACCAGGTATGTTGCTCAGCGGATGCAGCGGAAGGAAATCCTCGACTTTGTCAGAAGAGATTACACCCAATATAAATGGAGTTTGCGAACTTTAGAAAGGTGACTTCGCAATTTTGATATCCGATATGTGGATCATAAGATTACCCCATCAGCTGCAATAGAAGCTGTTCGTAAAGAGCTGCAAGGTCCAGGTGCTCTTTTAGGTTACAGAGCAATGGCTTTGAAAGTAAGGCAAAAGTACAACTTGAATATTCAGCGGGACGCTGTTCACAACATAATGTACAGTCTTGACCCAGATGGCCTAGCGAAAAGAAAGCCAGGAACAAAAAAGAAAAAAGAGAGGGGACATTTTGTCACACTAGGCCCGAACTGGACACACTCTTTGGATGGTCATGACAAATTAATGGGCTATCAGAACTGGACTTTTCCATTAGCAATCTATGGATGCATAGACACAGCAAGCAGGAAAATTTTGTGGCTCAAAGTATGGAATACCAATGCTGAACCAAAACTTGTAGGTAAATGGTACCTAGAATACTTAATGGACTCCAAAATGCTTCCACATTACATACGAATTGACAAAGGAACTGAAACAACAACTTTGACAACAATCCATGCATACTTACGAAGCTTGCAAGGAGATTTAGTGAATGCCACAGATTCTGTCATTTTTGGACCCTCAACATCAAATCAAGTAAGGATTTATATATAGCATCATGTTGCTGTATTCTAGTTCAGCTTTCTCACATCTATAGTGTTACAAATGACCCTAAAGTTTTAGTAAAGTACTATAGATGTTGAGTTGCTACCATAAACTCTATTCTTGTAAGATTATACTTAATGGAATAGAGTTTGAGTTTGGCGGCAAGTTCTCTTAATATTGCAGATAGAAAGATGGTGGAGGGAATTACATGAACGGCTCGAGAAGTTCTTTAAAGAGGGCCTGGTGTGGCTGAAAGAAGAATTACATTATGATCCTGCTGAGACCCTTGACAGGTAAAAAAGAATTTTTATAAATCAGCATCCAAGCTAATTTTCTATCTTCCATTTCAAAACTTATCACTTCTCTTGCAGAAGAGAAAACTTGAAAGCACGCTGTCGCTGTTCTTTCAAATTCATAACGAGGCAGATTGGCAGCTCTCGGCCACGGAACAGTGTTGAGTATAGAAGTGGCAGCTCTCGGCCACGTAGATGAAAATCCATTTCAATTCAATTTCATTTGCATTTCAATTCAATTCATTTCAATTTCAATTTTGTTTAGTTTTTCGAATAAATCTGAAAATTATTTTAAACTATAAAATAAATTTATTTAAAATTGAATTTTATTTCAATTTTCTGTTAAAATAAAGTCGAAATTAAAATGGCAGCTCTCGGCCACCATACACCTGTGCGTGTGTCATGAGTTTCAGATGAAACAGATGAAAAGAATTCAATATCTGAAGTACAATGACGATATAGATAATATAAAAGGAATACCTATAAATTTTGAAATTAAAGACGATTGAAGTGTCCAGTAATTACCAAGTAGAAGGTCACACAACAAAGAGATGTGCTTTCGTTACTTGTGTAACATGATAACAAAACTCATTATACAATAGCCTCGTTTAGAACATTACAATGATGTCATTCAGCTGCTCGACAATTCAATAATTGCCTGCTTCTTGTTCATTCTCATGATCAACTCTTGTAGTCTCTTTAATTTATGCCCATATATTATGATAATAGAAAATAGCACCAAAAATGTCAACAGTAATTTCAGGTCCCTCAATACACCCCCTCAATTTGAAGTTGGTGTATTGCTTTGCTATGACGGAATCTGCTTAAGGATTTTGTGAATATATCATCAAGATTATTCTCTGTTATGTCCTGGGTAGAACAGTAGACTGCATCTGACTAAAGTGTCTGATACATCGTGGTGGGATCACTTGTGGCGAGTTTATCCCTAGAAATGCTACAAAGTTGCAGCATTTAGATTAAGGCCAGTTGTGGGCGCCTTAAAACCCATGCCCTTGCTGCATTGTGTGTACTGCTTGACTGAAGAGAGACTACAGGGCCAAACCTGCAAAAAAACGCCCATGCTAAGGCGACAGGTAGTTGGTAGAACTTTACGATCGCCTTCTGGCGGAAGCTACGGCTGACATGACACTAAGCGTCCAGACCCTGTCTGGCCTTTAGGTACTTGTTATGAAAGCCCACCGGGGGGGGGAGTGGAAGGTCTAAGGCAGCCCCCATCTTCAATACTGACTTCCTGGGCATACACATCGAAGGTTTTGATGTGATGGTTGCAGGATTGCGTACGGGGCATAAGGAAACCTGAGGACGCTACCAAGATGTCCAAGCAGCCCTATTTAGGGATGGCCTGCTTGCCTCAATCAGAGGAAGGCCCTAGAAAAGGTAGACTAAAAAAGCCATACTCCAGCAACATATCCTGAATCTACTGAGATAAAATTTCTTGCTTGCTGGAATGTACGGACATTGACCCCTGGCTTTAACACGGACATGGATTTACGGAAAACATCTCTATTAAATCATGACCTTGATCGGCTGAATGTTGACATTGCTGCATTATCTGAAACCCGCTTACCAGGTAGCTGTTCAATAAAAGAGAGTATTTACACCATCTTTTGGTATGGGAGGCCACAAGAACAGAAGCGCGAGCAGAGTGCTGATTTTGCCATAGCCAATAGTATTATACCCTTTTGTGAAACTACAGTGGTTATAACAACCAGACTTATGTCTTCGAGGGTTCATACTAGCAAAGGTCCGCTGATGATTTTTAGCGTATATGCACCTACTCTCCAGGCAGATGACGAGGTTAAAAATGATTTTTATCAACTACTTGAGCAAGAGATAGAAAAGGTCCCACGAACTGAAAGAATTATAATACTAGGCGATTTTAATGCAAGAGTTGGACGTGCTTTTGACAGTTGGAATGGCATACTAGGGAAACATGGCGTTGGAAATATGAATGACAACGGACAGTTGGTGATGGAGCTTTGTGCAAGTCAAAATTTAAGTATCACTAACACTTTCTTCGAAGGGAAAATATCAAGGCAGGAATCTTGGAAGCATCCGAGATCTGGACACTGGCATCAGTTAGATTTAGTGCTAAGAAGGCGCTGCAACTTGAAAGAAATCCAGCACACGCATTCATACAAGAGTGCTGAATGTGACACAGACCACTCTCTGGTTGGCTGCAGAGTTATAATTTGTGTAAAAAAGATGTATCGTAAGAAAACTCCATGTCATCCTCGAATAAATATGAGCGAAATAAATGATAAACAAAAGTGCAAGAAATTCAATAATGAAACTACCAAGCTACGTCTAGCTCTGACATCAGTCAATGAAGCATGCTGTATTCTACGTGATGGGATTTACAATGCTGCATTCACTGTCTTTGGCAGGAGTGTAAAGAAAAATGTCGATTGGTTTGAGGAAAACTCGCTAACGCTATTGCCACTGGTAAATGAGAAAAGAACAGCACTTCTCACCTGCAAAACCTATCCAAATAATACAAAATTTGCGAACGGCACGTAGGAAAATGCAAACACAGGCGAGGAAACGTACAAAAGCTCTTCAACATTAGTGTCATCAATGGAACTTTTCCTCCACAACTTAAGATAGGTGAGATAGCACCTGTATACAAAGCGAATGATCAGACATTAAAAAGCAATTATTGTCCAATAACCATCCTATCAGCAATTTCCAAAATTTCGAGAGGGACTAATGTTTGAGCAAGTCATAGCTTATTGAGAATCATTCTTATTTCAGTACCTATATGGATTTAGAAAAAGTTATAATACACAGCAAGCTCTTGTCAGATTTCTTGAGAAGTGTAAGACAGTTCTGGATAACATAGGATTCGCAGGAGCAATAATGATGGACCTCTCTAAGGCTTTTGATTGTTTATATCACGAGTTGCTTATCGCTAAGCTACATGCATACTGCTTTAACCGAACAGCCTTAAAACATATCCACAGTTACATAACTGAAAGGCAGCAACGGGTGAAAATAAATGGCTCATTCAGCACATTGAAATGATCTTCCTTGGGCGTTCCCCAAGGTTCTGTATTGGGGCCCCTCTTTTTTAATATTTATATTAATGACATTTTTACTTGGTGAAAGATACGGAGGTCTGCAAATATGCAGACGATGCTACTATCTTTGTGTGTGGTGCAGAACTTGATCCTATCTTAACATCACTAGAAAAGATGCCTCTCTACTATCCAGTTGGTTTGCAAATAATTGTATGAAAATGAATGGTGATAAAAGCCATCTACTTGTGCTTGGAAATAAAAGCGTTGAAGCAACGGTAAATATTTCTTTAGCCTTGATAAAAGAAAGGGATGAAGGGAAGCTGCTTGGAGTGACAATTGACAAAAAACTAAATTTCAAAAGTCATGTCAATAGTCTTTGTAACAAAGCAAGTCAGAAATTACATGCATTAGCACGTATATCGACATATGTGTAAAAGCCAAAGTTAGAATTAGCAATGACCATCTTCATAATGTCCCATTTCAGTTACTACCCACTTGTGTGGATGTTTCATGATAGGACAACCCAACTTTCATGACACAAGTATTTGAGGAGAAAGATGTACCATATAACCTTCGTGAAAACAACAGCCTTACTTTGCCTAAAGCTAAGACAGCTGTGTATGGCATAGACACCATCAGATATAGTGGGAAAAAATTATGGCAGACACTACCAACAGAAATCAATGAGTCCCAATCACTAGGGATTTTCAAACAAAAAATTAAATTAATTAGAAACCTTGATTGCAGCTGTAGATTGTGTAAAAATTTTGTTCCAGGCTTAGGTTTCATCTGAGATTAATTAGTTTTAGTTTTAAGTAATCTTATTTATTTTATATAGTTGGCTTTAATTAGCACGCAGCTAGAAAACATAGCTGACTTTAAATGAAGACTTTATTATTATTTTATTATTATAATCTCTTCAAAGGCTTTTGGACAGATTTTCACAGTCATGCAAGAGTTTTGGGCTCAAGATAAGTCTAAGGAAAACAGTGATAATGCACCAGGGATCTGCGGGTTCAAATTCTGAAATTAGTGTAGATGGCAGTAGTCTCCACAGTGTCGATAAATTCTGTTACCTTGATTCCACGCTAACAAAGAACTTAGATCTAAGCGTCGAAATAACAAAACGAATTGGTAAGGCGGCTATGAATTTTGGCCTACTAATGAAACGAGCATGGGGAAATAATAAGCTTTCTGCTAAGGTCAAGATCCGTATATATGAGACCTGTATGCTTTCTTCATTGCTATACTGCACAGAGACATGGACTACATATGCAAAACATGGCAAATGGTGTATAAGGAAGATCTTAAAAGTTGGATGGCAAGAAAAGATACCAGATATAGAGATACTTGGATGATCAGGGCTAACGCACGTGAAAACTATGATAATGCAGAAGCGGTTAAGATGACTTGGGCATATAAAACGAATGGATGATAGTCACATCCCCAAGGACATTCTTTACAGTGAAACTCGAAATGGCTCCACGAAGCTAGGATGTCCACTGCTGAGATACTCTGATAACAGTAAGCATGACATGAATTTGTTTGACATGAATATAGAGGCTTGGGAGGAATGGGCACTACAACGCTCACTTTGGAGAGAAAAGGTGACTACAGGAACTAAGAAATATTAGCAAGCCCTTTTACAAAGAAAAGATGCACAGGCAAAAGAGAAAACAGTTACAAACGATTCGGGATGCAGATGATGATAATGGATTATTTGCAAACGTTGCAACAAACTCTACCGTTCTAGAATTGGTCTTTATAGTCATATGCGGAGTTATCGAACCTAGAACATTTATCGTGTATACTGTGATCTTTCAGGATTACATACTTGCCAGAGATTTGTTCTCTGTTCCAATGTATCCGTAAACTATTCCTCTTTGATTTCTGATGAAATGGTAACGTATGATAAGCAGGATAGCAACCAACTGACTAAGAAGATTAAAGAACTTTCTAGAAAATTACGTAATGGGACATTTTTAGAAACTTTTAGAACACTTACTCTAGAACATGCTAGATAGCTGACATTACGTAATCCTTTAGCAAACATCCATAATAGATTCTTACGTTACTAGGGAGATTAATTTTGTTTGCTTAGATACGACATTGCGGTATAGACGTTGCAGTCATATTTAGAAATAAGTAATCTTTTTCGCATTATTACATCAGTGTCAAAATATAGTAGAAAATAAGGTATAAAATCGGAAAATCGGTAGTTAGAGCAGTGAGTTTTTAGTTAGATTCGAATGAGTATAGCAATGTAACGATTGGAGAATTAGGCATCAAATATTATAACAACTACTGAGGAAGTTATAATTCTGTGGTTATCTTAGAACCAACGTAGATCGATATGTTTGGTCCGATTAAATTGTTTTGAGGCTCCTTTTGGTAATGTTAAAGCACCTTGATTGTCACAGTAGATCATTGATTGCGTTGGCTGTTCAAGTCCCATTGATTGGCAAAAAGATCGTACAACATCAATTCCTTTGTAGCCTCAGTTAATAACATGCATTCTGCTTCACACGATGACTGTGCAATAGTTGGCTGTTTTCCTGTCTTCCATGCTATTGGTGTCCCACCGAGTGTGAATACATAGCCTGATGTCGATCTGCTGTATCGCCAGCCCAGTCTGAATTACAATAGCCTTGCAGTTGTCCACTTGATGGTTTGTAGAATAAATGGTGTGCTTTTATACCGTTAATGTATTGGGACACACGTTTGAGTGATGCAATATGTTCTGCTCTATAGTTCGCGACTGGAGCCACTCCTAGGTCACAGCACCGGGGGACCCTTCTGAGGCCACAGGTTAGTTATGGGAACTCTCGTAGGCTCACTGATAACTATTGCTTCTGTCACTTTAACTGACACAATCATCACTTACTCTTATGTTACTACTATGCCTCTCAATTACACAGATATCGACTCTACTGCAGCTAACAATGTGGCACATTCTAAACGCTTTCTATCTCATTTTCCAACACTCGTGGACTCTCCTCCAATCCCAACTCTGTACACCAACATCTCCAATCCTCAAATCTTCATGCACTCTTCCTCACTGAAACTAAGATTAGACCACTTGACCCTGACGACACCTCCATTCTATCTCCTCATCTAAAATGCCCTGGCTATGAGCTGTTCTCTTCTTTCTTCCCTAACGGTGGTGTTTGTGCATTTATCCGTTCTGATATACAAACCTCTCGATTAACTCAATTTGACATCTTGAATCCTGGATTTCAATTCATCTGGCTGAAAATTTCCCTTCCGGGTACTTCTAAATTTATTTGCACTCTATACCGCTCACCAAATTCAAATAATCATAACCTTCTATTTGACAATCTATCTAAATCAATTGATGCTATTACCCTTCAATCTCCACGTTCTGAATTTATTATCCTTGGCGATTTCAATGTCCACAATTCAGACTGGCTTGTTTACTCTTCAAACATTACCAACCCAGCTGGTCGTGATGCAGAGGCCTGTCGAAATCCTCGATTAGATTGACACAATAAAATGTCAGTCGTGTACTTTTTTGAATTATAGTCTCAACAAAACACAACAAAACAACGCAACAAAATGCAAAACGAAAACTCTCAGTCACATCACGTCCATTCGAAAAGTCGAAGTCTCTTCAAAGGATTAAAAGTCACAGTTCTCTCCATGGGAGATTCGGAGGAGTACTTCAGTTCTCCACACACTCCCCCCTATTTGACCCGAATAGGCGTCAAATAATTAAATGTTCATCAATCGTCCTCTAATTCTCTTCCTTCATACCTAAATGTTTCCTTTACTGACTGCTTTGCTATCTCTGCAGTTTTTCTTGTAGGCCTGAACTCTGGTGCTTTTGGATTGAGCTCTTTGTTTTCTGTATTATCGCACTCCAACTCTAGGGGGTATAGTAGCTCAACGGCTCTCTCAATATTTGACCTTTTCGATTTAAGCCTTGCCCCTATAACAACCTTGTCTCTTTCTCGAATTAACTGTTCAACAATAACAATGTTCCATTCGCCTCTGTTTTTTCCGTCTCCCTGTATTATGACAACTTGACTAACTTTAATCTGTTCTGAATTTTCCTTGTGCTTCAAGTTATGCCTTTCTCTTAACCCTTTCCGTCTTTGTGTGTCAGTTGAGGTCAAATCAAAAGTTTATGCTAAAAATTGACATCTCTTCAAATTGAACCAAAAGTTGTGACCAACCTATTTCAAGTGTGCTGAAGCTGAATCTGGACAAAAATCTTGAAAAAGTGTCGTCAAAGTGGTCCAAATGGCACAAAATGTGGCACAAATGACCAAAATTAAAATTGCTTGCAACTACCTCACAATAGCTTACCCATCTCAGTCGTTCATGGCATTATGGCTGCCTTGACTACTGCGATTGATGAAGAGGGACCCTCTAGATGGGTCCAGGTTTGGTTAGAAATAAAAGTAGCCAGTTATTCGAAGCACTTGTACCTGTCTTTTCTTGAGTAACAATTACCATCAGTGATTCCAAAGAGCGACAGCTAGTGCACGTGCTTAGGCCAAAAATGATGCTTGATTTGAAACATGGTTTTCTTGCGATCAGAGTAACTTATTGATAATCCAGATGACAAATTTTTCCCCCAACGTGTGCAGATCGAGTTCGAAGTTTGAATGTCGCTGAGCGATGTTCCGCGTGAATGCCCCGAAGGAAATTAGCCCTGCACCCTACGGTCGCAGTTTCTCCATTGACTTCTAATAGTGTGAAGCTAATTTGCATAAAATCAACATGGCGAAAATTCGAACGATTTCAGCCAATCAGAAGATTATTCCGCTCTGTTATTTGAAGAGATGTCAATTTTTAGCAAAAACTTTGATTTGACTTCAACTGACACACAAAGACGGAAAGGGTTAATGAACGAATGTATTCATTTCGCCACCTTTTCCACATATTTTCTCTGCACTTTATCAAATATTTTGCTTTATGTCCTCTTCAACGCACGTCAATGGTCTGTTATTTAGTGTAACTTCAATATCCAGCAATAGCTCTTGTAACTCGCTGTATCTCAATTTAGCTTTTCCTAAAACTTTGTACATAGCTTATTTTGTGAGGCCGATAATTCTCTCGTATTGACCGCCCCAACACGGAGCTTTGCTCAGATTGAATTGCCACACGATAGATTGCCTTTCGAGGAAATCTCTTATCTTTTCGTCTCTCATAATGTTCATTAGCCATTTAGCAGTGGACTTAAACGTTTGAGCATTATCCGAGTAGATTTTTCTGGGTCTGCCTCTTCTCGCTATAAATCTTTGTAAGCTTGGTATTAGATTCTCAACTGTTGCGTCTGGCACCAACTCTAAATATACTGCTCTCGTTAAACTGCAAGCAATGAGTAATATATATGCTTTCCCTTCTCCATTTTTTCTTGCTTTGTAGCTTATAGGGCCTGCGTAATCAACGCCTACAACTTCGAAGGGCCTTTCTCCTTCTGTTCTGTCTTTAGGAAGTGTTACTGTCTTTGGTTTTGTAAAGGAGACTATATGAACCTTTTGCAGGCATAGTATTGCTTGCGCACTTTATTCACAAGTTTCCTCAGTCTTGGGATCTAAAATTCTTGACGAACTTTTGCCATTGTTAATTTGGGCCCTGCACACAGTGTAGAATGGCGGGCGTGCGCAACTAATCTCTCACTAAACAAGGTAGCAGAAGGTAAGCAAATTGGGTACTCGCCCTCCAACCGTCCATGACAAACATAAATACCTTGTTCATTCTTCTTTAACCCAAACTGCTGTCTTTCTTCCTCAAACTTTTCATTTCCCTCCACTTTCGATTGCTCTTTCTTTATCCAGAAGTCTCTAACTCTTTGAACTTCTTCGGTACACAATGGTCCTGTTTGTCTGTTCTCATTCTTAGCTTGACAATTCTGTATAAATCGCTTTATCCATGCTATTACTCTCATTGATTTCCTGTATTGATACTTTTCTAACGCCATTTCTAATTCATCCTTGCTTTCCGCTACTTTCAAAATTGACTTTGTAGGCTTTGCTTCAGATTCTGAATCAGCACTTGCTGCTGTTACTATATCTTCAGGCCACTCATTTGTGTTTGTCATCCATTCAGGCCCTTTGAACCATCTGCTGTTTAGCTTCTTTGCATCACAGCCTCGGCTTGCTATATCTGCAGGATTTGATTCTGTAGGGACATGTCTCCATAGTATGTAGTCTTTCTCCTTAGCTTTGCAACACGGTTAGTCACAAATTGCTTATAATGATTCTCCCCTTTAATCCAATGCAGCGCAAAACTACTGTCTAGCCAAGCATATACGTATCTGATGGGGTAGCCCTGGAGCGCTTTCTTCACATTGTCAATCAGATTTGCAGCCATGTGACCAGCTACTAGCTCTAATCGGGGGATAGTCAAACCCTTTTTTGCCAGACGAGACTTTGCAGTAATAAGTCCTTGTGAATTATTTGATTCTTGCCAAACCACCACATAGACAAGTGCAGCAACTCCATCTTGACTAGCATCACCAAATGCATGTAGATCAACAAAACTTATTTCCAAATCAGCCTTTGGAATGCTTCTCGTTATGGCTACTTTTTCTGGTAAACTTTGGATCCATTTGACCCATCTTTGCTTCAGTTTGTCGGGTAATTCCTCATCCCACTGCATATGTTCATTACAAATATCTCTGAATATTATATTTCCAATCAATGTCACTGCACTTACCAATCCAGGAGGGTCGTAAATGGCTGCCAAGTGCTTCAATACCTCTCTTTTTGTGAATTGCTTGTTATTTTTTTCTAATTGAATTGACAATGTGTCCTCTAAAGTGTCCCACATTAACCCTAGTAGCTTTCTTTCTTTGTCTTTGATACCAAATTGTTCTTTTGCAAATGACTGATCAGTGGCTTCTTCTATGTTGCTTTCTGTCTCTAAAGTGGGTCTGTTAGAGTGCCATTTATGAAGTGTAAATTTGGCCTGATTGAAAATACTGATAGCAGTGGTTTTCAGATGCTCTACTTTCTTGACTGACTCTGCACCTAAAATAACATCATCCACATATAGACTTTGCTTTATGTCAGCTACTTCATTCGGAAATTCTGCCTCACATTTGTCTTAATGGGCTCTTATGGTAGCTCCCAAAATAAAGGGTGATTGATTCAAGCCAAACAACACTCGAGCGAATCTGTATACTTCAATTGTTTTTAGGTTCCTGTCTCTTGGCCAGTGAAACCTTAAGACGTCACGATCCTGCTCTCTTATACGTATTTGGAGGAATGCTTGTTTTAAATCACCTGTCAATGTAATAGGTTGCATTCTATTTCTGGTAAGAACTTCCCAAATCTGATTTTGTAGTGGCGGCCCTGTTTCTATGCAGTCATTTAATGATGGTGATATATCATTCGCTCTGGCTGAAGCATCAAAAACTATACGTACTTTAGTACTCTCAGCAGGATCTCTGACTACAGCTCTGTGTGGTAAGTAAAATTCTCTGCGTGAATGGTGCGACTCCGTTACCTTCTCAATAATTCCTTGATTTATCTGATCTGTCAAAATCTCTTCATACTTGTCATGGAGATCTGGCTGTCTTTCTAGTCTTTGAATAAGTTTGTGAAGTCTTGCTTTACTGCCGTTCTCATTATCTGGTAAATCTGGTATATTAGGTTTCCAAATAAGACCTGTTTGATACCAACCTTCTTCACTGCGTTCAAGTTGATCTCTGAATTCTGTATGCACTGGTTCACTGTATTCTTCACCCTTCAATCCTAGAATCTCTAATGAGCATAGTCGTTCTAAATCAGCGCTTGATGACTTGGCAAAAAACATATTACTCAGGTCTGCTTCATGACCAGGTGACGTTATGACCCATCCTAGTTTGGTAAGTTCTGCTATTGGATCTCCAGGTTTACCAATTCTTGGCTTTGTGGGGGTTTTTATCCTAGAATACATACTTGCCCCCAGAATCATATGTACTGGCAATTCGTTCTTCTCACCTTTATAAGGCATTTCTACTCCATGAAGATGAGAATATTTGTGGATTATTTCTTGATATTTGGGGTTAGAGGTAGTTAACAACTCCCCCCTATCCACTCTTCCAGCTTCTACTTCAATGCTAAAATGCTCATTTAGACTTTGTAATTTGACTTGGAATACTTCTACTTTCCTGGTTGTTGTGGATATCTTCGTGTCTACTTTCCTATGCTCTACTCTCACCGGTTTCTTACTCATCAAATCTGCTAGCTTTGTCGAAATGTAAGAGCTACCAGAGCCTGCATCTAGAAGGGCTCTACACGCTATTCCATTTACCTTGACAACGACAATAGGGTATATCACTCCTTGTTCCACTGTCGAGATTAGAAGCTCTCTACGTTCTTGGTTTTGTTCCTTTTCACAAATGGAAGTGTGATGTTTTGCTTTGCAATTCTTGCAGGTACCTTTACTAGTACAATCAGAAGCCCTATGCCCAGCTCTTGTGCAGTTAAAGCATAGTCGTTTTGAACGTAAAATATCGCATTCTTGTTTCCTTTCTTGCTCTTTAATGTTAGCCTCCTCGTCTTCAAATTTCTGCATTACCTTTTGCAATCTTTGATATGAAGGCTCAAGGATCTTTTGTTTCTCGTTGATGGTAAGACGCCATTTTTTCACTTCGCTAGGGTCTTCTTCGGCTTGTAATTTCAACTCTTGTATATGTAACTTCAAATCTTCAGTTTAATCGAACTTTGCTTCGTAATTCTTAATTTGCCTCTCAAGTGACTTCCTCTCGTTTTTCTGGATAATTTCATCGGTCTCTTCGGATATAAACTCTAAGAATCTGAGCTTTCCATCGATTGTTTTCGTTTCGTTCGTTATGTCTGTCATTGTAAGCATATGGCCTTCGCTAAATAACTCACAGAAAATGCTTGAAAAATCCACTATTCTCCTATCTGGGGTGCCACTTGTCGAAATCCTCGATTAGATTGACACAATAAAAAGTCACTCGTGTACGTTTTTGAATTATAGTCTCAACAAAACACAACAAAACAACGCAACAAAATGCAAAACGAAAACTCTCAGTCACATCACGTCCATTCGAAAAGTCGAAGTCTCTTCAAAGGATTAGAAGTCACAGTTCTCTCTATGGGAGATTCGGAGGAGTACTTCAGTTCTCCACAGGCCTTTGCCATTGTGAACGACTTGAGTCAGTTGATCTCAGAACCCACACGAGTCCCTGATCGCTAAAGGGACAAAGCAAATACTCTTAGATCTTTTTCTTACATCTAACCCAAACATTTGCTCCAAACCTATTATAGACTCTCCTCTTGGTCACTCTGATCACTGTCTCATCACCCTGCAGCATGACATCCTTGTCTCCCATCAGGATAAGTCTTTCTCCACTCAAAGGTATTTCACTTTAGCAGAGCTGACTGGGCCTCTTTTCGCACCTTTTACTCCTCATATCCCTGGTACTCTGGCATCTCTAATGATCCTTCCTCTTTTGCCCATTTTTTACAAATGGAATTTTACTTGGTATGTATCGTTTCATTCCCTTTTCCTATAAACCTGGCAAGAAAAATTATCCAAAATGGTTCAATTCACAGTGTGCTAAAGCTGTGAAGACTAAGAACCATCGCTTCAAACAGTGGAAGTTCCTTCAAACTCCACAATCCAGAGCTCTATTTGTGCAAGCACGTAATCTTTGCTCAAAAACTATTAACAGTGCCAAAACCTCATCTTGTTGACTGACCTCATTCTTTTGGACGCAGCATGCTTTTTCATCAACTGTACGTCACCCCCGTTCCATCGAAAGAATGAAATTCGGCCTTTGGTTACCAATATACAATATCAAAGAAAGAAGCCTTTCAATGACTCTAGCCAGCTTGTTGTGCAAGACTAATTTTGAATTCGTTAATATTTTGACTGGAAACTTTAACTGGGAAGAATAGCATTTGACCTCAAAGACACGGAAGGTCAGAAAATCCGAAGTCATAAAAATAACAATACAGAACTGGAGCAACGATAGAAATAGTAACAAAAATATGTACCTAGAAAAAGGGAACAATGCAAATAGCACAATTGGTTATAATGAAATCATACGCGTCGACAATCCACTTGGCGAGGAGAATTAGTTCATTGCGCTAATAGCTTAACTTACAGAGTTTATGCATCATTGGAAGACCTCGGCATTTCCAAACTATGTTCTTTCATGAGAATGAGAGCGAGCTCCGCAGATTCATTTGAACAACAGAACAAGGAAATATTATCACAATATGCTTGCTCTCTGAGAAAAACAAGGGCGTCGAAACGACTTGAAAAGTGGAGGGGCCTGGAAACGAGGGTCGGGGATGCGTTCGGAATTCTGACAGTCTATGTTGGGCTGGAGCATCATTTTCAAAGCTTTTGAAATATGAGCAAGTGAAACATGGTCTTTTATAATACTTTCTTATGTAAAAATGATTAAAAAGAGTGAAGCATTATCTTATGTAAAATAAATGGAGGGTGCCACACCCCTGAGTACGATCTTGTGCAACTACCGGCTGCTTTTGGCCCCTAGTATCCTGCTGCTATGAGATAGACGATCCCGACATTTTGTGTTTGCATCAATAGTTGTTTTGCAACAAACTGCTACGTAGGAACTTGAGTAAAAACTTCAAATTAGGCCTTCTTCCATCCTTCAATCATAACCAGCCTTTTCCATTTTTGCCAAGGCATCCCACATTTGGACATCACCTTACGTCATCCCTATCATCACATCACACAGGTCATTCCGTAGCTTTTGTTTATTTCATCTAGCCATTTCGCTTATTCTGCACACTACCTCCTTTTTATTGTTATTTGGTAATTCGTGTGTAGTAATTCGTCAGCTAAATTTGTGAATATTGTTATAATGCTAGTTATATTCATATATTTGATTTCATCATGTTAAGTAACGTTGGTTATCTGTTCCTATGTGTTCCGTTTCCTTTTGCCTCGTCATCAGAATTCTAAATCTTGCATAATCATCATCTCCCACAGGTACTGTCATCATGTCATCATATTGCTTGTCCATGACGTGCGTTTATTCTTAGTACACTGTTGTTTGTTGTGTTGTGCTGCACTACCGTTCAAAAAGTGTTGGGACGATTCGAAGTTTCGAGGGAAGTTTACGTTGAAAACTTTAAAAAACATGCATTTGATCCTCTCTTATCAAATAGGACAGCCGAGTATTACCATGAAATTTTTGCAAGACATTGTTTACGTTTCAAGGCTTTTCAGTTGCGCCACAGTATTCGAAAAAGATTAAAAGAACAATTTTTCTAGGCCAAAAACATGAACATGGCATTTATCAAGCGTCATGAAATATCATACGAGAAGCGTTTGGAAATTGTTTTTTACAAAAATAGTGGTAAAAGCTATCAAAAAATTGCAACAATTGTGGGCTGCTCAAAAAATGCAGCTTTCGCTGCATGCAAAAAGTTCTTTATATTTAGAACCGTAACAAATCTGACAAGGGTTGGTAGACCAAAGAAGATCAAGAGGCCAAGACATGAGAAGTTTTTACAGTATTGAGAGTGCTGCGATGTAGTAGGTTTGGACCTTTACAAAGCATCGTGTTGGCGTGAAAAAAGTCTAACTTTTGAAGCATTAGCAAAAAACACAGCAAGAAAAATCATTAATACATATAGCTTTTAAAGCCGCATAAGAAAAAGAATCCTCATTGATAACAAAATTAATCACAATAACTTAACGTTGCCACATACAACGTGTAGAAGCAAAGTCGACGTTATCATTCTTTTATCGAATCGTCCCAACACTTTTTGAAGGGTAGTGTACTATGCCATTGCATTGCCCCCTTAGTTCCGTCATATGTTATAATTATTTTGGTACGTCATGTGTATTAATATGCATTAAGCGTGTAATGTTCTATGTAGTCAGTCGTTATGTGAAGCCATCCTTAACATTTGT
This sequence comes from Mastigias papua, assembly GCA_964019165.1. NCBI lineage: Eukaryota > Metazoa > Cnidaria > Scyphozoa > Rhizostomeae > Mastigiidae > Mastigias > Mastigias papua. The sequence continues at coordinate 5,284,041 of OZ025272.1, forward strand.
CGTGAGGTTCAGTCAAAGTTGTTGATCGTGTTTAGGGTATTGTGGTGCCATTTTGGAATTTGTTGCTGTGGTTACCGTATCAAGAGTCCGCATAAAAGGAATAAAGATAAGACTTCTTTTTGTGACTTATTATTGTGTATATTTGTATATCTGTAAACCCTGTTGTTTTCAATATATATGTGTAAAATTATGTTCAATGTTTGTTAGTCGTAGATCAGTTCGTTAACACAATATCGCGTATCTCTTGCTCCGTGCTCTCTGCACGTTAAATAAGACTTCATCTTTCCACTCTAACCATCAACGAGGACAGGCTCAACAGATCTGTTTCCTCATTGCTATATTTTGTGTGAAAAGACGTGACATATTGAGGCCACCGTAAATATCACTTAAAAGATTGCAGTGAGTACCAATCAAAGATTTTGTGTGATTTGGTGCGGCGGTTGCTGGCCTCGATTTGGCTTTATTGATGATGCAACATAGCAGTGCGAGCATCAGGCAAGAGCGACACAGTGAGGTTTCCACAATGCTGACTGTGGCAGCAAAGTGATACGTATTAGCAGCAATATGAGTGGAAGAAGTGGACAAACTCGTGGATGTAATTTCGATTCTGAACACAGTTACAAATTTATTGATTTTGAAGGTATTTGATGTTCTATTTCGTTTACCATTTCTTTAAGTTGTAGATGACCCATGATAGAAATTTATAGAGTGAGCCCACAATGGATGACTTAGTTATGGGCTTTGGAAAAACATTATCTCCACGAAGTGTTGAAAAGTAAAGAGAATATGTACGTTGGACTAAGGTCCTTTCATAAACTGCCCAGCTGGGATTTTGACGTCACTATCAAATTCCCTCAAGTTATGATTTTGATTCTGATTTTGGATTTTAAAGGTTAACTATTAAAACTTAGTGTACAATTGTTAAGCACTTGCTGTATCTGTGATGAAATTTTGTTTCATTGACTAACTGTCCTGGCCAGGCTGCTTGATTAGATGATATTATTGTTTTTGTGTATTTTGTAATGCTAGGACTAAAGTTTTAAAGGGCATGACCAAGCAAAAATTAGCATCTAGGTGATAATTTCAGCTTGTTGAATAACTGCATGTTTCTATTTTTTTTGAAGGATTGATGTTCCTACTATCAAACAATGATAAGCTGTAAAAATAAGAATCTGTGTTTTGTAGCTATTTCCAGATAAATGTGTAAATGATAGGTACTTGTCATATTACTGGAATTATCTTTGAAGATAGTTGTGAAAAAGGGAAAATTACATCAACTTCAGAAGATGAAAGGCATTCCTCATATAAACTGCATTTCAAATGGAATGACCCTACAGTAATTTTGATGGGCTGTTCTATGCACCAAAAGGAAGCTTCCAGGTCTACATGCTTCATTTGGTGGAAATTTTGAAGGTCAAAGTTGAGGAACACAGTGAACATTTGTTTTGTGAGTCTGTTACCATAATTTTGAAAAACATAATTTCAAAGTTTTTGAGTATCTCTCCTGTGCTAAACTTATGGTTAAAAGGAAGCCATTGGGGAGGAGATGTCCTAGAAATGGCTACTCTGAGCACTTATGGGAGGCACAAATTGTAGCCCTTGTAGAAACTTTGCTAGGGGTCATTCAATTAGTACATACACTCCAAAATGGCTAAAATTTGACCCCCCCCTTCCCCTTGTATGCACACGTATGCTTGATATGCACCCCCTTTTGTGTACATACTCTTGGTTGTTTGAACCCCCCCCCCATCTCTAAAAGAAGCTTTCTAGACATCCAAAACCACAGAGAAGGACTTTTAATGCATTCACTAGACATGAAAATGATCACTACAAATATATTTCATGAAAAATCTATAATATTGTTCAAGCAAAACACCATTATACTAGAACAGGGGGTGTCAAATTCATTTGGCCCAAGGGCCATATAGGGTATAATATGACGCCACAATGGAGGGGCTTTCAAATATACATAACCCATCACTTGCTTCCTATCTGGCACGCTAGACAATGGTGAAAAACTCAGTATTCAGCCTTGTAAATGCCGCTAGTAAATGCCACTTTTACAATGGGAAAGATATCACTAGGTTTCAGTTTATTCAAAGTTCCTAGGGGGCCACATTGACGGGTTCAGCCTGCGGGTGGTAATGTATGTTTGACACCCCTATGCTAGAAGCAATGTCAACTGAATACATACTACATTAATTAAATGTCGGTGAAAGGTCCTTTGCAAATGAAAATATTGCAGGATGTCTGCAAAAAGCTGATAATTGTTTGCTTTGTGTACATACTTAATGTATCAACCCCCCTTCCCCCTTGTACGAATTCATACACATTTGCTGGACCCCCATCCCCCTTTGTGTATACATACTAAATGAATTACCCCCTATATAGTATAGGGTTGGTCACAATCCTATATTCATGAACTACTTTCCTTATTAGCGGCACCTGTTGCACTATATTTCATTTAAGGCTGCTGTGCTGTAGGTTTAAAGACAAATGAATGGAAGCATTATTGTTAAGATATACAGTAAATACAAGTAATGTGAGTCCATTACTCTCTTTAAATAAAATGAAATATCTTTATAGGCTCAAACTTTTGAACTCTTAAATTCTGCGAACAACCAATCCTTTCTTTCTAGGACTGAATGGAAGGAACCATGCAGCCTTTGTAGCAACTTTGATAAGGATGTTGGAAGATTTGCATATGTGTGATCCCTTTTCTTTTGTTTCAGTAGTGATCTTCTTAATGCTGCAATGCTTTGCTAATATTAGACAATTCAGGTGATTTTGATCAGTTTTATGGGCTGAACTTATACTGGTAGTCCTCTTTCCTACCCTATTTTAACATATCTTGGGTTCATTTTTGTCTTTGTTTAAATTTGCTCATGAAATTGCCTCATTTGGGTTCTTGGAGACTTTGGTTTCCTTATTTATTACAAGAGTTTATAAAATAGACAGTATTAATAAGTTGATGGCCATTGTGTTCCTCTGACAGCATGCAAATGGGTCAAAAGCTTTTTTCAATGCCTCATTAGTGGCCACTGGTAGTAAAAGCCCTGTTTTTGTTCATTTCTAACATGTAGTGTCCATTACATAATGTCCGTTACTGGAGAAGATAGCAAAATAGGAAAAAATAGTATAATTTAATGGTCTGTTTTAATCATTCTACAGCAAAACAAGAAAATTTGAAGACTGAGGGATATGATGAATGTTGCATGGATTTGAAAAAGAAAATTTTATTTTCATTTTATTGTTTTTTGTAACGGACATTAAATTCCAGAGCACCGTCTTAATTTTACAGAAAAAAGATGTGCGAGTAATGTACATAGTTGAAAAATGTATACTTTGCATCAATTGATAGTGAAGAAAGAAGGAGAGGAGTAGTTGCTTAAAAATTGTAAGCAAAGAGTAGTATATTATGTTGACAAAATATTGTTACTTTTCATTTTCTACTAGAAACTGTACAGTACTTTGCAAAACAGGTTGAATGCCAAAAAATATTTAAGACAAAACAAGCAAAGTCATGTTTTTGAAAGGCGTAAAGTCGGAAGAGTTTTTACCCAGATTTATGGATCTACTTGAGGGACTTTAACAATTCACATCGCGGCTACTCCAAACCCTGGTTGTTAGGTTGTTAGGAAATCTCCAACCCCCCTACTATTCCAACCCCACCTTCTGTTCGGGGCTTAAGAGAAAATGGTCATGAATAAATATTCAAAGTAGTTACTTCTGTTTGAAAGCAACAGATTGGAGAAATAGCCTCATATGAAGCCCTTAATCATAATAGAAAATTCAATAGTATTAGCTGAGAGCTTTCTGAGATTTGGTTTTGCTGAGATAAGTGGCGATATCCCTAGTAGTGGGTGTTTAAATATCAGACAACCTAACAGTAAAAAAATTTGAGTTTTCTCGATTTTCCTGTAGTTGACTCACTAATGTGCATACAGCAAGCCCTCAACCACCATCAGATCATGATGCACTCCTATGTTACTAGTAAATTTCCGCTTGAACACCTCTCTCTGCCCACTGTGAAGTAGTGATTTATCCAGTGCGGGGCCATAGAGGCCACATGGACCACACGGGCCACTGGGCAGTATGGGAAGCTAATTCTCTCATTTCTTTTAGAACCTGGTAGTTTAGATTCTTCAAACAATATTTTAAAAGGCATATGACAAGTGTCTGTCTGTGTTCAGTTTTTACCCTCCTTTGTTGTTAGTCCTAATTATAGTCATGGGTGATTCTAGCCAAGGGGGATAGGCAAGCAAGTGTACCCTTAGAATTGGCATATAAGCTCTAGTGCACACTTCTCGAAACTGTATTAACTGCCTTGTGTGAATAGAGAAAGAGAGACAATACTTGCAAATTCATAACCTGTGTGCATGTTTTTCAAAGTGTGACAAAGTAGCTGATAGCACTCGCAAGGAAGTGTGCAAGTGGCTTTACTGGTTATTATAGCTGATAATATCTTCTATATCAACTACCTAAAGAAGAAGCACAAACCAACATATGTCTAGACTGAGTCAGTTTATAGTTTCAGTTTCTCTCTTTTAGTTCAGTTCGTCCATTTTATCCTTAATGGTAGGACGTTAGTTTGTATATAGTTATCAGTGCGTTATGTATATATTCTAGGTATGACAGTGCATTGTCTTGTGTACGATCTACACAGCGGCCGGGATATCTCGGTAGTTGGGAACACTTTGCGACCCTGTATTACATATGAAGAACAACCGACACTTCCCATCCCTTGCAGACAATTGATATTATGCTAATGCGCGATTGCACAAAAGAACTCTCAACACGGCTGTAGGGATGGCGTACCGAAATTAATATTACGTACATTTGTGTATAGATTTCAGCAGACTTCGTGTAACGGGCCAGTTCGAGTGCCACGCTGGAAGGTTTGCATTTAATACCTAAGCTGAGTTTTAGTGAGATCATAAGATAGGGTGAAACATCTCGGATACCGAGAAAGCCCTACTACCGGGATGAAAAGTGATCATGTAATCAGGCCCTTAGCTGAAGTCAGGAAAGTGACATTTGCGCCTATAGTATGATAATAAGGATGTAAAAGGAACTTGTGGCCTATTTTGTAGTTTGCTGTTGCTTTGTTTGTCCCTCTCTAGGAGAAATATGGGTGAAACAGAATTGCAGACATGTTAGCTTTCGAATACACAGACTGTTGAACTTTAAGTTCTCAGAATATAATGTTGTCCGAGAATTTCTGAAAACTTCTCGTACCGGATTTGTTCCATTTGAAAAGTGGTAATGAGATTGTGAATTTGCCTTTTGTTTCTTTCTAGATGCTGATACCTCTGGTTTAGCTACTTCTAGATCAGTTGATATTCAGAGAAATGTCACGTCGATTAGTGAAGCAAGAACAAGTCTAGTTGCAAAAAGTTTTCAACATAGCATCCCAAGTCATTTACTTATCATTGCACTCCTTGAACACATATGTACTTTGTATGACCCTAAAAGTTCCAACAGGGAACTTTTTCGAGGTATGTTTCTTTCATGCAACTTTCTAGCCGAATTCTGTAAGTTTCTCGCTGATTTATTGCTACTTATTGATGCTCGATAGAGCAGATGCATAAATAGGGGGTATGGGAGTGTAGCGCTCCCAATAATAGAGAGTTTACGAATCGGTGCGTAAGTCACTACGGCTACTCATAGAGACCTGGATTCTAGCGCGGTCCAAGAATTGAGGGGAATCCTCGCCACATACTACTCAACTCTGCTACTCTGTTTGACGTGAGTTTACGTACCAGCCACTACGTTGCAGTTTTACAGGTTAGATTCAGCTTTCTTTTACTCACCTTGCTTCCCTGCAATATTTTTTCGTCTCAACAGTTCTTATTTTATGTCCTGTTTTTTTTGATGTTGAGATGTGCTTTTGTTTATTACTTTCAGATTTTACACGACGTGCAAAATATGGCTAATGCTCCGGGAAAGGAAGCCAGCAAAAATACATTATCACGTGTTCGTATACATGCATTTGAACTTTATATTGTCGTTTGCATGAGTTACTCCAACTGAATAGATATAACCTTATTCCAGAGAAACTCAGATCGCCTCATGACTGAGTGTAATAAGTGACATTACATTTCTCGTATAAAATCCCCCTACTTGTATTCACATTACATGGCTATTTTAGTCAAATATAACTCTTGTTGATAATATTTTAACATAATAAAGCAACTGTTACCTGCGTAGCTTAGGGAATATTGTATTAACTGATCTTTCTTAAAAAAATTAGCAACTGTTTGGCAGATATCTCAAGAGTGATCCTTAGTGGCTCTATGCACTGTTTCATTTGCTGAGCTTTTGAGCTCTGAAGTAGACTAGCATCATGTATCAGTGAGCCATTCCTGTATGCTTGTTGCTTTAATATAGTATTGTACCTAGAATCATGAAGATAATTACTAAGGTTTTGCCACTCATGTGTTTTTTGTGTGTTTTCTCCAACTTGTAGATTATGTTTGTCTCTATAGGCGAAAAATGGTTTGGCCTAGAGACCATGATGTTTTGCTGGCAAGAGAAATTCTAGTAGTAAAGCTATTTTCTTTCAAATTTGGCTCTAGGGAAAGGGGACAGGTGTGGGGCAAGGTTGCTGAATCCTTAAATTTAGTGCAACATTTAAGATTTAATGTTGATCAAAGGGGTGTTAGGGAGAGATATGACAAATTCGAAAAGGCCTATCAGAAACGCATGAGGGAAGAAGAAAGAGCAAGTGGAATAAATCCAGAAATCAGTGAACTCGATGAAGCGCTTGAGATTATTATTGAACTTAGCAGCATAGCAGAAAAAGAAATAATTGAAAACCAAAGTGCTAAAAATAAACAAGCTGATAAAAAGAGAATCGCCAGAGAATATTAGAAAAAGGTCTATCAATGGGTTACTTCAGATAAGGGGTAGAGAGGGCATAGAAAGGTAGCAGCAATAAGACATCAGATGTTGGCATGATTGAATACTTGGAGGAAAGAAAGGCACGAGAAGAAAGTCAAAAATATAGATATTGAAATAAGGGAAAGGCACTTAGCACTCGAAGAAAGTAAGCACAGTGACATCCTTATCATAAAGAGGAATGAACTAATTTTAAAAGAAAAGAAGTTGGATATTCTGGCAAAGGGGCATGTTGGAAATCTAGAGCTTTCTAGCTGGTTTAATCTAGGACATTACATAGTGCTTTATCATCATATAATCAACATAACATTACGTAATGCTATATCATCATGATACCATCTCTAGAATTTTCTTATATTAAACTATAAAAAGGGAGTAGAAACTGTAGTTAATAGTAGAACAACATCACTGTAGAGAGAATATGATGGTGGACTTACGAACATAAACTTCTAAACATCGCGTGAATTTCTTGTCATATCTGCGGAAGTACCAACACTTGGGAAATACTAGGACGGCTATCGGCCTGAGTGGATAAAGTTCCACTCATTCGTGAATCTTTCAGTGTCACGGGAATAAGGAGGGCCAATTCCCCACAGGGCAGTAGGAAAGGGAAAAGAGGGATATGGAATTGTTAAGTGCTATGAAAAAAATAATCGAGCAACAACAGGAAATAATCAAAGAGTTGCAGGAACAGAAAAACACTTTATCTTCATTGGAGAAGAAACAATAATTCTGTGGAGATATGCATTGTGTGTCAAATCCTTTATAGTTTTATATATGCACTATATGCACACAGACATACATACATACATACATACATACATACATACTTACATACATACATACATACATACATACATACATACATACATACATACATACATACATGCAGACATTTTGTGTATATCTTTATCTGTTAAACAATTTCATCCTGACTTTGATTCTGCCATGTGCGGTAATTATGAAAAAAGCTGTTTTGGTGCATTTGGTAGCTTTTAAGAAAGCTATTTGTTGCTGGTCTGTATGCATTGATACCGAGAATACTCTCTGTTGAAGTACTCATCCATGGTTGATGGTTGAACACCCAAATAGGTGGATGTGTTGTTTCCATACAAGCAAGTCACTGCATTGTGTAAGAGGGCACTAACAACATAAGCTTTCCCAACAGCACTGAGGCCTATCTTAAGATCTCTCTTGAAGTCTGTAAACTTGAAATAGTTAACAATATCTCCAAGGAGCCATTCAACTGAGACTCTAACTTGGCTCATGGATTAATTGAAGGCTCGCTCTGCAGGGGATAGTACAGCTCTCCTTGCCAACGGACACTATAGATGGACTCTATGAGGGTAGGCAGGATCACCATAGATGCAAAATGGTTGACCTGTTGGTGAAAAATAATATGTTTCCAGCTCCTCCAGAAGACCTGACATTGCCAACATCCCTCTGTCATGGTCCAAACAAATTGGCAATAATACCACTGGGTGTGACAACTGACTGAAATTTAATCGCATGAACTCTCATATGGCCGTCGTAAACTACCCGTTGGTTTTGTTTTGGTCTACAGATTGGTCTAAAAGTGCCATCGATAAAACCCGAGCAGTTATCGAGCGCGGTGCCTTTTTGTAAATTGCATCAGCAAATCGTAGTAAATTCCTACTAGAAAGAAAAGGTTGGTCTAAACTTAGCAAAAGCTCTCCTTGTGTGTCAACAATAAAATCGATCACCTTATTGTGTATCATGCATATCTGTGCAACAGGCCTACCAAACCTCGTTATTAAGTCTGCTTATCGACAAGGGTATGCTAAACGTTTCAAACAGGTGCAAAGAGCCTCAACAGAGTCGACAACAAATCCATTTCCATACCTGAAGACCTCGGGAAGATGTAGCGAAGGAACGAAGTTGTAGGTGTCACCTTTTTTAAAACGAATCTCGACTTACATTGACTTTCATCCATGTCCTCTAAAACAAACCGATCATAATGTCGATAAGGCAACATACCATGACGGTTATTCCACCTATTGGCATTATCGAAAATAAGTAGCTCGTCATCCAAAACGCCACAAGGATCATGCCGTGGTCCTCTTCTTTTCCTCTTCTATGTCAATGATCGCTCTTGTAGTGTCAAAAACTCAACTGTGTCGATGTATGTTGACGATACTAGCCTCTCTTACAAATCTAAAGCCCTAACTCAGCTGAATGAGGCTATAAACCACGATTTCATGAGCCTTGAATCCTGGTTGCTAGGAAATAAGATCTCGCTAAATATTGCAAAAACTCACACAATGCTTATGTGTTCCAAATCTAAACAGAGAGCTCTCATAAGCCAATGAGAAGTTTGGCATTAAAGTAAAAGATGAAAATTTAAAAATAGGTGAAAAGATAAAATACCTTGGAGCACAAATTGATCAAAACTTGGAATGGAAGGAACATATTAAATATGTCTCATCAAAAGTTGCAGGAGCTATCGGTTTTATAAAATACACTAAAGGCCAGTTTACACGATGCGTTTTTTTCATGCGTCTGACTCATGAGTCAAAAACGCATGAGTTTTGGACTCATGAGTCAAACCGTTTAGACGATGCGTTTGTGACTCATGAGTCATTGTTTTCATAATTTGCAATCGAACTGTTTGACAATGTGGGTGAAAGAAGAGCGGGCTCTTCTACGAAAAAGTTTGCTATTTACTTACTGGCAGTAGGTATACTAAAAGTTCAGAAAATGTCGAGAAAAAGAAGACAATGGGTATAGGAGTGAATGCTGCTGCGAGATGCACGCAGTGCCGACTATTCACTGGCTAAAAAGCTACAGCTGGAAGATAACAGTTTACGGAACTTTTTGGTAATGGACAAAAAAAGTTTTGTAGAACTTCTGGAAAAGATATGCCCAAATATTCAACGAAAACGAAAAAGGACTAACATTAGAGAGCCACTCTCGCACGAAGAACATTTATCATTGACACATTTTGAATGACATCCCATAAAACAGGTTCTTTCAGAACCAGTTCAATCAGTTTGACAGTCTTCCTTTAACTATGAAGTCCCACTTTGCGTCGAGAAGTGTTCAGAGTAGAGTGGTCAACACAAGTTTGCAATCATGTGACTTGCCTTTGCACTGTGATTGAGTAATTACGTTAATCCTCTGAGTTGTCGCAAGAAAATAGAACGTGTTCTATTTTCGCGTGTCCATCGCAAGAGCGATTAACATACCTTTAGAACTATGGTTGACTCATGAGTCAGACGCATGAAAAAAACGCATCGTGTAAACGGGCCTTAAGAAGTTCATTCCAAGGAGTTGCTTAAATAACTAGTAAAGAAGTATTGTGGAGCCATATTTCCGCTATTGTTGCTCTCTGTCTGGGGATGTTGCAGCTCAGCAGAAAAAGACCGCTTGCAGAAGCTCCAAAATCAGGCAGCAAGAATAATAACCGGCAGCAGCTTTACCACCCCAGCCCTGCCGCTAACAAAAGTATTGGTATTTAGGGCATTAAATTATCTTCCCTCATTATATTTAACCGAACATTTTTTGAGAAATTCACAAGGATCCTTTCAAACCCTTCGAAATACCTCTACTGATTTGAAGCTGCCATTATACAAAACTGTAAATTACCAGAAATTCTTCTCGTTCAGAGGAGTAAAATACTGGAATTGCCTCTCAGCTATATGTTTCATATATCTCATATTTGATTGTTTAGGGAGGGTTGCCCTTCAACGGAAGTTGTTTTACAAGGGGCCCTCCAATAGAAACTAATTACAATAATACAATAAAATACTAGAAAATAAGGAACCATAGCATTAAAAACCTATTAACAATGACACGATATTTACAGTATAAAAGGAAATAGTCAACCCTGTATTGATTTTTTGAAACCACCCAGGGAGGATGCCGACTGAGACTCAGCAGGAAGGCTATTCCATAGTTTAGCTTCCTGGAAAGAAAAACATTGTTGTTCATTTGCTGAACTTCTCTTTGGCAACCTTAAATCAGTCTCTGTGTTCCAGAGGCTGCGGTAGGAGCATGCTGAGTTTTTGGTGAAGAGGTTACACAAGTATTGAGGAGCCAAATCATTGAGCGACTTGAAGACAGTTGTTTTGGTTTCATTACCAATGAGTTCTTCAATGGTCTTCCATCCCAACTTTGCAATAAGTGGTCTGCTTGGGGTATCAAAGCTGCTATTTGTTATTATCCTAGCAGCACGATTTTGAAGTTTGTGTAGCTGGTTGATGTCTGTAGACCCAGCATAACCCCAGACAGAACAACAGTATCGAAAGTGGGGCTCAACAATACCATTGTAAAGAGTTTTCAAACTTGCCTTAGGCAGAAAGGATTTAGCATGCCTCAAAAATCCAATCGCCCTGGAGACCTTTGTAGCAGCCGCATTGATGTGCTCTTTCCAATCTAAAGAGCAATCAATTTGCACTCCAAGGTACTTTGTCTGTTGAAAAACCTCGTCCAAACAAGCCGTAACATTATATAGCTTTAAAGCATCCATGTAGATAAGATTTTTTAATATTTAACTTTTTTCTCCTTCTTCATAGGTTTTAATATTGTATACTAGAGTATTATTTTAACTTGTATTTTACTTTTAATTTAATTTAGTATATCATTAACTTGTAGGTTTTCAGCTGAGAGCCCCTAGTAAACCAGCGCTTGCTAAAGGGTTACCGTCTTATATATAAATTGAAATTGAAATCGATATGAAGAATAAAACCAAAATGTTTGATGATACGAGTGGTCTTTAGTCCAATGTTTACGCAAACGATGTAATAGCCATAATTGTAGACTTCACTACACGCTAGGTAACTTATTTACTTATAAATGAAGTATAGACAGATAATTAGAATGCGAAAGGTTCAGCGAGATGACTTGCGTCCCTACCATTGAACCTCATGAGTACTTGTCTCTTTCGTGCTTGTTTCTCTCTCTTCTCTCTGTGTGACAATGGCTATATATTTACATCATCATCAGCTACGGTTGGGTCGTGTCCGATCAGCCATGGCCTCCTTCACGAACTTTCTCCATCTCTCCCTATCTCTTGCCATCTCCACCGCCACACACACTCAACCAAACACTTTTACTACATCCTCAATGAATCGTGTCTTCGGCCGACCACGTCCCTGCGGTCCATATGCCGAACCCAGAAGTAATGCTCTGTAAGTTCCATTTCCCTCTCTCAAAATGTGGCCAGCCAAACCAAGCTTCCTTTGCAATATGGAATCTAGAAGCCTTGAGTCTGGTTGCATTTTTGTCAGGACCTAAGGACGAAAACAAGTACGTTTACAATACAGACAAAACCTAGTGACGAAAGCTAATTAATCGGAAATGCATATCCGGTATCAAAACTTGATTTGGTTACTAAATGAATGGCAAAGTGTGATTACTCATAAAAATAGCATGACTTACTCATACATAACAACTCGATACTTACGTAGATGAACAAGAAATAATAATTATTTCCCACTCGTTCCGACACCCTGACCACAGATCCCCTTGAGACAGAACCCAGACCCCCATGATCCTCCTCTGACCTTAGCTTCAGACAAACTCGGGCGAGATCTGCGAGTTCAGCTCAGTAGAACCTTAACTTACACTATGCTTTTAATTTTTATACAAAATTTTATCAGATTCACCATTTATCTACTGCCATGGCAGAAAATAATTGTAAGGATGCGGAGCATGCTTCGGACGTATATGTAGAGCTAAAAGAGCGGGATGATGATCCGGAGCAGGCTCCGAAATACCCACTAGAGCTCTTTAAGATTAAGGATTCTATTATCAAAGAAGTCCTGGAGGCGATTAACCAGCGCGTGATTAACCATGCGAGCTACGTTGGAGGTGTGATAGGCCCACCCCAAAACTCCATCAAAAGGGTGTTTCAACCTGGAATGAAACGGCCTTATCCTCCCCCTGTATATGACACAGACTCCGTGTCATTGCATGTCAAATCTTGTAGCCCCCTTGTGCCAGTATGCATTCCTAAAGATGAATAACACCTTGACAGCGCTTTTAAATGTTACAGATTCATGGTGATTCAATGTTGACAAATGCAAAATTAACATAAGCATATTTCTTGACCTTTAGAAGGCATTTGGTACGGTAGACCATGGAATTCTCCTCTCAAAACTATCCAAATATGGGATTGCAGGGACCCTTCTTCGGTGGTTCACATTCTACTTGACTAACAGAAAACAATTCTTTCAAGTAAATGGCCAGAAATCCCACATAACACTTGTTCAATGTGGTATACCTCATGGATCGTGCTTGGGGCCTCTCCTCTTGGTCCTGTATTTCAATGACTTCGAAGAATGCCTCACAAAATGCACCCAAAATATGTACGCGGATGATACCAGCGTAACTTGTTCTGCTGAAGACATTGATCAGTTGCAATGATCTAAAAGCTGAGGCTGAACAAATTGCAGAATGGTTACGGCAAAATAAGCTGAGTTTAAACACTGACAAAGCGGAGTTTATGGTAGTAAGTCACAAACTACATCCAATCGTATCCTTGGGCCAATAGAGATAAGCATAAATGGAGAATCAATCAAGTGAGTGAAAAAGTCAAGTACCGTGAGATTACTTTGGATGAAAACCTAACATGGACTGAGCATTATAAAGAGCTCAAATGTAATATTAAAAGTGCCCTCTCTTCCCTACAGGAACTTAAGAATATACTATCACAGCCTGAACTTGATCAGGTGTATAAGGCACTGTTTGAAAGTCATCTGAGATGCAGTGACGAACTATGGAGCAATTTATCGAACACACAGCTTGAACATCTTCAACACCTACTGAATAGAGCAAAAACGTTGATAGAGAACTCTAGGTTAAAGTATGGGTGGAGATGCAACTGGTTGTCAGTTTCCAATATAATACAATTTTACAAAGCAATATTGATCTATAAGATAGTGAACGGTCTCTGCCCAGACAACTAAAAGGGAAAGTTATTCGTGAAAAGTTTGTTGGTACTACAGAACTTCACTATAGCACGAACAAGCGGGAATATTCTTTAAGCATACTGAGAGCTTTTTTCGTCCGACACTCGTCAGAGTATGAAACGTCGGATAACGACCGAAAGGTGAACCGAAATATATAGCCAGATATGGGTGCACGTGATATGATGAGTAATGCGTCTATTTGGCCCTATGATTGGCCAATTAGCACCTTTTCACCATTGTTTACTTGAAGAGTCCAAGTGAAAAACGAACTCTTTTTGCTTACACAAGACTGGGTTTTGGAATCAGTTTACATTAAGAATCACTTTTGTTTGGTAAGCTTGATCCCCTAGCTGAAATACTAATAAAGAGGGTAAGATTTAGAGAATATTCTCCCGTGGCACATCCGACACACCACTATTGGTCTTCCTATATCCCTTGCAAATATATCCATGTCTGGCGCGAATATGATGAGATTATTATTATAAATATTACATTGGAGAGACCCTGGCACTCATCTTTCAGAGACACCCAGATTCATATTGAAGCTGCAGCAAAGTAGTATATTTGTCTATTTCTCAATCATCTCCTTGCATCCCTTGTATGCTTTTTTGAAGCCCTCGGAGCATTTGTATATTGTTCAAATTTGAATTTCTTCTCAATGGATAATCTAACAGAATCTGCTTAGATGGGTTAAAGGAAATATTTCAAAGCCCCTCAAAGTGAGCTCATATGATGAAATGGGAGTAAACATTTGTTCTCCGCTTTGGCTTTTGGCATGTACTCAGATGTCTACTGACCTCAAATTATGCTAGTTACGTTGATATTGAGAATATATTATGATACAAACTTGCCTGCTACTATCATTGTTTACTCTTTGACAAGGGAAAACCCCAATTTGTTGTCTTTAATGATTAAGTTACGATCTCAAATTTTTTCACAAAAGTGCTCTTAGAAATAGTTAAGCAGACGAACAGTTTACGTAGATTCCAGAGTTGCCAACATTTTACGTTTCCTCTGAACTATCAGCAACCTACTAGTTTTAGTCAATGTTTGTCTATTTGATCATAGATTTGTCTGTTGCCCATCGCTGCGAATAAGGAGATAAGGGGATTACAATCAACATGTAGAGGAGACTTTCAGGTTTCAGAAATGCTGTGAATCATTTTGAGAAATTTTCGAGAGGTACATAGCAACATTGGGAAGACCTACACCCTACATCATTATTGTAACCTCAGAAAATAGAGGGCTTTTGTAACTGTGAAAAATTTTTGTAGACAGCAGTGCGCAGTGCATCTAGGCTGCTACGAACGGGAATGCAAACATTATGAAATTTCACCCTTAACTTTGTATATTTAAGCCACAGACATATAAAATATCTATAGGTTATATTATTGGCTATAAAAGTCAGAAGCGTTTGTAACTTTTTGTTTGGTTTCATTCCTGATCATTAAACTTATACTGTATAGTCCGCATTGGAATCCTAACTCGACTTCTGCAAACCTGAACAGTGATGAGCAAGTTCAGTCCAATTCTAGACAGCGAAGTGATACGGATAATTGCTTAGAAATCAATGTTATACTGCAAATTTTTGCGAGGTTCAATCTTGTCACAGAATAGACCTGTTGTAGCACCAAATTTTGGCTACAGGATGCGCTAAACTCATTCCCGAGTCCCACTAATCACAGAAACACAGCAAAAAAGCAACTTTTGAGTTTATGTGACTGAGATATGGTTTTCTATAATAAAATGAATATGCAAGATTGAGCTACATACTGATCACACGTATGCACTATATGAAATGTATATACTATAAAAACGAAGCGAAGCAACGACAAATACTACGAATAAATAGTAAAGTAACTCACCATCTGTATGCCTTCATAGCCATAAAGTATAACCTAACAATGTCTTGCACAATAGAGTAATGGAGTAGGCAGCTCCCAGAAACAGATTTTTGATTATATCCACTTTGTTAGACTAAAACATTGTTATGAAAGAAAGAAAATTTCAGTTTCTCAGGAATGGCCTATTTCACTCACCTCGCTCACAGTCCCTAACTTGTCTATCTAAATGTAGAAAAAGATTCACCAGAACAATACTCATAGCAAGCAACTAAAGTCATTCCTACAGTTCCTTTGCGATACTTTTCCTTTGTTAGCTGTGTTGAACAATAGAATTGTCGCACGTTACACCTATGGTCTTGTCAAAGCTATTTGAAGCTGTACCACACATACCGTTCACCGAAAGGGCTGTTGACATGCCGACAAAAGCTGAATACTTAGAGGTGATAGTGTAGCACCCTCACATCAACCGATGATCAATCACTGTGATTATATTAAATCTATGAGAATCTTCTTATCAGATCAAATGTAGTGAAATTCAATCAATACTTGGGGATCCATTAGTGGAAAATTCGTCCGGTTTTTTGCAAGTAGTAGTGTAATTGACGTTTTAGTTCAGTTCACCTGAGGTTCCTCAATAGATTGTATTATGTTTTGAAGCTAACTAATTGACCATGCAAGAGTGAGTCTATCATGCTCCATGTCAAATTATATATTTGCCAGTTCTTTGGCAATCATATAGTGTTGATAATTCTTCACGTTATACTTTTTTTGTTCCTTTGACTGGAGTAAGAGGTTTAAAGTCAGTTTATCACAGGTCTTTTACGTCTTTTAGCCATAGATAGATTCTTCCATTCTTGGGGGTGTTGTAATCGTGGTTATTTGAGTATAGACATGAAAAAGTAGGCCTTTCTTCCGTTTATACGTAAATGCAACTAGACTCATACAAGTATGTAAACATAAACATAACTTGGGGTATTGTCCGTAGCTGATCACTACATCTCTCCCCTTTTAAAAAAAAACATAAAACTACGAAGTAATGTTTAATGTGACTGGCTGTCTGTAGAACTGAGTTCGAGTTTTCATTCGTGTTGATCTGCGCAATGGTTGTTTCTTAACAACTTGTTTCTCCGGTAGTGTCTTCTTTGAGTTCATATACTCATCATTATCAGAATCTGCCATGTGCTCTACTGCTATTTTCTTGAAAAAGGACGCATTCCTAACTATATAGTGTCCATTACGTTTTGCTGTGATTCTAGTCCCTTTAATCTCTGTAATCTCATATGGTAAAGGATCAAAATTGGTGCTTAGTTTGTTTGCTTTAGGAACTTTTACTAGCACAGTGTCTCCAACTTGAAAATTAGACTGTTTAGTACGTCGATGTGCATTTGCATACTCTAT
Organism: Mastigias papua; assembly: GCA_964019165.1. Lineage (NCBI taxonomy): Eukaryota > Metazoa > Cnidaria > Scyphozoa > Rhizostomeae > Mastigiidae > Mastigias > Mastigias papua. Next base: position 5,301,115 of record OZ025272.1, read on the forward strand.
GCTCTTTTGCTTGCTGGCTTGTTGATTGTTTCTTGCTTCATGATGACGATCAACAACTTTCATTCGGTTCTGAAGAACCGGTAACTTTCCTTTTATCTGTCGGTTAAAGAGCATTGCTGCAGGTGGTACTTTGGTGGTAGAATGGGGTGTTGAGTTAAAATTGCAGTGATTTTGGGATCCTGAGCGTCCTTGAGATCTTTAAGCACATGGCCCGGAGATGTATTGGTCCGCATTTTGTCTTCCTGCAACGCATCTAAATGGAATCTGACGAGTCCAAGGTCTTGTGCAGTTTCAGCACTGAGTAAGCATCCCTCGTCATCTTCTGTCACATATATCGTAGCGACAGCAAACTTGTTCTGCGATTCTATTGTAGTGTCAAATTTGCCTTTCATCTTGACAGGTTCATTAGAATTAAATGGATATGCCTTTATAATCGTTCTCTTTAATGTAATATTTGGGAGCTTTTGAAAGGTACCATAATCGATGACATTTGTAGACGACCCCGTATCCACCAAAAAACGCATGCTAATCCCATTGACAAGAACGTTTGCTTTGGGGTGTTTCTTTGTCACGTGACTGATTGCATAACAATAATCGTGCTCACTTTCTGAATCACTGTTATAATTCACCTTGAGTGGCTTCACATGGCTACCTTTGTTCCTAGGTCTTCTTTGTGAACGGCATTGATTTGCAAAATGGTTCGATTTGCCACATGCGCGACAACTTTTCCCTTTTGCAGGGCAGACTGCGTTGGCATGGGGCCACTCTCCACCACAGTTTCGGCAGGTCTGTGTGGTTTTCCTTGAGAAGGCGGCTTTGTGTTTATCCCTTTTGCGCACAAAATTGACGTCTTCAGGGGCCTCTGTCGTTTTACTTTCAATGTGGGAAGCCTGAAATCTGCTTATTTCCTCCTGGCGTCCTGCTAATAAGAGGTCACTTAATTTGATGCTAGGGTTTTTTAACGCTTGTTTTCGGAGGTGACTCGAGGTACCGTGTAAAACTATCTGCATGATAATTTCAAAATCAGCATCGGCAAATTCGTAATTTTCTGCAAGGCCACGTAAGCGAGTGTCGTACTGGTCAATTGTTTCCGTTGGTTCTTGAAAGGCTTGACGGAAGGTATACACTTCGTATAAACGATTCCGATGCGGCTCAAAATAATTGGTTAAGGCCGTTAAGGCTGTATCAAAATCCTCATCTCCCCCTGTATCAGTTAAATGGCGAAAAATCTCTCGTACACGAGAGCCAGCTAAGTAGAGTAACAAGGCTCGTTCGCGCTTGTTATTGTCAGTGGAGTTCGCAACCAAATAAGTAGTAAAATCCGAAACCCACGTCTTCCATCGAGGAGCGAGACTGGCACCGACCGTAGCATCAGGATCAAAAGGAGGAAGCTGTGCAACAAGACCAGCCATCCTCGTCGCCAGTGTTGTAATCGTGGTTATTTGAGTATAGTCATGAAAAAGTAGGCCTTTCTTCCGTTTATACGTAAATGCAACTAAATTCATACAAGTATGTAAACATAAACATAACTGGGGGTATTGTCCGTAGCTGATCACTACAGGGGGATAAAGTATTGAAGTATTCAATGTAACGTTCAGTCTTTGTAGACTACTATTCTGTAGCTAACCTGTGTATGTTGTGCTTTGATTGCAACTGGATGCTCCTTTTCTTGCAATTTCAGTTGCATCCTTGTTGTTCCCTTGTGTATGTAACTTAATTGTAATAAAGCTAACTTGGTTGTTTTCAATTTCAGTGTTATGTACACAACTTTCAGAAATGAAGGTAAGTCGTATGTTGTTGGATTGATTGTATTCAGATCTTGACTTCATATAGTATTTGAATGATTTTTTCAATCATTGTGAACTTTTGTGACCTATTTGAAGGTTATCTATATCATCTCTGTATTTCTGCTAGTAGATGTTCTTATAAATGCATAGTGATGCCTTGCTTTTTGATCATTTCCTAAGCTGAATCTATATTTGACCTCATGATTGCTCCTTTGCCTATGTTCTTGTATCTGTTTTCTTACATTAATTGGGTAGCGAATCACCTGTTCAGTAGTGGATTCTGCATTACTTGCCAACAGCTGGCCAAACCCTTTATATTGCTTGCCCAATGCCCTGAATATAATAGTTGAATATATCTATAGGATTCATATCTGATAGGGTTTTACCATTTATGCAGCAATTCACTTTTTCACTATGGAAGCAAGTGCACACTCTTTGTGGGCAACAAGTTCTAAACAAAGCCCTTTATCTAGAATTTCTTTTCCTGCTGGGTAATTTATACCACAACCTATTACATACCATAATTGCCTAGACGATACTATCAACGCCAAACTTTGAGGTATCCTAACTAATCAAAAATCAAAATGCCAATCACTGCAAACAGCTTTAATTCTATCATTAAAGAAAAATATACTATGAAGTGTGAATGTTATGCCACCAAATTTGCTCTGTGTTTTTGCTTGCCTCCTCGAATAGGATTGTGTGAAGGAACAATATTTTGTATAGATGTTAAAGGTGTATTTCTAGTTAGACAATGGAGTAGAATGAGAGCGCGAGGGCGGAAGTAGAGATTGGTAGCATCAAGAGAGAGGACAGAGTTTTTTTTTGGTTGATACGAGCTGTTTTTTTTGTAAGAGAGCAATGTCGTTTGACTGTGTATTGACCTTTTGTGCTCTGGGCTGACGTTACTATTGCATTGTGTCACTGTTCAAAATGTGTCCCGAGGCTAGAATTCTTATTTTGATATTGGAAGATTGTCCGAACGAACTACCTATCGTTATCAAAAACTTAAATCATTCAGTAAAATTGTTATCTCAAGAGCACATCGATATTCCATACAAATGCAATCAGATTTCTCATGAAAATGAAGAGAACCCTGGAAACAACTAGGGTAAGGATTTGTCAAGCTTGCCCATATTTACATTGAGAGATTGTTGAAGATCATGGAATGAGCGGTAGATTGAAAGAACACTCCATCAGGAAAACCTTGCTAAAGATGAAACAGTTTAAACATGAAGGATACATTTTAAATGACTCTATGTGTACGTTGTCATCAGGAAACTGTTCAAAGTCAAATGCATATTTCGAGCCAGCATGAAACAGGAATGGCGAAGAGTTATTGTGCACATTTCAAGAGCAACATCAAACCATTAAACGTCGTAATATTTTTTAGTAAGGAATGTCAGGGAAAGGCCAATAGAGCCTATAACAAAGTCCCGAGAAAGAAAGAAAGAGAAAGGAAAATTAAGTAGATTGGGAGATGAGATCAAGTTTGTTGGTGCTAGATTTGAAACTAGATAAGTTGTAGGATTCAGGAAAGTAAGTGGAAGGTACGGTGTTTCAAAGCTTACAGGTTCTTTGAATGAAAGGAGATTTGTGGGAAAGAGTTCGTGGATTAGATAGTATGACTTGGAAAGGGTGTGATTGAGTAGAGCTTCTGGTGGGTCGAACATACCTCAGGGGATCGCGAATAATATTCTTGATTTCCTATGAGCCACATCCATAAACAAATTGATAGAAAATGGATCGGTCTGCAATCAGACGACGACGAGATAGAGATTGGAGAGATTTGGTGAGGCTTGGATTATTTATGAGCCGGCTGGCTTTGGATTGGACTTTGTCAAGAAGGTGTAGAGAAGATCTGGGAGTGCCACCCAAAACATGGGAGCAGTACTCCAGAGAAGGACGAATCTGAGATTTGTATATAGTCAGGAGCTGAGAAGGAGAAAAAGCCACGGGCTCTAGAGAGGAAGTCAAGTTTCTGAGATGCATGTTTAGCAATGCATAGGCGAACTGCACGTGTCCGGCTGGAAACAGTGAATAATGCATGACAAGTCCTACAGATAGAAATATTTCTATCAAAGAAGTAGACGAGGTGTCCAAGTATAAAGATCTTCAAACTGAGATAGAGCGAATGTAGCATCTTGAATCAAATATTATACCTGCTGTAGGTGGTGTGCTTGTTATAGTTAGAACTGAAACATAGAAACTATCTAACATCAGTTCTTGGAGAACCAAACTTACAAGAAATGCAAAAATGGTCCTTACAAGTGCGACACACATGCGTTGCAAAGCACTATCAATATAAGAGAAGATCTGCAAAATACGATTGTGGGTTGAACACCGAACTGCATATTAGTTTTAGAATGCAAAAGACAGACCTCGGCATTATTCGAGATCATGACAAGGTAAAGAATGCATAATCACTGCAGTAAGAGGCTGCCAAATTCCAGAGGGAAGTCAACACACAAAACTTGATGATCATTTTGAACGAATCAGTGACAGATTATGCTAGACGAGTGAAACAATGAGCAAAAGAGCAAACTCTAGAAAAGCTGCAGAGTGCCCGTTTTTTTATGAGAAAACCACTTTTTTGTCTGAGTCTCATTTTTCTATCCTTTTTCTAAGATTAAGGCTGAGATTTTCTTAACTTTTATTGGAGTAAACTGGCTAAAAGAGGTTACCATTATTTGTTATGAAAAGTTTCAACTTTGTTAGCCAAGATTATCAAAGAAATGTTTCGATCTCTGTAAAGGAGCTTGCAAAGAATGAGCTAGTACCGATTCCTGGCTCGCAAAGAAATGATCTTTGGAACTTGAGCCTCATGATTTTCTTAACATTTTCTTAAGATTTTGGCCGTTTGAGCCTCGGTGTCTTACACACTTTTTTCTTATAATAAATGTGTAAACAGAAAAGTATCTGCATGGGCAATACCCAAGTCGATTAAGCGATCAAGATGTTGATGAAGTTGAACAAAATAGATGGCTGTCTACATGAAGCCTAAATCAGAGACTGAGGGATTATTCATTGCAGCTCAAAATCAATGTCTAAAAAGTAAATACTGTGGCCACAAAAGTTTGAAAGATGGAACTGACCCATTATGCAGAGTTGGGACCGAGCAGCCAGAGACAGTAGACCTTTTTGTCTCATGTTGCCGTCAATTAGCGAAAACAGTATGCACCCAAAGACACAATGAAATAGCAAGCTATATCCATTGTGGAATCTATAAGCACTAGAACATTGAATTAAGCGCCAGACACTACTATGAACACCACCTAAGAGCAGTAAAAGAAAACAGTGACGTTACCATAGTGTGGGACTAGCTTGTCCAACCGACAAGTAAATCAATGCCAATTGGACCTGACATGGTAGTGAAAAGTGAGAAGGGGAGAACTTTTCAACTCATTGAAATATTTGTCCTACAGAAAGAGACAAATCTATAAAAGTGACTGAGACACTTTCAAAACATAAAGACCTGGAAATTGAAATTGAAAGATTATGGGGTATAAAAACTACGAGAATACCAGTGATATTAGATTCACTTGGTCTAATCAAAAGTGGGATGCTAAGTACATTAGCAAAATCCTTGGTATCTTCTCTATAAAAGAAACTCAAAAGTGTAACCTCATTGGTACTGCTCATATTCAGAGGAAGATTCCATCCATAGAATAAATTATACCACCCTTATGAATTGCTCAAAATCAAGGGATGAACTCAGCCTAATAAGTAAATGCATTTCATTTTCATTTTCATTTCAATTCATTTAAACCACAACTACAATGATAAAGTAAAATAGAGCAATAACATTTAAAGATTTAAAGTACAGTAGGACTATATATTTTCAGGAGGAGACCTCAAAGTAGTTAGACTAACGAGATGAGGCCCCCTTCGTTGTAGGAAACATTAATTGAGAGCTAATGGTTAAATAAAGTGCGCAGATTTTGGTTTTCATTCACAAAGCATTTTGCAAATAAACTTTTAGCTTTCTTTTAAATAAAAACTTAGTGGTAGAGTTCCTGATCTCTAGGGGGAAATCATCCTAGAGTTTCGCCCCCATGTATCGAATGCATATTGAGCCAAACTGCAGTATATTCTTCTTTTCTACATAAATTTCTCCACGAGCTGAATGTCTTGTTTCTTATGAATGAATTGGAGAATTTAATGAAAAGTAGTTATGAAGGAAGTGCGGTGCTAGCGTATTTAACGATTCAAAGAAAAATGTTAAAAGTCGAAGTTTAAATATACCCGAAAGTCTTAACAGTTTTAGAGTTTTGAAAATAGGTGTGATGTGACACAGCAAAGTTTGATGTGAAGCTATTCTGGTAGCCCTTTTCTGCACTTTAGTAGTAGGGTCAATATACGAAGCACATGCTTGACCCTAAACAATAGTACCATATTGAAGGAACGACATAAATAATAAGTTGTATAAACAGATAAGAGTTTCAGTTGAGAGAAAGGGCCTAATTTTGTAAAGAATTCCAAATGTTCTTGCAAGTTTGTTGGAGAGTTCTCTTAAATGGTATTTCCAACTATGAGTATCACCCAGAAGAAGTCCTATAAACTTTACATATTTTACTCTGGTAATATGCTTCTTGCCAATTTTGATGGAAGTATGAGGTCGAATAGACTTGTGAGAGGAATGAAATATTATGTAGTTTCTTTTACTTATATTTAGCGACAGTTTGTTGGCATCCGGTCCTGGGTATGACCTTAAACTGCACCCTGGGTTCCCTTGAGCAAGGATAGTACCCTACTGGCTCCCCTTACCCGGGTTACGGTGAAACTGCTGGCAGCAGGGCAGTGGATTCTGCAATGGGCATTTTCAGTGCAACTGATTTTCTGGCTATCGTAGAGTATGCCTGGCGTTTATCAGTTCTACTGATTAATACGGCAGGGATAACATTCCTAGTGTAGGAACTGCAGGCAAAGAAAGAACCTTGGGGCCTCTACTTTGCTTACTTAATTGCTCCAGACTGCATCTAAAATGAACTCACCACATAATTCATCTACATACCGCCTCGTCCGTCGCGCGGGTAAACAGGGGACGCGTTGTTCAGTAATTCACCTGGCTGACAATGGTAAGTATGCTACTGGTGATGAAACATTAAAGCAACTTGATTTAAGGTCAAATCAGAAAATTGGAACATGGAATGTCAGGAAATTAAAAGAAGTTGGCAAACTACAGACAATATGCAGGGAAATGGACCGAAATAACATAGAGATTCTTGGGATGTCAGAAACAAATTGGAACGGTAGCGGAAGTTTCAAAACGTGTACTGGTCACACCGTACTATTTGCAGGGAAAGAAGATGGTTACAGCCACGGAGTAGCAATGGTGCTAAATAAAAATTCTATTCAATCATTATTAGGTTATGCATTAGTCTCTGACAGAATTTTGAAAATGAGGTTACAGGCAAAACCTCTAAATGTCAGTATAATACAGTTTTATGCTCCAACAAATGCAGTGAGCGAAGAAGAGATAGAAGAGTTTTATAATGTCCTTCAGGAAGAAATTGACAATATTCCATGCCGTGACATGAAAATAGTAATGGAGGATGCTAATTCTAAAGTAGGAAAATCCAATATAACAACTGAGAACTATGGAAGGTATCACCTGGGTGAATGTAATGAACGAGGGGGAAGTTTAATAGATTTTTGCAAAACAAACAATCTTTCAATTCTGAATACCCTCTTTTCTCACCATCCGAGACCTTTATATACACGGACATCGCCAGATGGAAAAATAAAAAACCAGATTGATTTCATCATGATTAGCCAAAAGTGGAAGAGTAGTGTTAAGAACACCAAAACCTTACCAGAAGCCGACTGTAATAGTGATCATCAGCTACTGGTCGCAGACATTAAGATTAGACTTAAGAAACTACAAAAGAACTATGCTCCAATGAGACTAGACTTCTCAACCATTGACAACGAATATAGAGTACAACTTGATAATAGATTTATGTCACTGCTAGCATGCAAGGAGGATAAGCTACCAAGTGTATTGTGGGAAGAAGGGAAACGTATTATACTTGAAACAGCTAATGCAACAGTCATGAAAAGGAAAAATTCTCGGAAAAGTTGGATATCAGCTGAGACCTTAGTTGAAATTGAAAAAAGAAGACAAATAAAATCCAAAGTTAATAAAATCATAGAGGGAACTAATGTTTACAAACAGCAGAACTCATTAGTTTAAAGGTTGCTCAGGATAGATAAAGAAAGGCATATAAATGACATCTGCCAGCGTATTGAATCAAGTGCAATAACAAACCAAACTAAAGATCTCTATCAAGGGGTAAAAAAGTTGACAAGAAAGTTTAGACCAAGGATAGATGTAATTAGAAATGAAAACAAAGAAGTGCTTAGTGAAGGCAGTAAAGTAATGCATAGATGGAAAAGATATTGTGAAGAACTGTACAATAAGAATAGAACTATTGAAACAAGCCATATAACAAGCCATTTTGAATTTGAACAAGAGCCACTACCAACATTTTCTGAAGTTGAAAAAGCTATTAAGGAGATAAAAAATGGGAAAAGTCCGGGCTATGACGAGATTTCAGCAGAATTGATTAAGAATGGAGGAAACAACATCACAAAATATTTTGATAAACTGTATGTCAAGATATGGAATGAGAAGTTGTGGCCAGATGATTGGGCAAAGTCGGTTTTCATACCAATCCCAAAGAAAGGTAACACTCTCGAATGCTGTAATAACAGAACAATAGCTCTTATTAGTCACTGTAGTAAAATACTTCTCAAGATAATAGTTGGCCGAATGAAAAATCATCTTAAAATGGAGATTGCTGAAGAACAACATGGATTTCGAGCTGGAAAAGGTACAAGAGATTAAATCTTAAATTTGAAGATGATTATTGAGAAAAATAGAGAACAGACAAAGAATGTGTACTTGTGTTTCATCGACTATAGAAAGGCGTTTGATACGGTTGTGCATGAAATCCTTTGGCATGAGATGAAGAAAATGGGCTTTCCAACACACATTATTATGCTAATCAAGAATCTCTATGAACAGCAACAGGCAGCAGTGAGAACAGCGTATGGGTTATCGGAGTGGTTTAGCATTGGACAGGGGGTAAGGCAAGGTTGTACTCTATCACCTCATCTTTTTAATATATACGCTGAAGCTATTGTGAGAGAAGCACTTGACAATTTTGAAGGGTCTATTACAATTGGAGGGCGTACCGTGAATAACTTGAGATATGCAGATGATGTTGTTGTGATTGCTGGGTCTATGCAGGAGCTTCAAGAGTTAGTTAACAGAGTAGTTTGGAAGAGTGAAAAGGCTGGACTCTTTTTGAATGTAGATAAAACAAAAGTCATGAAAATTGAAACTGATTTCCCAAGTGATGAAAACATACTTATTAACAGAGAAACAATTAAAGAGATCAATCACTACAACTACCTAGGAGCAACAATAACAACTTCATATGATGACTCAAAAGAAATCAGAAAGAGGATAAGCATTGCCAAAAGTGCAGTAATTGCTTTATCACACATGTGGAAAAACAAATCCATTTCTCTGAAGACAAAGAAGCGACTCTTAAATGCATTGGTCTTTCCAGTAGCAACATATGGCTCTGAATGTTGGGTTTTAAAACAAAGTGACAGAAAGAGACTAGCATCTTTTTAGTTATGGAGTTATCGTCGACTATTACGCGTAAGCTGGACAGAGCACCGCACAAATGAAAGCATTTTGGAACAACTTAAAATAAAAGCAGCGGATCGATTGCTGAACTGCATTGACAGAAGGAAACTGGCATTTTTAGGGCATGTTGTTCGACGAGATGGGTTAGGGGAAAGACTTAATAACTGGAATGGTATTTGGGAAACGTAAAAGAGGAAGACCAAAAACCAGATACAAAGACAACATAAAAGAGCTTACAAACTTAAGCATGGTGCAAGTATATAGGATGGCGAAGGATAGAAAAGAATGGAGACAGTTTATTATGGATGCCACGGCTAATCATGCCAATGATTTATCCGTATAATGATGATGATGATGATTGTTGGCATCTAACCATCTTTTGACATATCTCAGTTCAGAATTTACTCTCATGACAACATTGAGAACATTGATACGTTCAACACTTATGATGAGAGATATATTCATAATATATCTTAGTATCGTCAGCAAAGAAGTAAAATTTCAATGTTTTAGACACATTCGGCAAATCGTGTATAACAATTAGAAATAGCAAGGGCCCTAGTATAGACTTTGCCCCCGAATCCATTCTTTCTTTTCCTCCATCTGCCATAACCGCACATGTTGCTACTGGATGGACCTCATGCTTTGGTCACTAGTATTTACAGATATTTCATTCTGCACCCCCCATCCCTTACCCAATCATGCTGGATCCGCCATCGGTACCAAGTGTATGGACACAGAATAGATAATAGGCAGAAGGGACACTCGCGTCGGCGCCTTTGTTGTTTTCGAGGCGCGGATTGTAAAACTTGTACACCTCTAAACTCGTTGTCAGTTCGAGGCTTTTAGCATAACTAGCCGTACGAAGGCCTAGACAGCTTGCTGCGATGAAATTGGTTTCGACTAAAAGTACAAAATCATGGCATTGATTCTGATTTAACATTAAGAAATGGATAACAGCACATTGGAAATTTAGTGTAGAAGTGCAAACTGTACACTGGTCGCTTTCATGTGCTTCCAGATTTATTGTGGCATCGCTCATTCAGAAGAGTGCATCGCTCATCCATCCAGTCGGTTTTCTTGTTAAAGTATGCCGCCGTACAACAACAAATTACACTCCGAAAGTTTTCTGGGGATCAAATCAGCACTAAATGAAGACTTAACAGGCGTAAAGGACTCTTGGCCCGAATACATACTGTATAGCATGCACTCTGGGACAAGATTCAAGGAATCACAGCAGAATCCAAAACCCCGGTTCAATATGATTTGAGGAACTCAATAACCTATAGGAACGTGAGTTTGTGGGTCCTATAAGCTGCAAATGTTCGATAAGTGACATCCTTCGTTGATCCATGTCGTTGTGTATCAGATTTAACGTGCTGAGGACACGGAGGCAGAGAGAGGAGACGATGTTGTTGACGGTACTCTGACTCTACTCTGACTGAACTTTACATTACAATAAACAGTGATATATACATAAAAAGAGAACAACCGAAAATAAACATGAGTTACGTACAGGAAGGGTTAGGTGCTTGTTAGTTTATTGTTGAATAGATACGTGTGGCGATGTATGCGTGGAGAACAACAGAATAGGAATGACCAGGTGTTTGATGACAGGAGTGACGTATGGTGATGTCCAAGGTGTGCGATGTTGTGAATGCGAATGAATGGAAAGAAAGAAAATCGGCATTGACTGAGAAATGGCCTAAGCTACAATGTTTACGTGTCGCTACAAGAGCTCCCCCCTTAGAATGCAAGCGGATGAGAAGCATTCGATCCGTAAGGGAGAAAGCAATGTAGGATTGCAAGCATTGTAGGATGAGAAATGTGAATGATGACAAAGAAAAGCATTAGTAAATTAGGGGAACAAGAAAACATCAAAAAGTTACTATTCTACTGAATGTCCGATGATTGAGTGTCCAATCTTGATTTTGTCGATACTTGGTCAAGGTTTTTGCGTTGGGTGACCAGGAACCAGGAGCTGAAGAACTTGCGTGGAACGAAGGCAGTGAACGTCGCCAGATGAGTGTGTGCTGAGTTGATGCTGCCTTGAGTTCAGTGTTGGCACTACAGTGAGTCGAGTGCGATGATCCATATGCGAGTTGGTGAAGCACTTCAGTGAGTCGAAGGCTGTGAGTTGCGAATGGTTGACAATTCAGTTGAAAGTTGATGTGCTTGCGAGGTTTTGTGTGTAGGATCAACCAGGAACCTGACTTGCTGTGTTGCGGCACTGCGGTGAGTCGAGTGCAATTGTTGGTGGTTTGTTGCTTGCCTGTCTTGTTTGCTTGATGACGCTGGATCAACGAAGGATTTGCGGGTCACGTCGTGGTCACCATTATAGGAACGTGAGTTTGTGGGTCCTATAAGCTGCAAATGTTCGATAAGTGACATCCTTCGTTGATCCATGTCGTTGTGTATCAGATTTAACGTGCTGAGGACACGGAGGCAGAGAGAGGAGACGATGTTGTTGACGGTACTCTGACTCTACTCTGACTGAACTTTACATTACAATAAACAGTGATATATACATAAACAGAGAACAACCAAAAATAAACATGAGTTACGTACAGGAAGGGTTAGGTGCTGGTTAGTTTATTGTTGAATAGATACGTGTGGCGATGTATGCGTGGAGAACAACAGAATAGGAATGACCAGGTGTTTGATGACAGGAGTGACGTATGGTGATGTCCAAGGTGTGCGATGTTGTGAATGCGAATGAATGGAAAGAAAGAAAATCGGCATTGACTGAGAAATGGCCTAAGCTACAATGTTTACGTGTCGCTACAAACCTACTTTGTTTTGCTTCAGCTCGGTAGCTTCATTTGATTTATTACCAATATATTAGGCAGCACTTTACTTGCAGCTATTCAGCAGTGCATTGATGCAAAGCTTAAAGGACAAACGATAATCTTGGTATCAGTATAATACTCCATTCCTAGATGCTTATCAGAAGACATGTCATAGAGTAGATGATTATGTAAGAGGCATTTAATCCATCACTGGAAAAAAATTCTAGGAAGAAGAGACTGTACCTTTCCTTCAGAACAATAGACTTGTAACTGAAGCAAACTTCAACACCATATGGATTAATATTTGCTATTTTGATAAACTGAATAATGTTTCCAGAAGTCTCTATGAATTCTTACTGATGTGGCACACAATATTGACAATTTTTGATGAGAGTTAAGATACACTTTTTGTTTTGTTTTAAAAAGTCTAAGCATTCTTTTTGTGGGGTACATTCATGTCAAGAAACTTGAAGTCTGTTGTACTATCAATGTATTATTTGGCAAATGTCACTCATTAGTGGCTGGAAAAACATAAGATTTTCATGTACATTGCAGCTTCATTAAAAGACAGTCAATTTTCCACTTACAGAAATACAAAGCATTGTTTCAGTGAGTGGAAAGTGAGTGATAATATCCCTTTTGAAATTATTTAGTAGACATAGGTAATTTGTACTGAATTAGATATTCAACATTATTGTAAACAAGCAACCATGGAAATGAAGAATTGGCCTAGCAAAAATTCCTTCCTGTATCATAAGACTATTAATTTGTTTCTATTCTTTGAATAGTTTGATGATTATGCATTAAAGGAAATTAAGCATTAAAAAGTACTACATCTCAAAATATACTGAGCATCAGTGAGCAGGTGTGTTCAATAAATTGGTGACTTGTTATACAGATTTGTCTATCTATCTATGCAACAGTGAACAAGAACCAACTTTGGTTGTTACATACATGCTTGATTAGTAAGGCTAAATTATATTTTAGTTTAAAAAATAAATAAAGCTTTTAACAATGCTGACAGGTTTTCCATGTTAAGTATGAAAAGAAAATAAAAAGAAAACTTTGCCATAAATAAGCTATTCTGCATCAAAATAAGTTGTCACTGATCTAAGGAGCTCTTGAAAGCTACTCGAGTCTTTCTGTTTCTAATGTAGAGGCATGCAGTGTTCCATAACACTGTAGCACTTGGGAAGTATGAGTAGATCTTGTGCCAGAACATGATATTCAGATAATTCTTTGGCTTCTTGTGCAGGGTATATTTGACATAGTGAACCTTTATGCGGAATATCAGTGAGGTGGTTATGAATCATGTGTTGTTATCAAGCCTACTTGTTACTTTTGTCCTGGCTTTCCTGTCAGCAAACAGACCTCACTCAAGCTTTCTAGTTATGGCAATAGAAGTGGTAGATTTGTCATAATTGCTGCAAAAAAGTCTTGCGTCTTGTTTCTGAATCATCTCTAGCTTTTCAATATTTGAGGCGTGGGAAGATCGCAAACTGCATTATAGCGTATTCTGATCTTCTGATCTTGCCTCCCTCAGTATATGCCCATTCTCTGCCCCTAACAACATAAAGAGAACCCTCTAATATGGCGTACATCCAAATAACTATAATCAAATGTACCAGAGTTTAACGATAAGAGGATTGCATGGAGAATAAATACGTGAACTACTTTTGGCCTACTCACCATATAGCTCCAAATGAGACTCAGTAAAACTGATTGCCAGGCCATGATTTCCAGTTGTTGCTACAATTAACTGCAGCGCAATAAGCCCCAATCCGATTACGATTCCATTCGTTGTCCATCTGCACCGGAGACCTCGAAATTTTTGCAAAAACTGCCTTTTTAGTTGAAACCCCTATACAAACGCTATAGCTTTCCTTCGAATGTTACACCTCTAAACTCGTTTCCATGTGGAAAAGTTGACGCATGCGTGAGAAAATCCGTGCCCTCTAAAAAGTCGAGAGTGTCCCTTCTGCCTATTATCTATTCTGTGGTATGGAGTTGGTTGCACATAGTGAGATATATGGGATCTCTACAAAAGGGACAATGGAGTATAGAATTTTGTTACTTTCTATAGTACTACTTTATTGCAGTAAGCATGATCAGTGAATAAGTACATACTGTGTCAATCAATGGAGTAGGGTAGTTTAACGCAATTTATTTCCGTAAATTCTAGAGCAATACGTATCTCTCACCTTCGTGTTTATTCCTATGAACCACGATCTTTTACTGGCTGCTGACATTTCTGATAGCTATAAGTCTTTTGCAGAAAAATTCCTAATTGCTTCTAATATTATCAATGCTGTAAAGTTTGAAGTCAGATGTAAAATGACGAATCAGTTCAGTGTTCTTAAATTGAATTCGCTTTGTTTGCACTGACTATAGTTCATAATGACCATTGGCTAATCTGGTTGATCATGTGGGCAATCTAAGTCCTGATTGAATTTTTTATTTCACAATAGCACGGAAAAGCGGAAAAATTCTTTTAGCATACTGAAAGCTTTTCTCGTCCTACACTCGTCAGAGTATGAAACGTCGGATAACGACCGAAAGGTGAACCGAAATATATAGCCAGATGGGGTACACGTGATATGATGAATAATGCGTCTATTTGGCCCTATGATTGGCCAATTAGCACATATTCACCATTTTTTACTTGAAGAGTCCAAGTGAACGAGTCCAAGTGACCGAAAATGAACTCTTTTTGTTTACACAAGACTGGGCTTTGAGTCTTCATGTAAACTGATTTCAAAACACTTATATGAAAGGACGATGTTGCTTGCCCAGTGATCCGAAAATTATCATTTGTTTATGTTTTGGCGCATTCTGGATTTGTATTATGATGTATTCCTAAAGTCAGGTCGGAATTCATTTAAGGACTATTGTTCTTGCACATACGAGGTGGCTGTTCTCTTGCTGTATCATTTTTCTTCTTGATACTGGTGGGAACATGTTGTTTTATTCAGTCCGCTAGTCTTTGCGTAGTGCGTCCTACGTACACTTAATTTAATTGTCTTATGGAATATATTCTTTAAAAATTGGGAGTATGGTGTTGTGGAGGGGGGTTTCATGGCAAAATGTTACTCAACAAATAGGTGGGTATCAGTTCGAGTGTGACAAGCCGTTATATAGGGGGATGGAGGGGTCAAAACGACAGTTTTTTCCATTGTGTACTGTTTGAATGATCCCAAAGCAAAGGTAGCACAATTCAAGTTGAATCCCGCTCTGAATTTCACGCCATATGCAGGTCTCTTGCAGGATCAATATTTATGACGGATTCGCTTCTTCAGTGTAAGTGGAAACCGATCCGCAAAACAGTTGGATTTTTTCAATACAGTACTACAGTGTTAAATCTGAAGTTAGCAAATTACTTTTTTGACTACATGCCGATAAGTGGGAAGCAGATGTGGAGATCTTGCCTTACCATTTTTCTTAGATTTGTCTCTGCCCTTTGTCAACCTCTAACGATCATTGTATAGCCAAGAGAAGTAATTATCCTGAAAACGAATGTTTCCTAGTAAAAGCTATTCCCCAAGGTACTGCCCGAATTTCATTGCTGAGTGTACACTTCGATGCATAGTCGCCGTCACATTCAAAATGGTCCTGCTCACTCTGTAGTTTCTTTGAGTAGCTCATAATACCTCCCTTTTCAAAGTTTCTAAAACTGTATTAAAATTCATATAGCAATAGCTGATTTGTCATACTGGACCTCTCTTCTTCTTGAGTACTGAATCCTTATTGGTAAATGCTACTCCGTTTAAGGCTGAAAACCTCGTTTCAGAAATGCACTCCAATCATTTGTATTCTGTCAATACTTATTGCTAATATGTTGTCGATGTTTTTCATTCTAATCAGAAGATGTATTCTCTCTGACACGTTCAACACTTATGATGAGAGATATATTTTTATCAAGGTAGACAATGGAGAAAATAATTTGATATATTACAAATTTTCCAGTATGAGTTAGTTTTATTGTAGTTAGACACTTCTTACTATGTAATTTGTTTTTATCACTTAGCAGTAGTTTATATTGTGATGATGATTCCTTATACGCAGGTAATTCCGTCATTGGCCATTCTTGATGATTTTCAATCAGTTTGCGACAGTTTCCGAAGTGTTTTAGATGATTTCATCACATTGGCAATGAAGACAATTAACCAAAAGGTTTGTTTTTCTCATTTCTCGTCATTTTGTCAATTTATTTTATGACCGTGCAATCTATATAGTATTTAGCACTTACCGCTTGTGACCTATTATTGATGACACAAGCATTTTATCCCCTTGACGAACCTGTTTGTGTTTGTGTTAAATTCAGACTTTACTCTCAGGAGAACAAAATGTCAACACACTTGATAAAATAGGAGGACAAGACACAGATCTAGTGCTTTTCTTCGACGGTATTTCTTTTCCAGCATGAAATAGTGTGTACAATGGACTGCTCATGTCCTATGTTGTGTTCTGTTGCCTACAATGCAATGAAAATAATATCTTCATCTAAAATGGTCTTCAAATTATGCAAATATTATTATATACGCATATATTAATATTGGTAAGCAAATATTATTACTTTAGGTTTAGTAACATCACCAGATTTGTTTTTGAAGCTATCATGACAAGCAATGACAAAAGTTTTGAACCTGTATAGAGTTTTATTTCTGATCCAGCAGAGAGCAAAGCTTCATCGTATATTAGAAACATTTCTTGACTGAACGCAAGTTACTAGACAGCAGGCTATTTCAAATTGCATATTAAAATCCCTATGCAAAATTCATAACGCTCTTTTTTGAGCACGGTCTACCTGATCGTTGGATGTCTTCACGATAAATACAGATTAAGGGGCAATAGTTAAAATTTGACATAAAAAATGTGTTGTAGAGGATGTTTCCCTTTTCTTGGTCCAGATGTGGGGCAAGACGTAAGAATGCACTTACTTTGCGTTCGCTTTTTTGAAGATAAAGAAGGCCTTTACTTGATCATCAAATTTGAGCTTGGAGTCAGTGGTGATTCCAAGTAATTTGACTTTATCTGTAAGAGGAACGGTTTTGCTTCATCTGTAGCACATCTTTTTTCCTCGCGATTCCAGTGATAATCTTTCTCACAGAATTTTGGAACACTTTCCAGATTTTGACCCATTTTCTTCTCTTAACTTCTCTAATGTTTCTAGTATCATTTTAGAATTACTTGTTGTCATGTCATATTGATCATTTGTCTCATTGGAATCAGACAGTATCGCAGTGTATCAACTACCGTCCGTCAGCCTGAGCACCCTCCGGTATTCCCGCAGTCAAACCTTGTATCTTTTCTAACACTCTGTTGACAACCGAATCAACATCATGATCTGCCTCAACAGACACACAGTAGTCTTGTTTAGATGACGGAACAGACTGAATACCAGCAATATGTAATCTTGTCGTCTCCTTTGGTAAATCATTTAAGGAGGCAATCGAAAACATGGGAGAAAACTTCTATGCAGTCTGCATCTCATGGTGTAGCCCTCTCACAAAATAGTCTTTAGCAATTGTCTGGCGTGCTTGGTCATTTAACGATTGATTGGCTAATTTTACTAACTGCTGAATTTTAAATGCGAAAGTCTGAGCAGATTCATCGCGGAATCTTTTTACTGTTAAATAACTCATGTACAGCCAGTTCTCTATCTTGGTTTCATTTCTCAAATTCTCGTTTTAGTTCTTTTTGTATTTTGTTTGGATCTTTTTTGTCTGTTTCCGAAAATCTTAAATAGACATCAAACGCTCTTCCTTCTAAGCAACATGCAAAATTTTGAGCAGCTTTTTCGCCCTCAAATCCTTTCAGGGCCGAACGCAAGGAGATTTTTTCAATAAAAGTGCTAACCTCTCCTGATCCGTCAAAACTTTGTACTTTTGCTTCCATATTTCTTTTTAGTCAGTGGCGGTAATGCTAGTCGCTGATATCGGGGTAGAACGGATCTCAGTTTACTATACAAGTATTGCGACAGAATGAGCAATGGGGGAACTCTACGGCTACATATACTGACGTAAAAGAACGGAACAATGGAAAGGGGTTGCCTAAACTAAAACGGAGCAATGGAAAGGGGGTTTGCGTGGCCTACAGCCGATGCTTGTCGCAGACGCATGTTTCCATGTGAAGATAAATTCTGTAGCTAAACCGGTAGCCATGTACTTAAGTCCAGCAGGATAGGTATTTGATTTGGATACCTATTGTATTTTCAACTATGTCAATATGAAATCGAAGTCACAATAGGAATTTCCGGCCGTAAGTACCGGCAAAGTAAAACTCGGTTCTACTCTTCCGACCTTTCCAACTATGGCTTGTGATGTCCCCAGTGTGTCACAGGCATCGAAGACAACATTCCGATTAGTGTTTCCATCAGGAATAAGACAGTCTGCGTAAGATCGGCTATGGATCGGCGACGCATCGCAGGCAGTCTTCCGATGGTTACGGCTATATGGAAACCAGGCTGATCTGTCGCAGACTGTCTTATTGCAATGGAAACGCTAATCGGAATATTGCCTTCAAGTAGAGCTCAGTTCTACTTTTTAAGCGATCAGTATCTTGTTTATGTATCTATGAAATTTATGTGCTCTGCAAAATGTCAGCGTATAGCTATATCCACTAGAAAAATGAAAAATTTTAACAGTGACAATTTCCTGTCAAGCCAGCTCGATTGGGACAGTATCATCAGTTCAAGTAAAGATATTAATGAGGCAGCCAACAGGTGGTCATATCTGCTCTCATTAGTTATTGAAAACACGCCCCACTGTCAGAACTTAACGTATCTGATAAGTACTCGCCATGGTTGACTAAGGAGCTTAAAGCCCTTGCTCGTACAAGGATAAACGTAAGATCATGGCCATCAAGAAAGCTTCTTGAATTTTAACGACCTCATACCGACACGTGCGTAACCGAGTTAGTAATCTCAACAAAAAATTGAAATGGGAATACTTTTTCCAAAAATATTGCCCTTGAAAAGGGAAATCTTACAGAAACTTGGAAAACGCTCAATCTTTTGCTAAATAAAAGATCAAAAACAACCAATATAGAACGTCTTAATGTTGATGGGGAGGTCATTTCTGAGAATTCAGATATCGCTAGGTCTATGAACGAGTTTTTCTGTAGTGTGGGAAGAAATCTTAGTGTTAGGATACCACAGCAGCCCAACCCATTTGTGCCTGGTGAGTACAAAATATATGAATCCATTGAGCAACCGACTGAATTTAAATTTCTTTCTGTAGATGTAACTACTAATAATAGAGCTCTGGGTAAAATGAAAAAACCTCTCGGGTTTGGATCTGATGGCATTGCGAGTAACTTCCTTAAAATTGCATTTCCGTGATGTGTAATTCTACCTGTGATGTCTTCAACTTTCAGATAGTTGGAAAATAGCCCGCATGGCCCCTATTTTCAAAGGAGGCAAACCTGATGACCAATCAAATTACAGGCCTATTTCTTTTCTACCGGTCGTGTCAGGGCTCTCAAATAGCTATTTTTATGATTAGTTATACCAGTACCTAAATAAGCATAAGTATCTAGTGTCTCAACAGTCAGGATTTCGTTCTTTGAGTTCGGTTGTGACATGTCTGCTAAAAGGAACTAGTGATTGGTACATCAACATAAACTACGGGAGGTATACTGCGATGATCTTTATAGACCTCAAGAAAGCATTCGACACCGTTGACCATCAAATATTCTTAGATAAAATGCAATTTTATGGAATTACTGGACATGCCCTCAAATGGTTCAGTTCTTATCTTGATAATCGAAAGTATTACTATAGAGTCAATAGTACATTTTGTAGCATCGAAAATATTGATATCGGAGTGCTACAGGGGTCGTGCCTAGGACCTGACTTGCCATTTGCTCTAAAGAAGGCTAAGGCTACAATGTATGCCGATGACACAGCAATTTCGTATTCTTCTGATATAAGTGAGGACCGGGACCTAGTAATCAACGAGGAGCTTTAATACTTTGAACAATGGCTACAGGGCAATAAGATTTCCCTTAATGTTGTCAAAACCCAAGCTATGATAATAAGTTCTAAACCAGAAATTAAAAAACGAAAGAACAATCTTAGCACACTTCCTTCTTTTAGCTTAGGTGGCGAGGAAATCGACCTAATGAACGAAACAGACTACCTCCGAGTCGTGATTGATAATTGCCTTACCTGGGAAAGTCACATTAGCGCGCTACAAAAGATCTCCAGAGCAATTGGTCTATTGAAGTATACGCAAAATGTTGTTCAAACTGCCAATTTGATAAATTTATGTGGAAGTATCATAGAGCCATATTTCAGCTACTGCTGCTCCATCTGGGACTCTTGTGGTGCTTCATTTTAGTTATTTTATTTTTTATTTTAAAATTATATACCCAGGGTACAGATTCAGTCTTAATACTGTTTTACAATTGGCCCTGCAAAAACTACTTTCAAAAATTGAAAAGTTATATACTACAAAATTTGCAATAAAAGGAGCGGAATATGACTAAATCAAAGATATATAAATTTACATCTCAATATATATGAAGGGATTATTTTTCCTTGAGTTTGAACTTGAACTCAAAGCCAGAGATGCTTCAAAAATTACGGAATAAAGCCGCTAGAATAGTAAAAAATAGCCACTTTGATGCATCTGCAGTTTCTTTGCTCCAGAAGCTTGGTTGGCCATCTGTACAGAAAATGATAAATAAAGAAACAGGTTCTCTGCTTTACAAATCTCTTATCTCTCTTGCACCTCTATATCTCAGCGACCTTTTCGTGAGATTATCTGGGGTACATCCAAGAGAATTAAGAACTCTAAAACTGACCTTGCATTACCCATGTTGAGAACTGGCAATGGCCAGAAATCCTTTGCGTATCGTGTGGCCAGTCTCCGGAAACGTCTCGATTTTGATGCAAAGATGACTCCCTCAGTCAAGTCCAAATTCAAGGAAGAAATAATCCTTTTGTACATATTGAGGTGTATTGTTGTAAATTTATACAGCTTTGATTTAGTCATATTCCGCTCTTTTTATTGCAAACTTTGTAGTATCTAACTTTTTAATTTTGTAAGTAGTTTTTGCTGCGAAAATCGTAAAACAGTATTTAGAATGAATTTGCGCCCTGGGTAAATAATTTTGAAATGAAATAAAATGAAAAAGACTTAAGATATCCTGTGAGACATCTGCGATAGATCGGCGACGCATCGTATGCAACCATCCAATCGTTACAGCTTTATGGAAACCAGTCTTAACTAAGGGGGATTGACCTACCTCTCTGTTATATATATTTATGACCTACCTCTATCACTTAGGTCCTCAAAGGTAAATGTGTATGCGCATGATACTATTATTTCCTTCATCTCTAACTGTATCTACACTAGAAACAATGCTGTAAATGAAGACCTAATGTTGCTAAAAACATTTCTTGATTAGCAGAAGCTCTCTTTGAATGTTGCCAAAACACAGTGTGTATTTGTAGGAAGCCGGCATGAATTAGAAGCACTTGAACAACCTGATAGCCCTAAGCTGTTCTTAATTGTGGGAGATGAACCAATTTCACCAGTAACAAATACAAAGTATCTAGGATTGCGAGTTGCTCAGCATTTACAGTGGGAACAACATGTACTGCTCATAACTAAAAATATTTTTAAAGGAATAGGCGCGCTTCAGTACGTAAAACAATACCTCCCCTTGCAAATTGTTCAGAAGATGCACATATGTCTTATTGAGCCTTATTTCAGATACTGTTGTCCAGTATGAGGTTGTATTGGTACTACTACCGTACAGAAATTACAGAAATTACAAAAACGAGCAGCAATGGTAGCAAGAAACAGTTGTAATGACGCCCCTTCTGAGCCACATATACAAGAGCTCAGCTGGCTTACTGTTAATCAACTAATCAAACTAGAAGCAGTAAAGGCTGTATACAAAGCTCTCCGCAAGGAGGCACCACTCTATATTAGAGTACTGTTTCTTAGGCTATCAGAAAACCAAAGCAGTGAGCTGCCTAATTTTCCAATTGACTTGTACTCCCCTCGTTTAAGGACCTCTATAGGCCAGAAGAGCTTTGGGTAGAGGGGTGTGTTCCTGTAATGACCCAATAGACGAGGCTAACTGAGCCAGAGTGTACTTGGCTTTGAAAAGAGTTCTTCTCAAGAGAATAAAACAATAAGAGTACGACAAAGGTTGTTCACAATATTGTAGACAGAACAGACGAGAGTTTTAGTTCTTCTCATTTTGTCATATTTTGTTTATTGTATATTGCTTTACTTTGTATAATGTTTAACTTTCATATGCACATATTTTTATTTGAAGGTTTGATATAATCAGTGTTTAGATTTTTGAAATGGCAGTATATACTTTGAATATAAATGAAATGAAATGAAATGTCATGACTATTCAGTAACTGTGATAGCTGGAAAACAACACCGAGAGACATAATCACTGGACAGTTGCGGCTAGCCCATGGATCGAATCTAAAACTGAAAAAACTGAATTGACTTACGTGCTTACATTTTAAGATAACTAACAATCTCATATTCACGTAGAGTAGATTATAAGTGAATAATTTATTTTGAAAAGATTGTGGAAATCCATTAATAGCCTGGATGGCAGTCGTTTGACTGACTCCATGGACTCAGTAGACCCGTCCTGGTCCGTCACGGGTTCTTGTTGTTTTGATAGTTAAAGGTAGTCCAGGAAGGGCCTTTTGTATGTACGGTATTTGATTGGCGCTGCTCCATATGTTGATTTCCTTGGAAACCGTTCATTTCCCAGCCCAGGGCTCCTAGATACCAATGTAGAATGTACGTTCGAGGTTGCACTTAAAAGCTCGTTTCTATTCATGAACATAACTTTCTTCCGGGTTAGAAGTTGTATGTAAAGATTTCTCCGCAGCAACTTCACATCTAAATGCTGTCACAATGAAAGATGTGAAAGATGGAAGCATCTTATTGGATAGCAATTTGATGTAAACAAATCCACCGATTGGTTGAGAATAGATGTGGCTCTGTTAGTATCATTCAGAATACTCTTTTCCTGCACTTCAATTCACTACAATTTTTCCTAAATTCTGTTGTTTTTCCTACTAGAAATAGACACATTGGTAAATTTTGCCTGAATTGAGACTGCCAGAGTTCGAATCTTTGAAAAAATTACTTCGCAAAGTTTGGAAAACTGCTTTCCTTTTTGTGTTTATATAGCCGATTTCGTCCTTCTCCAGTTTTTTTTCTAACACTGCTTCGTAATTGTGTGTTAATTGCAATTGTGTTTTTTACCTTTTTTGTTATTTAGGAGAATGAGCGTGGTATTGAACGACCGTTATCATGGCAATACAGGTATTTTTTCAATGTTTCGCATATAGATTTGAGACAATTGAGATAAATAAAGAAACATCACTAACTACAGAGCATAGATAGTGCATAAGAACTGCTTAGATTCTAATGCAAACTAAAGGCACGTGTTTGGTCTAACATTCTATCACTGGAGGTTGTGAAACAGTCCCCTGTCTTTCCAGTTTTTAATTGTTAGCACAAGTTGACCTAACACATCCTTATTTCAGACTCTTTCGTATTATTTTTCAATACCGGCATATTAAGAAAGATGAAGGGAATGAATAATATTTTCTTTTATACTTCGTTATTAAGTCATTTTATATGATTGAGCTGCGAAACCAGCGGCTTCTGTATTGTTCATCCAATATTAAATATGGAATAGCTGCGAAACCTCTATTCCTCATGGTTTTCCTATAGGTCCAATACTTTCATGATCAAAGAAAACATTCTGTATAGATTAGAAAGTAATGACAGCTTGCCAGTCTCATTTCATTGTACGAACTCTTATGCAATATAAACTGTAGATACAGTAGACACAAACTCTGATATTCGCTGCCGATAAAGTAGAAGAGTTTCAAGCCTCAGTAGAATGTAAACGAAAAATAAAGCAACATGAAGTTGGCAAATGCAACTTAAGTTCGAGTAAAAGATTTTGTAATGCTTAAGGATATTTATTGATGTTTATGTATTTACTCAAAGAGTTGAGTAGAATTATTTGATGATCAAAACTTCTCAGCTCTATTATATGGGAGATAAACTTCTCAAAGATGAAAATAGATTGAATTTTGCAGTCTATGCTTGTTGGTTCAACAATTATCTTCAGTTACAGCATTCATTTTACATATGTGCCGGAGCTATTAAGACAAGTACTTACTCCCTAGAGTCTTGCAACAGAAAGTATTTATTTGAGAGAAAATCATGAAGTTCTTTGAATGAGCTCTTTGTTGTGAATTAAAGTTATGTTTAAGCCAGCTAATATGGAGAGCTTTGTTAATTTTGATCTGTAATCTGCTTGTGAAATGAGGGCTATAATATAGCCCTCATTTTAAGCACCGTGCACATTGTATTTCAATGGAATAGTTTTTGTTGTAAGACCCCTAGGGAGTAATCACTAATCTTTATAAATTTTTGCTTAATCTGTAACAGAAGATGGTTGTCGAAGCAATCGAAACATGCTTCATTAATTGAAATAGTTAAATTAGAGTGGCATAAAGGCCTGCAAAATTTGTTTTAATTTGGCAGAGTCCAAGAAAGGTGATATACATGATAGGGAATAAATATTTGGGTTTACCTATTTATATGCTTTTTCCTGATGGTACTTAAATGGTAAGGTCTTTTCTAAGGTTACCCCAAGTAGTTTTTCCTTTTGGCTTTCTGCCATGCTATTGTTATTAATTCTCATTGATAATGTCTTGTTCTTTTTACTGAATGCCATTAAAGCACATTTGTTTTTCAGAGGCCTTGTGAAACGCAAAGTTTTTCCTGTTATCGCCTGTTATCTAGCTACTGAAATGCATTGGCTTGATGTTTTTCCTAATTTGATGCATACCTTCGGATATATTTGACTTTTTGTTTCCACATCATGCAGAAAATTTAGGCTATAAAACTTCAAAAACATAACCCTGTGTTACGTCACTAGTGGAACACGCATTGTGATATAGGCGATGACGAGTAATGATGAAAGGATTGCGTCTAGTGTAGTTTCGGGCTCTTTTTCCTTCGAAAAGTCGACCAATCGATGACCGGTCTTACCTGAAAGAAGTTCCAGGCGACGAGGTTGTTGGTATTTAGTCCGATGTAGTGCTCAAGCAAGAAATTTTCGAGCAATCGCATTGTGAAAATCAATACGAGAGATGGATGCAGAATGTTTTGAAATCTACCCTAGGCAGAGCTGCACGAAATTACATGCCGTATTTGAGGCGATTGCAACAAATCAATAACACATCGAACCAATTTGCAATGCATATAAGCATTGCAATGCATATAAGCAGTAATGTGGCAAAAGAGATTATCACAGTAGTCAAAGATTGGTCCCAGATGTTACCAGACTAAGTATACCAAAAGCACACTGGATAATCTTCCCGCTTGCCCATCTCTATATCGCTTACTTTATGATTGTTCGAGCCATTTTCCTATGCTGGTTTGAAGTTTTCGAACAGGAGCGGGTGTTGCCTAGTGAGTCAGTGCGCTGAGGCACAGAGCGGACTTCCACTTGTGACGCTACAGAAGGAATCTTATAATCTCAACTCGCGGTTTGTTTTTCTTGTACTATTGAGCTTCCAACGCTGTCTAAGAGGAATTCGTAATGTTTGTTTGTTCAAAAAATGTCTATAAGTCATGCAAGCTGTGCAAATGAAAATGTTTTTTGTCAGATTTAGAAAGAGTGTTTTTTGCGTTTTACCAGACCTTTAGGCTAACCGTAAATGGATAATGTTCATTATGATAGATTTGGATATCTGATGCAAGAAATATTCTTTCTACTCAATTTATTCAAGAACGCTTTTTATCATGCAGATTTCCCATCACACCTGTCTAGTCTGGCCTCCGCTTTTTCCTGACCTTTGAGTATGTGAAAGATATTCCTATTCTCTGGCGTTGAATCAGGGCTCAGGAAGTATCCTGTGAGCATACGAGACCTAACCCTATCCCCAACGAGAACATAATTGTAGAAATTTTCTGCATGTTTTTCCTTTTTTCCTCGCTAATTATTAATAGAATGAGGGTACATTTGGGGTTTAAAGTTTAGATATACGAATGAACGCACATTGGAGTATGCACATACATGCAATCAAACTCACGTGATAAGAGGAATAGCTTGCCCTATTGGCTACTTGCTTTTGCGATTGGATGCACATTCATCGCCCCCTTGTTGTTGAAGATTACAAGGAGAAATAAAAATACTTACATCTACTCATAACTACTTTTTATGTTATTATTATGGGCACAATATATGACTCCTGAATACTATGATAATTAATGGTACATGGCAATTTGTTCTGCTGTTTTTGCAAAAGGAGTATTCGAGATTGCTTTTGAATTCATTGTACACGACTTTGCATTTACAGTATTCCAAGTGGAAGTCCTCATGGCAACCCACGAGTTCTTCGTTCTAACTCAAGATACAAAAATGAATTTGAGGAGATTGAAGTATTAGGAGAAGGAGGGTTTGGATATGTATATGAAGTTAGAAATAAACTGGATGGAAAGAGATATGCCGTCAAAAAAATCAAGCTTGCAAATTTTCATCCCAATGATTGCCTCAAGGTTTGTGAATTAATGTTTTATAATATTATTGCTTTGTTTTTCAATGTAGGGATCTTGTTTCCTTGCTATCTTATCGAGCAATAAAATGGTGAGATTTTGAATTCTGGAAGTGTCTATTAGCTGTTGTTTAAGTAGTTGAAAACTCTCAGGAAACAAGACGGTTGTAACTAGAAGGGATTATTTTAAGTACTACTTTTGTCGGCCTATCATATCTTTGTCAATAAAATTGATGCCTGTTCTCTGTAGCTAGATAGAAAGTTTATGTAGTTTAATAACTGTAATTTTACTCTGTAAACGTCGATTAACTCATCTGCGGCCTAGGTGCGCATGACAAACAGCATAGAGTGGTAACAACTAAGAAATAGACGAACTTGGCAGCTATTGGGGTCGTATCTGGCTCAACTGTTATGTAATAGTGAATGAATGATACATAATCATATTAAACGCACTAGGTTTTCCCAGGTCCACACAGGGGGTGACTTTCTCCCCTGCGGGTTGGCCGGGGGTTTCTCCAGGTCCACACAGAGGGTGACTTTCTCCCCTGCAGGTTGCCCGGGGTTTTTCCAGGTCCACACAGGGGGTGACTTTCTCCCCTGCAGGTTGCCCGGGGTTTTTCCAGGTCCACACAGGGGGTGACTTTCTCCCCTGCGGGTTGCCCGGGTGCTGCGATGAGTAATATTGTATTCACTACTAATACACTTCAGCACTTGCTGTATACTTGGTCCCAGGTCCACATGGGGGGTGATTTTTTCCCCCATGGGTTGCCTAGGGTATCATGAGAACTCTTCAACATAGCTACTGGTTCACAAAGGGGGTGACTTTCTCCCCTGAACGAATATATACTAAGTACATTAGTGCCTAAGTTGTAGCATACTGCCACCACATTTGGTGGCCTAACCATATCGAATAAATGACATAATTAGGCGTGTCTGGGAAGGGGTGGGTAGGAGATTGCAATATGAAGGAACTGCCGAAAGGCCAGAACGACCCAGGTGGAAAGTAAGGCAGATCAGTGAGAGAGGGGGGGAAGTTGGGGCAAAAGTAAAGGGATGGGTGGGTGGGAAACTGTCTTGCAACCTAGAAGGAAGACGCATGCAGCATGAACAGAAGGAAGATAGAAAGGGGATTGGAACTAGGATAAGGGCGGGAAATAGAGAAGGGAACTGGGCTGACAACGGCCTAGCTGCGTTAATCTACTATTGAAAGCATGAACCTCCAATATTTCATTAAGTTTTATTTTCCATTCAACTGATTTGTTCTTGACTGCCTGTTCTATCCGCCATTTGATAGTGCGCACTATCTTGCGGAGCGTAAATTCAACATCCTAGGGGACCTGACCACGCTTTATGATTTTTCTCGGAATTATTCGTGTATTGTGTCGTAATAATGATTCATCTTAGACGATTGGTTTTGTGTTGCTTTGATACCCTCTAGATAGTTGTTCCTAACCTGTTTTATTCCTGCACCCCAGAAAAGTTTTTGCCCTGACCTCGCACTCCCTAAAACAGATGTTTTGCTCAAAGCCACTGCGTTGGAATACATTAAGTTGATCAAATTCCTGTAATACAGACGTTTTTTACACCAGTTGGAATGATGTCTCACATCCCTAGGGAATGTGTGCACCTATGCTTTGGAGTCCCTGATCTAGAGGTATATTACTGTTAAAGAGTTTAGCATATATTTTCCTAATTATATCTTCTATTTTGAGAATCCTTGTTTATTGCTGTTGTGTATGTTGAACTGTGCGGAGTTTCTTCTTTTTATATTATGTCTATTTCAAGGTTTTAAGGGAAGTTAAAGTGTTGGCAAATTTAGAGAATTCGCACATAGTTCGCTATTATTCTGCTTGGATTGAATACTCATTCAGCGAAAATATGGAGAAGAATTCATCAGGTATTAATCTTTCATTTTGTGATAAGTAATATAAAATCATCCAATGCCAATTAAACAAAAGGTCCCCAGATGACCCTTTTAAATTTTGCTGAAATTTAAGAATCTTGAAGGCTGTCAAGATTTGAGCACATGTTGAAAATATCAGGTCATTATCTCAATCCATTTAAAAACTATGGTCACTCAAAAATTTCTTAGACTTAATCATTTTCTCAGGCTGTCAAGATTTGAGCACATTTTGAAAATTTCAGGTCATTATCTCAATCCATTTAAAAGCTATGGTCATTCAAAAATTTCTTAGACTTAATCATTTTCTCAGATTTTAAAACTGTTGCATATTTCAAGCTAACATAACTTTCTACCTAGTAATTTCTGTAGTCCCTATTTCCAAATACAGTATGATTCCAAGGAAGAGAAATGAAATAACTGAAATTGCAAATTGGAGATGACCCAGTTTTAGTAACAGCAGCATAAATTTGGAAAGCAATTGGATCATCAAGATTGTTAACAAGTTTTAAAATCAATTTGTGATATGTTTATGTAACATGTTACATGAAGTTGATGTTTGCTTCTTGAAAGTTTTGGACGATTCACCGTAATGCAGTTTAGTATGGCTATTATAAGGCTATTCAAAGGTTGATATATTTCTGCAATACTGAAGCTTTGTACATTCCTCTGTAGAATATTCGAACGAACCAATCTCTGGTTTTCGGAGGTGGCCTTATCTGAGGTATGCACATTCAATAAAACGTATTTAGATTTATATACTCTCAGGTGCTAAATAAACGCTCCCCCCGCTTATTAATTATTTGATTTTTTGCAACCCTCCGGACCTTATTGGGACTCCCGTTTATTAATTTTAAAGAAAACGAAACTGTTAACAAACCCCTTATTTTATTTCCTTTCTTTGTTAGTACCATTCACGCTCAAGCGTTCGAATGTTTCGTTTAAAAATCGAATCATTGAATGTATCAAAGCAAGTGTCAGTTGATATCAATTGATATCAAAACATAGTCAAGTGACTGTGGTGAAAACGATTTATGTATTTATATTTCTGGCATACTATATCTATTAAATGTCGCAAAGAGTTGCTGCTGCAATGACAACCTGCAGAAATGACAACCTGCTTTTATTCTTCCCGCGCTTTATAATCATTTGAGCTCTTTTTCAAATCCAGATACCCCCGTTTATTCTAACCCTCATGTTTATTACAATTCAGATTTTGTTCTGACCACCGTGGTTATCAGGATCCCCCGTTCATTTGCCACTTGAGAGTACTTTGATCATCAAATTCTGAGTTATCAATATGTCACAAATATTGTCTGTGTGATGCTTCCTTTCACATTAATTCCATTGCTATGGCTGAGTTTAAAGACATAATATGGTCATTTGGACCCGACTACCAGAACCTATGAGCATTACTGCCGGGATACCAGATCCGAGGATAAAGGCTGTTTGTTCTTGAAAATTTCACGTATATGCAAAATCTGTGCCCCTAGAAATGTCTTGCAACACTGTTACTTAATGATATAAGAAGCAATCTGTAGAATTCGACTGAGAAGAAATCAATGTTGCAATAAAATACCGTATATTTTGAGCACCGAAACTATCATTTAAACTAAGAATATCGAGCCTTGGCAAGATTTTATCTGGTTGCTTTAGAAGAGAATACTGAAACTCGCCAGCAAACTTATGCTATGCTTAAATGTATCATTATTGGTGATTAAACTTGCATTGCAGAATGTGTTTATATTGTTCTTAATGTGATTTCTAGCTATTACACAAAAAATTGTCACTATAGCACGAAAAAGCGGGAACAGTCTTTTAACATACTGAAAGCTTTTTTCATCCGACACTCGTCAGAGTATGAAACATCGGATAACGACCGAAAGGTGAACAGAAATATATAGCCAGATGCTGGTGCACGTGATATGATGAATAATGCGTCTATTTGGCCCTATGATTGGCCAATTAGCACCTATTCACCTTTGTTAATTGAAGAGTCCAAGTGAAAAAACGAACTCTTTTTGTTTACACACACAAGACTGTGTCTAATTAAAAATTATGTCTAGTTTCAAGCCATAGAATTATATTGAGATAGTTGGAGTAAAGGCAGTTTGGATTAGATTAATCATCATATTGACCAGTGTACGATTTAAAATATGTGAATCTTTCGACTACTTTAGATTTTAGTGAGGTACAAGGGAAGGCGTTGATTTGGGTTTAGTGAAAGATGATTTTTGCAGATACCAGAATTACTTTTTCAAAATAAACACAAGATCATTTAGTAAATTAGAGAATGCATAATCGAAAGCAAATAATGGAACATGCTACACTTGCAGCAAATGAAACATCTGATTGATATACTCTGAGGGCTCAAAAGTTTTGCACAACGGCTGTTATCACAACAGATAATATGTTGTCACACGGCTGTTTTGTCTCAGTGTTTCAACTGCAAATCGCTTTTTATAAAAGCAAAAGATATGAAAGCATGGAGTTTTTGAATCACTGGAAGAATGCTGTTCCACCAAAATAATATCCATAAGGCCAGCGATATTCCAATATGAGCTGTTCATTTGGTCAACCTGTGAAAAATTGTTTTAATGAATATCACATTACTTTGGAACTTAAAGTGTAATGGCAACAACCTTCGAATACACTATAGTTATTGCTGATAAGGTAGTTGAATTTTAGAAGTGATATAGCTAGGAGGACAGGATTTTCCGTGTACTGCCAGGAGGTAGTATTATATGGTCATTGAGAAAGAGACAATAATTTACCTATTGTAGGAGAAGCAATACGTTGAAAGCTAAAAAGCTATTGGTGTTTCATGAGAGCAGGGAGAAAATAATCGATGATATAGACTGTCAATTGAATAGAGCCTAAAGATCTAGTTGAAATTTTAAGGGTATATTTCAAAGCATATTAGCATTCAGTGATGAAAAGGAAGTTCCCAATTGAACGACCTTTCAAAGAATTGATCAACCTAAGTACTTTGAAATGTTTAAAATGTGCAGTTAATTGATATGTTTTAATTAAAAGCCGAATTTTGAGTTAAATAACCGGTAAGAAATAGAATTTACATCTTTAGACAGAAAACAATAGATAAATTTAAGTGCACGATATCTGATAAAGTATCTGTTGAGGAACAATATTTAAATGCTTGTAAGTTTGCTTTATCTTGTATCTTAAAACTGGCAAAAGCTTTCTGTCTCGAGCTGTGTACAGCTTTAGTATCAGTCATGATTTTTGGTAGGTATGCATAGTTTCTGTCCAACAATTTTTCACTCTTAAGTATTTGGTACCATAAGATTTTGGGACTTAATTTTCACCATACTGTGACCGGCTATCAACACCCATGATAAGAAGCAAGTAATAAAATTACTGAATGCAGAGCTGTTTGAAAGGGAATCTTAGCAAAGAATCTGAATTCCGTACAACAGACTTTTATGCTTCTTGGAAGTAGTCATAATTTAGAGAATACAACAATGCGGAAATACCAGTGATCAGTCAAATGAAAGTACTGGTGAAGTTTCATCTTTTTACCTTTCATAAAACAATCAACTGAATCAATCGTTCTGCTAAAATATCCGTTAAAGAAATTTTAATAAATGAAAGGGCTGAGGGAGTTCTCCCAAAGAGCCCTCACAAAAGCTAGCTTGTTTCAGTGAAAGCTAGTTCCTTAACTACTGCTTGTTTGTTGAGTAGGATATTTTCAGTTGTTGCATTTAAATTTCATCGTACAGAATCCTGCTAAAAAGTGAAGTTCACATATATTACATAGAAGCATAGGCGTATAAGGTAGGGGGCTGGGAGGGCTGCAGCCCTCAGTTGGGCAGAAACCCATCCCCACTGGAAAATTTCTTCTGCAAAGGACAGCAATTTTCCTCCAAAATAGATGAAGCTCAGTACAGCTATGCAGCAACACGTTCGGACAACAGATCATCGATTCGGGCAGAGGGTTTGTAGGTGGTTCTGGCGTCGCCAGTGATTTATTATCAAACACTTTCAAATGCTCCAATCTTTGTATTAGAACGACTAAAATCATAGAAAAAGGCAAAAAGAAGCTCTTATCTCGAAATCCATCTCCAATGAAGCAACGTACCCTCAAACAGCCAGCTCTTGTCGTGAAAAAATGAGAACTGCATATTTGCGCCAATATGACTCTGCCATCTAAATTTTGCTCAGAAGCAGATCGGATAGCCACCCAGAATTGAATCGGATCTGCAAGTTCTCGTGCAAATGCAAGGCCTATCCGCACCAAAAGTAGATTGGATCCAGTTTTGCTCATGTAAACATGGTAGATTATGGCGTAGCATGGAACAAAGATAAAGTCGATCAAATGTACTTGTATTATATTTGATATGGTAGTTGACATTTTATCTGTTATTTAGGTAGTTATGTGGTACACACACTCACACGCACGCACACACACACACACACACACACACACACACACACACACACACACACACACACACACACACACACACACACACACACACACACACACACACACACACACACACACACACACACACACACACACACACACACACACACACACACACACACACACACACACACACACACACACACACCATCCTACTCAAGGGTAGATAATGCGGAATCCTTTTAATAAACTTCCATAGTTATGTGCTCTACATGGCTGTTTGGTTATGTCTACAGTACTAATAAATGTTGATAGATGTTGCTTTTCTTTTGAAACCTTTTTCCTATCTAAGTTGTGTACTGTGTAATACCAAAATTCTCCATCAGTTATGCTCTTGTACTTGTAGGCAAACGCCATTGAAGTTGCAGTCCAATAACTCACTTCTTGCCCTGAACGATACGTCTACGATAAATGACTCAAATTTCAGTAATTCTATTGCTTTCGTTGATTCCTCAAAGGACAAAGTGCTGCATTATGAAAACAAAGGCCAGTCGTCTCAGTGTTCATCCAGTCGTCGTCATCAGGATGTTATTGAGCCAAATGGTAAATTTTTATTCAGAAAATACTAGCTAATTCAGCAGTGAGCTTGCTATGCATAAATTAAACTATGGTTTTGTGTGTATATGTGCAAGCTGTTCAAATCCACTGCACCGCTAAGGAGTGCAATGACATAGTTGTCAAACCCCGATCTCTTTCAACCAATCAGTTCTATATAAGTGGACTGAAACAGGTCATGGTTTGGCGACTATTTGATATACATCAACGGTGGTCAACGCTGATTTAGATGTATAAATACATCAATATCTTCTTCTTCTTATGGCTTTACTCCCAACTAGATGGGGTCCCCTCGTCTCCACATCGTCTTGGCTCTTGCCTCCTCCTCTCTAAACCCCATCACCTCCATGTAATTCCTTATACATTCTCTCTATCTCCACTTTGGTCTTCCTATATATATATATATATATATATATATATATATATATATATATATATACACACATATAGGTCGAAACTGAAAGAAGGCATTCACAAACAGCACTCGTTTCTATTGCGACTAGTTTCGTCTGATCATGCAGACTCTTCAAGCTGAACTTATTAATTTTCTCTAGCAGCCTTGCATTTATACATTTGGTTTGTCATTATGCTTAAAATTCTAATAGCTCTCATATTACGCTAGATATAAGGCTTGACTCAAATTCTTAATTAAATTGCTATAGTTGCTTGTCATAATGTGTAGAATGCTGATCATTTTCATTTGACGTTAGATTTAGTCTTCATCTAGCATTCATGACCTTTCTAGTGGGCGAAGGAATTTTTGTTTTAAATTTTACTTTAGTGCTGTCTTTGTCATTATATATATAAATAGTATTATAATAACTGCTATCATTTTTATCGTTATTGACGTTGTCAGAGTATCCCTCTTTTTCAATCATCAAAGCTTCTTCTTCTTTCCTGATATTTCCAAATACTGTCTCTAGGTTCTCTATCTCTTGACCAACCTTGTCAAGTATTTATTCATCAAAGGCCTTTCCACATTCTTCAGCATACATCTTTTCCTCGAATTGCTTTATATATTCATGTTCGAGCTCTTTAAGTTTCATCGTAATGCTATCTGTTAGTATTTCACTGTCTGTATTTGCCATCTTTTTAGATTCCATTTTCGCCACCTTGGGCTTTCTTCTATTGGATTGTATTGTAGCTGGATTGGCGTTTGTTTTCAGTGTATGCATCTTGGACCTCATTCCAGCTTCCTTTGCTTGCCACATTTGACGTAATTTGACTTCTTCCGTTTTACATTCAGATTTCCATTGATGTCTTAAATATTCTTTTTTGAAAGGATCTTTGTCATACTTTGTCATAATCATATTATCAATTTCATTGTCCAGCATCTTAGTTTTCTTCTCATAGGTATCTCTTCTTGATTCTGCTATTTGAATTTCTTGCTTTAGCTTTTGCTTTGCATGCTCTATTCGCAGCTGGTACTCTTGTTTGGTTTCTTCGGGTCGATGCTTTGGAATTAGATGGCTTGGCACTGTCGTTTCATTTTGGCTATAATATTCTTTGTAAATCTTGGCCTTTCTCTCGTTCTTTAAGCGGTAGTAGTAGGATATTTTTCTTTTTTCTTCATTTTCCGAATAGTTCTTGAGTACTCTGATATCGTTTGCTCATTCGTTTTAGCTATCTTATCATCATTCTTTATATAATATTCAAGGGTTTCTGAATCTTTAACAATTATTTCTGCCATACGTAGCGTGTTCATAGGGTTGCATTCTAGTATTAGATTTGCTGCCTGTCTAATTTGCCTAATTACAATGAGTAGAAAGGATGCTTGACCTGATTGAAATCTTTTTTCATCTTCTTGGTGAACGAAGCCATTTCGCTGTTTGCTTTCCGCCATCTCTTATGCTGAAGGTGAAGTATTGGTCGAAACGAAAAAGTACAATCCGCAAGTGAGATATAGGTCGAAACTTAAAGAAGGCATTTACAAACAACAATCGTTTCTATTGCTACTAGTTTCGTCTGATCATGCAGACTCTTCTGGCTAAACTAATTAATTTATTAGTTAATTAATTTATAAGAAATTAATTAGTTTAGCCTGAAGAGTCTGCATGATCAGACGAAACTAGTCGCAATAGAAACGAGTGTTGTTTGTGAATGCCTTCTTTAAGTTTCGACCTATATATATAAATATATATATATATATATATATATATATATATATATATATATATATATATATATATATATATATATATATATATATATATATATATATATATATATATATATATATATATATATATATATATATATATATATATATATATATATATATATATATATATATATATATATATATATATATATATAGACCCTCAAGAAAAAATTCCAACTTTTAAAACGTTTTGGCACAAGCCTTCATCAGTTATAACATTCCCGGTACATACAGCGCATATATAACGATAAAAACAAAGGAACAATATCTAATCAACTTACGACAATAGAGCACTTTACACAATGAAACTGGATTTACAATGGATAGCATTTGAAATTGAATGTAAGGGGAATTATATTTAGCATAAGGGAAAAGGGTGTTGGAGAAGCTGATACCTACCGTCCCAGCGGGGTAGAAAGAAAGCCATGCGAGAACAAAGTGGGTGTGAAGTAACATAAAATGATATATATATATATATATATATATATATATATATATATATATATATATATATATAGTATGAAACACAAATATACTTTTCTGTCAGTAAACGTTTCGATTAGAATCTTCATCAGTACTAAACTTACAATGACATTGGGCCTGCTTATATTACCTACATAACAATGGGGTCACAATTGATATTACCTAAGGGGGACCTACCTATTAACACCTCATGATATATTAAGAATCCATTATATGGGGAGGGCCGAAGCTGTGAAGTAAGAAACAAAGGAGGATAATACAGAGCATATAAGGTGATGCAAAGAGTGCGAGAAGTGTGAAGAAAAGAAGAATAGATACTGGATAGACGCAAAATGGACAAAAGAAGCAATTAACGCTAGGAAAGTGCATAGGGGATTGCTAATGATCTGCATATCTGACGTTAAGTCCCTCAGGTATAAAGCTCTCTAGTCTAAACTGCCAGAATCCCTCCTTATGTCTAGAAACTCCAAATACCCTATCTATACTTTGAAAACTAACATCCTCTAAAAATCCATGATGGTTGGCTTCTGTAAAATGTCTAAACAACTCTGCCTGCGTCACTGCTACTCCACTAGAAAACTTCCTACTAGATGACTTGTAATTGTTAAACCTGGCTCTAAATGATGTAAAGGTGCTACCTACATACTGCTTACCACATACTTTACAGCCTAATAAATACACTACCCCTGAAGAATCGCAATTAAAGTCATTATTTATATCATACTCCCTACCTGAAACATTACATCTAAAACTACTACCCTCTGACATATAACTGCAAACTTGACATCGCGCTTTACCACACCTAAAACAACCCCTAACTCCTTCTGTCCGAATCCTAGGAAGCTTAGCTCTAACTAGATTATCCGTCAAATTTGGTGCCCGTCTGAAGACCTAAAGAGGCTGCTCTTTAAAGGCCATCCTGTATTCTTCAGACGCTTCTAACATGGTATGGAGTTTCTAATTATGTCTCTAAGCTCATTAATTGCTGGATGGAATGTAACTACTAATGGAGCCTGATCCTTTCTCTTGTCATTACATCTATCGTCTTGGTTAAAAATTATTTCTCTGTCTAAACGACTAGCACGAACTATCTGCTCCCTAACGAAATCCTCCTTATAACCCCTATCTACTAACCAACTCACTAATTCCTCCGACCTCTTTCTGAACTTCTTCTCGTCTGAACAACTTCTTCTGATTCTAAGAGCCTGTCCATATGGGATTGCTTTTTTGACGTGCCATGGATGACAAGAGCTCCTCTGCAAATACTAGTGTGTATCAGTAAATTTGCAGTAGAGGTCTGTCTCCAAGGCCCGTCCCTTTCTACTTACTAAAACATCCAAATAATTGACACTATCCCTTGATTTCTCTGTTGTAAACTTTGTTGTTTGATGAGAGCTATTAATATACTCTACAAAACTTCATAACTTTTCCTCGCCGTGCGTCCAAATAAAAAACACATCATCAATGTACCTGTACCATATCCATATATACATATATACACTCAAATAGACATATATACATATATACACTCAAATAGCTTCAACCATCAAGCCTTAGCCGAATGAAGAGAATATAGTACGCTTGGCTCTGAAGAGGGCATTATATGCCGAAACATAGAGAAGGCCCTAGATGCGTTGAGGGACTCACGGTAGAATGACCTTAAGATTCCACCGCTACTCTTTTGTGCCTGGATGGCGCAATTGATTAGCACAGGAGTCTTCTGATCGAAACATTGTGAGTTCGAATCCGCACTGGGGCCAAAATGAATTTTCCGATTGTGGTATATGTGTACCTTTATGTACAACTTTGCTCCAATCAATTTGGCTCTTCATGTCTATGGATATACAACTAAACGTTTAGTCTTCTATTTTGTTGCTATAGACCTTGCTTTCTCTAGAAAAAGTATCTGTTGACAGAATGTATCTTTCGCGTAAAATCTTTTTGTCTGCAAACATATAAAACCTTTGGTGATTGTAGGTAAGAGAAACTTATTAACTAGAATCAATTTTTCCTTTGTTCGAGAACGTCATTTTGCTTCTCTCTTTAGGTGAAGGTCTTTTGCTGTCCACTCAAGGTTCTTTCACTGATTCACAACTGGAAAAAAACAGTAGTCAAAGGAGTTGTGGACAGGATAAAGGCCTCATCAAGAAAAGAGCTCTTTCTTTCAGCATTCAAGGAATATCTATCGGTAATAGTTGTCCTGATCGAGGTACCATGGTATTTGTGGAAGAGCAAATTAAGGTAAAAGAAAGTTGGTATAATTCCACTGGCTTACTGATTTAATGTTTCATGTAGCTAGAGAGTGACGAGGTAGTCTGCTCGTTGTACAGTGCAATCATATAATCTTCTCTACTATATATCACAGGGGTACAAGTATGATATATATTGAGTATTTACAGGGATCAAAGTGTCAATCATAGTGATAAATTCATTATACTCATAAGCATTACATCTTTCCTCCTCTTTGAATATAATCAAGTATATAAATGTCCTTCTACCAACACAACATGCCTTTGCTTGTATAAATGCTTTGATAAAATAAATGTGGAGGTACTGATCATAACCTGATGATGTGGAGGAGCTTTGTCCATAACGCTGAGCTCTTTTTCTTACTCTCTGAGGACATCTTTGAATCGCAATTGGTCTCTCTTCATAGCAATCATTATAATCATCATAGTTAGAAGTAGTGTCCAAATCAAATGATAAATTAGCCTTTCTAAATAATGATATATTTCGTGTATTCTGTCTCCATTCGAGTTTGTGGTAGTTATCATTTTCCCATGTTTGCTAATGACACGATACTTTTCAGGGTTAAATCGAGTTGCGAATTTATTTCATTTTTATTGCTTCACAAGACAGTCAACAATCGTGATATCAGATTCATTTGCTCCATTTCATATATCTGCATTTTCTTTCAAGATTTCTTTTGCTTTGTCATTTTCAACAACTTGAGAATGTACCTTTGATTGTGAGATATCTTGTTTCTCTAGAGGTAATTCGTTGTTGATTTTCCGATTGAATAACAGTTCCACTGGTGAATTTTCCCACGTTTGCTAATGACACGATACGTTTCAGGGTTAAATCGAGTTGTGAATTTATTTCATTTTTATTGCTTCACAAGACAGTCAACAATCGTGATATCAGATTCATTTGCTCCATTTCATATATCTGCATTTTCTTTCAAGATTTCTTTTGCTTTGTCATTTTCAACAACTTGAGAATGTACCTTTGATTGTGAGATATCTTGTTTCTCTAGAGGTAATTCGTTGTTGATTTTCCGATTGAATAACAGTTCCACTGGTGAATTTTCCCACGTTTGCTAATGACACGATACGTTTCAGGGTTAAATCGAGTTGTGAATTTATTTCATTTTTATTGCTTCACAAGACAGTCAACAATCGTGATATCAGATTCATTTGCTCCATTTCATATATCTGCATTTTCTTTCAAGATTTCTTTTGCTTTGTCATTTTCAACAACTTGAGAATGTACCTTTGATTGTGAGATGTCTTGTTTCTCTAGAGGTAATTTGTTGTTGATTTTCCGATTGAATAACAGTTCCGCAGGTGAATATCCCGTGCTTCAATGCGGTATTGATCGGTAATTTAAGAGAAAGCGATAAATTTCTGTTTCCCAGTTCTTCTTCTCACAACATGCCGATTTATTGGCTTTGGCGATTGGCTTCATGAAGCTTTAAACTTATGAATTCTGCTAATTCCGCACTGTCGAAAGGAAGGCCGTTGTCAGTTTTGATTGCACGGAATACCGTGCGTCGCAAATATCCGGTTTAGTATACGAATAGTCTTTTTAGCAGATATAGAATATATCATTTGAGAATATTATGTGTTATTTTTTCTGTTATAAAATTCTTTAAAGTTGGTTTTTACTGGTAGTTCTAATAAACTGAACTAATTAAGACCAACTGTTTACAGCAAAAGGAATTCGCCTTTATTATTATGCTTCTATTGCTATTAAAACAAGCTCACCAGTAGGAAAAGGTCCGCAAAAGCCTGTATGAACCGTGTCCCATGGTTCTTGCGGCAAAGAAGGCATTTTTCAAGGGCTATGTTTGGTATGGCTGATTCATTGCTTGACATGGAAGGCATTAATCAACAAAATGCTTAGTCAAATTATCAGTATTTGGAAATCATACCTTTTCTCGCAATAATTGTTTGGTTTTAACTAAATCTTAATGACCATCATGCGCAAATTGCAAGGCCTGTGCTCACATACTGTCATGTATGACAATTTGTGATCCGCGTGGAATGACAGAGTCACTGTTTACCGTAAGTTCGTCCTTAATGTTCCGGAATGGTGTATTTATGAAGTGTCACTGTCCATTATGAATCAATTCAACGAGTTTTTGCAATGATACATCTTATTTCGTAGCGGTCGTAATTTCTTCAATCGTCATTCATTCAATCAACCACTCACTCAATCATTCAATCATTCAATCAAAATCTTTATTAATGTGTCAAAAAATCTATAGCGTACAAGCTGATTGATGACACAACGGAAAGAAATATAATGAAAATTACCATAAAGCAAAATTAAAACAAAAAAATTGAAAAGTGCAATCTGTTAAAATCTACAAAGTAGGTAAATCGTATTATAGTTGTAGTGACCACATTATTTTTCATTTGCTTACCTATTCATGTTTTACTTAGTCCATACTGTTTCATCATTCAATTTCCTATGGCTTCCTCTTACACCACACTATACACTATTAGCTGTTTGTTCTCGATACTCATCATCTAACATCAATTCTCATACTTGTTTCACTTACTTCACTCATCTTTACATCTGCATTTTTGTTTTGTTGACATTACATCATCCCGGGTAAGGAATATACATAAATTTGATAGGTTCAGTTTAGAGAATTTAGAGTTTATTTTGATTGCTGACAAGAAGGAGATAAAAGAATTGCACAAGTGTTTGTCTATTTTTGTATACATCGACTGCATACAGAAAGAATAACAAATAGTCTAAAGGGTAACAAGACAAGTTTGGTGAGGTGTTTCTTAAGCATATCAATACTTTTATATTGACATTTACAACAATATAAACATTTAATTGAAGTTACTAAATAGTCTACAGTCTGGAATGTTTCCATGTCAGTTCGTCTTATCTTTCTTTTAAACTGGTTCAGTGTTGACACCTCATTAATTTTTTTCCTTAGTTTTCTCCATGAATATGGTCCAAAGTATCTTACTGAATTTTTCCCGCATTTTACAATTTCAAATTTTAGAATGAAATAGTTACAGTTTCTTAGTTCATTAGGAATTTCCTTCAGTTTACACATTTCTGTTATATGCTGCCGTGCAAGACCATGTTTAACTTTGCACATTGATATGGCGATGTCATGTAGTCATCTGTTCTGGAGAGAAAGCAGATTCACTTTGGTTAGAAGTTGTGCATATATAATGTAGATTTGTCACAACAAACAGCTCTTAGGGCTTTCTCTTGAAGTCTCTCTATCTTTGTCTTGTTTGCTTCTTTGCAGAAATACCAGACTGTGCTGCGGTGTGTCAAATAAGAGAGAAAAGCTATCTTGTAGATTGATAGTTTTGTACTAGTGTGTATCATGTTCCGAAATCTAGATCATACCTCTATTCTCTGGCAGACTCCTGCTCAAGTTGCTGATATGCGTGCCAGATGTTAGCTCATTGTCAACTTCAACTCCGAGTAGCTTGATACATCTTGTTATATCAGCTTCATTGCTCTGGTCAGCCACTACTTTTATCGATGAATTGCTTTTCTTCGTATATTGAAGTATCATTGCTTGATATTTGCTTTTGTTTGCTTTCAGGTGGTTTCCCTTGTAACATTGTGAGGTGGCATTTATGTCCTGATTTAATCGTAACTCAATTTTGTTTCTACTCTCTCCTGAATAATAAATTTGATGGTTGTCAGCATAGAATCTTCAGAAAGGCCATAAGATTCGAGCTTCTTGAGCAGGAGGCTTAGAACCATGGAATCGAACGCTTTTGCACATGTCTGTTGACAGGATGGCTGTTATCTCTCTTTTCTCAAGGGAAAGTTTCCAATCTTCAGTGAGCCTTAGGAGCGTAGTTTCTGTGCTGTTGTGCTTCTTATATGCAGTCAAGCAAGGACTAAGTGCGCTATTAAATGAACAAGCAGCTTGTTTGCAAAGTTCTTTTTCAAATACTTTCTCAACTGCATTGAGAACTGTTATTGGTCTGTAATTTTCGACAACATCCTTTTCTGCCTTCTTGCGAACGGGTGCCTATTCGCATTTTTTCCAGTTGACGGGCCATCTTCCTTGTGCAATGCACGAGTTGTATACTGATGTAAGGGATAAAGCTAGTTGCTCAGCACTCATTTACAAGAATCCAGGTGATATTCTGTCGCATCCGGTGGCCTTCTTTGGCTCCCGTGATGATAGAACTTCTTTAACACTCTTTTGAGACATGGGAGAGGAGTTGAACTTTCAGTTAACTTTTTGGTTGTTTTTTATAGCACCAACACTAGGATGAGCATCAGGAGACTGTAATTCTTCCCTCTGAATTTCGTGTACATGATCCAGTTCTGCATGATAATTCAGAAAGAGGCTGCAAACTAGCTTCTGGTCGAATATAATGTCATTGTTTACTTTCAGCTTAATAGCATCAGAATTGGATACCTTCGCTGTTGATTGTATAAATGGTCTATATACGTTGAAGAATTCTCTTGGCTTACCTTTCATCTCTTATGATAGCTTTTCCCATTATGCCTTAATAGCCTGCCGCCTTTCCCGGGTTGTGTTATTCCTCCATTTATTCCTAGGCTCTTTATTGTCATCAGTATTTCCTTTGCGTATTTCCCTTTCTCCTGATTGCTTTTTTCCACTTCAGAGCCATGTAGGGTACATCTTTTTGTCTTACTCTCATCCTTTTAAGTGGCAGATGTTTGCCAATGATTGGACTTACTAGTGTATACTATGTATTGCTTTTGGAACTGCATGATGCGAGAGAAATTAATGTATTGATCTGCACTATTTTCAGTTATGCATTCTGTATTCTTTAAGGTGTGTCGAGAAAGAAAATCGGAAGGATTATCAGCTCCTTTCTTAAAAGTAGCATCAAAAGTATAGTCTTGAATGCGGAAGTTCTAACTTTCTATCCTTGCAGAAGGCTTTGACTTTCTGTTCCTAAGAATTAACTCGATAGGCTTACAATCTGTATATAACTTGCAATTAGCTCCATATAGATAAATTTGAAGACACTCTATCGCCCAAGTGGTTGCCAGAGCTTCGCATTCAGTTTGAGAATAACGCTTCTCTGCTTCTGGCAACGATCTTCTAATACAATCAACTATTCTGCGATCATCCTGTCCAAGAATCGTTTGAGAGAGAATTACTGAAAGTCCCCATAGTGAAGTATCTGTAACTAATTGTGGTTTGATTCTGAATATGAAACTAGGCTATTACTGTATCGCTAGTTAAGGGTTCTTTAACGTTATTAAATGCAGCTTGGTGAAAATCTTTCCAAATATAAAGAAAGTTTTTCTTTGTAAGATCTCTCAAAAGTTGAGTCAGATCACTAAAGTTTCGAATAAACTTAGTACAGTATGTGGCCATTCCTAAAAATGTTCTAATATCTTTGACAGACTGGCGGAGGCACATGTTTGATAGCAGTCACTTTCTGTGGATCATCAAACATTCTCTTTGACGATAAAAGAAAACCAAAGAACGTGGTTTTATCTTGATATAGCAAACTTTGCAATCATTGTAAACATTTATCCTTGTTGAGTGTAAGACTGTGTTGAGATAATCGTGTAAGGACAGCGCTTAATGATTTATGATGTTCGTCAGGCGTCTTTCCTTAAACGAAAATGTCGTCACTAATATTCAAAACTCCGGGGATGCCTCGTAAACGCTCTGATACTACATGCTAAAATACCTCACTTGCCGAGTTTTTTCCGAAATTCAAACGAGTAAACTATTCAATTCCTTTGAGAGTCGAAAATGCTGTAATAAATCTGCTTTCTTCTGATATCTTGATTTGGTGATATCCAGATTTACGAGCTAACTTGGAAAACATTGTCGTACCATCAGTGAGTAACATCACCCACTCTTGGGTTTGCATGTCTTTCCTTCTGAATAGCTTGATTAGCACATCTCATATCCACGCAAAGGTGCACTGATCCATTTGGCTCTGGAACAAAAAAATGGGGGGGGGGAGGGGGAATCCATGGAATGTGACCTTTACACCTTGAATGATACAAGCCTGTTCTAGATTTGCAGGTGTCTTAGAAACTTGTCTTCTTAAGTGAAAAAGTATTCTCCTTGCAGATTGAGCAACGGGAGACACACTGTGATCAATATGTAATTTTAATTTGAAGTTCTTAAGTTATCCAATTCCATTGAATGTATAATGGTATGAAGCAGCTAATTGCTACGTATCAGGGGGCTTTTCTTTCATGCGATTAGCACTGATATCAACTGAACCTATTTCGGTAGATGTTTGGT
This sequence comes from Mastigias papua, assembly GCA_964019165.1. Lineage (NCBI taxonomy): Eukaryota > Metazoa > Cnidaria > Scyphozoa > Rhizostomeae > Mastigiidae > Mastigias > Mastigias papua. Next base: position 5,345,942 of record OZ025272.1, read on the forward strand.
AACTCAATAATGATCCGTGACGTCCTTTGACGACTTGAATAGTCGCAACAGTAAAACGGCGGTTGGATTCTAATGTTGCGCAAAACGTTTACACAGTAGAAAGTGGTGTTTTGAAACCATAGGCCATAAGTTTGGTACTAGGCTTTGTGACTGCAAGTGTAGTATGTTTACTTATTTGCCGAAAAGCTGAATCATCGACGATATTCGTAGATGCACCTGAGTCGGTCATCAAGTGATTGTGAACAGTATTTATAATCCCAATGGTCGTTGGCGATTTGGTGGGCTTCATTACTTTCGGGTTCCTCTGCCTAGGTATATAAGTACTCATTATCAGCACTCGAGTTGCTTGTCGATGCAACTTGAACACGGTGGATTTCCTGTCGACAAAATTCGATTTTCTTCGAGCCATGTTTGCATAGGGTACTACGACTTCGGCACACTTGGGTAATGTGGTTAGTTTTACTACATTTAGCACACTGTTTCCTTTAGCAAGGCAGTTCTTTTTGTGGGGCCGGGAATACCCACATTGACAATAGAAATTATGTGTGCCATGCAGGAGATGAGTTCTTAGAGGCTTGCCTCCTAATATGATATGTGCAATTTACCGTAGCAGAGTCATCTGATGATGAAGGTTGAACGAGAGATTCTACGATTCCAGCAGCTTGAATTTCACTTATTTCGAGTGCCCTTGCCTTGGCTAGTAATTGGTTGAGAGAAAGTAAGTTGGTCGTCTCGCAATGCAACTCATCGTAAACATTTAGAAAGACAGTTCTGAATTACTGCAACTTTAGTTTCTTTCTCAATATCGTGAAATTCACAACTAACAGCCAGTTTTCGTAGGTGAGGACAAAATTGATCAACAGTTTCATCGGAAAGTTGCGTGGCTGGTCGAAACTGGAAAACTTCGTAATCAATATTTTTCTTAGTTGACAAATATGCATCTAGGAGTTCAATAGCTTTGCCCTAGTCATCCGCTTCCCCACGATCGTGAAAAGTTTCAAAAATCTCTTGTATCTCTTGGCCCATCTGGTACAGTACAAGCACAAGCTTTTGTCTCGTGTCTGTGACATTCAGGGCGGCTAAGTTTCGAAGCGTCTTTTCCATACGGGCCATCGTTGACGTAGCGTGGTTGAACTAGAAAAAGAGCTAAACGTGGGAAGAGGATGCGCATCTATTAGTCCCTGTGCCATTTTGAATCGTCATCGCAAATATAGTGTTTCGTGTATTTAGAGAATGACGAGGTAGTCCACTCACTGTGTATTGCAATCACATAATCTTCTCTTCTAAAAATCACAGGGGTACAAGTGTGATAATTATACTATAATGAAAATCATTATATTATAAACACTACAAATGATACTTCTTTAGATTTGTTTATATGTTTTCTATGTCCTTCACGTAACAAAGGGAATTTAATACTATGTCAATGCATTTCTAACTTAATGACAAGGATTGTATATCGCTTTATTTATCTTAGAACGATGAACATAGCTACATTGATAGTGCTGTATTAGTTTGTTGGCTATCGCTATCGAATATGCTAGAAATATTTTATCTTCAATGCTAGAAATATTTGGTTTGAATAGTCTGTTGGTAGTACAGAACTTCATTATAGCTCGAAACAGCGGGGACATTCTTTTTATCATACTGAACAACTTTTTTCTGTCGACACTAGTGAACCGAAAGATATAGCCAAATGCGTGTCCGAAAGGTGATATTTTGTTTGTCCTGTACTGGTACGAGGCTCCTGAAGCTACATAGTTGCGGAGCTCCCTAGTGTTGGAGCTCCATAGTTGCTCATCCTGAATGGCTTTAGGATTATGATAGGGAGAGGTGTAGATATGCTCCTTAGATTTCAATGTATTCCATTAGAACCTGATTTCAATATCTTTTGACTTACAGACCATTGTTCTTTGTGTCCATATTCAAATGGAGTTATGCTCCGGTACCCTGAAAGATTGGATACATGGCAGAAATGACGATATGTTTACACACGGTGGGTTACTTACTTATTTATCTTATTATACTTCTCATTCTCATCGATAGTGGCTCATTAATTTGATATTCATCCAGCTGTCTAATCTTCCGTGTAAATGCAGCACAAAATCTTCTACTTGAGGACAAGACGCATCATCTAGCAAGATATTTTAGTACTAAAGTCAATGACCATCAAATCTAGAATCGGTATGTTTTGATGAGAATAAAAGTAAGTGGGATTAGATACAGTGAGTTATGTACTTTGGAGGGCTCTGTTTGATTGTTGCTTTTTCTATTTCACGCTCAGGCACAAAACTTGAGATGAGTACAAATATAGATATATTCCATCAGTTGTTACTTGGTGTTAGTTATATACACAGCAAGGGTGTCATTCATCGTGATTTAAAAGTATGTATCATTCGCATTACCTTCTTCTGTTGCTTCTAGTCATGCATTGGTGCATATTGCTTTACTTTAAGGAGAATTGACATCTTTAAAGACCGAACTATTAGTTTCCTATTGTAAAAAGTTATTCCAAAGAAGCCATTTGAGTTATACGTTCATGGTGAGCCATTATATGGCAGTGAAATATGAGAGGTGGTGAAAAATGTTGTACTCAGCCTGCTTTTTACTCTCAGATGGTATATGGTCATATCAGAAAATGTGAAAGAGGTTTGGAAGGACAGAAGTAAATTTTGTAATTAGCCAGTCAAAAGGCATTCTCAACAACAAATCAGAAGCCTGGGTAGTCACGTCACTTTAGTAGCATTTTTCTAAGGAAGTATATTATGAACTTCTCTCATCCCTACGCGATATCTGCACGAAATTTTTCCAGAGCGACGTTCAAATTCCACCCTTCTTAAATTGTATGTCAAATAGGTCTAGTTACCGAGGGAAATTAGCTCCCAACCCGAAATGTTGGAATTACCCCAACCGTACGAGTTCGGACAAATGAATACTCTATTGAAAGTTATTTTCAAAGCGAAATTCATGCAGCTATATCTCAACGTAAGAGAGCACATGTGAATTAATTCCCATTTTAGAATTAATTAGTTACCAAGTAGCAACGAAACAATAAAGCTCGGACCAATGTCTCTATGATAAAAAGTTCCTAACTATTTCTAACACTCCCCTAAATCAAGAATTTATTCTTCTTGATTTAGAATCTTAGTTTGTAGTTCTTTTTCTCTTCTCCAGCAAAAGTAGCAAGTCTTCTAGGTCTGTTGATCTTCTTTTCTCCTTCAGGAATGCAACAGGTGCTTTTACTTCTAATTACACAAGGCCTTGTAGTGGTCTTTGAATTTCAAGCAACTTTCCTTGACTCAAAACATGAACCTTTACGGATCTGATTATACCATCTCTACTATTTTTATGGCCAATTATTGTCCCCATTTTCCAATACTTCTTTTGAATGCTATTTTCAACTACCAGAACGAGTTCACCTATGTCCTGTACTCTAGCTGCTGTTTGATTTTGTCTTTGATACTCCTGTGGCCCTTGTAAATATTCCCTAAGCCATCTTTTCCACAAATGCTCTTTAATCGTAGAAACATACTTCAACCTTTTATCTACTGTTATCGAATAATCTTCATCATCGTTTGTTTTTGCATTTGTGTCACTGGTAATATTTGGCAGGGCATAACCGAATCTCAAGTGATTTGGCGTCAAAAATCATTTTCTAATTCATCTGTTTGGTACGTCAAAGGTATATTGTTCATTAATCCTTCAACTTGTATCACCAAAGTCTCGACTTCTCCGAAACTTAATTTCGAGCGCCCTAATACTTTATACAGCATTGACTTTGCAATTCCAACTAATCTTTCAAAAAACCTCCCTTGCTAGGGTGCTTTTACAACATTTGTCTTCCTGCTAAATAGCCTTGGACTTCTTCATCTTTGCATAATTTCTTTAAATGTGTGCCAGTACTTTTAAAAGTCTTTGCATTATCACTAATGATGGTACTAGGTATGCCTCTGCGACTAGCGAATCTTTGAAGAGTTACTCTGAACTCTACGACTGTCGTGTCTCTTGTGAATTCTAGATGAATGGCTCTTGACTCCACACGTAAAAAGAGCGGTATTTGCCTTTTCATTATTTTGCAGATAAATTGGAACAGTAAAGTCACATCCTGTTACTGCAAATGGTCTAGCTGGTTTCACTCTAACTTCAGGCAATGGAGAAGTGGCTGTCCCTTTAATTACTTTAGAATTTCTTTTAGCACAATCTCTGCATTGATTGAGAACCTTCTTTACAACTTGTCTACCCTATGGGATCCAATACCTTTGCCTTACCTCCGCCAATGTCATATTAACCAACCCATGAAAAACAACTTCATGTGCTTCCGTTATTACTAAATCAGCTAAATCAGTATACATGTGTTCCTTTGGTAACAATAATGGGTTTTTGCATTAAATGGCAATTCTGAAAATTGTAATCTCCCCTTGCACCTCAGAAGTCCATCTACCTTGAATATATTTAGCTGCTTCACTAACTGTTCATAATTGTGGTGACTTTCAATTTCGATTTTCACTTCCTTTAACTATCTTATTTCAGCTTCTTTTGTTCTTTTCATTGTCAAGAATGGCTCTCTTATCTTGTCTTTTGCTCTGCAGTTCCTTATAAAGCGTAGAATCCAGGCATTTACACCTAGCAGCCTTCTTTTTGAACTGTAATCTTTTAGTTGTATAACTGATGACAACAACTTGTAGAACAAGTCTGATTTCTTCCTCTTCTACTTCCTTTCTTTTACTCAAGTGTGGTTGCTCTGGCCATTCTTCAGAAGTTTACCATGCAGGTCTATGCCGCCAAAGATCATTTTCCTTTAGTTGTACAGTTGTTTTGCCCCTTGTACCAAGATCAGCAGGGTTTGATCTGTTGGGCAATATTCCCATTCTACTTCATGTGTGAGTTCCTCTATTTCTTTAACCCTATGCTCAACGAACTGTCGATACTGACCTCTTCTTTGAAGCCATTAAAGCATTGTACAACTATCAGACTACATAAAAATGTGCTTAATTTCAAACTCAGCTAGTGTTTCTCTTACTGTTGTAACTAGCCTGGCTGCAGTTCTCGCTGCTGTCAACTCCAGACTTGGGATAGTCATCTCTTTCTTCAGAGGAGGTAATCTTGTTTTGGCTGTCACCAATTCCACCTTTCTTCCTTCTGGCAACGTAACAACTAAATATACAGCTGCACAGTAAGCTACTTCACTTGCATCTGCGAAGCAGTGCAATGAAATTGCCTCTGGTTTCTCTGTAAATGTAACACATCTTGGGAACTGTATCTATGGCCCTTGCTGCACATCACCTACAAATGTTTCCCATCTCTTCCTTAAAACTTCACACACCGGCCTGTCCCAGCGCATCCCTTCTCTACAGTCATCTTGGAAAATCCTTCGAGCGACAATGGTGACTAGTCATACGATTCCTAGTGGGTCATAAATCTTAGACAAATGGCTAAGCAACTCTCTCTCTCTCTGTTACGCTTTGATCCCTTTCTACCTTTTCAACAACCTGAGACAGTTCTGCTGCCATAACATCGTTTTCTGAGTTCCACTTACACTTAATTCCAAGTACTTTACTGTGATTTTCACCAGAGTTTAGACTTTGTTTAGCAAAGGTTTCATCACTGTTACCTTCAGCTTCCTTCAACAGCGTTTGGCGTAATTCCTGACTGTTAGATTTCCATTTATGAAGTGTAGATCCTCCTTTATGCATAACCTCTGTGAGCTTCTTTTTCAGTCTCATGACTTTCTTTGAATTTCCACCTCCACCAACAAAATCATCCACAAATAAACTGCTGACAACCTTTCTTACAAACTCTGGATCTTCCTGTTCATGCTCTTCAATGTGATTTTCAGTGTAGCATTTAGCAGAGATGGGCCTGGACCTGCCCCAAAGATTGCACGCGTAAATCTCCATTCACAAACCCTTGACAACAAATCCTTTAGATCCTCAACCCACAGAAATCTTAAGTAATCTATGGCCGCTACAGCTACCTCTATCTGGTGAAAAACTTTCCGAACATCACCCACCAATGCAACAGGATACATTCTATAACGCAAATTACATCGAAAAGCATTGGCATCAATGTCGGTCCTTTGTAGAGGCATTCATTTAGTGATCTACCACTCTTTCTCTCCTCGGCTGAGGCGTCATAGACAATTCTGACCTTAGATGATTCTGCGTCTTGTCGGATGACTGCATGATGTGGGATATAGTGTGACTTAGTTCCTGCTTCGCTCTCTGGGACCTTTTCAACAATTCCTGTCTTTATCTGCTCTTGTATGATGCCATCATAAGCATCTAATTGTTCAGGTCCAGTTGATAGTCTTTATAGCTGTGATCTTAACCGTTTTCACACAGCCTCTTGTTTTCTTGCAATGATACTCTAACTGATTCTGACTTCCAGGGTAGTTTAAGTACATAACGTGTGCCTTTGAATATGACTATATCTTTAAAATCTGTAGGCACAGGATCAGCGAATGGTTACTTCTCTTCCCCCCGTATGTACTGTCCTGTCTTCAATTTACCTAAGCGCTCTAAGCCAACGATAATATGTATGTCTGAGTCATCATGCTTGGATATATCCGAGAACTTATTGTTCTTCAAGTGTTCAAAGTTTTGCTGTACAACTTCAGGTCTTGCATTGCTCACGGTTGTAAGTTTACTTAATGTTGTAGCTTCACTTTTGAACTGAATTTCTCCTTGCATATTTCGGACCTCCAGTCCATAAATTGTACGCCTATAAATCTTACTGCCATGTATTATGTCTATGATTTTGGTCTCATGCCGAACTGGCTTACCCTTTAACTTGTCTACAATCTTTTGCACCAATTATGTCATGTCACCTTCTGTGTCCCGCAGCATACGACATGCAACTGGTCTCTGCTACTCCATTTGTAACTCCGAATGGGGCTCTTCAAGAACTGGTAGAGGCTCATGTTTGCTTCTAACGCGATATACTGCCTCTCACATTCTTTTATTGACACCTGATGATGCGCACTTTTTGGATCGATAGTTGTATAGATTCTATACTTTGCGACTCTTTTTTACTGTTTCATCTATTCATGAGAAGGATATGCAGCCAGTTGCGTGAATTTATTGATCGTTTGCGAATAATCAATAACCATCCGCCTCTTACGCCCCTCGTTTTTAGTGACGACAACTTGAGCTCTCCACGGTGAGTCGCTAGGTTCTATGATGCCTTCTTCTAGTAGCCGTTTTGTCTCCGCTGCTGTGAACCGTTGATCCTCTTCACTATATTTTCTTGACTTAGTAGCGATTGGCTTTACATCCGCAGCAAGATACTGAAGCAAAGAAGGTGGAGGTACATTGGTACATACGGGGTGAGTGGCCAAGCGGTTCAGTTGGCTCCCGTTAGCTAGCTGAAGTTAAGCTTGGCTGTGCTAGGTCAGCAACTGGATGGGCGACTATCCAGAAAAACGACCAAAGCAGCTCACTCCGCCGTCCTTCGGAAGGGACGTTAAACTAGGGGTCCCATGCCTGGATGCGGCATGCACAGTAGGCCTAAATTAGCTGAAGATGCTAGATATAACAGCCTACTCAAAATAAAGTAAACAACAACAACAACAACAACATTCAGAGTGGTTAAGTTGCACAACTTTAGTGGTGATAGAGGACCTCCATAATTTATTGTGATGCATTCATGGTGTTCCTGCCAGTCTTGGCCATGAATTATATCTGCACATTGATCTTCCAAAATGAAGAATTTCACTTTTTCATATGTCCTATTCTTAAGTTAGATGTATGGTATACAGTATCCTGGCATTTTAGCAGGTTGTAAAGTAGTTGTCATGGAAACATTTTCGTTAGTATCGTGTTTCTTCAACCCAAGATTCTGTGCTATACTCGGGTGAATAAGGCAGAATCTACTAGTGCCTTGACCCCTTTCGCATTGATTATGATATTGACACAAGCTCTACTGAGAGTTTTTGCAGCATCTGGTGAAGTACTTTTGACTCTATGAGGATGCTACTGTTATACTGTCAATAATTTCACCTCTCTGAGGGTTTTCTTCGCTAGGTTTTCTTATTGCAGCAGCAGTAGGCATAAACGGAAGTGTGTAAAATTCTGAACTCTTCTGCGCTATGTCTAGGGTCCTTGCTTGACCGAAAGGTGTCTGAAGATCTAGTGTTTTATTTTCAAGCAAGCGCTGTCAAATATTACTTGATGTTAATCCACTGATAAATGGATCGCGAATAGCTTCATCCCGATATTGAGTAGCTATAACTTGACGAAAGTTGCAGCCTTTACTTAGAGTTTTCAGTGGTTGTAAAAACTCATCTAAAGATTCCCCCGTTTGTTGTTTATGAGTTGCTAGCGAATTTATAGCAATGATTTCGTTCGGTGACTTCATATACAAGGTTTTTAGCGTATCAATTGCTTCTTCATACGTTTCTACTTCACCAATCAGGTGATGATGGTGATGATGATGATGATGATGATGATGATGATGATGATGATGATGATGATGATGGTGATGATGATGATGATGATGATGGTGATGATGATGATGATGATGATGATGATGATGATGATGATGATGATGATGATGGTGATGATGATGATGATGATGATGATGATGATGATGATGATGATGATGATGATGATGATGATGATGATGATGATGATGATGATGGTGATGATGATGATGATGATGATGGTGATGATGATGATGATGATGATGATGATGATGGTGATGATGATGATGATGATGATGATGATGATGATGATGATGATGATGATGATGGTGATGATGATGATGATGATGATGATGATGATGATGATGATGATGGTGATGATGATGATGATGATGATGATGATGATGATGATGATGATAGTGATAGTGAAAGTATACTACTCGCTTACGTTGTTCTGCACGGTATTCTCCTAACTCCCACTTTTCAATTTTAGGTGTTATTCATTGTATTCCTGTTTTATTGTGTAGAGTACTGTTTTGTCAAAATATAGTTATATAGTGTTCCTTTATGTTATGATTATAAATACGCAGAATGTGGCTGGTATATTATTACTGATGGAGGCTTGTTCTGATATATATGTATATATAGATATATGTATATTTATCTACATGCTTTTATCTTCGTTACCACGGACACTTATAAGTTATAATATTATAGTTACCACCATATTCATTATTATAATAATGAATATGGTGGTAACTATAATATTATAACTTATAAGTGTCCATGGTAACGAAGATAAAAGCATAGTATATACAGATATAGATAAATATACATATATCTATATCTATAATGCATTTCTGAAGCAGATCATCTCACATCTTATTCCTATTACCTAGAAGTAATCTATTTACATGTTTTAATTAAACAGTACAATTAATCTTAGCATATATGTTTTCATATTATGTATGTATTGCTTATTTGTGTTCCTTTTCTATTCTCTTTAATCATATCACACTGATGTGATGTCCCGTATTAAGTATTCGGTACTTTGTGCGGATTGTTTAAACTTTACTAGCATTTTCATATCGGTATCTTCTTTGCATTTTGTGCTTCGTCACAATTTGGAGTAAGAAGTTGCTTCCTGATTCTCTTTTTAGCCGTGTAACATATTTCTCAGTACAGCTGGTGACTCCAATGAATTCATAATCAAAATTGGAGATTTTGGTTTGGCTCGAACAATGGGATATGGCACTGATGCTACTGCTTCAAAAGAATTGAAGAATGCTGAAGATTACATTGGGAAATGTAATTTTCATTTCCGAAATATTATTATTTTTAGTGTGTATTTGCATACCTGCATTATAATTTTCTGGTAAAAAGTGCTGAAAAGATTGTTTTAGGGAGAAACGGGATGAAAGCATTGCATAAGCAGTTAAACTTTTGATATCTTTGCATTCTAGATGGAGGAGATTATCAATTTGTTACTAAAGATATTGGAACATGCATTTATGCTGCCCCTGAACAACTTTTGACAAATTGCTATACTTTCAAGGTATCTCTATGAGTAGTATTTCCCTCCATTTTTCGCTCATTTCATGCAACTATTGTCACTATTGTTATGGCAAGGAGCCATTTATGTTAATTGGAATAAATATCTTCAGCAGAGCTTACTTTAATCTTGTATATTTGATTTTTGTCCACTTTCAGGCTGATATGTTTAGTTTGGGCATCATATTATTTGAACTGCTTGTGCCATTTAAGACTGGCATGGAAAGGCATTCATTACTTACAGAGTTAAGGCGTTCGCGTATTCCAGAGACACTTGTTGCAACACGGCCAGAAATGGTAATTTCTTTAAATCAAGATCTATTTGCTCTTGGCATTTTTTATGCTTTTTCAACCAAGCTTTATCAGTTACAGTGTGAATTTCTATATTGCTATTTCTATCAAAAGCATCCTTTGAGTTGTTTCCTGTTGAAAATTGAAAGGTAATCCTGACTAATGACGTTTAAAGCGGAAGGTGCTATCTTCAAGTCAGGCCAAAAGAATAACATGAATAACTATAGGCCAATATCTGTGCTATCTGTATTCTCAATATTCCTAGAAAAACTTGGACATGATCAAGTCTCAAACTACCTAAAAGCACAAAGCAATTTTTCTGCCAACATGCATTCTAAGAGGTGAATAACACCTTGAAAGCGCTTTTGAATATTGCAGATTATGGTTTCCAATGTTGTTAACGCAGCATTAATATAAGCGCCTTTCTTGATTAACGGTCTTAGGAATGCATGCAATAGGGTAAACTATGGAATTCTTCTGTCAAAAGTAACTAAATATGTGATAGCAGGGATTTCACTTCGGTGGTTCACGTCCTACTTGACTAATGAAAAAACAATACTGCCAAGTAAATGGCCAGAAATCCAGTCTAGACTTTTCACCGTGGTATTCATCAGGGCTCTTGTTTGGGGCCTCTCTTCTTCATCCTGTGCGCCTCATATATGTAGGCGGATGATATCAGTGTAATTTGTTCTGCAGAAGATATTGTTGAACCCTGCAATGACTTAAAAGCTGAGGTTGAACATATTGCAGAATGGTTGCAGAAGAATAAGCTTAGTGTTAATACTGACAAAACGTGGTTATGATATTAGGTTTTTATCTCTTAAAAAAATTTCTCTGGCCAACTTTCTTAGAAATATATCTCACTCTCATGGTTTTACTTATTTAAGTCTATTTTTGCCATTATGCATGTAATCAGGTTCTAACAGAGCAGTTTTGAAAATCAATTAATGTAAAATTTCTACTCAGTATAAAAAGTTTTAATGAACTTAATAGTATAATATGAAGTATTACTTATCTTGTTTACAGAGTGAATCAATCAAGCAAATGATAGATGTGGACCCTGAAAAGCGACCCAATGCATCATCTTTGTTAAATATGCCTCACTTCAGTGATAAAGATATGGTTAGATTTAGTAATTTCGTTGCACTCTTAAAATTTATTTCATCATCGACTGGCTGTAATTCTTGTTAAGTATGCCCTTTCAGAAAATATAATATGCCTGTTCTTTTAAATTCAAGACAGTAGGCTCCTTTTCTAGAATGAATCAGTAGATCCAAGGCAAGTGCAGCTATAACCTATAACTAACCAATTCTTAGCTGCTTGGTTTGAGTAAGCATCCTGTGTTCAACTGTACGACAGTTAAAGCTAGTTTCTAAAATGTCAGGATCCTAGCCCAGGGACTGCATGGCTTGTCTTGGGAACAAATTTTGATACTTTGCCTGTGGGAGAGTCTAGCCTTGGGAACCTGTGGACGATCCAAACAAAGTCTTCCTTAGGACCGATGCATACACTCAACTTTTTTCGAAAGATCAGTTTGCTTCATAGCTTATCTCAATTTTAGTGATATGAAGAAAAATACTGGCACGTACATTTGCCGTTGCACACGAAACTTTTCTTGAGCTATGACCATTACAGAAATTTAAGTGTGGTGATAGTGACAATCGTTACTCACTTGTAGTTGGCCCTGAAATGCGCTACCATGATTGGTGGCGAGGAGGGAAACTGTGAAATTTTTCACCAGATAGCTGGAACAGCATTTTGCAAAGATGATTTTCAAAAAAATGCCTCTGGTTTTTAGAATGATTATCTCGAGGAAATGAATATATGCAATATAGCATACTATATATTTGTCGTAGCAACATTTTAAAACAAATATTTCCCCAGGGAACTACGGAAGTTAAGCATACGACCCTAATGCAAAACCTTATCAAGCATAACTTGAGTGAATTAGTTAAAAGATATCGTTATTTCTTGAGGATTGAAACAGACAACTGCAGTATTAGTATGCATGATATACTTATATTAGAAGTACATGTTATGCACGAAGAGAGTTACGCCATCTTTTAGCAGAAATATTGCAAGACATCATGTTGGAATAGTGGAGGATGGAATAAACGAAAGGAATAATTTCTGGCACTACCATGGCCACTCATGAACGTCCTTCGAAATGCCCCTGAATGCATCATAGATGATGAAGGCATTGATTCATGGCCCCCTGTCCAGCCTGTTCAGGTCGTTATGGCGCATTCTCTTTCCATATACTCCGAACCTGAATTTCATCACGATGCAGAACTCTGTGAAAACCTTGCCACCAGATGGAACAACTGGATTAGTGACTTTTATATGTTCATAATAAGTAGTGGCATATCGTCCGATGCTCAACGAACAAGAGCCCTTCTCTATCAAGCGGGCCCAAAGTGCGGGAAGTCTTTAATAAATTCCTTACTCGGGAACAGACTTGGACTATGATTTAGCAAAAATGATACTCCACAAATGTTCCTAGCTGCAGAAAACTAGGCGGCTTATGGTCTGTCGTTTTCTTCTGGGTACTGAAGAATATTATGAAACCTGTGACCAGTTTCATACGCGCTTGCAAACTTTTGCCCAACACTGTGATTTTTCTCGACGCCGATTTTGAAATTTAAGAGCAACTCATAATAGGATGACTTCATCAAAGACTCGAAAGATAGCTCTCGGCGACAATCCAGAGTCGTCTTTACTCAAAGCGATGAAAATTGTCCTCCATTATCCTTTATTCCTACAGTTAGGCTATAAGTGGTACAGAAGGGTACTTGAAGGGGAGAGAATTGTAACTGCTCCTCTGTATCCAGATTTCCTAGTGTGCGTTGGTGAATTAGGATAAGCACACTATTGTCATCCCGAATCAGGCTTGGACGATATCTACATACCTGTATTTACTGTTTCTGTCCGTAGCTGTGTTATTAGTTTTGAGTTTTTACCAATTTCGTCACCCAGTTTAATCGCCTAGTTGTAAACATCGTTAACAGGAAAGATCTTACTAACGAGACCTGCAAGCAAAATTGCCTTGTTACCCATCTACACCAGACAATTACTGTGAACGGTACTTTTTTGCTGCTGAAACAAGTTCATAAAGCAGCTGGAAAACAAATACCTTATAATTCAGTGCAGTTATAATGGGAGTCCAAAGTTCCTTACATGCAAAGTTTCTTGCAATAATCCAGAGTCTGTTCTATTCCTCCGAACATTTGAGACTGGTAAAGAAGCTAAAGCACGCACAACTATAGCAACATTTTTGTGAAGCAAAAGGAGTCAACAGTGGGAATTCTCCTATGTTTATGAATGGATTAGCATCTTGCTCTGATTCAGGTACATTTACATGCGGGGTGAGTAGCTAAGCTATTCAGTTGGCTTCCGTTAGCTAGCTGAAGTTAAGCTTGGCTGTGCTAGGTCAGCAACTGGATGGGCGACTATCCCTGTAAACGACCAAAGCAACTCACCCCGCCGCCCTTCGGAAGGGACGTTAAATTAGGGGTCCCATGCCTGGATGCGGCATGCACAGTAGGCCTAAATTAGCTGAAAATGCTAGATATAACAGCCTACTCAAAATAAAGTAAACAACAAGAACAAAAAACAACATCATTTGCCAAAAAGGGGTAACAGCATCTCAAAGGTATTAAATAAGCATGCGCCTGTCTTTACTGGTCTTGAAAAATTGAAAGATGCTAAGTTACCTTAAGTATTGACGAGACCAAAACACCCAAAGCGCAACCACAACGGCGGATTCTTTACTATGCACAGCAAAAGATCGAAACAGCCCCGGCTCAGTTGGAAAAGGAAGATGTTATTTGAAAAGTTCTTGACTAGGAAGGGATTCCATGGGTATCTCCAATCACGGTATTTCCCTATGAAGACGGTGGAGTTAGAATTTTGGTCGAGCTGCACATGGTGCTATACAGAGTGTACGCCGGCCAATACCAAACGTTGATGACGTAAGTTTCGAGTTAAATGGTGCAAAGTGCTTCACCAACTCGACCTATGGCAGCTTACCACCCTGTAGAGTTAGATTTAAATAGTCGATATATAATTACATTTACTACACAAGTGGGCTTGTAACACTTTCGACCATTCTTTACATGAAATCCTGCACAGTTAAAGAGATAGACCTATCCTCAAGTCTCAACAAGCTTCTGTTCCCCTGTTACTCCTCTAGTTACTTATATTCGCTCTGTATCTTCTCTTTGTTTCCTCTCGGTTCTTTACTCCTTTCGTATACAACACAACTGGGGTAAGTTTTGTAAGTAGTCAATCAAAAGGCACTCTCAACAGCCAATCAGAAGATTAAATGGTGACGTCACTGTATTTACATTTTGTCTGCCACCCCCTCTTAGCAATGGTGAAAACATAGTCTTACAAAAGTGGGCCATCATTAATAAATAATTGCTTGAAACTCTTCCAGGTTTTAGTAGCATGTTTCTAAGGAAGTAAGTTATAATTTCGTTTCGGCCCTACACGATATCTTCATGGAAGTTTTTACAGCGCCCTTCAAGTTTCACCCTTCATATACTGTCTGTCAAATATGTCTAGGTACCCAGGGAAAGTTGCTCCCAACCCCAAGAGAAGTGTTCATAATTCATAATCAATTCCGTAAAATTGCTCAAGAGTACCCTTTCTCAATAGTCCCGGTTTCCTTTTATATCTTAAAAAAATGGTAAATTGCAACTTTCTGACCAAATACAGGAAGAAAGCTCACCAAGTATTCTGGTTCAAACTGAACATATCGCTCACAATTCAATATATGTACAACAAGATAAGTTAAGTCCATGTCAAATTAGATGTTAGGTTTTTGTACAAGAAATAGACAAGGTAAAAAATTTTTAAGTGTACCAACTAGTTCTAAATCCATACCATGAATGCATACACATGATCAACAATTCGTGACAGCTAATATTAGATGAATTTTCTAAAACCATTAGTCAAATAGAACCACTTAAAGACAGAATAAAATAGGTAGTACGCTACCAGTAATTTAATAAGCTCATCCCACCAGTTGACTTAACAAAATAAGCGACATTGTTAACTCCGGTAATAATATTTTAGCTACAACTTACTTACACTGTGACCAAATACAGCAAGAAAGCACACAAAGTATGCTGGCTCCAACAGAATATGTTGCTTTTAATTCAACATATGTACAACAAGATAAGTCAAGTTCACGTCAAATTAGATGTCGAGTTTTAGTACAGGAAATAGACAAGGTAAACATTGGACAGTTTTTGAGTGTACCAAATGGTTCTTAATCTATAGAATGAATACATGCACTTGACCAAACTTCTTGACAGCTAATGTGAGATGAAGTTTCTAAAACTATTAGTCACAGAAAGCAACGAAAAGAAACAATAAAATAGACAGTACGCTGCTAGTTGTTGAATAAGCTCGTTCCACCAGTTGAGTGAGCAGATTAAGTGACATTGTTAACTCCAGCATTAATCTATTAGCTATATGGCCTGTTCAATTTGAAGTTAATTTTCTTATTTCAATTTCAACTTTGTCTCTATCACCTCCGAAAAATAGATAATGATTTGCAACTTCTATGAATAGTCCTGCAAAGATGAATACCTACTGACTCAAAAGTAGGTAAAATAAATACACTCTTTTAAAGAAAAATATGTTTCTTCGACGGTAATGACTAATGAGAGTAAATGAGGAAGCCATTGGAAATTTTACTTTCACTGTAGCCATATAGATTTTAATTCACCTAATGGAATAATTCTAATTCACCGAATGGCAACTTTACAACTTCGTTTCACTCAGCAATAAGTTTGTTTGTGAAAGATGCTACCATAATGAAGCAGCTGTATGTTTACGAAGAATTTTAGTTTTCTTTGTCCTCCTTCTCTTGTCGGTATTGTCACGGGATATGTGCGAATCATTACCTTGTTTTCTGGAGTGGGAAGAAGCAAAATTGCAGTTGCACAAAGAAATTAATTTCAATTCAACGATGCTGTTAAGAAATATGGGGGCCCGTTCTGGTCAAAATACAACTCACTCTTTGAATTAATTGTTAATAGTATTGGAATTAATTATATGGTATGCAGAAATTAATTTTATCTTTTATTTTATTTAATTTTATCTGTTTCTCTTATAATTATTTATTTCAATTTCCCATAACTATTTTTATCTTCTACTTGTAATTATTTCCATCTGTATTCTTATATTTATTAATGTCATATGCTAAGAATTAATTTTATCTTATTCTTCAATAATTATTTAGATCGTGTCAGAAAATTTTTATCTGTTTGCTGTAGAATTTCCCGTATCGAAGACTGAATTTCACGTATCCAAGGTTGAATTTCACGTATCCAAGGTTGAATTTCACGTATCCAAGCTGACCTACCCGTATCCAAGGTAAGACAAAGAAAGATAATATCCATAGCTATCATTAGGTCTAGTTCTAGAATGCCTCCAAGAAGACAAAGACCTTTGATCGCAAGAGAAGGAAATTAAGTCAATGTCTTCTACGCTGGTGCTTAAAGAATTTCCTCCATTAGTTGTCACATCATTACAGGGGGACGTCAACGTCGCCGATGCGTCTAGCAACCGCTTTTTATGTCCACTAGGGACTCTGCAGACAAAGGACGCTCATCAGATTGAAGAACGGTCAACAATCCCTTAAATTTCGTAAGAATAATAGAAATCCGTACTGATTTCCTTCTCTTGCGATCAAAGGTCTTTGTCTCCTTGGGGGAATTCTAGAACTAGGCCTAATGATAGCTATGGATATTGTCTTTCTTTGTCTTACCTTGGATACGGGTAAGTCAGCTTGGATCCGTGAAATTCAACCTTGGATGCGTGAAATTCAGCCTTGGATACGGGAAATTCTATAGCAAACAGATACAATAATTCTGTGACATGATCTAAATCTATGTGACGTACAAGCTAGGAATGATGAAACTTAAAGGTCGCTGTAGAAGGATTTCATGAAGCTGTCGCTTTGGGCCGTGAGCAATTCATAGCTTTTTGCCTTAGAAAACTGCTACCAAAAACTGGGAAGGTTTCAGGCAAGCAAGTATTGATGATGGCCTTTCTTGTGCAGCTATGTTTTACCATTGCTAGAGCGTGTGGCAGGCAAATTGTAAACAAATGACGTCACCGTTCAGGTTGTGATTGGCTGAAGATGATCGCTTTTGATTGGTTATTACAAAATTTGCCTCTCTTCTCTGTTATACAGTACTTTTTCTTATACGTCTCCAAGCACGCATGTACACTTCCATCTACGTTCTCATACATCACGTGATTTTGAATCTCTTGTCGTATGTAGGTTTGCGTAATATTTCCATTTTATCATATTGGTGGTGGCCTTAGCCAGAGTCAAAATGTCTAGAAATACGGGTGTCGTCAAAACAGGTCTATTGGTCGTGTCAATATTGTGGAACCGAGCTTCATTTGTTATAATCAACATTGGATATGTCAAAGAAAAGTAGTAGTTCCAATAAAGTTTTTGTCGTCATCCCTGTCTTGACATTTATTCAAAAGTTGCGTTTTTATACTTCAACATCAATAGAAAAATACTTAACTGCAGAACATTTATTCCATGTCAATGTTGTCATCGTTTTTGCGTTTTTAATGTCACATCCTGTTTTAATAAGAGTATGAATACGCAATAAGAATGAAACCCCTACAGAGAAATGTTTCCAGATTTTTTTCCTGTACCATTATTGTTATTTGTTATTTACTCTGACCGTTCCTAGTGTATGACTTATTGTAAATACTTAAACAGGCACCGTGGCGCTTATTTAATAATATTTGTTGGAAGTGTGGCGCTTATTTGACTGCTCTACTTAATCGAGTAGCGGCGCATTATCGATCAATAGCGGTAGGCATTGAATATGACACGGTTGCGCCATATTATCACATATGCACTACTTAGTTAACATAAAGTGAATTATTCTTCAATTGACAAATGCACGGTAATTTACTATCCATTTAGAAGAAGCTAACTATAAGGAAGGATAAAGAAAGCCTTGAAAATTAAAAGAGATTTCAGGTTTATCACATGCTTTACACAGTTAACCGCAGAAAGGTGAAAGAAAGTAACGTCAAGATTAGCGACATTTTTCGTTTAGCGAAACATTTTTTATAGCTTAGAAGAAACTGACAGTGAGCTAGGAGATAGATTTTACGAAGGCAATGGTAATGAAGTTGAGAAAGAAAGCAAATTCGAACTTGAACCAGAACAAGCATAACAGGGCGTTTGGCCTTGGCTAAAGCGATCACGGTTGTAAACTGTGTGAACCGGAATGCTAGGACCTATTGTTTTATTCTTTTGTGTTTTGTTGCTTTTGGTTAAATTTTTCAGTTGTGGAAAATGCAGGCGTATTGTTTCTTGGGCTGTGCTTCTCCTAGATTTGTAGCTGGAGAGTTTTCATGCTAGAAATAGCTAGCAAGATGCCGATCTCCTTTTGTCAAGTGGAAATCCATTATTATGTTGTATTTTCTTTCTAGCACAAATGTTTATCAATGTATACGTAAATGAACTGCTTGTTTTCTTGAGGACTCATTTTCATATATTATATCTTATTCATTTTTAGATAATAAAGTTACTTCGGCTAGAACTGGCTGAAAAAGCGAGAACTATAGCACATTTGAGAAAGATAGTACAGAAACATTAAGCTAAGCTTCATTAGTTATGAGCTGTAATTTAATAGCAAAGTTTCCTGCAATTAGGTACATTCTCTATTTTCTTGAATTCGCAAGAAATTTTGTATTGCATGTAAATTCAGTACGCATTGTTTTCTTTCTCTGTACTATTTTTGTTCCAATATGGTTAATGGTTGGTGCCACTGTCTCATTTGGTTTCTTCTTAATTACTTATGCAAGTTACATTACATTAAATTCTACTGTCCTGTATATTGAAAAGTAGTCAAGGCTTCTCTTAACTACTATTTTTAATGTATTCGTGCACCTAGTACCAGATTGGTTTGGAGCACATCAAGGAAGCGTTTGACCATCCTGATATTGAAGCGACAAAGCATCTGAATACAAGTAAACTCCATTTGAACAGTCTTGGTGACACTATTTTAACTAATGATTTGCTTAGTTCTCTCCGTTTCTGACTCAGAAATGACAAGAATAACGGAGATGTCCGCTTGACTCCTTTAGGGGAGGGTCCAACTGCAGCTCCTGCGGGTGGTTCCCTCGGTGCTACTGGACTTAATGCTGCATATCGACGAGATCCGTTTATTGATTAAAGAGCTTGGCATACACATACTTGCCATAAATGAAACAAAAATTGATAAAAATGTGCATGATGATCTTGTCAGCATAGATGGCTACACGATCAAGAGATGTGATCGCAACCGCTTCGGTGGCGGGGTTGCGGTTTACATTGAAGATACCATATTTGATAAATATACTGTCCGCGTTGATCTCCCTCAATACACGCTTGAAGCTCTGTGCATTGAAGTAAAACCAGTTAGATCTGCACCTTTCGTTGTGCTGGCTTGGTATCGTCATCCGAATGAGGCCGTTGAAAATTTTCGTCTTCTGGAGTAAAGCCTTCAGTGCCTTGATAAAGAAGGTAAGGAAATTATTCTCTTAGGAGATACAAACTGTGATTTGCTGCCAAAGTCTTCTGACACAGATCACAGTGGTTTGAATACTGACCTATTACCTCACTCAAAACGTTTGACAGAGATCTACGAGCAATTTGGCTTCCATCAGTTAATCAAAACAGCAACCAGAGAAACACCGATCTCCTCTACGCTGATTGATCATATTGCTACTACTTACAAATGTAACATAGTAGTATCTGGTGTACATCAAACTGGTATCAGTGATCATTATCTTGTCTACAGTGTCAGAAAATTTCGGAGTGGGATAAAAAAACAACACAAAAATATCAGTACCAGGCAAATGAAAAACTTTAGCAAATCTAAATTTTTTGATGATTTGCAAAAAATAGATTGGAAGGTGATCGTCACGCATACTGATGATGTCGACATCATAGTGGAACAGTGGACAACACTGTTTTCGTTTGTACTTGAGAAACACGCTCCCTTACGTAATAGGCGTGTTTCAGAAAGATTCAGTCCATGGATAACCAAAGACTTCAAACTTATGTGTACACCAAGGGACAAACTAAGAAAACAAGCCATTAAATCTAAATCTGAAGTTTTATTTGATGCATACAAACAAATGAGGACTAAAGTAAATAAGGTTAATATTGATCTGAAGCGAGATTACTTCACGAACAAAATTGCTTCTCATGAAGGGGACATTAAGAGTACCTGGAAAACTATAGATCTGGTACTTAATAAAAAATCAAAATCCACGCAAATTACGACTCTTGATGTTGATGGGGACAAAATATCAAATCATGAAGCTATAGCAGAGCATATGAACACCTATTTTTGTAACATCGGTCAAGACCTTAGCAAGAAAATTCCTGCCACACAGAACCCGCTTCTTAAGGGCGAATACCCCGTAAATCCAGAAGGAACCAGGTTTCATTTTCAACCTGTAAATTCAAACCAGGTCGCCAGTGTCTTGGGGAAATTCAAGACCTCTAAGGGCTTTGGCACTGACTGCATAGCTAATCACTTTTTGAAGATCGGTCTCCCAATTATTTCTGACTCCCTTTGTGATATATTTAATCTATCAATTGCTACAGGAGTTTTTCCAGATTCTTGGAAAATTGCTAGGGTTACCCCTATTTTCAAAAGTGGAAAAACTGATGATCGGTCCACTTACAGGCCTATATCTGTTCTCCCTGTTCTTTCAAGAATTTTTAAAAAACTGATATTCAACCAACTTTATAAGTACCTGGACACAAACAAACACTTATTTCCCAAACAGTCCGGTTTTAGGCGTCTTTACTCCGTAGTAACAAGTCTCCTGTCCTGCACCAATGATTGGTATAAAAATATGGATACGGGGAAATACACTGCATTGGTGTTTATAGACCTAAAAAAAGCGTTTGATACCGTTGATCATGGTATCTTGCTGAAAAAGATGCAGAAATATGGAGTTTCTGGTAACGAGCTTGCCTGGTTTACATCATATCTCCAAGACAGAAGGCAGTTAAGTAAGGTCAATGGCGTTTCTTCACGAATAGAAAAACTACACTGTGGTGTACCTCAGGGATCTTGTTTTGGACCCCTTCTTTTTATAGTCTATATCAATGATCTTCCGTTTTGTCTGGAAAGGTGCCAGGTGACCATGTACGCTGATGATACCAGCATCTCCTTTACTGCAAGAAGTGTCAATGATCTGAATTTGACGATGAACAAAGAACTTGATTCTTTACGGAAATGGCTCCAAGGCAGTAAACTGTCCCTAAATGTCCTGAAGACACAAACGATGGTTATTGGATCATGACCCAACCTTAAGAAGATTTTGACAAAGCTGGCGGAACCTCCCTCCTTGTCTATTGGTGGCTCCGAAGTCGAAATGGTAGACAACGTCAAATATCTAGGGGTACAGATTGATAGACATCTGTCTTGGGAAGAACATATCCATTTTGTACGATCTAAGGTCTCTCGTGCAATTGGATTCCTTAAATATGCCAGGAAGTTACTGCCGCAGGACACTTTCTGTAAAATGTATCGTGGTATCGTTGAACCGCACCTCCGCTACTGCTGTTCAGTCTGGGGGGCATGTGGGGGGACTAGGTTGCAGGTGCTGCAAAAACTTCACAACCGTGCAGCTAGAATTGTGACCAACAGCAGCTATGATTCTTCCGCTAATGCCTTAATAAAAACTCTAAATTGACCTACGGTAGCGGATATGATACAAGTAGAGACAGCCTGCATGGTCTATAAAGCAATAAATGAGCTTGCTCCAGACTATCTGTCACAAATTTTTACGAAAAAGTCGGCATGTAGTAGGGACAATTTGAGAAACACGGCAACTGATCTCCAAATCCCTCTAGTGAAAACGTGCAGTGGTCAACGAACTTTCTCATATCGTGGTGCTCCAGTCTGGAACCACTTAGATTTGGCAGTCAAGCAGACATCCTCTTTCAGAGCGTTTAAAGACGCTGTAAATAAATGATTTATTTTGCTATTTCTTTTCTTTTATATATTTATGTATTATTGGAATTAGGGTAAGGTTGTTAAAGGATAGATAATTTTTTTATCTTAGTTTTTAAGCACGGCCCCCTGTAAAGCAATCTTCTTCGACTGATGGGGCAACCGTGGATAAATAATTTAATAGGGCATTTGATAGGGTTTGGCACAATGGTCTACTTTATAAATTAAAGCGATGTGGTGTCTCAGGACAACTTCTACTTTTAATCCAAAGTTTTCTCAAGGATCGAAAGCAAAGGACTGTAGTAAATGGACAGAGGTCCAATTGGGGAGATATTTCAGCATGAGTGCCTCAGGGCTCTATTCTAGGACCCTTGTTTTTCCTTGTGTATATAAATGATTTAGCTGTAGGCTTAAAGTGCAACGTTAAGTTATTTGCTGATGACACATCATTGTTCACAGTGGTAGAAGATTCCATCACAACCGCTAATGACATGAACCATGACTTGGACTTAATAAGTCAGTGGACTTATGCATGGAGAATGTCCTTTAATCCTGATCCGCAGAAACAAGCTGTTGAATTAACATTTTCAAGAAAGAAAATTGAAATCGATCATCCAGCGATCCTTTTTAACAACATACCTGTGAAGAAGGTAAGTGAACATAAACATTTAGGAATCATACTGGATTCAAAGCTATCTTTCTCAGCTCATATTGAATCAGCTATCTCCAAATCAAGAAAGGGCATTGGTTTGCTGAAATATCTCTCCAAGTATCTGCCCAGGCATACTCTAAACGAATTATATAAGCTCTATGCGCGACCCCATCTGGACTATGGGGATGTCATTTACCATATCCCTGAAAAAGTATGTGAATTCAGTCAAAATATCATCTTGCCAAAATTAATGGAACAGTTAGAGGCTGTTCAGTATTCTGCTGCCTTAGCTGTTTCGGGAGCGTGGAGGGGAACATCTCGAGCGAAGCTGTACACAGAGCTTGGTTGGGAGTGACTGAGTTCCCGAAGATGGTGTAGACGCCTTACCTTGTTCTATAAGTTTATAAATAACCTGACTCCAAGGTATAAAGTAGATCCAATTCCCGCTCTTCATCAGTCACAATACTGTCTCCGTGATCAGGATGTCATTGGGCGTATAAAGGCAAGGACAGAAAAATTCAAGTCCACTTTCTATCCAAACTGTCTATTCGAATGGAATAAGTTTGAGCCAGAATTGAGGCTTGCACCTTCCATTGCTGTTTTTAAGAAAAAGCTCTTAGCAACAATCCGGCCCCCTCCAAAACCTGTTTTTGGAATTCACGATCCAATAGGATTATCTTACCTTACTCAACTTAGGGTTGGTCTCAGCAAGTTAAATTGTCACAAATTCAAGCATAATTTTAGGGATACCATCAACCCAATGTGCCCAACAAGCGATGGCATTGAGGACACGGTGCACTTTTTGTTGCTCTGCCCTTCTTTTGATGTTCAACGTCAAGATCTTCTCGCTGAAATTGTTGATTTATTACCACCGTTTCTACAAATCACCGATACGTCAAATGACTTTTTGGTGCAGCTTTTACTATATGGTGATCAAGACCTCTCCTATGACTTTACGTTACATCCATGAAACTGGTTGGTTTGATTAGGTCTTTTTGGGACTTTGGTACTTAGCAGCCACCAATCCCCCTTTTAAGTTCTTTTCCTTTGCAGACTCTTTTGCACATCAGATGCCAGGCATTTCCAAACATTTCATCTACTTCTAATGAACAAGTTGCGCCTGTGACTTTCGTCATCGCACCCCTTGCCTGGCATTTGATGTGGGATAGATTCTAATGCATTTTCACTTAGTTCTAATCGTTGTAATGTAGTTGTATGTTAGTTTAATGTTGCATGTCTTTTTGTATTGGCCATGGGGTAGTCATTGTTTCTTGCTCCCCATGGTATCGTATTTGTAATGTTTGCATAGTAATTAGAATAGGTATAGTTAATGTAAGACATATTGTAAATATTCATATTTGAATAGAAAACAAACAATTTAAAATGAAATGAATGAAAATGAAATGAAGACGGATAGAGATATAACTTCTCTACTCACAACTATCTTGTACCACTGCACTTTAAGACGTAGGATGTATTCATCAGTAGGATGTGTTCACGTTACATTCGACAAAGATAGCCTTCACGGAACTCAACGCAACAGCCTTATATCTATGTTCACAAAAACGCACGTTACAGTTTATTTCATGTGCTATATGAGCAATCTATGCTCGGTAAGATACTTTTTACCTCCGTATGGGGCTGTGTCATCTGTAGTGCGAGGGTTGCCAACTGGATTTAGATGATTATTTATCACAGTCCTACAGAGACAAAAACGTATACACAACAGAACATAACACGACTAGCTGCATAATTCTAATTGTATGCTAGAAGTAACGAACCGTTAATAAGTGCGCGCATACTTGTCAACACTCCCTTCACAGCATTACACCGAAATAAGAAAACTCAAATTATTTGCAAGTACAGGAGTGCTTGTTCTTTCTGGTAAATGAAGGTTCAATATACAACTTATTCATATTCAGTATGATACAGGGAGCTACTCAATTTGTTGCTGCCTAATGATATAGGAAGCGTTTGACCAAACGTCACTTTACATTTGTAGCTAGTTGTTTAGCCAAGCTTATTGCGGTAAAACACATTAAACATTACAAATCATCAAGGCTATCTTTTTGCAAAACGTATGGGACACTCAAGTCCAGTCAGAGAATAGAAGTGAACAAATACCTTGGACTGGTCAAACACACTGTAAAACACTGAACATTGCTTACAAAAAAAATAAATGTTGTTGCCTCAATGAACATTTGTATAGTACACCAGGACGAAAAAGAGCTATATTTCAAAAAAGAAGCAAAAATTGCAAAACATTTATACCAAATTTCAATTTCAACTGAAACAAAACACCATCAGCACCCTAAATATAAAAATGAAACAATTATATCAAAATTAAACTATAAACTGGAAGCTAAAAGCTAAAAAGCATATATCAAAATTAGCTATAGGTCAATGAATAATTCAAAGGTGGGTTTAGCAACTTTATTGCATCAAAGCTAACTAAGAAGCTGACACTTTTTGAAACAAAATGCAAATCAGTGATTTGGGTGGAGAAATTAGGCCAAATTTTCAAGGTATGTGAAATACTAGAAGTTTCCGCTGTATATAGCAGGGATGTTGAGAATTACAGTGAGGACAGGTATGCTGGCCAAAAAAGAGTGGATCCAGTACATCTCTAGTTATCAATCATGAGCAATAAACTAAACTAAATAGCAAATAGTAACAGATCATTTCAATAGAATATACATATGTAGTTTAAAAGATTAGTTCAACAGTAAAAGCTGTCAACATTTGAAACGACTATATGCAGAGTCAACAAGAAGCCTCAACTACTCACTAAATTTCTCAATGCTTTCTTCCGTTCGTGTTCTGTCATTGCACGTGCACCTCACAGGTGACAATTCAAAGAAATTGTCGGAAACAAAATATTGATCCTCTTGTGTCTTGATTGTCTTGATGTCTTGATTGTCAGGCATTATCATTTGTAATACATACCACTCATACATACATATCTCTTTCATGACCATTTCATGGTAAACGTTAAGTGTTATGTTCTTATTACCATCATTAAGGCATTCACATACCAGCTCTTCTTGCATTTTGCTGTTTTTTGTAACAAAATGACTGCATGTAACAAAATTCTGATTGCAATGAACAGACTTGTTGCATTTTAAACAACAAAAATTTAAAGAACATTTCTGTACACTAACAACTTCCCCATTAACTGACACTGTTGTAAGTTCCATTTGCAGTCATTGAGGTGGATTCAATGTGTCAGGGGGAAATTGTTCACTTTGAGAAATCTTTGAAAAGCCATTTTTGAAGATGTATGTATAACCATCTTCAATAGCATCAATATCATCTTAGTAGCATCATAGAATTAGCTTAATAGTTCCATGAGGATCAATCAAAAGGGCGTCTTGTTTCTTCAAAGACCCCCCATCATGTGTATGTATGCAGGCTTTTGTACATTAATTGCCTTAGCGTTTAATGCTATCATCTGCTCAGCTGCTATTTCAGCAAGTTTTCCAATGTTGAGAAAAGTTGAGAAATACCAAGAGCTACGGAGAGAAATTGGAAGACTGGCAATTAAAATATGTTAAAGTTGTTCCTGTTGTTATAGGTGCCCTGGGAAGTATGACAAAAGATTTTGACAACTGGATGGAAAAATTGGAAGTACCGAGTAATTTTGGAGCTATACAGAAGGCTGCCTTGTTGGGAACAGCTAGGATCCTGAGAAGGGTGTTAGAATTATGAACAAAGGATTTCCTATTAGCCCTTGGTTATTTGTTATAACCTGCCTAACATATGTAGTAACGGCAATTCAACCAGCCTGAGCAAATGCTGACTGTATACATAATAATAATAATGAATCATGACCAGTATACCCACAGAGTGGCTCTTCATCTGGTCCCTAAAGATACTTCTGAAGGTTTAAAATTTCTAATACGATGCTTTATTTCTAAGGAAGGATAAAAAGCAGGTAACAATGTTGCATTAATCTGAAAAGTAGGTTAAAATGTTTAAAGTTTGTTATATAAAATATTTAAAAAAGTAAATATTGTAAGTTAAGTTCTTCTCTTTAGGACTCAAACTAACAGCTTCTTCTTTGTTTCAGTAAAGAAATGTTCTTTGGATTTTGATGAAAACTCGGCTATTGTTTTTGAATTTCTTATCCCAATTGGCATCTTGTTAAAAGTGTCGGCTGCATTGTTTCTCAAAGTTTTAGAATCGGTTGAAGTTGCACTTAGTGGTGCAGAGCTTGATCGCAGATGTCTGCTGTTTTCTTTCAGTAATATGTCTATGTATTTCCGGCTTATATCGATCTGGTATATATTTAAAAGCTAGTTTTACAAGGTGCCAGTCTCTTCTCTCTGTCATAGGCAACCAATTATCACCTTGGCATTCATTAAAATATCTGAAGAGTCAGCTTTCTTATCCTCTATGAATTTCTTTAGCTTTACAGGAGACTTCTTGAATGCAGCTTCTTCAAAGCATTGTGAATGTACCCAACAATCTCTTTTTCTTGAGCCATGCCTGTGAATAAAAATAACAATATCATAATAGAATGGTGTAATTAGAATTAGTTATGGACAATAATGACTATGGAAGAAATCAACACATGCTTTTTCTAGAGTTAGCCTCTGACTTTTATGTATTGTTATAGCCCAAGCTAACTTTAGAGGTAATTGATTCCTTTCATTACAACTGTAGTAGGACATTTGTGAAACTGTCACAGGACAAATGGGAACACACTTTGGTAAACTTGAAATTGAGGGTCCTTGGTAATTGTCAAAACATACAATGACAGCAATTGGTAATGATAGTGGTTTCTGGCTTGCTGCAAACATTGTCAGTTATAGTTCCAGTTGCTCCATTGCAAAGGCCGGCGTCAGTCCAAAGATTCATTGTAAGCATAACCCTTGCTCCTTTGGCAGTATAAATTGTTGGCTGTAGTTAAGAGATTTCCTCTGCTAGCATGCTTCTTGCTTCATCCGAAGAAATTTTTGCACCACTAAATGTAATTGGTTGCTTGAGCTCTTGCAAGCAACGATGATTGAAATCAGCAAAACTTTCAGTTTTGAAGAACAACCTGGTAGAATAGTTAAAATCTGACAGATTAGAAACATTGAATGGTTGTCTAGTTAAAAGGAGCCTCCACTCTTCTTCAGAGCAGTTTCCTTTGCGTAGTGATTCAAAAAGATTCAATAATGTTTTTTCTTCCTCTGGCACAGCATTCAACCTCATATTTTTATCTAATGTCACAACGTAGTCAAACATGGAATATGCACAAAACCTTGTTCCTAAATGGAGTCATTTGGAAATGAATGATAAAGTGATGTATCAAAGACAGGTGGTAACTGCGCAGGATCTCATGCAAAAATGATAGAGATGCCACCAAAACCTGTGTCTGATTTTCCTGTGGCCTGACGACATCTATTATCAATACATGCAAGTGTTTTCTGACCAAGCATAGAGTACTCATCTATGATAATATAGTTCACAGTCCTAAATTTTTCCTGCAGCAGCAGTAGTGACTGGCCTGTTATACGTTTGCTTTGCTGTTTACTTATTGGGAGTTTCAGCAAAGAATATATTGTTACTCCATTTGTGCTATGAGCTGATTTGCCTGTTGTAGCTGCATTTATCTTCTAGTAGGCTCCTTATTGTATTTAATAAACAACTTTTACATGTGCCAGCATCACCATTTATAATCATTTTCAAAGATTCATAGTTTTCATCAACTGATTGCAATGAGTGGCTTTTTGTGACTTCATACGTATTTTTTTGCATTTGTGTGAAAAGAGAAATGTCAACAGCAGCTTTCGATTGTTGTAACGCTTGACCATTTTGTCTATGTTGAGGTATCCAATCATGCATTTCTCCAATCTGTTGTTGTGTGTAATTTGAATGATCTTGTGACCTCTCCAGAGAATTCTGTTTCAAACTTCTATATTCATTGTGAACAAGGTTGGAAATCTGCATCCAGTCTTCCTGCTCATGTGTGCCAAAAATTGGACTACAAGTCACCCTGAGTATACTCTTGCAAAAGCTGATGCTCAATCATTTCAATTTCTTCATACCAATCTTTCAGGTTTGCTCCTGCATACTCTGTGTTCAAGAAACTTGTTCGTTGCTGTATAAATGTGCTATCTTGTTCAGGGATATTATTCCCTGCATATTGTACGCTTTTTAACCATGGTTTGTAACGGATAAGTTGGTATTTTTAGTACATTGGGTAATTGCCACCCTCAGGATTTGAAGAGAATTTAGGGCAAAACATTGGGATTACAGATTCATCTTGTTTGAGAAGCTTATTTCCAACAATCTTAAACTTTGGTGCAAATTTATCAAAGTTCATGGTCAAAATTTCTTCTTTATCAATTTCACGTCTTAACTGATCACGACAGGCATAATAATCTAATAATGATTTGCTTGTGATGATTTTATTTTCATTTGTGATATTTCTTCGTATCTTACAAAGCCATTTAAACTGATATTATTCACCTTAAAAGAAGAGCTAACCAATTTTAAAGATAGTAAATGGTGCATGGTTTCTTGTGCTGAGAAGTCGTTGACCTAAAGTTTTCATGACCATTTTTTTAAGGGTTGCTCCATAAGAAGCTGCATTAACCAGACTTCATGACAGCACTGAATGTTTCCTTCGCAGCATCTGATCTTGGTTCACCTTCAGCTGCATACTTTATGATGTATTCCATACAATCACGAAATGACAATATGGCCTGACTGTCACAATTTACTTGCCATCCCTGTAGCTGTAACTTTTGGCAGTTGTTGATTCTGGTGTCATTTCGTATTTTAACAGCCCATAACTTGTATTCTTCATTAGTTGAATTAGCAGAGTAGACCTTTTCAAACTCAAGGTGAGTTTCATTGCATAGTGACTTTGGGAATTTAAATCTACATTTCAAAATTCCATCATTTCTCTTTTCAAGGCAATACCTTGCACTGCATTGAGTATGTCTTTGGACAGTATTTATGAGGTTAACCAAGTCCAATTTCCATCTGCTGGAGGGTTAGTATTAAAGGTTGACAACAACCAATCTACATTGCTGCAATTTTCTTAGAAGAAGCCTTGCCATCTTCAATAATTTGAGCATCCTGTGACTGAAAACTCTCTTCAGATTTTTTCTGCTCTTTGAATCCCTGCAGTGCTGACTGTGGAAGATCACATAGTCCTGGATCATTTTTCATTTTAGCAATGCCATGACAGTGAATACTGCCATGTGCCTGATACTCGTATTTCTACCAGTGCCACTCTGCACCAAGTGTTTTGTATAACCAATGTTTGATAAAACTTTCATGACGCTGAACAAACACTAATCAGTCAAATGAGGATTTTCAATGACATTTTGCCTTCGCTCTTGTGGTGTAAGTGTCACAGGGCCTTTTTCGAACAATCCATGTAATTCTGGCCAGTACATGTTTGCAGATGAGAGAGCAAAGAATATGGTTGCCGCTCCAGTTTTGATATAACAGTTTTTAGGTCCTCTTTCTGTTTTTGCCAATAGGCATTTGCTCCTAAAACACTAGCAGTATATCTAGATAATTTAAGCCTGTTCTGTTCTACATTGATAAATTTTTCTGGATCATCCAAATCTCTGGAACAATGAAGAACATCTCCTGGGTTTTGCTTTAGATAAATACCAGTTTGCTGCAGAAATCTTTTCCTTTGAATCACATTCAAAGTCCAATATGAAAATCGTGGGTGAATTGAAAATCTGTACTTGAACTGACCATCAACATTGTCAGCATATTTTATCAAGTGTTTTATTTTCTGGGTAAATGATACATCTCTATAAACTGATGGATTAGTTGGATCACCTTTGCTGTCGGGAAATAGAGTTGGAAATGCCATAGATGCATGAAATGGAGGCTATACTCATTCAATGGTTCATTTTCAACACTTGGCCAACACACACTGCCAAGCATATTTGACAGTTGCATGTCAATGGCATCAACTTCTTGTAACTGTTTATCAGTAGAAACAAAACAGCTTGACACTTCAGTGTGCCTGTCA
The DNA here is from genome assembly GCA_964019165.1 of Mastigias papua. NCBI lineage: Eukaryota > Metazoa > Cnidaria > Scyphozoa > Rhizostomeae > Mastigiidae > Mastigias > Mastigias papua. Next base: position 5,376,859 of record OZ025272.1, read on the forward strand.
TACGGTTTTTCATCATCAGAAATGTCTCCATCATTTTCAAAGTTGTCAGTTCTGTGATTTGTTTCAACCTCTTTAAAGTCATCAGGCAAACCGGCCATTGGGAGTGATTCAACTGAATTATAGTTTACAGTCATATCACAATATAAGGGATTATTGTCAATCATAAGGGATTATTGTCAACATAAGTGCAGACAATATTACATCTCTTCTTACAAGCAAACTTTTTGAATCTGTACTGCTACCTTTAATTTTAACAACTATTAGACTCAAATCCTTTGGAAAGCGTTGTAATTACCTTGCAAGTTCAAAAACATTTTGTGGAAAATTAATGCAATGTTTAGAATATCTTCTTTGACCACCTGGTTTTATATAAATATTTATTATTGGCAATGATTTTGCAATCCAGATTTCTTCAGTCCCCACAATTCTATTGGTACCTTGGAAGGGATCATAGCATTTTCCGAAGAAAATAGTTTTGGAAATTTCGTGTCTTTTTTTACAGAGTGAGCAAATGAAGCTGTTTCTTGTTTTGTGTGCAATGTTGCTTGGTCATGCTTCTTCATATATACAGCATTGAAAAATCTTATGCTGAATATTTGTTTGAGAATTTTTCAAATGCTGAGATACTGATACATTATTCTGATTCTCATTCTTGTTTCCAAATAATACAGAATTTGATTTCAGCATTTTCTCCTTAATCGTTTTACTCTTTAGTGCATATACAAGTTTCCGTCTTGATTTAACAACCTTCTTCTTACTTTCTGTTGCTTTTAATTTTTCCTTCAAACATTGTGGTTTGGACTGCGTAACCTTGACATAGTGTTCATTTGCATTGTTGATAAATGATGAATCTCTGGAATAAAACCCAAGAAAATAACACCTTGCCTGTTTTCATTCACTGGGTATACCCCAATGCTAATGATTGGCTGTGATGATGATGTAAAGGTATGAAAGATACTTATCACAACTGACAGTGAACGTGAAACTGCTTGAATAATTATATTGTCAGCCCATGTTCCTGCATTCAACATTTGACCTAAATATTCTTCCCATTGATAACCTTGTGCTGCGAGACTCTCAAAATAAACTACAGGATGTTCACTAATACGAGTGATACCTAGTAGTCTAATCCTCCTATGCAAGTCAGGTGTATCGAAACACTGGTAGGAAAACGCTCTAGAAAGCAACCACCAGCACCACAAACATCAATAGGAACCAAACCAAACTGCTTTAATCTCTCGGAAAGAAGATCCCGACTTTCAATGCAAGAACTACGCTCAACAGACATCACACCAAATAACATGAATTTCAAGCACTCTAGTGAGAAACCTTCTTGCGAATGCAAGAAATAGACATAGTGGATAATACCACTTGATTCAAAATTTATAGCAATGAACAATGAGAAAGATATAATAAAGCAATTAGCAAGAATTATATTGTGTATAATAACAATTAAACTCAGTGACTTCTCTCTTGAAATAGCTCCTTTAGCTTTCAGAAAAAAATGCCTAGCGAAGTTTTTCAAGTATCTAACTCAGACTCAAAACACACAAATATACCTAATGAAATTTTAGGTATCTACCCTTAAATGAGTCAACAGTACGACTGATTATTATGAGTAAATTAAAGCAACTCACTTTGAGCACGGATTCCCATTAACCAGCCATTTCACCACGAGGCAGAAGTCGTGAAATCTGTGTAGCCCTTAGTACAGCGGAGCCTACCCATAACAAAGGCGAACAAAAGAAAACAAAAACACTTATGAGTGGTCAGCAGACGAAATTTAAACAATGAGATTGCTGGAAAACCACTATATTAAGCTCGCTCCTTTGTCGCGCGCAACAAGACGTCTTTGTCTTCAGTATCTTGTGGACTAGGCTATTTTTCAGCCAGTAAAATGTTCTAATTCAAAAACATTAAATATCAATTAAATTCACTACAATATTCACACTTGGGACCTCTCCTTTTACAATCAAATCACCACATCACCATATTAAATCGTTTCATTTTGTTTTGATGTAAGCTACAACAATATTAGTTCTCAAAGTGCTGTAGTGATAAAAAGCCTTTTTGCACAGCAACTGTAATTCTGGAGCAGATGTGAACCTTTCTGTTGCGCGCACTTTGGTGCGTAATAGAAGGGATGAAAGGTAGATGGAATGGCTGGAAAATCCCCAAAACTAATAAAGGGGGCAGTTGGAAACTTGATCAAAACTACTACAGGAAACGTTCCTCAAACAGTTTAAACTAGTTGTGTGCTAGGGCCCAGCCATTATCACCATTTGAACCAAGTTCACTGTTCTGGTGATGGTCAAAATTCCCTAAACGACTCGAGAAAGCAATACTTTTGCCAGGACATGGGAACCTTACTAGAACTATTCAAATTGAGTGCAGAATTTGAATACGTAGCAATATGAACGAGAAAGTAGACCTATTCAATGATTTCTATTTGTTGAAGCTTCAGTCATCACACATTGCACTGCTTTCGGCCGGATTTCTGCTAAGGCATTTCCTCTATTATCGTAAACCAGTTTGACATCTCTTGATAAGAACCAACTGATCTTCTTATTTACAATGCTATGCACAAATTATACAACAGCATGTGGATCCCGTCCAATCTTTGATTCTGTTTTTAAACTGTCTGTCATTTTTGGCAGATTTAATCATGTCAGGGAGTGTGTTCCATAGCATGCTTCCTCTAATGAAATGAAAGTGAAGGTCAGCAAGACGAACAAGAGGTCTCCAATGCGTCTGCAGAAGAAAAATTTCCAGAAGATCCTACTGGTAAAATCTTTCCTAGTCCAAAATTGTTTGATATCGACTATGGATTGTTGGAAAATTGAACATGGTTATGGTGCATTAGATGTATATCATTTAGTATTATAGCAAGCATCTGATAAAAGCAACAGTAACACAAGTAAAACCAATGTTCGGTTGCATGAGTAAGACTAGTCTGCTTGAACGCTGCCCTGATAAGGCCATGCTTAGAATCCAATAGAAATATTTGATTACTCTAAGGTTTGTGTCCTGAAGTAAAACGGCTGGCGATTTTTGATAATGACCGTTATACTAAACTGAGAATTAGGTTTTGGTTTTGATTACTTGCATTGAAAAGGAGCCCATACAACGTGATTACTTTAAAAGAAAGATCACTATTGCCTGTACCAAAGCAAAAGAACAATACGAAATTGAAAAGCAACAAAAACAAGAAAATGAAAACTAGATGACGAGAAGAGACATAATGCAGAAGAGGTCCAATGTGCATGAAGGTAGAATTTTTTGACTTTTGTTTTAACTCTAATATCTTGGATGATCTTTCGGTGAATGCTTGGTTTTCTAAAAGCTTTTTGTGATGAAGACTAAGTGTATTAGTATAACTTACGTATATCAAACGAAAGCTCGTTTTAATAAAGCAATGGCAAAGAGGATTTTCAAGTAGGTTGAGCACGTAGCTACAACGTAATTACTAGCAATATAATTGTCTTTGGAAAATTCACCCAGTGTGGTAGAAAACCAAGAAAATTCCCTTGAACTATTTTGCAAAATGGGTTCCGCTAAGACATACACATGAAAACACCTTTACGTTAGTGCTTTCCAAACTGGTCTTACCTGTATATGGCATTTACTTCTTCATACCACAAAGCTACTTTTCGAAGATATTTCTAATTGTTGCCACAACACATTTACTTATATCACAATAATATGAACTCATAAAATTGTTATATCTGCCAACGGGGAGAGCAGTGAGAGAGCCTCAACGACGTTAGGTTGTCTTTGGTAGCACTCAGGGTGAAAGCAATTGTCATTGAGTTAGAAACATCCATACATGATTGCCACCAATGTGTTGAAAACTGGCCTTTTTATCCAGACCTGTTTACAGATGATCAGAGCGCAGGAATACGGGCTGTTCAGTATTTACGGAGGAGAGGGCACAGAAAGAAATAATTTCTTGTCCTAAACATCGTCTTGTGGTAGAAAATACATCTACCCAACAATATTCCATTTGAACAAAACATCTAACCCTACATCCAGAAATAGACAGTCAGCAATTTCCAACAAGGTGCACTTGTGAGGGACGAACTAGCGTGATTTGACTCAAGGAAACATTGCAAAAACAAATGAGTTTCATGGTAAGGTGCTTGTGCTTGTCAACAATCTTGGTCTTATATTGAAGGCTCTTAGCAAGATAGTCAATAAAGCAGCACTAGCAATTTTTGAAGCCAGATGCAAGACAAAAGGCAGAAAAAGCAAAAGTGCACGAATAAAAACAAGCAGAAATTTCATTTCACCAGAGGCTCCAGGGTCTAGACTGAGATTGCTAGAGGAAACTAAAGACATTAAAAACAAAACAGACATTGAATATGAGAGTGCTCATGATCATATTGAGAATTTTCAACTTTTTATCATTTCACATTAAATTGGTGGGAAATTTCCTGTACCCAGCCTGGACATTACATGGAAGCTTATTTACTAAACCTTTTTCTATCAGAAAATTTCTTTCGCCCAACCAATTTCTCTTCTGTGCCGACCCCACTATAAATAATGAACTGTCCCTATTAAGCCCCCTCCAGTTTTCTTTCATCTCGCAGCAGTATGAAAGATTACGAGTTTCCTTTTCAAACATTGTTAATTAGAAGCTGCATTCATAGCATAGATGCAAACAACTTCCAGTTGCTAATGATGGAAGATTATAGGCACCATCACTTGAATTGTCTTGTATGGGCATGTCGTGAACAACTAAGAGTGAAGTATGATTTGGAAATTACGAGCCAACATAATAAACTGCAAGACATAAGGGTATCGATTTTTGGAATAGAGTCTCTTTGTTTTAGAGGGAACCCTCGTTGGATCTCCTTAGACGATAAATTAAAGCAATCAACCTCCACTGCCTCATTCAAAATAATAATAGGAGCTTGACCAGTGAAACTTTCAATAGCCAAACATGTGGTTTGTACCGTGTAAATCACATTGTAACTTAAGCTTCTGTTTTTCTATTCTATAGGCGATTAGCTGTTGCTATAAATTTGTTCCAAATCAATGGAGATGATGACAACAATGATGATGACAACGATGATGATAAGAAATGCACTATGAATTCAGATAGCCCCGATTGCCATTTCAGCTCGCCGTGGTATTTTATCACAGTGATTTTATCGAGCTTCTAAAGACACACCCATTCAGGCGAATCAGAAAATAAAAGTTGCTTATAGTTACTTGAAGAAAGAAAAAATGTTTGTCACAATGCAAGAAACTAGCCCCAATGTCTTGATACCTGACGAGAAGATCGTAAACATCTTCAACTGAGAACCTGCTGACTTTAGTTTCGAAGAACTTTCTGCTTGGATTTTAGGGGTGGCATTGATTAATTTTTTGTTATGTACAATTTGTTTGGGCTTACGAGGCATTATTGATTAATTTATGTTATTTTCTACTTCATGCTTGAGATTAAGGTTGTATTATTGATCACTTTAGTCCTTAACTTTTGCCCCTCATAAGGCTTTGAAGAATTCTACAAGTTTCCTATTTCAATCCTCCATCAACAAAAGACAACCTAACAGTTACAGAAACTAGACAAAATTTCCAGGAAAACAAAACAAGATACAGTCAATACCTATTTTCAGCAAAACGATAAAGCTATCTATATGTTGCATTTCGTTCAGGACCCCACGAATGAACAACGAGACATAAAATTCTACCGTATAAATCGTAAATTTAAGCCGGAAAATAAAATGGTATTTAGGAGAGGGCGATTTTCCTCCTACTTTAATCAAATATCGCCAAACTATCAAACTGTTTCAATTACAATAGCTTTTTCCTGTAATTTAGAAGGGAAAATTCAACTGTGTTAAAAATAATGGGCAGCAATTTTGAGTAGGAAATTCTACCTTTCATCATGAAATCTTGAAGAAAAGGCTCCTAGCTTTCACCATTTCCACAGGCAATATATACAGAGCTATATATTTTCAAAAACTTACATAATTTCAGTAGTGGAAAATCATGCTCTGCCTGCAACTTACTAGTGGAATCTTAAACTATCTTGAAAGAATGGATAATGGCATCATCGGCGACAGAAAACTCACATACGAATGTAAAAATGATCCTTGCCTCTTCAATTTAGTAGTAAAATTGCAAGACAAGAAAGAGATACAGATCTTTCAGAACCAGAATCTGAAGTTTGGGGTTATTCAATATCGTATGCTTTCTCTAATTTACATCAGTATGACGATGGATTGCTCTTTACGTGTTACAACTCAAAAAATCTCTTCTCTTCAGCAGCCATTATGCCCAATTTCGTAAACTCAGCTCCAGAAGCTGTGCACATTTTAAAATTAGTATTATTTGTAGCTAACACTTGCCTAGGAGCCTTTATTCGAGATTGCCCCCTATTCAAAAGCGAAATCAAGCACCAAATTTCAGAATGTTTTAAAAATATCATATTTTTCTGATGCAACTAAAATTTACTTTTCAGCCCACTAGGCATACCCTAGACATAAATCGAGGATTAACTGTATCTAAAATGTCACAGAGGTATGGAAGACACAGAAAGAAATGCTTTAAACAAGAATAAAATGCTTTCATACAAATCCGACTAATTTACTGTCAGGTTTTCTCTGCTTTGTTCTTAGCTTCAAAAGCAGCTTTCTGATTTCATCAAGAATGAAGACAGTAGAAGTTATAGATACTAGCAATAATAAATCAGTCATACTGAGTGCTTCTGTCTGAAATACAGATTGCAAAGGAGGTGCGTAGATGACGAGCATTTGCCCAACGATTGAACCACCTACTGCATATAGGAACATACGATTGGAGAAGAGGCCAATTTCAAGAATCGACTTAGTCTGCAAGAAAAAGACATTAATTTCAAATTTGTAAATAGAGGAAAAATAATCCCAAAGATACAACAATAGCAAAAAATTGATAGCTAAAGGAAAAAATAATTCGAGAAGGGGGTATTGGTGAACTGGTAATGAAACTTTAATGCGTTAAGCGATATGATTTAGCGTAAGGAGGTACCAGCAAATCTTAAGCTGAAAAAACTGTGGAATAGTAGGTACAGACTAACGGATGAAAAAGACTTAAAAACATATGAACTTACTTGTGATCGACAGCTCAGCGCATTGAACATATCAAAGAAAACAAAGCAAGTGAATGTCATTGTTGTGTCACGTGGGGTTACAATATTATCAGCCATCTAAAAGTCAAAAGTAGTAGTCATTCAGAAACGTCATGGACTGATATCACAGCCTCCTATAAGTATAATCACTGTTAACAAAATTATTGCAAAAACTACTGCAATAATTATTGGTCAGAATAGAGTTTAACATAGCGCATTTGGGCTGTCTCAACAAAAACTTCCATGATTGAGTGAATATAAGAAGATATAGCAAAGAAGTAGCAACATTTATTCGTAGGGGACTTCATTCAATTCATTTGCATTATTCAGTACCATAACGATTCAGGTTTGATTGGATACACTATGATATAGTTGAAAAAAACTCTGCTTTGTTTCGACAGTCATCTTCCTAAGTTACGCGATAAAAGAGACACCCAGTCCAAAGCTTGTAGCATAAGTGAAAAGCTTCATACAAATGTATGAATAGAATGCTTACTTCAGAGGACAAGCTGGAGACCAGCAATTTAGCGATATAACAGCTCCATTGCGACAGCCGCTTTAAAAAGGTGAAAAGTTCAGGTGGACTCTGAAATGCGAGGCAGCAGTAAAGTACCTGAAAGCCGCTCTGACAAGCGAAAAATGATGGGAGTGTCCTCACTAGACAAAGAGACACAAGTTGTACTAGGTCATGGGCCTGAGGGGATAGCGGCCACTGTAATGCAAATGGATAGCATAAGTGACGAATGTCAATTACTTAACTGCACCAGCTGTGCCAAGACAAAAACTGAAAAAAGCCTATCAAAGAAGAGAGCCTAGCAATTAATTCAGGTATTCTAACGAACACAATGTACGTGCATTGCAAAATGCATATGTGCAAAATGTAGTTGCATTTGCATGTATGCTTTTTACTGTTATAGCGGCTTTCAGCTTCCGTACAAAAACTGGTCTGGTGAAGTTTGCAACTGTACTATTTGTATATAGTTTTGTAAAATTGTGCAACTGCAATATAATTTTCTGTTAGTTGGTATATATTAGTTCTACTCATCATCACTTCACTTCATCTACTCTCCAACAAAGTATCCCTGCACTGTATCTGATCAGTGATATCGATCTGGCATTTATCGCTCGGAGTGTGTTTCCAGCATTTAGTTTAGATTTTAAGATCGTTCTAACCTGTCTAAATACTCTCTCTTCAGCTTCTCCTTCATTTCTCCGTGCGTTACTTCGTCAATCTCCATAATTCCTAAATGTTTTTATCTTCCTTCTTCGAGGCTTATAACTACATTATCTGGCAGAGAAATACCATCGCATTTTACAATCTTTCCTCTTTTCATGACCAAAATAGCACATTTACTGACACCAAATTGCATTCTGATGTGATCACTGAATACTCTCACTGTATTGATAAGAGGATCTATTTGTTTCTCACTTTTTACCATATAATTTCATGTCATCCATGTATAACAGATGATTTATTCTGATTTTCTAACATCGTAGCCTGCTTTAACTTCTCTCAAGATTAGAGTTAATGGGGTTAGGGCCAATACGAATAGCAGAGGAGACAAACTGTCACCCTGAAATATCCCTTTTTTGTCCCAATTTCTCCAAAGACATCTCTACCAGCTGTTAAGTCAGTTCTCTACATATACATACTGCTTTTCAGTAAAGATACCATATTGCTTGCAATTCCAAACAGATTCATGCATTTCAACAGCTATGTATGCGATACCAAATCATACGCTTTTCTATAGTCAATCCAAGCCTTTGACAACCCACATGAACACCTCCTACAATTTCTCATTACCATTTTATCAACTAGCAATTGATCTTTCGTACCCCCTGATATATTTCTACAGCCTTTTGCTCATCCACAAGTAGTCCATTTCGTTCAAGGTGCTAATACATAGTTTTCTCAGTACTGAAGTCAGCAGTTTCCACATTAATGGCAGGCATATTATCCATCAGGAAAAGAATAATACTACTTTCCTGTAAAAGAATCTCTACATAACATTTAAGTCCAAACACCCAACTAGCAGGGTGGCCACTCGTATGTCACAGAGAAATTCCAGGAGTTTTCCAGGAATTTTTCAGGAATTTCTGAGAACTTTTTCAGGAGAACCTTGTCATTTTCACAGGCGTTTACCAATGGCGGCCAAATACATATTGCACTGGAGGCCAGCCGTAAAATTCCCCCCAAAAGTATCAAATGCAGCTATCAATCGAAAGATTTACTCAGGACACACGTTGATAAGAGGATTACTTGTTGAAGTGTAAATTCCTGTATAAAGATTCGTATTATTATATTATTATTATCGAATTAACCATCTAACTATATGATCATACTACAGTCCGTAATATAATATAAGCATAAAAATACAAGTATAGTTGGCCATAATTATCTCCCCCTAGCACCCCAGGCTATAGCCCCGCTATATATTATCAGGACCTTACATTGGATCTACTAAGTTTGCAATAGCTAGCTAAAAATCCGTATCTCAAGTAGAACATAAAGATAGTTTGCAAAAGGGACCCAATTCAAACCAGTTGAAAAGACTGAGCACTAGGGGGCTTGAGGGAGAAGATAACTACTAAAATTTGCTAGTTACACATTTGAGACTCATTACGTCAACAATCCAGATAAAGTCTTTCTAATTATCGATTCACTTTCCCAAAGAACAGTCTTCTGCATTTCTCTTGCTACATTATTCAGTTCATTATCAGCAATGCTCTCAAAAATCCTCTTTATGCTCGTTTTAAGCTCACTCATTCCTCCTCCAAGACATCCAATTACAAGTGGAATCACCTTCACCATATACCCTCGTCGTTCTCGTAACTCAAAACATAGCTGCTGATATTTTCTTATCTTCTCGTCTCGTTTTCCCTCCTTGTTTGCTTCATTCGGACATGCCATATCAATTAACAATATCATTTTCTTGTCCTTGTCTTCTAATGTCAAATCTGGTCGCCTAGCAATGCAATTCATCCTCATTCGGTATTCCCAATCCCAGAGCAGCTTCTTCCCATTGCTTTCGATTACTTGTCCTCGCTCCCATTTTACATTATACCACTTTGTGTCTTCTGGAAGTAGCCCATTTTCAACTGCCCATCTCACTGCCAGTACTTTCAAAGCATTATCATGTCGTTTAACATATTCAGAGCCGGCTAATTTCTTGCACCCAGAGAGAAGGTGCTGTACAGTTTCTCTAAAATCTCCACATAGTCGGCACTTGTCTTCATTCACTAATCCTCTTAACAGTTTCCATGCTTTAGTCTCTACCATTTGCTCTTGTACTGCAAATATTGATGCTGTTTTTCTAGGATCGGTATTACACTTCAACCATTCATAATCATCTGCTACATATTGTTTTGGTATTTCGCTCTGAAGCACCTTCTCTGCAAAACTTTGTTGTTTACTTCTTTTTTGCCCATCCCTCAAGATTTTCTTCAACTTTTTCCATCCCATTTTCCATTCTGTGTATCTTTCCTCATTAATTATCACACTCCCTTCATCAAATTCAACAATTGAATTTACATTTATCATCGCATTCTCTGCTTCCCTTTTCAATGATATCTGCTCTTTATGGATTTCATTCCTCCATGCAGACATTATCCACTCATTCTTAGACATAGCCATGTAGCATGCCACCCTAGTCTTCGTCTCATCATAGACCTCCCTAAAGCTTTTCAGCCCTCTCCCACCGTCGTTTCTCTTTGAGTACAACCTCTCATCACTTGACTGTCTTCAATGGAATCCCTTACTCCGCAAAGCACTTTTCACTATCTTGTCCAATTCCTCCAATTCTCCTTTTCCTAGTTGACATACATTCATCACATATCCAGCAACTGGTATTACTCGACAGTTGATCGCTTTCATGAGATTTTGATCATTAAGATTAAGTTCGGTAAGATGTTCCAATCTCTTTCTTATCTCTTTCTTCACTCTTTCCATAACTCGTTTCACGTTTATTTTATCTCCCTGTTCACATCCAAGAAATTTATAGATCTCGTGTTTGCTAGGGTCTAATGCTTCCATTCTGTCTTCTAATATATTATTATTTGTCCATCATGTCCATCACAGATAAAGTTTTCTGGAATGTTCTAATGTGTTATGCTTTGAGAGCGGGTGACAACAAGTCACCAAGGGTCTCAAAGTTCCTTTCTTCTGATATCTAAATAGATAAAACTTTTCGCAATATCCTAGCTGAGCCAAGCAATGCTGTTTTTTGGATAACATCCGTCGCAATCTTTACTCCCAACTTTTTAATATGCTTTTCAAACTTGTCAGATATAACTCCTAGTGCTCCAATCACTACAGGTACTACTGTTGCACTTCTCATTTGCCATACATGTCCAATCTCTTCCCTCAAGTTCTGATACTTTTCCATTTTTTCAAGTTCTTTTTCTTTTACTCGTGAATCTCCAGGTACCGCAATGTCTATTATTTTGACCTCTTTATTCATTTTATCTACCAACACAATGTCCGGTCGTCTTGCCTCAATCATTCTATCACATTGGATCGTAAAATCCCATAAGAGCTTATAATTCTCATTTTCAATTATTGCTTCAGGTTGCTGATTATACCATCTATCAGCTCTCTCAAACCCTCCTTTGATACAGAGCTGCCAATGAATGTATCGTGCCACATTATCATGCCTTCTCTTATACTCTCGTTGGGCCAACTTACTACACTCACTAACTAGATGACTAATAGTTTCCGCTTTCTCCCCGCACATTCTACATATAGGAGACTCAGAACTCTTATCAATATAGAACTTTGTATAATTTGTTCTTAAAGCTTGTTCTTGAGCACTGCAGATCAATGCCTCTGTACATCCCTTCATATCCCCTTTTGCAATCCAATGCCATGACTTATCCCAATCCACCCCCTCTTTGTCCCTCAAAAACTGTCCATGCATTATTTTCTGCTTCCATTCGTCTTCTCTTATCTGGCTATGAAACCTTTTATACTCATTTGGTTCAATTGCTTCAGCAACATTAACTATATCTGAATCCCCGACCTTTCTCAAAAGTACCTCTCTACTGTTCAATACGTACCAACTCAAACTATTTTCCTCTCCCCTTACACAACATTCACAACTTAGAAGACCTCTTCCCCCTCTTCTTCTTGATACGTATATTCTTGCAATATCGCTTCTTGGGTGGAGTTCCTTGTTGATTGTCATGATTTTTCTTGTTTTTCTGTCAAGCTTTTGCAGTTCATTCGTATTCCATCCAAGTATACCTGCTCCATATCTCATGAGTGATACTGCCCATATGTTTACTGCCATTATCTTGTTCCAACCGTTCAACTTTGATCTCATAATTAGTTTAGTGCGCCTCAGGTATTCTTTTGAGAACATTTCTGTCATCTCATTCTCCTTTATCTTATCAGCCTCTAAAATACCAAGATATTTGTATCCTTCAAGATCAATCGCCTCAATACTCTCTCCATTACCTAGGTTTATGTCTTCACTTTCGACTAGCTTCCTTCGTTTCATGATTGCAATTCCACACTTCTTTACTCCGAATTCCATTCCAATATCATGGCTTATTACCTTTACTGTTGATATAAGACTATCGATTTCAGTTCTGTTCTTCCCAAATATCTTCAGATCATCCATAAACAACAGGTGGTTGATTTTCACATCTCCAAGCAAGTACCCAGCTTTTGCCTTCCGTAACACCTTTGATAATGGTATCATGCAAATTACAAAGATCAATGGGGAAAGACTGTCTCCCCGAAAAATCCCTCTTCTAATATTTACATTTCCGAGTGACGTACCACTTGAAGTTAATTCAGTTTGCCAAGTTACCATAGAGCGCTGAAGAAAAGTTGTCACATTCTCTGGTACCTGTGCCAATTGCAAACATTCGACTATCCGAGAGTGGGGTACCATGTCATAAGCCTTCTTATAATCCACCCATGCCATTGCAAGATTCTTTTGTCGTCTTTTACTGTCATTCAGAATCATCTTGTCGATCAAAAGCTGATCCTTTGTTCCTCTGCTCTTTTTCCTACACCCTTTCTGCTCTACCGGTAAAATGTCACTTTCTAAAAGCATCTGATAAACATAATCAGCAATTATTCCTGTCATCAACTTCCACAAAAGTGGTAGACAGGATATTGGCCTATAGTTCTCAACCACATTTCCTTTTTTTGGGTCTTTCTGACACAATACCGTTCTACCAGTTGTCATCCAAACAGGCAAGGGGGCTCTGTTGTTTACTAATTCATTCATTTGTTCAGCGATTCTATCATGTAGAGATGTCAGTTTCTTTAACCAGTAGCCCTGTACCCCATCAGGTCCAGGTGCTTTCCAGTTTGGTATCTTCTTTACCCGTTCAGTCACCATCTCGAGAGTTATTGCTATATCCTGCTGATTTACTTTATCACACTCCTCTCTCAAGTGCTTCAACCATTGAGCATCCCTATTGTGTTGAGCCTCATTTCCCCAAATAGTTGACCAAAATCGCTCACTTTCTGCCGCATCTGGTGTTACCCCTTCAGTTCTTTTCAATCCGCTCAATTCCTGGTATACCTTTTTCTGATCTTGTTGAAACGACCTATTGATTTTAAATTGCTGGATTCTATTTTCATACCTCTTCAGTTTTGTTGCTTTAGCTTGTAGTCTCTGTTTAAGTTCTTCAATTACAGTGTCTTCTCCTTTTGTCTTAATTCGATATTTCCTGTCCAAAATCTTATACTTATCACCCTTTGTAAGCTCACCCCTCTTCTTTCTTTGCAAAATATTTACATGACTTCTCAATTCTCTAATTGTGTTCTGTATCCTTCTATTCCACCAAGGTTCTCTTTTCACATTACGTCCCATTACTCTTAAACCAACCTTTTTAGAAACATACTGAGCAACTGCATATATCAACTTATTTGTATCAGTTATGTTATCTGTTTTTATATTCACTAAAACCCTATTTACTTTACTTGACCATTCAGACAAAATATTTCTGTTCACATTCTTCAATCCTCTTGTATCACATCTTCTACCGCTTTTCATAATTCCGACTATTTCATCCATCATACATCTTTCTTGCTCATCTTGCACATTGCTACTTCTTACCTGCACTTCTATTGCTTCAAATCGCTCATCATTGCGTACTATTGTTTCACCTAACAGTCTGCTTGTATTTCCTACTATTACGCTATCATTACTTCCTTCAACACTATCACTATTCCCTTCATCATTATCACTATTCCCATCTAACCTTCGACAGATTTCTTCTAACTCTACAACAGTAAACCATACATTCTTTTTTATTAATCTAGCCTGATCACATAGTCTTTGTTCCGTCACTATTGGTAAATTTCTCTCTTTCCAGATATTATGCATCCTTTTTCTGTAACCTCGTATCGGCTTTCCATTGTCACCTGATGGGTTACTCAAAAAATAGCATTCCATAACAGCAAGGTTCAATTCCCTAGTCCATTTCATTTTGGCAGACGCTTGATGACGACCAGGCCCACCCTGCCGTACAGTGGGACACTTGCCGGGCGAGAAACCTTCACTTGCAGTTCCAGTTTCATTCACGCCGTTATCTTCATTATTAGAATTATTCATTGCACTCAAAAAGAGGATAGTGACTTTAAGGTTACACTACCACCGGTGTTTTTATCGAGACACCATCTCTAGGGAGGTTGTCAACCAAGACTAAAGAGTCCCCCCTACCCATGAGACAGACTAGCCCCCGCCGGATGCCAACTCGGTATTTCGTAGTCTCGGGGAGAGCTGACAGGTACTACACCTTGCTCAAGGGTGACCTGGAGGTAGTTGTAACAAAGGGTAACCTCATTATCCCACGTCTAAACTCTACAACCGGATGCAGTTTTATGTCATACCCAGGACAAATATTATTATTATTATTATTATTGTATAAGTTGTTAGCTTTTGTGTTGTTTGTGTAAAGGCCAAGACCAAACTACGGTCCTTAGGCTTCAAAGTGTAGTCATTTCTCAGGCTATTGATAGAGCTCTCCTCATGATATGTGATGTTCCTAGAAGCACAATTTTCTGGATTTCTTCAATGCTAATTTGTCCAGGGATCTTTGATGCATGCTCTTTCATTCTTTTTCTAACAAGGCCCAGGGCTCCAACAATGACAGGAACAATAGTAGGTTTCATTCTCCACATTTTAGCAACCTCTATCTCAAGGTCTTTATATTTCGATACCTTTTCTGTTTCTTTATGTCCAACATTGCGCTCAGATGGTACAGACATGTCAATGAAGAAACATTTGTTTTCCGACTTATCTCTAATCACTATATCAGGCCTATTTGCAGTAATTTCCTTGTCAGTGTGGATTGGCATATCCCATAGGACGACAACATCTTTCTCTTCAACCACCGTGTTAGGCTTATGTTCATACCATTTAGAGGTCACTGCAATATTATAATGTTTGCATATTTTCCAGTGCATGTAGACCAAAGCTTTGTCATGTCTTTCAAGATACTCCTTTTTTGCTAAAGCTGAACATCCTGATGTGATGTGCTCTATGGTTTCATCATATTCATGACATAATCTGCATTTTGGGTTTGTCCAATCTTTGATTATCTTACTGCGATAATTATTTGTGGCAAGACTCTGATCCTGTGCTGCGATAATGAACCCCTCTGTTTCTCCTTTCAAGTTAGCACTTCTCAACCATTTATGGGTGTTCTCCTTATCTACATCTGCTTTCTTAACTCTGTCTGGATATTGCCCGTGCATTGGCTTCTTCTCCCACGTGTTCTTTGTCATTTCCATTATTCTCTTCTTGGCGTACTCTTTTGCTTGTTTGGCACTTTTTACAACTGAAAAGTTTTCTTTATTATTATTATTATTATGAAAATAATGCCATATACAGGGAAATTTCAAGCAGAATATAAAGTATTCACAAACTAAAAATATAAGAAATGGGGAATTGAGGAGGCATGACATGATAGCAATAGATTTTATTCCTAAGCTTCAAACCTAATGAAAATCAGCACATCCTTGCACCTACAACACGAGCATATAATTGAATTATGAAAATTTGCATCATCTTTATCATTGCTGTATCGTGCCTTCTCTATCTGGGGGTGTAGGTCAGTAAAGTTCCAATAGAAACCTTGCTGAGATCGGCAATATAACAACAGAAACCCCATTTAAAGTTGCCCCAATTTTAGACCTTCAGATCAATGTATGGTGAACATATGTACACTAATGACCATTTACAGGGACATGTTATTTAATGACGCAGTGGTGTTGTAGGAGCAAATGTTTAAAATTCTTCCTTCGAGAATGGCCTAAAATGCATCTGCCAGAATAAAATTTGACATAATAGATTAGTTCTTACATGAAAGATCCAGGAGAAATCAACAATGAAAGTAAAAATAAAGAGGAAGCAAAATCTTGAGGGACCTAAGTCCCATCCTCTCCAGGAAGGTCGAGCATTGCATGGTATTTGATTTGTATGCAACTCTATAAAATTTCCTTACTATAACTCCTACTCTACTGAGTACGTCATGGTTCTACGCAAAATTCTCTTTAAAGACGACAATTGCCAAATATGGACTTACAGGCACGCAACTAGGAATTTTTGAGGGCAGGGGTCTAGTCCGCATACAAATACACACTAAACCTTCTTTCAGGAGAGTACAGCTCGGAACGATATTTTCTCATACATAGGAAAGGTCTGTAGTCAAGAGAATTTCTAGGGGAGAGGGGCACAGTCACCCCACTCGTGAAGGTTACCAATCTGCTAAATGGCTGGGGGGGGAGTTGTGGGAAGACTCAATGCTTCCTTTAGTGACAAAGGAGGACCCATGCTGGTTAGGTCCGATGCGCAACAGAAAATTTTTCAAATTTCACCCCTTTAGACTGGCCTAAAAAGGCATCTTCCAGGCTACCATACAGTATTTCGAGATGTTTAAATAGCTGCTTTATCTCAAAACGTGACACAATACCCTCTAATCTGTGTCACCTACCTATGGGTCTGAATTTATCATTGTCTGTGCTGTGAACTGGATTTTTACAACAAAGAATAATTTTTATGCACTATCTTACCAGCCCTGAAATTACTTTTATACCATTTGAGCATCTTGAATGATGTGAGGAGTGAACTTACCTGGCCCCAACTGTCAACTTGCAACTGGTTTTAATCATATTTTACACTATCCCTTCTTTTCATAATTGATAGCATGACTTATAGTAATTAAAACAGACACAAGATTGAGTATGCGAATGTTCGAGTTATCTAACAGAAGAGTTATAGGGTAGTAAAGAGAAATTTGTAACAAACATGTAGGCAAAACGAGAGGAAGTGACAATTTGTCCGAAGCAGCAAATGTGTGATTTATTGGGCAATTTAGCTATCGTCCACTATACTTTACAACTTTGACTTCTAGGAGTTTGCAGAAGTTTTTAAATACTCAAGGAGTATTTTCCAGGAGGTAAATCGCGTTCCAGGAGTTTCTGGGAGTTTCTATGAGTAGTGGCCACCCTGACTTAGGTCTATTTCTATTTAGGCCACCAAAATCTTTTTGAGACGACACTATTCTTAAAAATGCTCAAATTCATTGATATGTTGCTAGCAGACAGCCAGAACTCTTATTGTAGGGCATTGCTGAATATTACTTCAAGTAAAATGGCACTTGACAAGGCTATTCCATGGAACCAGACCAACTTAGACTCGGTTCAATAATTTGATGCCAACTGCTAGTTAAATCTAGTTAACTATTAGTTAAATCAAAAGATGGATTAAGTGAAGATCAGAAAAGCCCTTGTGCAAAAAAGAGTTCAAAAGAGCTAATCTTTGGTATTACTAAAAAGAATGCTAGTCTTACCTCTCTCCAAAATATAAATAACGTTCCAGTGACTATTAAACATGCTGATGAAATGACTTGAAATATCAGAAACTTTGTAATCATCGGGTTAGATGCTTTCCTTGGAGGCCTCTTCATTATATCTTTATCAACTGGTTCAACCCCAAGGCTGCAATACAACCTCCGGTAATTAAAAAGCGGCGCATCAAAAGGAAAGTGATCCATTTGGCCTATCCATGCAGATTTACTTATATGAGTGTCAAAGCAAATTGTAAATGAGCAAACATATGTAATAACAAGACCATATTACCGTGAACATTACATACAATCAATAGAGAAAATCAGTCAGAAATTGTATTTTAAAAAATAAAACAGATCAATCCCTAAAATCACAGGGGTACAATGCCAAATGAACAGGAGAAATAACATTCTAAAAATAGACACTAATCAGATTGTAATAGATGGACAGAGACACTGACCTAAACTTATAGGATGACAGATAATTCAAGGTATAAATAATTTTTATGAAGGCAACAGGGTTTGGAAGAAATAAGAAGTGAAAGTGCGAGAAGATAACCGACCCAGGCGGGATTTGACCTCATGACCCCTGACATTGTACGTCAGTGCTCTACCAACTGAGCGATCGGGCCACACATCCAAATCGTTGCTCAAGGGTAGGTCATTTGCTCGCACTGCCCCTCTCTTAACCAATTTACACAGGGGAGCCATCGCAGCTCCATCACAATGTGCATTGGGCCTGCTCGGTTATTTTCTCACACTTTCACTTTTCATTTCTTCCAAATCCTGTTGCCTGCACAAAACTTTCCTCAACTCTATCCAGTCTATGGGGCTGCGATGGCCCCCCTGGTGTGAGCAGTCCTCTCTCAACAGCAGGTCCAATACACATTATGATGGAGCTGCGATGGCTCCCCTGTGCAAATAGGGTAAGAGAAGGGTAGTGCGAGCAAATGACCTACTCTTGAGCAATGATTTGGAAGCGTGGCCCTAATCCTCTGTTGGTAGAGCACTGACGTACAATGTAAGGGGTCACGAGTTCGAATCCTGCTCGGGTTGCTTAGTTTCTCGCACTTTCACTTTTCATATAAATAATTATTAATGATTACTATTTTTATCTTATTATAATAGGATCAAAATCAGAAAATTAATTGCGTGTAATAATAATGCCAAAACTACTTATGAACAAAAATCCAACAAACCTCTGTGCGGGTGGACCATCCATTATTATGTTGATCCATAGAATTTGCATTGCATTTAGTGGATTTGGGAACTTCATCAACGTTGAAATTGTAATCAAAGACAGTGCAGCTATGCTCCTAAAATAGACAAGACAACGACTGTTACGGCTCAGGAGGAGATGTGACACATTTTTGCACTTCCAATTCAAAGAACATATTGTTTTTACATTTAGCACACAAAGCATGCATCAGCCAATCAAACTAATCCTTCACACGTTTCAAGTTGTTCTTCTATTATAGTTGTTTACGAATTACATTAATGGCGCCTACAGTAAGGAGTTACGAATACTGTAAGCATATTTCACTAGAGTGTATAGGTTCGTTTTTTCTCTATTGCTCGCTTGTAGAGAACATTATTCATATTCCGTTTCTTTGTTTCATTATAGCAAAAAGCACAATCATACTATATTGTTCGTATTCGAAATACAACCCACTTTATTGACTTTATCGATTGATACTTCTATGAGGTTTGCCGCTACCTCAACTTCATTCATAAATGGGGCAATAGCAAAATAATAATAAAGTGTACGAGCAAACAAACTTGTAACTTACGTGCTTAACTGAAATCTGACAAAATTTCTAATATTGTAATATATTCCTTTTCCCTCTTCGATTGCTGCCATAATAGTCTTAAAATCATCATCAACCAATATCATATCAGCTGCTTCTTTGCTGACATCTGTACCAATTTTTCCCATGGCGATACCAATATCTGATCTTCTTAATGCGACAGCATCATTCACACCATCACCAGTCATAGCAACAACATGACCACGATTTTGAAGTGCCTACAGAATGAAAGAGAACTATAAAGGTTTGGAAACATAGAATGCTTCTGCAATACATATGCAAACAATGCAACTTCATCCATAGGGAAGCAGCAATGTACTTCTTGGAATAGGAAAATAGTGGCACCTAGTAGACCAACTACGTGCATATCAGAGCTCTGGAAATTATTAACTGGCATTCTATCTGAAGGAATTTTTTACGGTTATTAAGGACCACAAGTGAAAACTATAATTAATTGGGATCGATGGATTATGAGAGGGCACGTAATATGGTAACGCATTAGTGGATAATGAAGAGCGTAAGATTCAAACGCTCGCTAGCATCAAACATAAAAATCTTAATCAGAAATAGTAAGAAAAATGGATCGACAGAACTGAATTTTGATTGCTATCATAAAATGCTCACTATCACGTTCAAAGATGACCAAACCCAGAGAAAAAGTAAAGGCAAGTAGCTGTGAGACTACAAGACAGACTACAACTGAAAGTAACTTTAAATCAAGTGAAAAGCATATAACTTTCAATGATGAACCACGCAGGCATGATGGGCCTAACGATGTATATTGAAGAAGTGGTATTTGAGCCTATTAACATCAGCCGCTACAATTATAACAGAAGGCCTGATTTCATCCATTTATGATTATTTCGCGAATGGTACAGAAAGGGACAAAAGGTCTACATGTACTTCAGCCGCTACATGTACTACTTGGAAACTATGGTACAGAAAGGGACAAAGTTCTACAGGTACTTCAGTCGCTTAGAGGCGAGTCTAGAGTGCATGTAAGGATGGTTTAAGGTAAGGATTCTTTCTTTATTTGAAAAACTCCCATGCTTGACAAAGCACAAAATTCGAATGAAGCTGAGGACCAAAATAATGACTCATCCATTGAATTTTTGGGTGGCATTGATGCACTCCCTAAAAGGGATCAACAATTTGCCCCTCAATCAACTCGCTATGACCCTTTCTCAAACCAATATTTAAGAGCTATTAGCAAACTCATTGACAACAAAACCTCACTCACAAACGTGGTAAAATAAGAAAAAAATATCAACAAGGATCTAACAGAACAAAATGGTAAACTGAAGCAGAGATTGAACTTCTTGGAGACACGTATGAATGAAACAGCACCAGTCGAGCCAAAGCACCCAGTGTTGCAAACTAGGGTAATTCCATCAGACAATATTCTGATTGAGGATACACAAGCAAGTAACTCTATTGACAAAAGAAAAATTCGTATGAAATGTGCTGAGCAAAGAATCACGGATCAAAGGAAAGAGGTAAAAATCAGAAAGCATAATCAGTATCACTATTGCAAATCTATGGTAGAAGAAAGCTGGAATCTCAGGAAATAATAAACAATCGTGTATCTACCTCATGTAGCAGAGAAAAAGGCAAGCAAAACTTATCTCAATCCTCGATAAAGTCATTAGCGGCAGTGAAGGCAGACACAACACTATTAACAATAGCAAGATTCAACAGATCTCTAGGTAACAACAGGAGTACTAAGAAGCATCGACCGAGAAAGAGCAGAAAGACTACAAGTATTGAATCGGAAAGCAAAAGTAAGAGTGCCAACAAATGTCTTTTGCTTGGCGAGTCTCACATCAGGTGACTTGATGAAAACAACGCCCAAAAAGCTCGATGTTTGTTACAGGAATTGGAGATATCAAGAGTGACCAACTGATATCAAGACACTAACAAACCATCAACAGTGAACTGTTGAAATTCGACAAAATGACATTTGAAAGGCACACCTATCAAAAATTTAATTGCAAACGTACACACAGTTGGCCAAAGACTCCAGGGGATCAAGGAAGATATAAAGATTACATTTTCGTCGATTTTTTACAAGGGTATGACCCAGCAAAGAATGTTAATGTAGTTGAGGCAAATTTGACACTCAAGCAGTACTGTCTTACGAAGGGGCGGGGTTTCATAGAACATGGAAATACGGCATGCATCTCTCCCCCGGTGGGAAAACGCTTATTTGCCAGTAACTATTTAGCTCATACAAGGTGTGAGTGATATTAGTTGGTCAACCGGAGTAGAGACAATTCAACAGTCACTACCTCTCTGTAGATTTACGGGCGGATGATGCTTCCCAGTACACCAGTGCTGGCGTTGGCTCGTGTCAACAGCATCTACGATTTAGGAAAGGCTTGGCAATAGCTTCCCTGAATGTAAATGGTCTCGGTAGCCGTTTAGACGAGGCTGAACTGCTGCTAAATGACCTCTCCTTTCATGTTCTGGCATTAAATGAAACAAAGCTTGACAGAAATGTCCCAATAGAATTGTGAAATATTCCAGGTTATCAACAGGTTCACCTTGATAGGATATGCAATGGAGGAGGGATGCTCATTTATACTGGAGATTCAATCAAAGCCAAACATAGGGATGATGTGCCCTCCAATACCCTAGAACTCCTAGGTATAGAAATTGAACCCCTAAGGAGCAAGCTTTATCTTATAATTGCATGGTACCGACCACCCAGTGATCCCGTAGGTTCCTTTGACATACTGGAAAAAGCTCTCGCCTGCCTAGATAGAGAGGGGAAAGAAAAGATCTGCCTTGGTGATACGAACTGTGATTTAACCAAGGCACTAAGTGATCAGCTAATAGATAACAATGCTAGGCATTTGGCTATTGTCTATGATCTGTTCAATTTAGTGCAGCTTGTCAAGGAGCCAACGAGAGTCACCTTAGAAACTGCCACAATAATTGACCACGTTGCTTCGACATGTACCAGACAAATTATAAAAATGGGGGTCCACGAGATTTCTTTGAGTGATCACTATATGGTCTATTGTATTCGAAAAATTTAATGGAGAAGTTGTAAAAGATCACAAACAGATAAAAACTCGTAATATGAAAAACTTAAGTGAAAATCGATTCCTGTCTGATGTTTCTGCCATAAGTTGGGAGGGGTTTATTCACTTTGCTGATGACATAAACACTCTCGTCAATGGCTGGCCATCCTTGCTCTCCCTTATTATTGAAAAACATGCACCCCTAAAAGAAAAGCCTGTAACTGAGAAATATCGTCCTGGGATTGAAAAAAATTTGAAAGAACTAATGCTGGCTAGGGATAGATTGAAAACAGCTGTCTTTAGAAGCAAATCAACAATTCTCATGGATGCTTATAGGCAGACACATAAAAGGGTCAATTCTCTTAATGTCCAGGTCAAGGGGCAATATTTCACCACGAAACTTTCGAAAGTAAGGGGAATATGAAAGAAACTTGGAAAACAGTTGACGAACTTTTGAACAAAACATCTAAATCCTGTAATGTTGATTGTCTTATAGATTCTGACAATGCAATTGTTGACAAAAAGGTTATCTCCAACACAATGAATAATTTGTTTGTACTATTGGAGAAAGGCTGCCCCAAACCTCCTTTTGTCTGGTGACTATGCATATAGAACTAGAAATGTCAATTTTCAGTTCAAGACAATTGTAGTAAAAGAGGTCAGAGATGCTATTGTAAAGACTAAAACTAATAAGGGTTTTGGTAACGACGACATCTTTAGCTATTTCTTAAAACTAGCTTTACTTTTTATTGAGAAGTCTTTGGCAGATTTATTTAACACATCAATTGAAACAAGCTTGTTTCCTCACTCGGAGAAATTACCAAAGTTACACCAATCTTTAAGGATGGTGAAAAATCTGATAAGTCAAAAGTATCGGCCAATTTCTGTTCTACCTGTCATCGCAAGACTACTTGAAAAATTTGTCGCCAATCAACTACACCAATACATGACTGACAATAGCTACTTTTCTCCCGACCAGTCAGGATTCTTACCACTTCACTTCACAGTGACAAGTTTACTTAAAAATTCTGATGATTGGTACAATGGGTTAGATCTCGGAAAACTAGCTGGCGTAGTGTATAGTTGACTTGAAAAAGGCATTTGATACTGTTGATCATGGCATCCTTTGCAAAAAGCTGGATTACTGTGGTATCCAAGGGCGGGAATTGTCATGGCTCAAATCTTACCTTTCCAACCGGAAGCAATTTTCTTGGATAAATGGTGTAGAGTCATGAGTCCAGGACATCAAGATTGGTGTTCTTCAAGGCTCGTGCCTTTGACCTCTCCTATGCCTAATATAGATTAATAATCTCCCTAGAGCCGTAAACAATTCAAGGTGCCCATGGTTTCTGATGAACATGAGTCTTAGTCATCAGTACAACAACATCTCTCAGCTAAATGCAAGCAATAGTAATCTTCACTTCAAGCCCCTTCTCATTCCTTCATATAGTTTTAGTTAATTCACGTTCTTGGAGATGAAAATGATGTCTAGAAATATTATCTTCTCTAAGTTTTTAACCAGCTATGGCTCCGCGTAAAACAATTTATGTTGGGACTAGGCTTGTAGCAAACAGGACCTTCCGTGGGGCTATCGCCTGAAAAACTTCCTTACAGTACTTTCACTTCTCCTAGAGATACCCCAACCTATTTTCACTTCATTTCATTTTCAAATATTCAAATAGGGTAGTCCTTCAGCAATGCTGATTTTCAAGGGGCCCTCCACTACAAAATTTACAAGACTAAATAACTAAATAAGAGAAATAGCTAAATGTAAATGAACAGAAATTCCACTGCGTGTGATCATCAAAGAGATTGACAAGAAGGAATGATACAGCATTTGGGTGCATTGGACGCTGATAATATAAAGGAAAAAATGAAGGAGAAATGTAAAAATGGATAAGTAAGGAGAGTAAGGAACACTTTGGAATTCAAAATAAACAGTAAAAACTAATGCAAATGCAACCAGCTCGTGAGCTGTCTCCAACATTAGATACAGTTTAGGGACAGTTAACAGAATATAATGGAACTCCAACAACTGGATAAGTAAACACATAAACTTATTGGCAATGTACAGCATGCTCCACAAACAATGGGAAGTAGACAGACTATTATAAAAGATCTGAGGACAGCAGATGCTGCGCTTTGCATTTTTGTATCATTAAAATAATACATCTCAATATTGTTTCTCCACGCTTAGGTTATACAACCCCATGTTGTCCCTTTCTAATTAGCTGAGGATGGGACCGCTTTAAGAACAACAAAGCAGCAAGAAGTGAACTGTAGGGCTTTCCTCTATCCCTCATTTGTGGGGTACAGCGAGTTAACTATATCTCTGAAATTATGCCTAAATTCACGAAGGATTCGTTTGCCAGGCCTCTGAGGGATATAGCCGTAACTGACTGGGAATAGCTAGGCCTTAAGAACATTAATACCATATACTAGTGTAGAAGCTGGCAGAATATTTTATAACAGTTATAAGGCTTTTCTTCAAAAATGCAGAATGTGGATGATAATCTAATATCTGGGTCACAGTTGGAATAGTAGTTAGCCTTGAATCTCTACGCCCTTGTCCTTATCTATCCACTGACCTCAGCTTCACGAAAAGAGTAAATTGCTTGTGGTAATTGCTACATCTTGTGTAGTCTGGGGGTAATATTGTTGACAAACTTGTAAAAAGAACAAGGCGTCTGCTCGAACAAAGTAGGTATAAAGGGTCCCAACCAAGTCCTGGTAAAATTCTCAACTTATATACTACTTCATGCACCAGCCAGTTCAAATGCAGCAGAATATTGAACGGGCTCAAGTTTTCCATTTGATTGTTCATCGAGCAACTTTACTGAATTTGCAATTGTTGGGCAGAAAGTGATAAACCGTGACATGTGGTTTTGATTGGAGTAGTAAGAATCACTAAGTTGGTCAAGCGTAATCGTTTACATCTATGTACATATAGTTGCCTGCATGGTACGTGTTCGCACTGATCCTATTTTTGCTGGAAATACCATGTTGCGTGCCAGCGACACGAAGTGGAATCAAGGTTTTGTGGAATTGTACTTAGTAGCACAGCATGGTGAGACAAGGTTGTACCGTTACCTATCATCGAGACCTGGAGTTAATTGACTCCTGTATGAATATGCACATAACAATGATCGCATTTCTTGTGCTAATGGTTGTCGATATACGACCATCTAAACATAGCCTTTTAGCCGCACTATCATGAGCTTACATCGCGTTTGTCGTCACTTTACAGAGCCCCTTCGCAGTTACTATTACTATTTTCAACCTAAACATTTTCCATTCTGTTACTCTCTACAGGTGACCTTGAAAGTACATCAGCTGTATGCATCTACTTTCCTGGTGTACGTATATGATACTATTATGTCATATCTCTGAAGCCTCAACCCCAATCTTTGTATTCTCAAAGGGCAGTCACTTAGCAGTTTCTTGAAAATTGTGACAAGCGGTTTATGGTCAGTTTCAATTTCTATTTTCTGTCCATAAAAATATTGGTGAAATCTTTCACAGGCAAACGTAACAGCTAATGTTTCAAGTTCATCTGATGCATACCTTGATTCACAGTCACTTTGATGCACATGCTAATGGCAGCCTGTCATTACCATTGTACTGTTGCAAAACAGCTGCAAGACCAGCTTTGCTTGCATCTGAAGACATTCTTATCGGCTTCTATGGATCATAGACTTTCAAAACAGTCTCATTTGAAACAATTTCTTTCAAGATACACCATGCCCTATCTTGCTCATGGCCCACTCCCATAGATATTTTTGATCTAACAGTGCTCTTAAAGGCATAGCATTTACAGAAAAATCTACACTAAATCTGCATATATAATTTATCATGCCCAAGAATCTCTGAAGTTCTTGTTTATCTCTTGGCCTTTCCAGTTATAAGACTGCGCCAACCGGTTTTAGTTAAGGTTTCATTCCACTTGAAGCTATCTTGGCACCTAAGAAAGTGAGCTCAGATACTGCAATCTCACACTTGTCTTTAGGGCAAGGTGTTTGAAAGTTTCTATGACTTTCTCTAGCCGGTTATCTTGCTGTTCTTTATCTGAACCCCAGACTATAATGTCAACCATTGATGTATCCATTCCATACAAGTGAGCAAACAGTGTGTGAATAACACGATGGCAAATCTAGGGTGCACTAAAGATTCCAAATGGTAGCCTCAGATATTGGTACCTACCAAATTATGTACTAAATGTGCATATCTATTTTATTTGAAAAAGGAATCCATATCATGGCTCTTAATGAAACTACGTTTTGACAAGAAGATGCCAATAAATCTATCTGATACAACGAACTACAAATTTGAAAGATTAGTGTTAATGAGGGCAATTTGAAAGAAACTTGGAACACTATGAATCAACTAATCAATAAACGTTCTAAAACCACTTATATTAGTTCTCTGATCGTGGGAGATAAGATGATCACTAAAAACAATGAAATGGCTGATACCATGAACGACTTTTTCTGTAACATTCGAGAAAAGTTTCGTTCTAATATATCAGACACAGTTAACCCCTTTTGAATAGAGATTATTCAGCCTGCAATGATTCTGCGCGTTTTGAATTTAGAATGATTAGCACCGACGATCTGGATAATGTGATGGCAAAGTTTATAAAATCAAATGGCTGTGGTGTTGATGGCATGTCAAGTTTCTTTCTCAAGATTGGGGTGCCTGTTCTCGCACCAGTATTATGTGACATATTTAATTGGTCGCCAACATCAGGAACTTTTCCACAAAAAAGGTGGATTGTAAGGGTTTTGCCTATCCACAAGGACGACAATATAGAAGATAGATTTAATTATAGGCCTATTTCTGTACTTCCCGTTATCTCACGTTTGTTTGAGAGGATTGTTTTTGATCAAATGTATAAGTACTTTATTGCAAATAAATTAATCTTCTCAGGCCAATCGGGTTTCAGGGCTTTGCACTCAGTACTGACATGCTTGCTGAAATGTACCAATGATTGGTATATGAATTTTGACAAAGGCCTCTATACAGGAAAGTGTTTGAAACTGTCAATCACGATATTCTGATTGCGAAGCTGTGTCATTATGGAGTTGATGGCAAAGAGCTGGATTGGTTTAAATCATATATGAGTAATCGAAAACAATGTTGCAAGGTAAACGGTCATGTTTCTAAACTACAAGATATCAAATGTGGAGTGCCTCAGGGTTCTTGCATTGGTCCACTCCTATTTTTGATATATGTTAATGACTTGCCGTTTGCCTTGGACAGAACTAGGGCCACAATGAATGCAGATGATACGAGCATTTGCTACTCCTCGAGATATGTTACTGATCTGACCCAAGTCATAAATACTGATCTAAATAGCAATCACTTATGGTTAGAGGGAAACAAACTTTCTCTAAATGTTGCCACAACTCAAAGCATGATTCTGGGCTCTGGAGTATGATTGCGGAGCCTTGGACGTAACGATGATACGGCCAGTCCCTACTTTCAAATCAACGAGGATAGAATAGCCTTGGAAAGTAATGTGAAATATTTTGGTGTACAAATTGATTCCAAACTAAGTTGGAAAGAACACATCACTGTGGCACTCAGTAAGATTTCATCAGGAGTAGGAATGTTGAAATATTCCAAAAAATTTCTGTCTTTAGAGACTGTCCAGAAAATGTATTTAGTCACAGTAGAGCCACACATTAGATATTGTTGTTCGGTCTGGGGTTGTGCTGGTGACACAATCCTGCAAAAGCTCCAAAAGATGCAGAATCGAGCTGCTCGAATCGTAACTATAAGTCATTATGACAAAGCATCATTGCCACTGATTTCTCAACTTGGGTGGCTAAATATATAAGAAATGATTGATTTCGAAAATGCTACCATGGTTTATAAATCGCCCCATGGACTAGCTCCTGCCTACATGCAGGACACGCTTCACAAACTGTCTGAGTGTAGGAACCGAGTCCTACGGGGTACTGAAACAGATCTTGAGATCCCACATTATAAAGCATCAAATGGGCAACGAAGCTTTTTGCATCGCGGAGTGACTGTTTGGAACCAATTGAGCACCGAAATTAAGACCTCCCATCATTGGCGATTTCGAAACAGACTCAATACTTTTTTGAAAAATCAAATATGCATCCCTAAGTGAAGACTATCACATAGAAACCAGTGTATGGTAAACTTTTCTTTTCTTTTCTGTTCAAATTAAGATTTGTATTCTTCATTGCTTTTATTGTAGAGTTTATAGCATAGATACAACATGTAATTAGGTTTGACTTTACTTTCTTTAGCAGGGCACATTGTAAAACAGTTTTCTTACAAATTAACTGAATGTATTACTCTGGATAAATAATTAAAAATGAAATTAAATCAAAAATGAAATGAAATGAAAATATCTCCGAGATTTCTCATTTAGCTGCAATTGCCAGAAACCTGTTAAAGCATCTAACTTAGAGATAACTTTAGTATCTACAAACTTTGCTGCAACCTCTTTCCTTGTAGGCAACTTGAAGTGTTCCCTCTTTATTGTACTGTTCAAATGTCTCGGTTAAAGGCAACCACGCAGCTTTCTAGTGGCTTTAGTAAGTACCAAACATGAGTTTACCCATTCTGTTTGTTGCTTTTACTTTCATAATCACACCCAGATTTTCAATCTTTTTAAATTCATCTTTAAATTTTGCCAAAGGGTGCAAAGGGTACTTTTCTGCAATACTCTATCACAGTCACAGCATTAGCAATTAATTCAATGAGCATTAGGTAAACACCCTAACCTTTTTGAAACAGTCTGAGTATTTCTCAAAATAACTGTTGCTCATCTACTGCAGCAGTTTCTGTCTTAACAGCAAACACTCTCTTGCCCAGGCCTAAACTCCCTGATGACTTCCTACCTAGAATGGGCTTAATATTGTTTGGACTTGTTACAAATAGTGTCGTGAGGGTCTTTCCTTTGTAGCTAACTTGCAAAATACATTATCCTTTCATAGGTATGTCTCCTTCATCACTTGCTTTCAATTTAATACTTGAGTGCCTCAGTTTTGGTCATTCCTTGAGTGAACAAAACTATCTGTAACTCAGAGTACTGACATCAGCCTCTTTATCTAATTTCATTGGAATAATAGAGTCACACCTTTTTGTATGGAAAAAACCCATTGATCAATCTTGATATCTGATTCCATTGAAAAAACATAAAATTCTTGATCATTCTCTTCATCAATCTGTGTCAGTTTCTTTCACTGCCTTTACTTCTGTCTCTTGGCTATGTTTACACACCTTTACAAAATGATTCACACTGCCACACTTTTGATATTTTGTTCCATTGCTGGGCATTGAGTCTGTTACCAGTGTGTACATATTCACATCGTCCGCATATATCTTGATATCTTTTACTTCTAGATTATGCTTCTTGCTTCTTGGAAATTGTATGAGCTTCATGAACTATGGAATCTAACAGGGTTTTCATATGCTGCCTAACCACTTCTACTGCTTTGCAAATATCTACTGCCTTCTGTAGAGGCAAATCTTTTCCCCTCAGTAGCCTTTCTCTAGTATTGTGGTTATTAAACCCTTCAACAATGCGGTCTTTAATAGTTGACTCTGTCAATTCCCCATACTCACAGTTTTTTACTAGAATCTTCAAGTCAGTAGCAAATGAATCAAATGCCTCACCCACTCTTTGTGCTGATTTAATAACTCCAATGAATATTGTTTCTACACTGTAATGCCTCGTGTGGTGTACACTACTAGGGTCGTGCTCCATCTACCAAAAAAGATTCCTTAAGAGAAGTTGTGCAATATACGATTTTTCGTGCCAATGTGAAAATCGGTACGTAATACATACTACGTAGAAACTACAGTACAGAATGAAACTTGTTCCCACGAGCATTAGGAAGACAGAAGATACAGTGAGAGAACATCCACATCTTATGTGTCGGGACTCTACTCCCAAAATGACGCGTCAATCGGCCGTAAGACAATATCTCAGTAAAATCCAGAATGCGCCAAAACACATACAGACGATAACTTTCTGATTATTGGGCAAGCAAGATCATCTTGTAAATAAATACTGTGGAATCTGCCAACATAAAGACTCTGTCGTACCCAGATGAAAACAGTTCGGTTTTTTCCAAGGGCTCTTCAACTGAACAATAATAAAAGTGTCCATTTGCCAACAGTAAGGCGAATTCTACATCCTAAGCAATATTTATCTTGTAACATGAATCTATCCACATCTGGCTATGTCGATCCACTTCCAATCGTAATCCTACATTTCATACTCTGACAAGTGCCAGACAAAAGAGTGTTTTGAGTATGCTAAAGAATGTTCCCACTTTTTTGTCTAATAATAAATCTAACAGGTAGAACTATTACAAAGCTCCAAAGCAAAATAGAATAAGCCGAGGAAACTTGTGCTAGACAAGGAATGCATAAACAGATGGAGTTTCCGCCATTCCTGATGGGCTCAATCTTAACAAACTGTAGTGACAGCAGAGTAGTATATAAAATGCAAAACGAATTTCCACTCAAACAGTATTGCACCATCCCACTCTGGATGGTGATTGCACTTTTTGAGTGAAAACGCGTATTGGCTACCCACGGCATACGGCCTTGTCTGGATAATTTACAAAAAGATATCACGCAGCAAAGGCACCTTCAGCATAATTTAAATAGGGAAATATTCATTAGTTATTCAAGTCTGGAAGTAAAACAAACTTTGAAACAATCTTAATGCTTTTCGACCAAAACTTCACACAATTAGTAAAGGAATGTTCTACAGTTTGCAATACACAAGGATTGAAGAAGAAAACATGGGAGTATGAAAGAAGTACATCCTGGAATGGTTTAAAAAAAAATTAAATTAATAAGAGGGGTTGCAGACATAAGAGTATATTTACACAAAATCAGAGCTATCTAGAACCAACTGACTCTCAATTTAGATATCAAAGCTACCACAGGTGCTATGTTTCCCAAATAGAAAATACAATAAAATTAACTGCAAATCTAAGCTATGAAATACCCACCATCTCTATGTGACAAATAAACTATATATAAAGCGATATATATTACTCGTTTGAAGAAACAGGGATTCTGACATATCTCTCCTTCACAGCAGTTTAATTGAAATCTGCGTAACTGGCAACAGATATATTCTAAGGCAATTCTATGAATGCATTATACATTTTTGATAACCTAAATAATTCATGAACGAGGTATAATGAATAATAACTGATCAATTTAATCTATATAAAGGCATTTAAATCTAAGAATTTGTAAACAAATTTTTATTAAGAGGTAAATGAAAAGTCCTACCTTAACTATAGATACTTTGTTCTTGGGACTCACTCTATAAAATATGTTCACCTGAAATTAGAGCGGTAACTTTTCAAGCATTTACTTCAAGACATCAAAAATAGGAGCACAAGTTCATAAAGTCGTGATTTCAGCTTTTCTGCTATAATGCTCACAAGCACGACACACAAGCGAGCTTGCACTGTGTGTTTCCTTCCATCTGTGCAAGCACGCAGCACAGGAAAGCAGCAGACAAGCATTGCTTCTTCCAAAATGGAGCCACTTCAGGAGGTTTAAAAATGACCGAGATCGTGAGGACTGCAAAAATGAGGCTCATGAAACATGAGGCTCAACTTAGGCAAAAATAAGAAATATTTAAGAAACACAGGGCGACTCAGCTTAAGCAGCAAATTTTAAAACATTTGTTCTGGCAGATGATTTCTGTCAAACTGCAAAACTAATATAAAATACAAACCGTCTCTCAGGTGTTTTCAAAGAAACATCCCATTTCTCATCCGAAAGTTGTCGTATTGGTTTTAGAAATTTCAAAACTCTTAAGAAACATTCAAGAAACTTGTAAGTCTGGATTTGACAAAATATTAAGAAACATTCGTGCTTAAAGCAGAATTGCTTCTTAAATAATAAACGTATATACCAACTAATTTCAACATATCAAGCAAAAAAGGTAAAAGGTTCGAAAGTTTGAACTACAAAGTAAAAAGTGGATAGAATACGATTGATACATTTATTGCGCGAAATAACTGTATATTGAAAAGCACCAATGTGA
Organism: Mastigias papua; assembly: GCA_964019165.1. Lineage (NCBI taxonomy): Eukaryota > Metazoa > Cnidaria > Scyphozoa > Rhizostomeae > Mastigiidae > Mastigias > Mastigias papua. Next base: position 5,409,679 of record OZ025272.1, read on the forward strand.
ATATTCAACCCTGTGTTCTGCTTTGTTAGATGAAACACTCAAAGGAAACCTCGGTTTACAATCAGGAGAAGGAACAAGCAGCCATGGCGAAGGAGTGCCTAAGGTTAATAACTTCCTGAACGTACTTACTTAGTTAATAAAATTCGCTTTCCATTTATCACCTCGATACATTATGAATAATATGTCTCATATGTAGAAATCAACATGTACCATAGTCATTTGCTGATGCTGTGTTGAAGATACAACTACCTTTTACGATTATGTCTTCAAACAATGCATCTGCGCACGATCGTCTTAGTGTAAATAAGGTGAGTATAATAAAGTGCAGAGTATGTTGACTTGACATGCTAGAACATAATTACAAGGTTCATCTCAGGAAAATTAACCAACAAGAAAATTCAGACCATATACTGTGAAGTGTGGAGATACCTGAGACTTGAAATTTGGTGATCGCCTAAAAGTATTCCATACTGGCAGTTGATTTTAAACAAAAGATGGCGAAGAACTGAATTCATCATATACAGAAAAGGAAGGCAAAGACAGTGTACAGTCAGATTTCATTTGAGACGTTACAAAAATTAAGTCATCAAAGGGAGAGGGGTATTCAGAGACGACTGTTTGATTATTGGGGACGTGGAAGAGGTCTAATGACATTAGTAAATGACCTTCTGTAAGTTAATTTGGTCACACTTCTAGACCTTTGCAGTTTTCACTACGGGTATTACTACAGTACATTATATATGTAGTGATGGGACTAGTGAAGCTGGAGATTTTGTAGATTTAGAGAATTCTTCAATGGACAAAACGCCAGTACTATACTTCAGACGTTTACCGAGATTCAAATCATAACCTATTTCATGAAACCATAGACGTAAATAGTTAAATATCTACTGACTTCAAGTAGCTCTGGGGATTCTCCTATCTAGCTGCAAAGAACATCAAGTACTGAACAAGTCGCTATCGGATTTTGGACGCAAGTGTTTCTCAAAGATCACAAAAGTCTATGTGTGTAAGATCAAGATGAGACTTGAGTTTATAAATGGGAATAAAGTTAATTTATGAAGTATGGCTGCCTATCTACAAAGACCTACTAAACTCTTGTAAAAAATTTATATACGATTGAGACTGGCAGTATGATACCTGGTAATGGAAGGAAAGGTTGTATCCGTGCTGATTTTTTATAGAACTAGGATCAGCCATTCAAGAAAGTTTGTTTTGATATAGTATAAGTGAGCTTGGTTTGGCAGCTAAAAGTTGCACTGAAATTGCAAATGCATAGAGTTTCAAGGCTGATTACCAGAAGAGATCCTAGCGCATAACATGTCAAATTACAGGATATGATCTGCGTGCATTTTAATGAACTAATTTATCAAAATGAGATTGTGAGGAGCCTAAGTCGATAGTCGAAGTGCCGCTGAGATGATGTATCGCCCATGGATGTGACCAAATGCAAAGTGGCCAATCATAGGGTCAACTAGATACAGTATTCATCATAACACGTGCATCCACATGTGATTATATAATTTGGTTCACCTTTCAGTCATTATCCATTCTTTCATACACAGATGAGTGTTGGACGAAAGAAGCTTTTCAGTATGCCTAAAGAATGTTCCCGCATTCTCGGGCTATAGGATATAAAAGAATTTACTGCATCAAAAATCAGCAATCATAAGACAAACGCAAGGCTGAAGCTAGCATTCACGTTATGATTCACTTATACTTTTCAGCATTGTCGCAATTCACGTTAGGGCATGATGGAAAAAACGATTTAGGAATTTATTCCTAAATTTGGAATGAATGCGCTCAGAGCTAAAGACCCGAGTATGAAATGAAAGGAAGATTTCTTCATAAGCTAATACATTTCAGAAGAAACTTCAATGTAGCTTGTTGGCTACAGAACATCTAAGTACAATCCTTTTTGTAAAAAATTTAAAGAAGAACAAAGTAACTGAGTGTCGACGACCATTGCAAAAATTAGTAATGTAAAAAGCTAAATCTGATCTTCAAAAATCCTATAAGCAGATTTTTTAGACAAAAGGCATTAATACATTAATTTATGGGCATCTTTACAGATACTATTATAAAGTATTTGATGGTGGCTTCTATAAATATATATATATATATATATATATATATATATATATATATATATATATATATATATATATATATATATATATATATATATATATATATATATATATATATATATATATATATAAGATGAAATCTATAATAGTCTATGTCGTAGTCAGCATTACATTCTAAGTACCAAGAACTTCTAAGAACCAAGAATCTACTCCTTTCTTTTAAGAAGAAACTTTAGCTTATTGATCTCATTGATATTATATTTGCTTCTTTAAGTATATGTTAGCGTGAAAATGTATATGGGAAATTAGTAAAAGAAAGACTGTATCTAACCATATGATACATCCTATTTCTGTCTATAGTCACATAATGTGCTGAATTCTGTGCTCTCACATAGAAAGAATCTGTAATAAGCCCTGCACATAAGGAAATAACCAGCATCACTAGATTAGAGAAAATATTATCCTATTTTTAGCGAAACCATTGTTTGGTTAGAAATTGATCTAGACTTTGGTAGCTAAGAGCTCTATAATGGGCACACCTCTGCTTAACGAAGGATTCTTTTCTACCTTTCGGTAAGACGGTAGGTGATAAATGCACGTTTAGTTATACCTGTGAGATGTTTAATCATTTAGGACAGATGCCATACTTCACTAGACAAAATGCTTTGGGAGCTATATACAACAACTGCCATATACAACACACCACACAAGACTGAGCAGAAAGCACTAACATGTAGTAACACATTACCTCTTCAATAACGCTTTCCAAATCACACATGTCCATCGATTCAATTTGTTCACCTGACAATGTTATTGATGATTCATTTCTCAAATTTAGCATTTTACCTGTAAAATAGGAAAAAATGTTGGTATGGGTCATGGTAATGTAGCAATACAAACTTAGCATTTATCACATCAAAAAGCAATAAATCAGAAATAATACAAATGCAAACCATACACTAAGATATCACATCCTATGGCAGTAGAAGGGTGGGTGGCAAACTGCACATGTGGCAGATGATAGATAAGGCCACAAACCAAACTCTGTATCCACTTGGGACAACTTCAATCAAAATGCAATGGTCATGAGAATTTAATGTGGAAAGACTGGTAGAGATGTATTGTAAGAACTCAAAGCTCTGGGTGTAGCACTGTAGCATAATTAATTTTGAATACAAGATGTAGCAAAGTAGCAAAAATATGGTCCATGTTGAAGAGCACTAAATCTAGCAAAACGTCAAAGCATTAGAGCATTTTGGGGGTTTAGTGTACAAAAGGAAATTCTAAGGGACCTTTCTAACATTTACCAAATTTGAAAAAAACTTCTACGGATGTCTGTCAGATAATAAGATGTCTTGGTGCAGCCTGATATATTATTGATTTCAGAAGCAAAATATACTAAACAATATCTTGAAAACCTCGCACTATAAAAAGTATCGAGACACTATCATGTACCGACAGATACTGCAGTTTCACGGGAGTCTCCAGTCAACATTTTTACAGATACTCCACTCCGATTTAAAACACTAATTGCTTCTGGAACGCCATTTCTTGGTGGATCTAATAAACCCATTAGACCCAAATACGTCATTGACTTTAGATCATCTCCATATGCCACTGCAATCACTGAAAAGGATATTAAAACTTAACGTACTGACGGAGAATAGAAACAATTCAATATAATGAGGTATTTTGCAGCAATTCAACGGTCTTCAAAAGATATCGACTGTTTTCAGCGCGGAGAGGGAGTGATTACAAACAGTTAGCAATACTCTTGTTAATAACCATGCAAGATCATCTAAAAAAACTTGTAATTTATAGAATTCTTAACATAATCTACCCTGAATACAACTTTGACCCAGCATTGAATATCATTTAAGTATAGGCAGACATAATGTTGGAATATGCTACACAGAGATACAGTATAATCCAGATATAGTGTACATCACGGGGCTGGCTGAATTTTTACATCATATCCAAAGTACACTATAACCAGGGTAGAAGGATACAAACTAGAATTGTTAAGGTATAGAATTATATATGCCTGAGAGTCACGTATACCAATCCTTGAGCCTGAAATACTTTATGTTAAGGTGCACATAACATTGGTCTCTTTAAAAAAACTCGTATATTTCAAAACAGTAAATCATATTTTTATAGATAGCTCACTTAAGTTGCGAGGTTCAAGAATAGCTACTGCAAAGTTTAAAGACATCGGCAAGATGTTTCAGAAAAAATACAAGCATTTTCTGCAATTGCACCAGTTCTGATCCAATGTTTCAGTTTCTCTTCGGCAATAGTTAAACCTGCCAACGTGACTATTCATTTTGAAGGGATCAAACATGCACTGTGTTATAACCGAAAGTAAGTAATAACCAAGTGTGTTATACCGGGCTAATTTTATAAGGGTTTCTATGAAATTTTTGTCCGGGTCAACCACTTTAGCAAGTTATATCTGAAAGTATGTTATAACTCAGTACGTTATAACGAGATTTCACTCTAATGCCAACAGCTCAGACCAAATAGACGCAAATTCTATACCCACCTCTAAGTCCTCTAGAGCCCATTTCCTTTGCTCTTTCCATAACTCTATTGCAGTCTGATTCATCCAGATCATTCTCATTGATTGTTGAGCCCCAGTGCTTGCACTGCATTAGCACTTTCTCTGGGGCACCTTTCAAGTAATATAATTCTAATGGCTCCTAAAAGAAATTTTAGGAAAATTACGTAAATAACCACTTTGGGCAATAACAGATAGCGACCATTGAACAAAAACACTTATTGGAAGGCAACCAATATATCGGCAAAAGGTGACTAACAATTTGCACGGCAATGCACGGTATGTTTCCGGTATCTAAGCCAGCACCAACTTGCAGAGTTTTTCTAGCATTCTACCAGAGCAGTGCATAAGGGATTTCTTAAAGATGTTAATGCTATTATTACAGATTGACTTAATGGGAATGGTAGGCAACGCAAAAGATTCTGGTAATATAAACTGGGAACATCTGCGCCTCAGGGCCATACTATCCAGCAGGTTGAGGAACAGGATGTTTAGTTTGGTATTTCTGTGCACTTATAGTTCTATTGTTCATTTGCCTTACACTCTACTCACACCTCTTCTGGCTTTTATGGTCTATATGTATTCTGTATCTTTAGTATTGGGCCTTGGCATTTGTCTCTGCTTTGCTATCTTTTTAAAGCTTTTTCCCTCGTGTAGCGATTTTGCTATATGTACTTTTTTCTTTATGTTCCATTTTGACAGATTTCTTCTGTCGGTATGGAAAACTCTTTATTCAAACTCTACCATTTCATTTCTATGTCGCATCCTTTGTGTGCCTTGCACTTGCTCTCTATTCTCAGGGATAGAGCCCCTACTACAATTTCCACGTCTATTCTTCTATTGTTCTTTTCTTCTAAGTGCACTTTTCACACTTCCAGCTAGATTGTGTGAACTTCTGCATTTAGTCAATGATGGTCAAAGTGACATAGACTTACCCCCATTGAAGGAGGAAGTCCAGAAAACAATAAGGGAGCTCAAAACTGGCAAAGCAGTTGGCAACGATAACATTCCTTCAGAGATGTTTAAATCAATAGAGGACTCTGTCGATAATATGCTTAGCCAGTTGACTGTGTGAAGGCTATCTCTATACCTCTTCCAAAAAAGGAGGTCTTCTGCTATGTGGAAACTATCGAACTATCTCATTGATCAACCATTCAAGCAAAATCCTACTAAAAATCATCACGTGAAGACCGGAAAAACAGTTGAAACAGGAAATCAGTGATACACAGGCCAGGTATAGGAAAGGGATAGGCACCTTTCATCAGATATTCAATGTTAGAAGAACAATTGCAAAAGGTAGGGAATTTAATTAAACAATGTATATGTGCTTAGTAGATTACTCTACAGCGTTTGATAATGCACAGCATAGTGATCTTTGGCGGATTATGAGACAAATGGATTTTCCCAGAAGGCCAATAACTTTACTTTGTAATATATACCAGACCCAGCACAATGCTGAGAGGACAGAGTGCGGAACTTCAGATTGGTTCGACGTAACAAAGGGGGTAAGACAGGGATGTCCGTTGTCACGTGTGCTCTTCAACATATACACAGAACAAATATGGCCAGAGATTGATGCAAGAGCGACGACTTGAAACTAGGATTTGACCAGGACCAGGAAACTAGGACTAGGGATGCCATGGTTGGATTAACCCTCCTACCCAGTGCTTCCCTCATGGCCTCAAGACTCTCCCCATGAGGTATACTGGGGTAAAGCCCTACTACACCGACAGTGCAGAGAAAAGCCCCATCCGGTATGCTACCAAACTTACCTAGCCTAGCTAAAAAGTGGTTAGTATCCTTAATGTAAGACCTAGTGAAGCTGGCCAACGGACTGAGGTTGTGATCTAAATACTTCGATGTATGCTCTCTTATACTACCACAATTAGAGATGACTGGACTCCCCTTAACGCTACAAAGACTCTTGTGGATCTTAGGTAAAAGATAAATCTGCTTAATCCAGAATCATTAACCTCTAAGTAGCCAGTCACCTCTTCTAAGCCCGGACCCTCCTCCCTTAACGCTACAAAGACTCTTGTGGATCTTAGGTACAAGATCAATCTGCTCAATCTAGAATCATTAACCTCTAAGTAACCAGTCACCTCTTCTAAACCCGGACCCTCCTCCCTTAATTCTTTTAACCTATCATGTATGGTCTTACCAAATTCTACAGTTGGGTCTACCATCAGACAAACCACTAATCTGGATGAGATTCATCAAAGATGTTTTCTTCACTTGGAGACATGGGGAGGAGAAACTGAAGCTTTTCATCAACTTTCTCAACAGTAGTCACGACAATATCAAATTTATTAGTGAGTATTCCCGGGAAACCATAAGTTTTCTAGATGTCCAGGCCACTATGGGAGGGTTCTTTATAGCCAAGCCCTTAGGTATCATAGGATATGTTCGGAGGATCGCCAATATAGAGATAGGGTAGGTAATTTAGCTGGATGGCTAAAGGATAGGGGGCATGAAGAGTCACATGTTAATGAACAGATAGACAGGGTACGTAGGTTAGATAGGGAGACTCTTCTAGCTGAGACAGGCAGGGAACCCAACCCTGGGAGAGGGGATAGGATTCTATTAGTCACTGCATACCATCCAGCATTCAACAGTGTGGGGAAAACAGTAAGGAGTCTCCATTGTATGCTTTCAAACTCAGAGGAGCATAGGGAGGTTTTTCCTGAACCTCCGGTCACTGCTTTTAGGCGATGTAGGAGCCTTAAAGGCCAACTGAAGTGCAAAACCAAACTCCTAAACAAACACATCTTTGGCATTTCAATGCAAAATAATATTTCTCTATTTCATCTATTTTGTTGCTTGACCAAAATATTTCCTTCTTTTTGGCTAATTGACCCGACTGGGTTCCGCCATTTTGTATTCCTACTTCCATTGTCAAAACGAGGAATGAAGTCAAACTCGTCAAGTGGCCATACCCACAATCGCACACACTTGAGTTTAGAATACCCAGATGAGTTCTGGAAATTCAGATTTAGATTGATCATCATTTTCAGCATTATCGTAAGGTGATGGTGTTGACATTCCGATTAGAGAAATGGACCGGTTTGGAATTCAACCATAACAGTTCGAGCCTCACGTGTCTCATGCCTGTAGTGCAGCAGGCGATGTTCAGGCAGTTGCAGTAGCAGATGATCAACACAGACTGAAAAATTCTGACTGGTAGGTGTAACTATGTTGCAACTTAAGAGCTATGCTTATGTTTTGTCTATGAAATAGACAGGAAATTGCTCTGAAAGTGCCTTGTTGCAGGTCATTTAGTTTGTTTCCCTGATGCAGCAGAAAAGAGAAACTTCGTTGGAACCTCATCTGGTTTCAAGCGTCGTCTGATTCTTTGACCAAGAGGTTCTTTCTTTAAATCTGTTCCTGATTCAAAGTAGGTTTCTTCAAAATGTTAACTACAAACATAATTTTAAGCGCAGGGATGTTGGCTCTCTTCAATCGTGCAAGCCAGGCATTTTGTACGTCAAGTTGACACGGAATTTTGTGATAACTCACAATTCCTGCTTTAGCGGTTTTTGCAGAATAATTCATACACAGTGGGACACAGCAATGCACCATGTCTGGCAAGAAATGCCCAAGATCGAAAACAAATTCGTAGTAAACAACCCATACAATTTGACGTTAATTGACGTTATGACGTCAAACCTCATTTTGAGAAAGGACGTAGGAATACAAAATGGCGGAATCCAGTTGGGTCAATTAGCCAAAAGGAAGGAAATATTTTGGTCAAACAACAAAACAGATGAAATAGAGAAGTATTGTTGTGCATTGTACTGCCAAAGATGTGTTTGTTTAGGAGTTTTGGTTTTGCACTTCAGTTGCCCTTTAAGGACCTGCTAGTTAGGGCTAGGCTGGCTACCAACAATAACTGTGATAAAAGGGGTTTTGCTCGTTGTGGAAAGTCCAGATGTCAAGTGTGTAAATCTATGTCCGAAAGTGACAGTTTCTATTCCCAAGCAACTAGAAAGGAGTATAAGATTAACTTTTTGTTTAACTGTGATTCGTCGGGTGTTGTGTATTTGTTTGACTGTGTTGTGTGTGGTGTTCAGTATCTGGGTAGCACTAACACGCTTTTTAGGCTTAGGTCTAATAATTATAAGACGTGTTATCGTAGGTTTAGGTCTGGGTCTTCAGTTCCCCAGATGAAGTTTTTCAGACATTTTTCTGAGGAATGACATCATGGGTTCGAGGAAGACATTCGTGTCACTGTAATTGATAAACCTATTGGGAGGGATAGGAAACGTGAAAGCTTCTGGCAACATAAGCTGGACACTTCTACACCCAGGGGTCTTAATGGTAAGGAAGTAGATGCATAGTAAAACTATTATCTATTTGAGTTGGTTGGTTTATTCTATATGTAGTCACTATTTATTCTCCTGTTGTTATTTTGTGTTATGGTTTTTACTTTCATATAGTTATGCTTCTCTATACTAATGCTTATGTAGCCTCTTTTCTTAGTATATCTCCCTCCTCTCAATATCGTCCTTTCAAGTTCATATTGGGTTTCCTTTTCATTTTATGCTATTTCACACCCACTTTGTTCTCACATGGTTTTCTTTCTATCCCGGTGGGACAGTAGGTACTAGCTTCTCCAGCACCTTTTTCTGCTATGCTAACTATAATTTCCCTTCCTTTCAATTTTAAGTGCTATCAATTGAAAGTCCTGTTTCATTGTGTAAAGTGCTCTATTGTCGTAAGTTAATTAGATATAATGTTCCTTTGTTTTATCATTCTATATGCACTGTATGTACCGGAAATGTTATAACTGATGAAGGCTAGTGCCAAATTGTTTAAAAAGTTGGAGTTTATTCTTGAGTATCTATTTATTTCCTGAAAAAGTTTTTGTGATTGAAGCTATTTGAGTGTATATACATAAATATATATATATTTATATTTATATATTTATCACTACAGCACGAAAAATCGGTACCATGTTTTAGGCATACTGAAAAGCTTATTTTCGTCCGACACTCGTTAGAGTATGAAACGTCAGATAGCGACCGAAAGGTGAACCAAAATATATAGCCAGATGCGGGTACAAGTGATATGATCAATAATGTGTCCAGGTAGCCGTATGATTGGCCACTTGGCACCTATTCACCATTGTTTACTTGAAGAGTCCAAGTGAGAAAATGAACTCTTTTTGTTTACACAAGACAGGGTTTTGAGTCATTATGTAAGCTGATTCCAAAACACTTAAATGAAAGGACGATCTTGCTTGCCTTATGGTCCGAAAATTATCGTCTGAATATGTTGTGGCACATTCTAGGTTTTTAATGAGATGTTGTCCTATGGCCGAATCACTTTTCATTTTAGAATTAGAGTTTTTACACTTACGAGGTGGATGTTCCCCTATTATAGTGATTTTTGTCCTGATGCTCGTGGGTACATGTTGTTTTATTCTGTCTGCTAGTCTCTACGTAGTGCGCCCTATGTACCGAGCTTCACATTGGCACAAATACGTAGGGCGCACTACGCAGAGAATAGCAGACAGAATAAAACAACATGTACCCACGAGCATCCTTATATGTAGTACCAATGGACTTATATATTTATATATAATTGTGCCTGGATGGCGCAATCGATTAGCACAGGAGTCTTCTGATCTAAACATCGTGAGTTCGAATCCGCACTGGGGCCAAAATAAATTTTCCAATTGTGGTAGCCCACTTATGTCTTAATATTCACCAATATCAGCCTTAGCCGAATTAAGATAATGTAGCACTCTTGGCTCTGAAGAAGGCATTGTATGCCGAAACATAGAGAAGGTCCTAGATGCATTGAGGGACTCACAGTGGAATGACCTTAAGATTCCACCGCTATCCTAATTGTGCCTGGATGGCGCAATTGACTTCTGATCTAAACATCGTGAGTTTGAATCCGCACTGGGGCCAAAATAAATTTTCCAATTGTGGTAGCCCACTTATGTCTTAATATTTACCTATGTCAGCCTTATCCGAATGAAGATAACACAGATATATATATATATATATATATATATATATATATATATATATATATATATATATATATATATATATATATATATATATATATATATATATATATAACAAAGAACTTTGCAGCATACCTCTTGTGAGGCAAATTTCCTTTTGCATTTCACTGCCATCCATTTACGTTCAGAATTAAATGGAATTTCATCTTTTCTATGGTACAAATCATTCACCCCTACTAGTCCAAGCTGAAGAAAAAACAAATAGTTTTTAGTTATATCATGCCTGAAATAAAAGCAAGTTTCATGTCAATCAATTTCCAAAGAGGGGCGTTCTACAGGGGATGATACAAAGTGAGAGTAATATCAGTAACCTTTGTTATCGAGTATATACAATGGCAGTCTGAACATCATATCTCTCACAAAAGTCAAATATAACAGAAACTAGGAATATATGTTACATTCAACAACATCAAGCTATTAATAAAGAGTATTGGAGGAAAACGATTGCAAGGAATAGAGAGTATAAAACTTCGATTCAAATCGACACTCACCTTAAGGCCAACAGCAACAATGGCACCCTCTGTTGGCTGCCCAAGCAATGTGCCATTCTTAATCTGTGCATTATTACATATACATCCAGCCTACAATTAAACAAAAAAGTAGAGCAAATGCTTTTTCAGGGTAAAATTTGTCACTGAACATCTTCATCCATATTATATCAAATCGATGATCAAAATAAATCACTTATCATAAACTATGTTATCTCTGAATTAGCGCATGGCAACAACACAAAACAAAAAGGGTATGCACTGCATTGTATGTACGGGAGCTCCACAGACTGCTCAGTAATTGCAGGCAACACTATTCTGCAGCATTCACAATCTGGTTTTGAGGCAATTCCATTACAAAGGCAGGCTGATACCTCAGCACTCCATTGCTGTACGTACACAACATAAACAACCACGTTTACTGCTCGAAATGATGACAAGCGTAACTACTAAATATTTCCTACCAATTTAATGATGGCATATTATTTTCGAAACTATGGACATGGGTCGTCTTTTGATATAAAAGGGAGACTTTTCTCCCTGTTATCTGCAGAAAAGGCCCATTATACATATGCTGGCCACTTTCCCTTTGTCGACGTAAGCAGAGCTTGTCTTTTCAAAACAAATAATGATCACAGCTGTAATGATAGTTTCTACTGGATACAAATATCCCACATTTCTGAAGAACGAAATAGATACACCCAAGCAGAATGGAGCCATTTTCCATAAACGATGTAATGGCTAACCTTCCTCAATGCATTGACAACTAGGCAACAACATAGCCCTAGGTTTAGTAACTTCTCGAGTATCGCCAATCTGTTTGAAATCATGCAATTTACTTAAATTTAGAGCATCATAAGTAAATTTTTCAGAATCAGAATTACTAAATGGCCTATTCATTTAAAACGCCTTCTCTACACACCTTGTTCTTTACTCTCAAATTATGCGACTGCAAAGTAGCAAGTTAATGCTAAAATGCAGAAGCACTTGGGGTCATTTATTCATTCATTCATTCAGGACGTATGCACAAAAGAAAGGGGTGGGTTAACACATTCAAGCACTCTAAGGGGCCAAAAAAACATCCCCCACTTATTAATTTTTCGATTTTTGATTATTAATTTGAAGGAACATGAAATTGTTAACAAATTCCTCACTTTATTTCCCTTTTTTGTTAATACTATTTACGCTCAAACGTTCGAAAGTTTCGTATAAAAATGGAATCATTGAATGTACGAAAACATGTATCAATTGATATCAAAAGAAGTGTCAATTGATATCAAAAGAAGTGTCAATTGATATCAAAAGAAGTGTCAATTGATATCAAAAGAAGTGTCAATTGATATCAAAAGAAGTGTCAATTGATATCAAAAGAAGTGTCAATTGATATCAAAAGAAGTGTCAATTGATATCAAAAGAAGTGTCAATTGATATCAAAAGAAGTGTCAATTGATATCAAAAGAAGTGTCAATTGATATCAAAAGAAGTGTCAATTGATATCAAAAGAAGTGTCAATTGATATCAAAAGAAGTGTCAATTGATATCAAAAGAAGTGTCAATTGATATCAAAAGAAGTGTCAATTGATATCAAAACATATGTCAACTGATACTAAAACATGCTCAATTCACTTTGGCCAAAACGACATTTTGCGATTAAATTTTCTAGCATACTACTTCTATGAAAATGTCGTAAAAATTTGCTCTAAGAAACAAATAAATATTCGCTAGATGAGCAGAATGAACTCCACAAGTTATGTAAGCAGTATTAAGAGGAATATGATGCTAAAAAATGAGGAATGTAAGAAGCAGGTAAATTGGATCGATAAAATCAAATAGCACAACAACAAAGGTGTAGTTTCTGAATACTATCCTGATCTACGAGGCCTAAAACACGATCATCCAATTCTTGTGATAGCTCTAAAGTTAGGAAAACGCTGCTACGACCAAGATGCGAAAGACGAAAATGAACAAGTGGATTAACAGTGGGCGCAAGGATACAATAACAGTCTAAGAAGTCTCATAAACGCTTCAAGATCAAACAAGAAGATAGAAACTGTGTCCTTATGATCACCAGGATGTGAAGGGATCCCTCGTACTTTAATGTGACAAAACGAACAAAAACTTGCTCACAGGATTTTCCGAGGAGTGACTACATAGACAACGACACGAATAAAAAGCCCGTAAAAGGTACAGCTGTGCCCATTTTATTTAAGTGGATTAAATCTGATACAGACAATGATTCCGAAGATGCAATAAGTCCTGCTGTACAAAAGTTTCAAGAATGCAGCTTGAAGGAAAACAAGGGAACTGAAACTGCATCAGAAGGGGAGGAAGGTGTCTTGTATTCATCAAGCCTTCAAATGTTTTCCCGAAAAACACAGACTTAAAGCAAAGATTGTGGTAATGAAATAGACCCATTTCCCTGTTCAAACCAATTTTCGTTATCCCGTTTGCTACCAAAGAGTGTCACAGAGATGCAAGAAGAGGAACTCTTCAAGCATTTCATTGGGTCTATTTCACACAGGATATTTTATAATACATTGAAATTCTTACTTCCAAATTTAGACAGAAGCAATATCCTATATAAGGGAAAAACCATGGCAAAGAAAGACTTAATGATGCTGAAAAACGTTTTAATGAAGATGTTGCTCAAGAAGATACTGGATCCAAACATTTGAATCCAGAAGGAGAGTTTGTCAGCTACAAAACTCTAAAGCCTTACAAACTAAGTGTACAGGATGAATACCTGATCATGACGACAATGACGACGACGACCACGACGACGATGATGATGATGATGATGGTGAGCGAAGACCATTTCATTGGAATGGAAAGACCATTTCATAGAAATGGAAACAAATGCATTGCTGACTATTGTGCCTAGAGCAAAGGAAAAAGCATGGACTTTTCTTACCTTGCTGCAACATGGTGGGAAGCCATTGCGGGCCTAGCCAGCCCCAGGGGCTTCGCTGCCAAATTGATGGCGATATCATGGGAATCCAGGAGACAAATAGATAGCAGAATAAAGTTGAAACTATAAAATGATAAAATTTTGTAGAACAGAACAGAAGCATGACAGTAGAAAAATGTATAAAATTTTGAAAGCTATAGGTGTAAGAGATATTAAAAAGGAAGTTAGGAGAGAGGAGTTCTTTACACCTAATGAATATATTCTCCATTTTAAACAGGTATCAAAGGAGAGGTTTCAAAGATCAGTGGAGGAAATTTATGAGCTGAAAATTAAGATTCCTAATATTGAGGACAAAGAATATCTAAACAGAGCTGAGTTGATGAGCAGAGCTGAATAAAAAGAGTGCGCACAAGTGATGCAGAGATCTGGGAAAGAGTAGTGAAAACTGGGCTGATGATACTATTAAACAAGAAAGGACCAAGGAATGGACCATGGCCAATAGGATTCTAGCAAGAATAATGGCAACCAGAGTGCTACAGTGGATAGAAGACAAAAAATACACGGGCGACAAACAATGTGGCTTTAGAACTGGGAGATAAACTGCAGATGCATCACAGGTGATTATGACAGTAAATGAGGAGGTGCTAAGAGTGATTGGAGTTGTTTCAGGCAGACAAAACACAAGCAGGGATCACCCTGTTGCAGTGTTAATGGACAACACTAAGGCTTACCCAAGGGTCAATATAAATACCCTGTGGCAAGTGTTAAGAAAACTAGGAATGAAAGATGTAATGCTAAAAACTCTGAAAAACATACATGAAAGAACTGAATACAAAGCAAATGGGAGAACATCAATGAGTGGAGCATGGGAGCCCCAGAGAGGATTGAGAGAAGGGTGCGCTACCTCTCCAATTTCATTTAACATTTATCATGCATGTGTGATGAAATTGGCTAATTAAGAAAGGAGAGCTCAAGCAGAGAAACATAACATAAACATTGGAATACCATGGATTTGGAAGGCAGGCTATTCATTTCCCCCAAAATCACAGACAAAAGCCATGCATAGCTTTGAAAATCAGAGGCTGGAAATAGTTGAGTCATTATTTGCAGATGATACTACTCTACTAGGGACAAAAGATGAAATATTCATAGGAAGAGACAGTATAAGGGATGCTATGAATATGTTTGAAGAAATAGTAAGGGATGCTATGAATATGTTTTGAAGAAAAGTGCCATCCAGACAAAGAGGAACATCTATTCTTAGATGAAAGTGAGAGTGAGTCTATCAGGATGTTGTGGTCATTTATTGGTAAAAGAAAGTCACAGGGCTCGTGCAGGATTTGGGTAAGCAAATTCAAGGAGCTTTCAAGGACTATTCAAGGACTAAAATAAAAATTTTCAAGGATCTTTAAATTAATAGACCTTTGTGGGGTATTTCATGTCTTCTGAAAAAGTTCAACTAAATATTACGAATTAATACACAGTCCTAGTGTATGTATCTAGAGCCAAAAAAGTAATAATTTAATGCTTGTATTGAATTTGGACTCTAAGATTTATCGAAAGTGCGAGAGCGATTTAAAAGTTAACAATGCTTCAAACTCTGGTCCTGGCAAATGAAACAAGACTAACATTCTTCTATTCTGAACTTGTCAAAGTCATTTTATTGCACACTGCTATAGCGCTGTTTGGTATGTTTTACCTAAACAGAAAACGTGTTTTTTCCAAAGGTATCAAAATGTGAAGCAGATGAAAAAATACGTAAGTAAAAACATTCAATATTTCAAAGAGCACGAAAATGGTTGCTAAAGTTGGAAAAATTATGCTAAACTATTGGAGCATTTACGTATTTCTGGGTAATTTGCTTTATGTGGGAAACTATTACGTCCAAGTTGCCAAATTTTGACCATATGACTCGATCCTAGAAGCCATGGGAATATACCTTGATAGATTAGGTTCAGTCTGTTATTGCTCAAAACAGAAATTGTAGACTCCTCTTCGAGTTTCATGCAGAAGGAATCTGCTGTCTACAAAACTACATGTTGCAATTTTGTGGCAAAACATCGCTCTGGAACAATAAGTACACAATATGACATTCATATGATTTTTTCTATGTTTAGTTGAGTACTCATAAGTTAAGCGGACTGCATGCAGATTTCTCATAGTTCTCTTAGGATATTATAGCGCATGTGTGAATACCCAAGAACCCTAAAATAACGAAAATGGGACATTTCTCGGCATATAACGAGTTTACTTGTACGATTTTCTGTAAACTATCTGCATTCTGTATTGCTCTGAATGATGTAATCAGTAAACATTCATAAATTTCAAGGAGTGTGATCAATGTCAAGGAAAAATTCCCATTTTCAAGGAGTTTCAAGTGCCCTTGAAATGAAATTTCAAATTCAAGCACTTTTCAAGGAGTTCAAGGACTTGCACGAGCCCTGAAAGATAACTAGGAACGACTGAAGAGAGCTGGACAAGGAGTATGGAAAGTAAAGAAATGATTATGGAGGACAAAGATGAGAGTAAGATCAATCACGCTAGAGTTGTTGAAGTTATTATGGAATCCTCTGTACTTGTTGACTGCAGAGTAAGGTCTTGAAACATTGCTGACACAAGTAAACTGCAGAGAGTGCTGAATGAAGCCTATAGATATATTTGATTTAAGAAAAACAATAGGCCCATAAAAATACAGATGGAAACAGAATACAAATGATACAGATGATGATGATGATGATGATGATGATGATGATGATGATGGTGATGATGATGATGATGATGATGATGATGATGATGATGATGATGATGATGATGATGATGATGATGATGATGATGATGATGATGATGATGGCTTCCCGAGAAACAAACTTACACGAAGTGGGAAGTGTGGGGTGATGTCACTCGCAAATTGTTTCAACGAGATTTGTTGGAGGCTGGAGGGGATAGCAAGTGATCAACGAAAGTCAAAGCTGATCTCAAAAGGAGAGAGAGCACAGTGGCCGCATGTTACCTTTCCTCAAAAATATCATGGGCCTAAGTCCGATTGGACTCAACCGATGTTTGGCAACGGGAGTAACAGAGACTCAACAAAACGGAACAAAGCAAAATAAACGAAGAAGGGAGCGAAGGAAAGAAAGACAAACTAAGAAAAGACATAAACGTATACAAAATCATAGCTTTAACAACAAAACAACAACGAAAGTGTGGACATGGAATGTGCAGAAAACATCATTTGCAGCGAATAACAGAGGAAGATTGAAACAAATATTAGAATACGCCTGGATGAACAAAGTTGATATTTTTTTGCTAACAGAAATCACAGCTAGCAATAATGGTATCTTTTGGATGGGGAGCGAGGGAAAGAGGACAGTTATCATACATAGCAGACAAACGGCCATTGCACTTATTGGAATTTGGACAGATTTGTGGCTTGAAAGCGGAAGTCAGCATTGGAGGACGGAGAGAACAGCGACAGTACTTGTCAAGACCTACCGTCTAATGTCAGTTTATCAACCACTATGGCATTACGGACTGAAGGAAATCAATGAATATAGGAATGCAATTGTGGAACAGATAGCAATGAAAAGACATGATGAATGGTTAATTATAGGAGGAGATCATAACGCGTCTGTAGGTAAACTTGAACAAAAGCCAAGCCCTACTAGAGCTAGGGGTATGTATGGTTTTGGACCCAATAACGAAGCAGGAAATGACCTCATAGCATGGTGTGAATTGAATGGTATGACTTGGGCATATTCTCTTATGAGCCACCCTGATCGAGGGACATGGTTTCATCAAGGCTATGGACGATGGTATGAACTCGATGGATTTTTAATCAAACAAGAGCAACGGCATCGGATTGTAAAGAAAATGAGAACAGTGAAAGAGAACAGTTTCTCTGACCATCGACCTAAAGAGCTAATTACAAGAACAGTGACCAGACCAAGAATAGTGACAACAGGTAATAAAAGGTTATCCATCAATCATTTACTGTTAAAAGACCCCAAAAAGTGTGAAGAATATAATGGAAGGACAGAGGACAGAGAAGGCCATGGAAAAAATGATAGAAAATGGAAAAGAACCGAATTGGTTTAATTTAAGTCAAATGATAACAAAGGAAGCCGCAGATGTAGCAGGAAGGATGCCAAAGAGAGGGGATTCACCATGGCTTGAGGGGCACGAAGAAGAGGCACAGGGAGAACACAGGCGGATCACTGAGATTAGTAGCGAGTTATTTTCATTGATTGAGGCATCAAAGCAATGCCTAACGGATGAAGAGAAAGAGCAGAAAGATCTTGCAATTAAAGAGAAGCGAGCAGACAGGAAACGTAGAAGGAAAATGTTTAGGAACAAATTGAGAGGATGGGAAAGAACATGGTGGCAACAAATCATAGACCAATGCCAAGAAGCAGAACAACAGAATAATTTAGGGAAGATGTATCAACTATTAAAAAAGCTAGGAACGAGAGACTCAAAAACGGTATCAGCGAGGGAATATTTTACTCCACAACAGTACAAATTACACTTCGAAAAGGTATCAAAAGATAGAAATGAGGAGAGTGAGGAAACGAGGAACAAAGCAATAGAAAAGATTACGGATATGAGAGACAGTGAAGCAGCAAGAGTTGAGGCAGATAAGCTCAACAGCCCAATAACACACACAGAAATACTTGAAGAATGATCAAAAGTCAAAGATGGGGCCTCAGAATTAGATAATGTGAGGATAATGTATATAAAACATGCAAGTACAACCACCCAACAGGCAGTATGTAATGTTATACTAGATATGGCCAACAAACACCCGAATGAATGGGAATCAGTGGTAAAAACTGGTTTGGTAGTCCCTTTGTTCAAGAAGGGGCAACGAAATGATATCAACAACTATAGAGGGGTTTGCCTCCTAAGTATGGCAAGTAGAATATTCGCAAGAATCATGGCGTCAAGATTAAGAATATGGGCAGAGAAAAATAGGAGTGATGGATGAAAACCAAGACGGATTTCGAGTTGGTAGATCGACAGCAGATGCGGCACAAATATGTATGAGACTACATGAAGAAGCAGGGCTATATGAAAATGAGAGTAATAGTGAGGAAGCCTGGACTCCTGTAGCAACACTTTTGGACATAAAGAAAGCATATCGACGAGTCAACAGACCAATCCTATGGAGCATGCTAAGAAAATATGGAATGAAAGAGGAAAGCATTAGATTACTAAAAGGACTGCACGAGGAAACTGAATACAGAGTAAGAGGGAGGGAAGAAAACAGCGATTCATGGCGACCATTACGAGGATTACGAGAAGGATGTGCTACGTCTCCTATACTCTTTAATATCTATCATTCAGCAGCAATGAGGCAAGCGACAGAAGAAAGGGAAAAAAGTGCACAGGAAAAAGGATTGAATGTAGGTATAGAGTTTAGTTGGCGCCCAGGGAATTCTCTACCAATGAAATCAACGAAGCAGGCGATAAAGAGCACAGAAAGAAAAACGTTTAGACTCACAGAAGCTTTATTCGCTGATGATACGACACTGTATGGTGAAAAAGATGAAATGAGACAAGGCAAGGAAATTGTAAAATTAAGCATGAGAAGTTTTGAAGAAAAGTGTCACGATGGCAAAGAAGAACATCTAGCACTAGGCACAGCAGCTGGAGGTGAAACACGAATGCTTGGGACATGGGTAGGTAGGAGACAAGATTTAAACCAAAGGAAAAAAGGGGAAGATATGCTCTTATGACCATAAAGAAAAGATTGAAAAATTCCAAACTAGCTAAGAAAGCACAAGCAATGATTATTCAAGCCGTAGTTGAATCAACGATGACATTCAATTGTGAGACAAGGGCATGGCGGAAGAAAGAGATAAAAGAGATGCAAAAAATAGTAGACCAGGGTCATCGTTTTGTATGGATGAATAAGAAAAGGGGACCAGCTCTTAAGCAAATGGAAGAGAATAAAGTGAACATGTGGGGAGTGAGAAGAAGTCTTGGAGTCAGATCAATGGAAGCCAAGATCGAGGAAAGAGTATTGAGAAGGATTGGCCATGTGCTAAGGATGGAAAACAATCGTCCAACGAAACGGATAACACTCGGCTGGTATGTACCACCAGTGACACTGACACCACAGAGAAAGCTAAGACATGGAACGTTAAAATATTGGAGGAAGATACTCTATGATGCTGGATTAGATGCAGATTCAATTGAACATCTTGTATGTGACAGGTCAAAATGGAGGGAAAGAATATGTAAGAGGAAAAACCATTTAAAAGAGCGGGAAGAAGAGCAATCAAAACTTCATGGAAACCAATATTCACAGATGTCAAGATCAGAAAGGAATAGGGAACGGCAAAGATCATTAGTGTGTCAATGGGCTGAATGTAGGAAAACATTTAAATCAATCACAGGAAGAAAGAATCATGAAAAGATACATAGAAAGAACAGGCAGCAAGAAACAAATTGTGAATGGTGTAATACTGCAATAGCAGAGAAAACGTCGATAAGTGGCCACCAAAAATTTTGCACGGGGGGCCCAAAAGGAATTTGCCCACATTGTGGAGAGGCAAAATCCATAGCAAACATGGCCCGTCATAGAAAATCCTGCGGACTTAGAAACGAAAGACAGTATACTTTAACGGAAGAAGAAAGAGCGGTACAGAAAGAGAAAAGAGAGAATGAGATAAAAGGGGACGTGATACTTTGCGAACTTTGTAGTCAACCAAGATCAAGAGCAAATATCAGTAGGCATAGGAGAATCTGTAAGGGGACACAGGCCAACGTCGAGATGGGAAATCGGACGGCGGATTCCTGATAGGGAATGACAGCCTACGACGACGATGATGATGATGGCTAGCCCATGGTTGGAGACCTCCTCGTGGTGGCAAGCGGGCACAGAGAGACTCAGCTCTTAAGTTGATAGTGATTCCTTTCGCGAAGATTCAAAATCGGGGCAGATGTTGACGACCTGTGGCAAACTGTCCAACCAGGCCCCTTTATTGAAAGTCAGGCACAGCAGCTTCAGGCTGCAGCTCTGATAAGTAACTGTTGGGGTAACAGAGTGGGTTGAGTGTAGCCGACTCATTCACCTCTTTTAAACAATTGATAGGCGGTCCACTGACCCCAGGGTCAGTCTCAGGCCCCGTAAGGGGCGTAACGAGAAGAAGAAGATGATGATGATGATGATGATGATGATGATGATGATGATGATGATGATGATGATGAGTGAATATGTTTGGAGTCAGGAAATAGCTCTGGACTGAGTCAATAAGAGCCAAAATCAAGAAAAAGAGCTTAGAAAGAATGGGACATGTTTTGAGAAGAACACCTGACAAGAAAGCAAAGGAATAATGAGCAAGAGGTGGAGAACATCACAAGAAATATGAAAAGGAATCCGGTTAAAGAGTCATTGCGATGTGAATGGGATAACTGTAGAAGGTTATGTAAGACTAAAGCAGGATTGAAGGTTCATCAACGGATTGCTCATAGAGAGGAATCAGTGACATTCAACTGTTGCAAGTATGGTGGTTCTTTCCGTAGTCATGGGGCGCAGCAAAATCACGAAGAGTTCTGTCAAGGGGCACCAAGAGGCACATGCCCTGACTGCCTCTGCATTTTGAGTATTTCAAACATGGCTAGACACATATAGTGGGATGAGTGGCCAAGCATGTCAGCTAGCTTCTTTTAGCTAGCCGAAGTTAAAGCTTGGCTTTGTTAGGTCAGCAACTGGATGGGCGACTTTCCAGGTAATTGATCAAAGCGACTCACCCCCCATCCTTTGGAAGGGACGTTAAACTAGGGGTCCAATGCCTGGATGCGGCAAACACAGTAGGCCTAAATTAGCTGAAAATTCTATATATACATGCTTTTTTTGTTATAAGAAAAAAGTTTATAAGAAAATGAGGCTCAAATGGCCAAAATCTTAAGAAAATCCCAAGAAAATCCGAAGGCTCAAGTTCAAGAAAATGCTAAGAAAATCACAATTAATCTTCTTTACACGCCAGAAATTGACATTTACTCATTTTTGCAAACTCTCGTACAAAGATCGAGACTTATGGTGGCCCAATAAATACAGAGTAGCCAGTTTCAGCCATTTTATTCCTGCAAAAGTTAAGAAAATCTTAAGAAAATCTCAGCCTCAAATCTGCGAAAAGTTAAGAGAATTGAGCCTCAGGAACAAAAGTGTTTTTCTTATAAAAAAAAAAACGTGTAACAGCCTACTCAAAAAAGTAAACAACAACAACAACAACATAGAGTCAGATAGAGCTTGTAAGCATGTCATACAAAATTAATGGGAAAATAACACACGACTTCGTCAAATAACGAATTCATTTGTCTATTACTTAAGTTTGACTTTGAATAATACGGGTCTAAAGTGAGATCGAACATGATTGGTGGATTTCCTAGTCCTTAGTTACGTGGTAGCAACCGGCTTTCTCTGGAGAAGACGACTATGGTCTTGCACTATACAAGATAAGGGTAGAGTGTTTCTACCCTGATATTTCGTCAAATTGTTTAGCCATCATATTGATTCTTCCCTGGAAGCTCTATATTTCAATAGCTTTTCTATCTATTATTTATTTGTGTTCTGCATAACTTCGACTCGTGCTTTGAAGTTCGACTGAGTTAGGCCATCTCCATAAACAGTTCATTTTGTAACCGTTCCAGTATTGTTTTATTTCTAATACATTCATTCAGGCATCCATTTAGTACATTTTCATGACTTTTTCTTCAGCAGCAACTTACTGTCATCATTCCCCAACACTAATACTAAACTAGAATTATGCGAACGCTTAAATTCCGTCACAACATCTTGCCCTTTGTTCAAGCCAATTTACATACCATCTTACCATCAACATCTTGCCATGTATATCCTAGCCCTTCCTCTTTACAGCAGTATTGTTTACTTCATTCTTTCTATGTAGGCCGGATATAAAAGTATATCTTTGCCAACAGTTATAAACTAGTTAGGTAGTATGAATTCCGACAGAGGAAAAGCATAACACAAGCTACAAATGCCTCCAAGACTTAAAACAGTCGTACTACTGAAAAGTCAGTCAGTTGTGTGGATCGCACATATAATCTAGTCATAATTTCGTAAACAAAATACGAAGGTGGTACTCATTTTCCACAGATGAAACAGGTGCTTCAGATCAGAAGTATAAAGGAAAACGACCTATCAAGTGAGCAAGTGAATCAGGTGTGGATCCAGAGTAATTCTGACATTCGCAAAATCCTCATCGCTACAAAAGACCACGCCTATATGACCACGCCCTAAATTTTACCCCATTAAAAAGTCAACAACTCAAAATTTTTCCTATATATTTTACTTTTTTCTCTCAAAATAAATTTGCATTGTAAAGATAAACTAGCACCGCTAGTATGATTGAGATAGGCTTTTAACTCACAATAAGTCAATACACAAAAACCATACCTTCAAACAAAAGGTGAAACGAAATTGATGATGGAATTTTTCAATTCACAATGTAGTTTAAATAATACATTGTTTTCCTGCCATACAAGTCCAGCCACACATATCAAAATTATCAATGTATCAAAAGTGTAAATAAATGGAAAAAGTAACTTAGGCCACTGAGGCCAATGAATAAAAACTACTAAGCACCTGCCTATAACCAACTTGAGCTATCAAATCTCATGCTTTGGATATACTGACCATCATGGTTTGAAAACACTAGATCTGGCAAGCAGAGGCAAAAGAAATGTAAATTGCCAATGGATTACTTTATACTCAATGTGCCTTTTCAAGATTTGGTACCTGGATTGATATTTCTATCCTCAAGCAGACAAAGGTAATTGAGTAGTTATTTTGCAGTATGTTGCTGCTTGGAAGAATAGGTACAATACATAAAAGCTAAAGGGATCACTGTTGTGTAAAAGTGAAAAAGAGATGTGATTGATAATCCTAAGATAACAAATACTGAAAAGGGAGGCAACAATCTTCCAATACAAATTTATGCATGTTTCATTTGTAAGAAATTGTGCATAATTTTTTAGCTATTACTACCAATGCATCACCTGCACTACACTAAAGGTAAACCCTCTTAAAGATAATTTTTGGGAGGCTACTTGTTTCATCACTGATGCTAGACAGGTGAAGTGGAGATATGGTGCATATCACTCTAGATAGGGGTAACTAAGAACAAAGCTGCAAGTACTAGTGTTGGGGCTTTTCAATACCAAATAATATTTTCCACTGAAACTTCCTATTACAAGTTCTTGATAAGCAAATCTGATATATCTAACGTTCAATCTTACACATTTGAACGCTGTTTAACCACTTCAACTACAGCCAGACAACCGAAACGTACCAGACTGTACTGCAAAAGCGATTGTGCATACATGACACATACGATCGATAAATATAAAAATAGTAGTTAAATCCGTTAATTTAGCTGAATGAGTCACACAAATGGCATACCACTTTCAGATACTAACATCACATATTTTATAAATAAAACATAAGTACTAGACATTTTGCAGAATCAACAGGAATCTTCACCTTCTGCTACGAATAGGACCCATGCACCTAGGCCCTCAGTTGATGATCATGCAATACCTGTTTCCTGGAAAACTTCAAGAGGTTGCCAATCTTACCCAAGTTCTCCATACACAATGATGATAGTTAAGCATCTATTTTTCAGACCCAATAACAAGGCCTAATAAATCGCTAGTTCTTAAGTTAAACTACAGAGACTACCACTCAAAGAAGAAACCATCTGTTTGTGAAAAGTTTATTCGTTCCATTCCATCCTAAATCAAATCACAACTGACTACCGTTATCGATACTCTATCACTTAAAGACTAAAAAAGTTACAAATAAACGCATGAAAGGAAATATGTAACAAATGATGAAGTCCACATAATCAATAAGCTCTGAATCATATATTGAATTAAACGTATACGAGTCATCTAATAGTATCCGGACCCATGCCTGTGAAGACACGGTGCTGCAGTCACGCTACTACCGACAGAAAGATTAAATATTGCAAACTTGAAAATAAAAGAACTGAAAGAACACCGCTAAAATAATGACGTATACGAAGCATCTGCGCTAATGTTGGCACAAAAACCCGACACGCTCCCCTCCTTGACTCATGCGCAGTCAAGTAAAAACCGGGTTTTGCTGTTATGGCCCTTTCGCAGCGGCGCGCGTTATTCTAGGGTGGGCTTCATTCTCATTTCTCACTAGCAATCCACACTGATCTTTTTCAACTTCTCGTCATTCTTCGCCTGTCACATTTCTCACTCTTGCAAATTCAAATGGAAACAGCTTCTGTAAAGGCCTACTCACCGTTTCTGACTTACCTTTACCGCATATTCGAACTTTCGCACCTCTTGTGACTCCATCCTTTCCTGTGATTAATTCTTCCACTTTTCCCATTTTCGAAGCATTCCTTTTCAGATTGTCCTCTTTTATCAACACTATGTCTCCTTGACAAACATCCACTGAGAGGCTGGTATGATTTTTATGGACTTCTCTAAGTTCCGTCAAGTATTCGTGCTTCCATCGTTCTGAAAAATGCTTAAGTTTCTCAATCAAATACCAGAATCGTTTTTCATACTTACCAATAGATTCATCTAAATCAAAATCTTCATAGTTTAAATCATCTGCTAGCTGTGTTAATCTTCTACCACAAATTAAATGGGACGGTGTGATGGGGTGAACGCCTACTTCATCATACACATAGGTAATTGGGCGCGAATTTAATGTTCCTTCTACTTCTATCAGAACTGTGCGCAGCTCATCTAAATTTAATCTAGCGTTACCGAGTACCTTTTTTAGACATCTTTGAACGCTGCCCACTAATCTCTCAAAGTACCCTCCCCACCACGGGCTCCTTTCCAGATTGAAACGCCATGTAATTCTTCGTTCTTGTAAAAATGACAACACAGTATGGTCGTTTGTAAGTTTGCTCAAAAATTGGTTCGCAAATTTAAATGTTTTGGCATTATCCGAGTTAATAAAAGACGGCATACCCCGACGAGATGAAAATCGCCTTAAGCTTCTTATAAAAGTTGGACCCGATAAATCCTCCACCAAATCAAGATGCAAGGCTCTTGACGTGCAACATGTGTATAAAACGATATAGCACTTTTCCATCTTTCCATTCTCACTTTTAAAATAAAGTGGCCCGGCAAAGTCTACCCCAATATTGGCAAAGGGAGGGACCTGTTTCACGCGAAATTCTGGCAAGGGTGCAACAGGTGGATCACCATAAGGCTTTCCTTGGGCCTTCCTACATTTGCTACAGCCTCGTATGACCTTCTTAACGTATTGACGGCCCTTTGGTGTCCAAAACCTAGCCCTGTATTCCGTAAGAGTGCTCTTCAAGCCGTCGTGGTGAACTCTAGAGTGACAGGCTTCTATAACAAGTTGAGTGAACCTGCAATCCTTAGGTAGGATAATTGGAAATTTTGTGCAGAGAGTGCAAAAAGGGGGTTATCAATTAATTGCAAAAAGACTGAATGCATGGTGATAAGCAAAAAGCTTGAAGTACCAGATTGCCTATTAACAGTTGGAGAAACAGTGATAAAACAGGTTAAAAAATTCAGTTACCTTGGGAGTTTAATTACATCAGACGGTAAAAGTGACAGTGATATAAAGAAGAGGATCGGAATGTCAAAAGATATTTTCGAGAAACTGGGGAAGATACTAAAAAATAGACAAATATCATTGAAAACAAAATTAAGAGTTTTAGATTGCTATATAGTTTCTACCCTCACATATGGTAGTGAATGTTGGACAATATCCAAAAGTATGGAAAAGAGATTACAATCAGTGGAAATGTGGTTTTACAGAAGAATGCTCCGAATATCTTGGACAGATCACATGTCAAATGAGGAAGTACTGGCTAGGATGGGAACAAGAAGGAAACTTGTTGAAACGATCAGGAAGAGGCAACTGCAGTTTTTAGGGCATGTTTTAAGGAAAGAAGAACTGGAAGACGTGGCAATAACTGGAAAAATTGAAGGGAACAGAGCTAGAGGAAGGCAGAGACTCACTTTCATCTCAAGTCTGAGCCATTTGATGAAGATCAGCAAACAACAAATGATCAGAACAGCAAAAGATAGAGAATTATGGAGAACCATGGCCGCTAACGTTCTGGAAGAACAGGGCACTTAAAGAGAGAGAGACTAGCTCCTTCCATTTATTTTTCATCTCCTCTGGCAATTCATCATCCCAACCAAGCTTCATCATACAGAGATCTTGGAAAAGCACCTTTGCACTAACAATGATTGGACTTACCAACCCAAGAGGATCAAATAGTATGGCAATCATGCTAAGTATGGAGCGTTTTGTTATTACTGCACCTGATTCATTGTTGCTTACCTTGGTCAAGTCAAATTCAAATTCATCTGCAACCATATTCCAAGTCATACCTAACACCTTTGTTTTTGAATCTGAGGATTCTGCACCTAACATCTCTTTTACATATGTATCATCATTTAACTCACATACACCAAGCTTAATATTTTCAATGTTATCTTTAAATTCATCTACAAATGATTGATCATTTGTTTTCCATTTTCTCAAATTGAACCCTCCTTCTTTCATCTATCTTTACATTTCTCATACAATACCTTACCTTCATACACATCCTTACAACCTAACACAAGGTCATCTACATAGAAACTTCTCGATAAACTTCCAGAGAACTCAGGGTCTTTCTCTCTATACGTATTAATGTGATAACGCAGAACTCCATTTAGAAGGAAAGGAGAACAATTAACCCCAAAAACAACACGATTGAGATGATACACCTTAATTTCAGGGTCTGGAGCATGCACATCTACCCAAAGAAACCTCAAACAATCTCTATCCTCTACATTTACTTCAATGTTCAAAAATGCCTTCTCTATATCTGCTGTTATACCAATTTTATGTTCTCTAAACCTTACCATGATGTCAAACAAAAGTGGATTAAGGGTTGGCCCAACATGTAAGCAACTATTCAAAGACACACCTGATTTTCCTTCTTTAGCTGATGCATCAAAGACTACTCGCAATTTCGTTGTTTCAGCTTCACTTCGAACTACAGCTTGATGAGGCAGGTGTCACTTTTTCTTGCTTCTCTAACCCAGTAACTTCTTCTATGATATTTGCTTGCAATTGATCTTTGATCACCTGGACATATCTTCCCAAAACTTCTGGTTGCTCTCTCAGCTTCCTCAACTGTCCCTTTAACCTGTTCACACTAAGAGAATAATTAGTGGGGAGGGGCCTGTGCCCAGCTTTCCAGGGCAATCTAACTGAATACCTTGATCCATTGTGTTCTACTGTATCCAGCAATTCCTCATGAACATTGTCTGTACTTCTAATTCCCAGGGTTTCCAAATCCCACAATTTAGCTACATCTGCTTCCAGTTTCTTATTGGCATCCTGTCCTATCATGTTCACACTCTGGAAATCATGACCAATTGCTAAATTGATTGAAGTTTCAGTAAAAGCAGATAACTTCTTACCTTTGATAGGCCCTGACAAGACCCATCCAAGCTTCGTACTTACTGCCACTGGTGATCCTGGCTCCCCTCGTATAATGTTGCCATCTTGTATGCTCCAAAACCAATCTATTCCCACTAGAATATCAACTTCTAATACCTCCTGAAATTTACATACATCTGAAAACCACAGGTTAGCTAGGTGATCATAATCTTTCTTCAAGATCTCAACATGTTCATTATGAATACTTGAAATATCATCTACAACATACGCACAAATATTCACTGTCTTTCCATCCTTAACTGATTTCAACTCTAGTTCAACAATTTCTCTCATTCTATCATCCACCTTCTGAGACCCGAATGTCTTAATTCCTAATCGCTCTCGCTTAATAGGCTTTAGCCCAAGGTGCTGCACAATACCCTTAGTGACAAATGACCTATGGCTCCCAGTATCGAATAGTATGCGCGCTTTGGCATTCCCTTGCTGCCCTTTCACTAATGCTAATGCAGTCTGCAACACTGCTCTCCCCCCATATTCTATACTGCCTATGCAGGAGGTGGTATAAATGCTATTCGCAGTGTTGCCTCTGGCTGGGGGCGCACTGGGTACGGGTGGCAATACGCTTTCACAAATTGCAACGTGGTGCTTTTGTTTACAAGTTCTACATACATTCATAGAACGGCATTGAAAAGCCCTATGGCTTTTACTCAAACAATTTAAACAACGACCGAATTTAAAAATCAATTTCTTTCTTTCCTCCTTACTTGTAACGTTATGACAGTTCCTTTCTTCGTGTTCTTCATTGCAAAACACACAGCTTCTTGATCTTGTCTTCTCGTTTTCTTCTTTTGTAAACAGTGCACTTGCAGATGCAGGGGTTTTCCCAAATGGCCTCGTCTTGAAATCGTTGCGCTCCTTCGTCGCATAATGGCTTGCTCCGTTATCTTTCCCTGTACAAATTGATACATGCTGTTCCCTTATGTCCAATTCGTTCCGAAACGCTTCTAACATCTCCTTTATTCCCCAGTCTTGATGATCTTTCGTGCCATGTACCATACTCAATCTCACAGCATCTGGAATCTTTGTCATGAGGGCTGAGGTCACAATACTTGAATATGATTCCTCTTTTATGCCAAGAGCATTGAGTCCCCGATAATGAGTTTCAATCTTGTCATATAGTTCTCTCATCTTGGACACATTTCTTTCATTTAATACTGCTTGGGCATAGAGAAGATCGTTGATATGTGCATTCTTTATTGTAGTTGGCTTCGCATATCTCTGTTCCAATAAATTCAAGGCCTCCTTGTAATTCTTAGCTGTCAAAGAAAACCCAGCGATTACCTTCTTTGCCGGTTCCTCCAAATAGTATTTCAAATAACTGAACTTGTCTACGTCTGACAATTCTTCGTTGTCATGTATCGCACTTTGGTAGCTATCCCAAAACTCCTGCCAGTCCTGGGGGCGTCCAGTGAACTTTTTGAGTTCTAACTTCGGCAGTTTGGCTCTAACACGATGCGTTGCTGATGACGTCGCACTAACCTGGCTATCCTGAGAACAAATAGAATCTTTCGAAAACTGTCTACTGAAACTAGATAGTCCTCTTGATTCCCCCTGAGTGAAGTGTTCTTCTAATTTGAGCAGAGCTTGATCAATCTGCTCCTTGAATACTCCTGCATCCGAAACTTCTTTAACACATCGCGTCCCGTCTTCGTCATTTTCGCTGACTAAATCTAAAATTTCCTCATCTAAAATCTGTATAATTTCACGCATCTCACGAAGTTGTATTCCGAGTTCCCTCAATTTTGTTTTGTCTTCCAAGTTAGCATCTATCTGCTCGATTAAATTTCCCGTATATGCTCGGTGTCCTCCTCTACTGTTTCGTTTCTTCTTAAGTCCTGCCATGCCCTTCTTAACTGCAGCTTAGACGTCATGTGGCTTCGGTGGACCAGATTTTCAGACCCAATAACAAGGCCTAATAAATCGCTAGTTCTTAAGTTAAACTACAGAGACTACCACTCAAAGAAGAAACCATCTGTTTGTGAAAAGTTTATTCGTTCCATTCCATCCTAAATCAAATCACAACTGACTACCGTTATCGATACTCTATCACTTAAAGACTAAAAAAGTTACAAATAAACGCATGAAAGGAAATACGTAACAAATGATGAAGTCCACATAATCAATAAGCTCTGAATCATATATTGAATTAAACGTATACGAGTCATCTAATAGTATCCGGACCCATGCCTGTGAAGATACGGTGCTGCAGTAACGCTACTACCGACAGAAAGATTAAATATTGCAAACTTGAAAATAAAAGAACTGAAAGAACACCGCTAAAATAATGACGTATACGAAGCATCTGCGCTAATGTTGGCACAAAAACCCGACATCTATCAAAATCTCTATGATAACCAGTATTTCTTCATATAAACATATCTGTCGTATAACTATTAGCTAATTTACTTGTCAGGTAGGCTTGATCTCACTCGCATGCATTGCCATTGTATAACGTGTATATGGTGTTCCTATGGCCCATTCCTTGGAGTACAAGTGCCAGCGTGCCAGCCCACGCCTCCTTCGTCTCAACACTCGCAACTCGCAACGCCCTTAATTATAGCTTATGGGCTATCTAACATCGTTTAAGGCAACTGCATATTGGAGTCATATTACGCTGTGAGGCCGCATACCCTCTTTTACAATCCCGGCGACCAAGATTCGCAAGAAGCTTCTTCCCCACACAAAACCAATAGGCTTTTTGATGTTGGCGTTGCGGAGTACATTTGCAAAATGTGAAGGAACTTCGCAAATTGCTTGGCAACTGACAAGTAAACACTCGCAACTGCCTAGATACCGATAAGGGCTTGTCTGACGTTAGAAAGCAAAATTGCTTCACAGAGGCAAACACATAAGAAACTATTTACGTAAAGTAACGAGCAAAATCACGGATTGAGGAGCCATAACAGGACTACCGTTGCAATAAGTTTTACCTATTCTATTAATTTTCTTATCAAATGTCATTTTCTTGTATGAAAAGAGTTTTCTGAAAATCTGACATTCGCATCTGCGAATTTTGCGAATGTTTGGATCCGCCACTGGAGTGAATTGAATATATGGGTACTTAATCCAGTGTAGTGTCAAATTTCGTAATCGGTCAAGTTTTTGTATGAAAACATAGCTTTCTTACATGGTCTGATTTTCAGATACGCTTGTTCAAGTTCTACTGCTACTTTGTTGAAGTGATTATTGTTTAAACTTAGTTATTTGACATTGACCCTCCCTATCTGGAGAGTCAGAACTCTCCATGTTGGTGGTTCATTCTTTATTGCTGTCCAGGAATATGGGAAAAGGGCTTTAGCGGATGAAAGGCCTCTGGAAACAGTGTTGATCCTCTTTTGTATACGTTCATCCACGACGTTTTGGATAGGTATCGACCCGCTCTTTACTCTTTCTCTGCATGTCTCCTGGGGCATCACTCTTACCACAGAAAACTGGTCTTACGAACAATACCTACTACACACGTAAGATGTGGAAGTTGGATTGAATCCCTCCCCGCTTACTCTCACTATCCACAACCACTTCGTATGGTGTTCAGATGGATATTGGAAAATGATTCGGCAGATGTAGCAGTGATAAATTGCAACCAAAATACAGGACAAGTTTTTGGCATTTTGTAACGACGACAATAAACAAGTTCCTAAAGCTGCTGTGATTTACATTCAAAGGCATGATATCCCGTAGGCCTACGCTACACAAATCGTGGAATCAATGTTTGTAGGCATTAAAAATAAGGAAAATACAAGTCTAAATACCAAAAGGTGACGTCAAAACGATTATCAAAACAGATAAAATCAAATGTTGGCTCTGAGTGAACAAAATAGCTTGATAAAAGCGATCTTCCATAGACTCATAAGACGGAACGTCCACATACACAACACATCGCACTTGAACGTAGGTCGGTTGCTACCACGTAACTAAGGACTGAGCTATTCGACCAATCATGTTCGATCTCATTTTACAGCCGTATAGGTGAAATGCATGGAAATGATTGACCATTAAGACCAGCTATCGAAGGGACGCCTCTAAGTCATACGGTGATAGTCAATTTCTAGCAAACTAACATTTATTTTCATCACTCACCATCGATATAAAATATTTCTTTCCAAGAGAGAGATTACACCATGTGAAATTCAAGTTACATAGTGAACACATATGGCACACGATGAGAATATGTCACTTTTGACTGATATCTGAGAAATCCTTTGATACTAAAGACCATGCATTCATTAACAAGAAGTTCACATGGCTGTTGGACCTAGGAGCAAACCTTGAGTAACATTGATACAAGTGTAGTAATTCATTCAAAATAATGTTATCAAAATAATTTTGAAATTGTTGGTATTCAGTACTTAAATGGAAGAAGACAAAAAGAATAGATAACGCAAAAACTAATACCCTGACAAGATTAGTCAAACCAGCATCAGTGTAATCATTAACTGGCTGATCATCAAGGAATACTTGCCCATGCCCACTGTAACCAACACCGGATACCTTGAATGACAAACGTTTGAGTCAGAGTCAATTGGTGTATGACCAATGAACAACTAACTGTGCAATAACTGAAAGCATAATGTGTTGATAAAAGCAAAATGAATATTCTATCAGAGGATGTTTATGCCAATTTTTTATACAAGATAATAAAAAAATTGCCCCTGTTGTAATTCCATGGGCCCAACCTCAGTTCGTCTGCCATCAGCAAGGTACATTTCTTTCACTTTCATCTCATTCTTAGTAAGCGTTCCAGTCTTATCAGAGCAAATCACACTTGCACAACCTATAGAAGAAAATGAGCAAAGCATTGTCAAAAATCTAAATCAAAACAATCAATCGCACTTTGAAAGTGGGGGATCCATACAGAGTTCCTTGCTGGCCAGAACTCGGTCAGATGTTGCAATAAAATGATTTTTCACAATATACAAATCAGAGCTAGTAAATTATTTAATGGAGTACAATTTAGTTTCCAATATTCTACATTGACTTTTGAAAACTGTTGCTTCTCCATGCCCTCTTGTTTCCTCATCCACGCATTCTGACAACGTGCTTACTTAGCCTTGAGGTCCACTGTGATGATATATGCATCTGCGTTGAACGATAAGCTTGGGGGGGGGAGGAAGGCTGTGAAAAATTAGGTGTGGCCCAACAAGCCTTTGGGAGCCACACCTTAAAAGTTGACTTAGATAGCCTTACATGCAGAGAGTAAAATAACCAGGAAAATGATAATAGTTATATCCGCAAAATAACATACTTTATTGCATACATCTGCAATGAGAACCAAAATTGTCAAAGGTCAGTATTTTCTTTTCTGGTACTTAGAGAAATAACCAATGCTTCGTTTGCAATCCCTACGCAATGTATAGAGGCTCTTGAGCTACTCAAACATAAATTTAGCTCTTCTATTCTTGAGCTGAGCAAACATATCAATCACATTTTGATTGAAGTCAATTGAATCTCTAATAAGGCTCATTTCTATGGAAAGAATAGCAAGAGCATTGAGTCTGTTCTCAGATATTGTTTTTCAAGAAATATTTCACAGTCTTTAGAGTTGAGAAACACCTCCCTGCTCCAGAGTATGTCAATGGAACCATACTAATGGCTTTCAGCAAAAGTACAGTCTCAGATAAAGTTTCAGCTAGGCTATTTATAATAAGAAGTTCAAGTAGTGGAACTGCTCCACGGAACTGCCTAAATTCCTGTCTTCTATAAATTACAAAGAGCTCAGAATGTAGCTTGGTTTCATCAAGAAAAGGAAATGATGTTGCAGCACTTTCTACAGCTTTGGTTGGGAAGCATTGCTCAAAATTTTGAAATGAACTACTCTCAAAAGAGTGGCTACAACAAGATGTCCAGTAACTTCACACCAAGAACTGCACTGTGATATTACGATATCAAACACTTCCAATATAATCGACATTTAATCATCAAAGGATTCACTCCTCGGCCTATTTGCAAGAGGCACCTCATTCACAGCACAGGAGTTACTGTGAAAATATCTGGGGCATTTTCCGTAACATTTTGGACTGACACCACACAATTCCCTGTGCATGTCTGAATGAAGGCTTCTGATTTGGCGCTTTTGTAGCTGGGCATAGAGAATATCTACCTGATGCAATCACGATTGCATCCGATGATAGAGAAAACTAGCACTTGACGCGTAGCAATAATTGTCCAACCTCTCTGAGTGGATGAGGATAAAAAATTAAGTCCTAACCCGGTTAAAACTGAATACATGACAACAGGTCACCCCCGTAGAATAAAGCAAATAGTCATCTAGGATGCACTGTTGACAAATTGACATCGACAACAGATTAAAATTCGACAAACACATTAAAACGTTGTGTTCTCAACTAAACTAGAAAATAATCCCCTTGTCTAGACTAGACACATATCTCCAGAGATGAGGCATTAATAATTTATAATGAGGTTATCATATCAAACTTCAATTATTGCGCTCTGATCTGGATGTTCTGTAATAAAGGTTCTAACAAAGAGATTGACCGCATACAAAACCCTGTTCTTCGAATGCTCTATGAAAACCAAGAATACTCATTTGAGATATTACTTATCCGAAGTGGTAGTGTTTGCATCCATGTAAAAAATTTACAGAAACTAATGATAGAAATTTGTAATTCAACAAATCATCTTAGTCCATCATTTGTTTGGGTATTTCATCAAAAGAAGTATGCAGAGTATATTCTGAGGATAGAAAACCTATGCTGATTACCTAAAATAAGGAGTAAAACTTTGGGCTAGAATCACTGTCTTTTGGGGGGAGCATCCTCTGGAACGCTCTAGATGACAGTATCAAAAATGAACACACACTTCTAGCATTAAAAAAGAAATTCAATAATTGTTCCGGAAAAGAATGCACCTGCAGGATATGCCGCTAGCTTATCATTACAGTGTATGTTATTCTATATATAGTTATTTCACATTTTTCTCTTTGTACTGTAAGTCGCCGGCTTTAATTAGTATTCAGCTACTATTTTAGCAACCAACTTTAAATATGGAAATATGACAATAAATATGAACTATGAAACGGCAATGAAATCAAATGCATGCCTAAATCGAAATCTCTCAGAGTAGTCATAGATCAAAGTCTCACATGGGACATTCCATGCCAAGTGTAACCACTCAAAAAATAGTAACCTCACAGAAATGCTTGAAATTTTTCAGAATTGCTAATACATATAAAATAATATATTTGCAGAAAAAATTTTTCAATTTGGTCAAACCGTTTAGGTTTTATGGTAGGTCAAAGTTTTGACCTTTGTGGTCACCCATGACTCCCTATAATTTTGTAATTTCTTCCATTTTTGTCCTATGATAATGCAATTGGTGTCAAATGAAAGCTTTGAGTCTGTAGAGATTGCATAGGTTATTTAAAAACGCATAAAATCTAAAAGAACTACAATACAATGTGTTTCTTTCTTTTGACCTTTGACCCTGTCCAGGCTGCAATTAAAAAATTTAAAATTTTGTCATGAAAATGTAGTTATACATTTGGTGCATCTTCTGTGAAAGTTTGAGAGTGGGGTGAGCCTGGGATTTGAAGCTAGCCCTCCTCACACAACCTGTAGTCACGAATCTTGAAAATCACTTTAAATGAAATTTGAAGCTTAAGTACTCACTAAGGTAGTTTTAACACTGTAAGCTGATACAATGGTGTTCTAGTCATTTATTATTTTATCAAGCAAAGCATCGAATTGTTACATGCATATTGTATGTAAGATTTTTAATACTTTTATTGTGGCAGTGAGGAAGATGAGTAAAGTCTCCATTTTTTCTGCTGAAGACAGCGTTATTTGCATCGTCTCAGTCCATAGATACAAGTTTACCTTTGCTCTTTTTGAGAACAAGATAGTACTTTTCAGGACAAGTGCAACTAGGCTGAGCTCAGAGCTATTGTTCTAGATGGACTTTGAAAATCTAACTTTCTTTTCATGCTTTCTTATACAAGTCTCTTTTGGATTTTTGTCTTCCTTGTAATAGAGCATTGGATCTGTTGCAGCTATATCTCCCTCGAAACTGCTACCTTGCCTCTATGGCTCAAATCTATTGCTAGGAGAGTTTCTAGCGATTGGAGACTTCTCCGAGAATTACTCGTTACGAAGCACAATCTTTCCATTGGAACAACAGTATGGCAACTCTGCACCCATTAGCATACTACTACAGGAATGCAGGTGGTATAAAGCATGGGAATCTTGTTCCGGCCTCAGATTGCAATACCCACGACACCGTAGCCGTGTACCTCTTTCAAGAACCTAATTTTAAGCTTGTTTAGAAAGTTGTATATTTTTCTGATGACTGTGGGGGGCAATAGAAAAATTTAAAAAATTTTATAAATGTTTGCTATCATCAATATGATTTTGGAGTTCTGGCAGAGTGGCATTTTTTTGCTACAAGCCATGGGAAATGGCCGTCTGATGGCATTGGAGGCACATTCAAATGGGAAGGAACGAGAGCCAGTTTTCAGTGCTCTTTATCACGACCAGATTTTGACGCCAAGCAAGCTGTTTGAGTTCATCCAGTCAAACCTGCATGGCGCGAATTCTAAATTTTTTACTGGAGATGACTGGCTTGTAGAGGAGGAATTCCTTCGTGATCGATTTTTGGAAGTGAAGACAATAGCTGGGACTCAAAAATTGCATAGTTTTGTACCAACCAACAGATCAACAATGGAGGGTAGAAGCTACAGCTGTGGTAATGAGTCAAGATCTGTTATTATAGAAAAAAATAGCAATGTCAAGGAGTTAGATCTTAGTGCAATTAGAGGATATGTTGCAGTAGAATATGATGGAGTATGGTGGATGTTAAAAGAATCGAAATTCTGGTCAACTTTTTACATCCGAATGGTCCCAGTCATTCATTTGTCTATCCAAGGCAACAAGATTTACTTTTAGTTGATGCCAGTGATATTCTCACAAGTCTTAACCCAAAGACTGCAACAGGCCGCACATATACATTATCAGCTGAAGAAGAAGCTAGTGCGTCAGCTACATTACATTGTCATTTGGGACTTGATTAAAAAACCATTGTATCAGCTTACAGTGCTAAAACTACCTTAGTGAGTACTTAAGCTTCAAATTTCATTTAAAGTGATTTTCAAGATTCGTGACTACAGGTTGTGTGAGGAGGGCTAGCTTCAAATCCCAGGCTCACCCCACTCTCAAACTTTTACAGAAGATGCACCAAATGTATAACTACATTTTCATGACAAAATTTTAAATTTTTTAATTGCAGCCTGGACAGGGTCAAAGGTCAAAAGAAAGAAACACATTGTATTGTAGTTCTTTTAGATTTTATGCGTTTTTAAATAACATATGCAATCTCTACAGACTCAAAGCTTTCATTTGACACCAATTGCATTATCATAGGACAAAAATGGAAGAAATTACAAAATTATAGGGAGTCATGGGTGACCACAAAGGTCAAAACTTTGACCCTTCCATAAAACCTAAACGGTTTGACCAAATTGAAAAATTTGCTTTTGCAAATTTAAAGTTCAGTAGATTTTAGTCAATTTTGAGAGTTTCAAAGGATTCCCAGACTATCACCTCAGAAATTGCAATTTTTTGGTTACAGTTGGCATGGAATGTCCCACATGGAACAACCAGTCTAGAGCTGTCAAGTGTAAAATTTGCGGTGGTTCTTCTGCCTGAACAAAGTTAAAGGATATCATAATGCAAGTGCAATTGTGTAATGAATTCCACGCAAGTGTTCAAAGTCATCTTTGCAATGCAAATTTTATTTGAGGGAGTATCTCAAAAGCAAACTTTGATACCCTCCACAGTCTGCATTACGTCGTGCTCATCCAATAATAGAAATGTACACATAAAGGACTAATGGTCATCCAATTGGATAACTATTGAAAATCGTATTCGATTTGATCGTTCTGTTATGGCATATAAGATTCTGAAGAAATTGGGCCCGGAAAGCCTTTGGGATAAGTACCAAAATTACTCAAATTACGAAACATGGAACTGCAAGGATCTCCAGATCCCATGGCTGATAACTGAATATGCCAAAAAAGGATTTACTGCTCTGCTTTAAAGGCTTGGAACTACATCTCAGCTAATATTAGAGAAATTCAAACTCTTGGGCGCTTCAAAACAGCACTAAAAGGAGACCTGATGAGCTTAGAATGCTAAGGCCAAATACAGTAAAAAAAATGATCCTCTGAGAGAGCAGTTCACTTTGCTTTTCATAGCTATTAATTGATTAACATTTTGCTTAACGTTTTGATTAAACTATAAAAACATTGTATTAGGTCTATGACTGAAGAGGTATTCGTGTACACATAACAATAGTGATGACGATGACGATGACGATGACGATGACGATGACGATGACGATGACGATGACGATGACGATGACGATGACGATGACGATGACGACGATGATGGCGATGACGATGGCGATGACGATGATAGCACCAACTGGTGGAAAAATCTCAGATCAATTATAAAGCCTGGTTTCCATATAACTTCTTGTAGCAATTCCATTTTAGACTAAACTAACATTGCATTAACATTCTATTGCATCATAACACCTTGACCATTGGTTAGGCCTATTTTCATATCAGCTTTCCATCAACACTTTGCTATACCTATCCTAGTCCTTCCTTTCTCGCACAGATTTTGTTTATTTCATCGTTTTGCGTAATTCCAGGGAGCAATTGTAGATAGCACATTCAAATTGCAAAATAGTTGGTTCAAATTTACACTGGTGACGATAAAACACAGTAAAAACGTATCAACAAAAGTTTCCTTGCTTCACGTTCTACAAACGACAAAAGCTGAAACACCATTGGGTGAGATCATACCTTTAATTATATACATATCAATCGTTAATAATAATTCTACCAAGTGAGGATCTAGAATTACTAAATTCTTTTCGTTGGTGACGCATTGCCAATGCATTGCCGATACATTGGCGACATGTAAACTTCCAATGGAAACACACTCAGTGAGTTGTCTCTGACAAGTCGGCGGTGCCTCGCAAAAGCTGAATCGAGTTCAACTTTGTTTTTTGCATTCCCGACGTTTTGGTGACAGCTGCGTGCTGTGGGTTGACTTCATATGATTATCTGTGAGTGTTTCCATTAAAAATTGCTTGTTACCCAAGCGTCAGCCATGTATTGCCGATGCATCGCTGACTAGGAAACGTTAAATAGAAAACAGGCTTAAAGCTCCTGTCATCAAGCTGAAGGAGAAAGCTACTTCTATCATAAACACTAGTTCTGTCCTTTTTCCGGGTATTTACTATCAGCTCAAAGCACTCTTTCAAGTCATACTTAGCTTCACAAACAATATTAACAATTCTGCTTTCAAAATTCCACATTGTTTCTACAGATCTAGGAATTCTCATAGCAACACACACATCAAGACACGATACTCTCTCTGTAGAGTGAGAGAAGAAAACAGGAAATGCATTTAGATGTGTAAAACATACTCTCACACTACCAATTTGTGGAGTAGCCTGCCACAGAAGACTTGAGAAAACTTGAGAGAAATCTACTGTTGACTGAGGAAGAGATCAAAGAACTGGATCCATCATCAAACCTTAAAGACAACTTAGCTCTCTTTCAAAGCAGCTACCAGGCAACTTGTGCTATGATTCACGAATAAAGCAACGGTGAAACTGTACGTAAAATTCCTGATTGCCTACCTCGATGTATCGCAAGGTACACTGATGACAGAAACTCAATGGGTTCCCAAAATCAAAAAAGTTACAGGCATTCAATTCATAAATCGTGTAAAAAGGACGCAAGTCTATTATCATAGCCCAAACAACTATAAGCCAACGAGAGACTTGCCAGAAGGTATTATTGGAGGCAAATGTGAAGGTTGCAGCTTCCACAAACAGCAGCTGTACAATATTCATATCCTGTTGGTACAGCAAAGAGAAGATGTTATGTATGCTAGCAGCAATTGCAAATATGGAAAAGGCACATACTCTGAAAACGTAGCAACAACATTATGTACGGTATTGGTATATGAGAAATTGCGTTCCACAGCTGTTCCTGACGACCTCGTCTGCACTCAGGTCGCCAAAGAATAACACATAGCCCATTAAGGAGCCAGGCAGGCTGTCAGAGATATTCATGATCAGGAGTTGTGTATTGGGAATGCAGATTTCATGTGGGATACAAGCTATGCACAAAAAAAGCTCTTCTTTGTGGTGTAAGTAAAGACTACTGTGCAACACCAGTGCAAAACAGGTGCATAGAAGTAAAGCCATGCAAGGGCACAGCATGGAGGAAATTCGGGACATACCAAGACATTGTGTCAGCCATAGAAGGAAATAATCATGAGCTTGTTCAAATTCTAGAACATCCCATTAGTATTTAATCAATTCAGATAGTCACCAGCATGGTATTACAAGCACAAATTGAAGAGGATCCTGTCACTTTACACTAAATAAGTTTCTTGGAAAGGTTTACTTCTCATGTACCATCAGTAGGAGATAGCCTCATGAAACAGCAGTATGTCGATCGTTTTTTCCAGAACGTGCCTCAAAAAAGGAAGAGGAAATTTAGCAAAATGCCAAGAAACAGAGTGCAGAGTGGTTCCAACAACTGGTCTAAGCACAGCTCTATTTACCTACTATCATCTAATTTTGGGAGAAGGCATGTTAGTATTACATAAAGAAATAAAGACATAAGACATAAAGACTCAAAAACCAGTCTTGTGTAAAGAGAACGAGTTCATTTTCCCACTTGGACTCTTCAAACGAAAAGAATGGTGAATAAGTGCCAAGTGGCCAAATGTAAGGCTAACTGGGCCTATTATTCATCATATCCTGTGTATCCGCATCTGGCTATATATTTCGATTCACCTTCAATCGCTATCCGATGTTTCATACTCTAACAAATGTCGAACAAAACAGCTTTTCAGTATGTCTAAAACATGATGCCACTTCTTCGTGCTGTAGGGAAATCTTTTCATTCTTCATGTAATTCTTGATGCTTCGGCTACAAAAACTCAATTTCTGTGCAATCATTAGACACAAACTCTGTGCCAATCTGCTAGCAGAGAATCCTTTCTGTCCAGCGAGAAATGTGGCCAACATTTTCTCAAAGATGTTTTAAGGGAATTCGATAGATCAGAGGATAGCTTTATTGAAGCTACCACTCCCACAATGCACTGCAGAAACCAGCTAAATCATAGTAAAATCCTTACCTCTATCGAGGAAATTATAACATTATATATGAAACTTCTTATATCAAATATACCAAGGAGCATGTCTATAATATTCAGAATAGCATACTGAAGTCATAAATGAAATCATAAAATGCAAAACATTCGATTGGGTCAAGTAGTTTAATAATAAACAAATACAAAAACGAGCTTTCATTATCATAGATAAGAAAGAGGCGATGCAGCTAGATCTTCTCTTTCTTATCTATCACAATGAAATTTCTAGTTATATCACTCATGAGTAAATCATTCGGTAGAGATCAGTCAAAGAGGAATTACAAACCTAATGTTTCAACAACTGGTAGTTTCTTGACAATTGAATTTCGCTTTGCCATTCTCATCACTCCAATTGCCAGAGTTACAGTGACAACGATGGGAAGACCTTCAGGGATCGCAGCAACAGCCAAACTAACAATTCAAATCACATAGCAGTTGAAGAGCGTGACACGGTGACATTTTCATTCCTACCCTTTGGGGGCATTCAGGGGAGTATCATAGAATTTGCAAGTGGTGACTAAAAACTTGAATAGCAAGTGAAAAACTTGAACGCAAACATACAAAAACTACAGTAGAAAATACAAAATGAAAACTCTTTGTGAAGTCTAGTAAAAATTCATATGATCTGATTACAAGCCAAAAGTGACTTTTGAATGCTAAATCTTTTCAAACATCAATCTTAAAAGTTTCCTATGATCTGAAAGAGAACCTAAGTTACTGATTCCTCTAATTTCTGATGAATAAATGATACTTCAATATGAGTACAGTACAAAGATTCCTTTATGCCAACAGGGAACGATGACCTTTCACCTTAGGAATAATGACCGGATGAAACATAGGAGAAGATACATATCGACATGATAGAGCTACCGAGGATATACAAAGATATTGACACAACCTTGTTGTGCCGAAGATAGTTACAAAAGTCGCTTTATAATAAAAAATGCCAATAGCAAACAATGATTTTTCACTTTAGGAATACTGACCGGATAAAACAAAGAAAAGATAAATATCTACGTGATAGAACTACCAAGGATATACAAAAATATTGACACAGTCTCTTTGTGACAAAGATCTCCCTCTCCCCCGAAATAATGTTTATGTTTTTGAGAAGCATATGAGATAATGGGAAAATTTCACGTGCACGCTAACCTCAAGTGTCCTATAGACAAACCAACGTTGTTCTAGGAGTATGACTTTGGAAATCACAACCTTGCTATAAACTATATGATCATGACGACGATAAACAAAAAGGCATCTTCAATCTTATCTCTTACAACTGCCGTAAAGAATTTAGAAGCGAAGATTCCTTTGCCATTATAGATACTGCCATAAGCAGCTATCAACTCAAAGTTAAGGAAGCTCCACATATTAGCTGGCTCAAACCTTATCTTCAATCCCAATTAACGCATAGCACATTACCATTAAGCCTTTACTTTTATTTGTTCTTCTGTTCTTGCTCAATGTAATCAGCAGCCTATTTATTTGCTTCTATTCTAATTGTCCCACAGCCCCAGGTAATTCCCTTTGTTACTTTACTACAGTCCTCATTCTAAGCACTCGGCACCTTTTGGTACTATACTAGAGCTCTAATTCTAAGCACTTGGCAATTCCATGTCAATGGGAGTTTTTGTAGCTAGACTCCTAGGGAGTAGTCACTTGTCTTTATATCTTTTGCACAATGTAACAACTGGAGCTTAATCTGTAACTGAATATGATTTAGTGCAGCTGAAAAAATTTGGTAAAAACACAATATATTTATAGTTGCAAACAATGTAACTATTACCTCACTCCTATTGTAAACATTTCCAAAATTTTTCGGTTTTGCATCCAACCAAGTAAAACAATCATTGCTGCAAAGGCATTAAAAAGAATAGAGGTAGGAACTAGTAGTGTCATTAACGTAAAAATTAAAATGTCCACCATCACTACAAAGCCCCACTACAGTACTATACTAATTAAAGATACTAATTAAAGATATTAGAACGTAAGCAACAAAACTTAATGCCAATGGTATTACACATAAATAATTAATTCAAATTCTACATTTTTCAACAAATGAGATATACTCTCCTTCTTAAGGCAATAAATTTTAGGAAACTACAATAAATTCTCAAATCGAATTAACTGTTCTTGTTCTAAGTCATTTCAATGGAGATTACACTTGATAGTTAGCTATTATGGCAGATGTCCTATGAATGAAGTAGAGCATGAGAAACTTACAGAAAGCAGTTTGACAACAAAGTGGAATTTTAAACTTCATTACAAGATAAACTAAAGATAAATTATAGAAATAATCACCTATAATCAAAAGAGAATATGAAGACAATTGTTTTCCCAAAATATCCATGCTCTTCTGTAAAGGTGTTTTTGGAGGCTAGAAAAAAATACAATGTTGTGTATTGTATCCCTTAGAGGACCTGCAAATCAATGTCAAGTTTTCTTCTTTCAATCATTCGCATTCCTACTTCTTTGTTTCACCATTATTATGGCACATCTTGTACAGTACAATCCTTTAGATAGGCATTCAATCAATAAGGTATAGTTGAGTTAGAAATAGAGAGTCCTCTGCAAGGTAAATAAGATTGAAGAACACAAAGATCAATACAGAACATCACACCAAAGAGCACGATGTGTAAGAAAGCACATCGTTCCTACAACAACATACGAAGAAAACAATAATTTGTGCAGACCGTACAGTTATATGTTGTAATCTGCGACAAGGCCAAAATCATTGGAAAAATGAGGAGAATATGAAAGTGTTATGTAAGTGAGATATTAACGTGGACTCAAAGAGCACATGGAGACTACTGTAACAAAACAAACAGCTGATTGATACAAAGACCTTGGCTAGTCATGGTTGGCTTTCAATCACTGAGATCAAGAGAGATCTAGAAACAATTAATTTGTTAGAAAACCAACAACACTAGAAAGTGATGCAGCATCATAAGCTCGAATTGCATTTTGTGTTTTCACATAGACACATTGAATTATGTTTCAATCTCTGCGAATCCCAACACTGATACACTACACCATAATCAGAGGGATTTTCAGGCTAATAAACCTAATGCATGTGGAAGCAGCAACAGCACGAAGTGAAATGTAAAAATTTAACAAAGAACTAGAAGATCAGTTTAAACAGAAAAGATTCATGGGAAACATGATCCACGCATATGC
Source organism: Mastigias papua (assembly GCA_964019165.1). NCBI lineage: Eukaryota > Metazoa > Cnidaria > Scyphozoa > Rhizostomeae > Mastigiidae > Mastigias > Mastigias papua. The sequence goes on from OZ025272.1 coordinate 5,454,647, forward strand.
AAAGTGGAAAAACAGGTTAGTTCCTTCAAAGACACGTATAGAGTTGCATGGCAATTAAAGTCACAATAGAGAAAATCTGAAAAAGGTATACGAGAACGAATCCTACATATCTTGTCTGTTTTACAAAAATGAAGCCTTAATTAATGCACTAGCATCCTTACAACTCTGTCAAAATCAAAGAACTGAACTTCTGTCCATTTAATACAAACAGGCCATGTCAAAGCAGATGCCATAGCAATACTACTAAAGAATTCCAAAGAGGAATGCCACTGTGGAATTCTAGAAGAGATTTGCAAAGATGTTATGAACATATACGTAGTTGTAGATGAAAGATAGGCAAGTGCAATATGATAAAATAAATAGAATCAAAAATTACTTCTTCAGAAATCATCATCTTGAAGACACTACCGAACTCCGACTGCATCCCAGTACCAAAAACTATACCCTGCAAAATAAAGAAGGAAGCTCAAAAATAATAATATACATGATTTATGTCCAATCCATCTGGAATTCTACACTAATGCCACAACTGAGATTGAAAACACAACAATAGAGAGGATATACAACAATTAAAATAATTATACAGAGTACCTTTCCCCTTCCACAACGAACAAGAGTGCCCATAAATGCAAGATTTTTATATGACGTTATCCCTCTGGCTCTCTCATATGGCACAGAGAAACCTTTCTTGGCAGGTTCTGTTTCCCCAGTAAAGCTTGATTCATCGACCTGAAGGTCAATAGCCTACAAAACATAGCATAATATGAAATAAAAGGGAGAAAACAACAAACACCATGAGCACAGGAGTCATTTTATAACTTCATGCCTATTCAAATAATTAACCTCAAACCGAATAAGACAGTTCGCAAACTTTTTCAAGTAAGTGAAGCAAATAAAGTATCTAAACAGCAACCATAAAAATTACTCAATTGCCTTGAATCTTCTGTTTCCTTAACTTACTTCAAACAAACGAACATCTGCAGGAACTCTGTCTCCAACATCACAACGAATTATATCACCCGGGACAAGATCAGCTGCCACGAATTCAACCCATTCACCGCTTCGTAAACTAGAAATTAGACAAAGTAGTCAACAGGCGATTCTAACCATTAATTCTTCGATGATAGGGAAGTATATTTCTTGCTTCGGCATTTCAACTTCTTAAGAGACAAGCTTTAGATTTGAATATGTAAGTATATTCATATCAGGCAAGGGCTGACATGAAGATACAAATCTATCCATAAGAGCAATACAACAATAGTCAAAACTGAAACTAGCCATTGTAACAACATCCGTGCTATTCTAATGTACCATTGAGGTGCAATGAAATTGTCCTGAAGTCCCTAAGCCATTCTATACATTAAACCTGGTTCTCACTGGGAGTTTAAGTGCGCGCCTGTGAGAGTTCACGCTAAACTCCAATGAGAACATGCAGTGCATTTTAATTCCTGAGGGCGAGTGCTCAAAAAAAGTTAAACTCAGAACAAAATTGTTTGATCATGGCGTTTAAAGTTTTGAAGTGCCGCGGAATGTCACACACATCATCAGGAGGAAGCTCATGGATGAACATGCGGTCTTAAACTCGTTTCTAAGGAAACAAGCTGGAAACAATCATTGTAGCGTTCATACGTCTCAGATAAGCTGTTTATCAGTTGTACTGCGAATGCAAAATGAGTATGATAACAACTGCGGCCTTTCACCTGACGCTCAGAATGGATATTCTAAACTTTGTGTAATGTTTTTCAATTCTAGGATGCACCAAACTTGAAAGTTTCCAAAGCGTTCCGGGGTCCTTCGAAAATAATGAAAAATGCACTCTCGATCCTTATGATTCAGCCTCTACTTTCTTCTTCTAGACATCAGGTATCCAACTTCGTTTTCTTTGCTTTCTCTTTGTAGCCACTTTTCTTTAAACTATCTCATGATCCATGACTGTTCTCAGTTAAACTCGCACGTTTAAAAATTGTACTAGTGAGTATGCCTCCGGGTTTCAATTCCACAGTTAAATTCTCGCAGGGTGCGCGCACTTAAACAGAAATGGAAATGCGATCCTCCAGTGCTTTAAGCTGAAGCACAAAATAATACTTATAAGAATATTTATAATATAAACAACAATGCTACCAATATTATTTGACTACTATAACGAGTAGAAAGCATCTCACTCTACCATTACCACTTACCAATGACAGGTAGGGGGAACAAGCCTTGTTATTGCTTGCACAGATTTATCTGAACGATACTCCTACAAATGACAAAAAACAATTCAAAAGTAGCTTTAACCTAACTAGTTATATAAATCAAATTTCTGAGACATATGAAAACAATACAATTGTAGATGAAAGGCTCCAAAGAAAAACATACATGCATATATATACATACATATATATACAGACATATAACTATATGTCTGTATATATATATATATATATATATATATATACAATAATATGCAAACTACGCATAACAAGCATCAGTGGACTCTGCCATATTTTTCACCTGACATTGATAGCAACAGTGTAACTCTTAGTAAACGGTTCATACTGATCGCTGTGGAAATATTGAAATAGAAGAGAGACCTTAAAGCTGAGACTAACCTGTTCTTGTATCAAAAATGAAATATATATATATATATATATATATATAGCTAACAAAATATCTAAATCTTTAGACTTGGATAAGCGAATAGAGCAGTATGCTAAAAGGGAAGCTATATATACATATATATACATATATATATATGTATGTATGTATGTATGTATGTATGTATGTATGTATGTATGTAACAATAAATGAGAAGTTATGAGTTCTTCCAATATAGTGCTTGATACCGTGAAGTAGAGCAGAATATATATTAATTAAAAGTACTGTATACTCTCGACAAGCCTGTTTCTTAAACGGTATTGTTCACTCATCACGAGAATAAAACAAGCAATATTCTGCTAACACATATACCTGTTACTAAAGTCGAAAACTAATCTTTCGAACTATCGATTGTTCGGCGTCAGGATACGCAGATGCCGATTATGACGTAGTAAGGCCTTATGCCTGTGCCGGTAAGATGATACGAGCTCATTGCGTTTGTTTAGTGAAGACAGTTCCGGGTGGCGAATGATGAATAGTTTTCCTTTAAGTCAGAGATTGCATTTTTGCTTATGCTGTTATATACTTGCGCTTTTGAAAGGATGCGCCAAGAGAATGAATAATTAACTTTACTGTCTTTTAGCGTCCAAATATGCTTGCTCAGTTCTGTAGAGTTCCTAAGGTGGGAATGTCTAAGTGATGCTGTATGGTTTCTATATCTTGTTTTGAAGTTATTTTCTGTAAGTCCAATGTATGTTTAGGAAGCAAGGTTGTCTCTGCGAGTCACTGTGGCTTGATAGATTATGGAAGATTGAAGGCAGTTACCATTCAAAGGGCATGTTTCTAACTGGTGACAGTTGAAGTTTTTGGTGACTGTTGGTGAGGGGCTGTTATCGGTGGATGTTTATCAGTTATATGTGTTAGCGGAATATTGCTCGTTTTATTCTCCTGATGAGTTAACAATACCGTGTACAAAACAGGCTTGTCGAGAGTATACAGTAGTTTTAATTTATATATATATATAAATATATAACAAATATATATATAAATATATATATATATATAATAAATATAAATATATATATATATATATATATATATATATATATATATATATATATATATATATATATATATATATATATATATATATATATATATATATATATATATATATATATATATATATATTGTTCACATATATATACACTCCCCTTACAAAAGTATTGCACAGGCTGACCTGACATGGCGTCTAATAAAACAAGTTTTTCACAGGTTAATCAAATCCACAGCTTCATTTGGTTTGCTTTTAAAATGGCTCTTACAAAAGTGTACCTAAATCATAAAAATGTCAGGTAAAGTGCAACTTGCTGTCAAAATATTGAGGAAGAAGCAGTATTTGCCGTTTCTAAATTGCAGCAATTGCTGATTTTCAGTATTGCAGTTTATTATGGGTCTACAAGAACTTCAGAAAAGCTGGCTTTATCCTGTCCACACCTAGAGGTGGTCGCTTAAAAACATTAATCGAAACAAAGGAAAGATTTGTATACAAATTTACCAAGAAGCTGAGGTTTGTAAAGTTGACAACAATAATATAAAAGTAATCAGCACCGTCTCCAGCAAATATTTTATGGATTACCTTAGAAAAGCCTATTTTTCAAAATCATTGTATTAAGTCTTACAGAATACAAAGAAATGGCTTGTTTTTTGACGTTTGGTAGTTACCACCTGTATTGGGTTTGGGTATTTGGTCACTGGAAGATAGATCAAAGGATAGAGGTTTCTTTTACAGAAGGGTGTTATTTGTAACTGACAGGGGACGATAAAATGCTCGTTATGTGATGTAGGATGGAAAAAGCCAATAAAACAATATTTTCAGCTCAGTTTTGGTTATTCAGTGTTTTTTACGTTTTAAAGATATACGAGGCCTACTGGTTTATAACATTTGGCAAAATCTGGTCAAACACTAATGCATTTATATTACTTTTGATTCTCGAAAGTAAGCTCTCAGAATTCAAACAGGAGTAGGGAAGGCCAGCTATCATTAATCATGAGAATAAACCTCCATAGTGAACTACAAAGACAAAAATTTATGTAAAGTTGATGTCATTGCTGTGTTTCTCTGGCCAGAAAGCAGTCTCTACATAAACGGTTTTGAAAATCTGAAATTGTTCGTGATATGCAAGCAAAAAGTGCATCCTCATGGTTCACCAGCAACGATGGATGAGATTGATGATCTTTTATTCCAGAAATAGAGAAGTATATCTCAGATTTTTATTGTCAAATTTCATTGGTCGAGTCCAAATAGTTTCAAACAAATCTCAAACACAAATGATTGTCGCATGAAAAGTCGATAAATCACATTTTTATAGCAAGACGGGACTGTTTTTGTTCAACTGTCTGAAAGTTGAATGAATTCTGCTTTGAACTGTTGTTATTTGATCAACAAGCAATGGACTATAGTCGGATAGGGCGAATTTTAAGTTGAACCTCATTTATGTCGACACCTTATCCGCCATGATGAATTTGGTCAACCTTTGCAATACTTTTGTGAGGGGAGTGTACAATAGCAACAGGAACACAATTCACGTTTCTCCTCAATATTAGAGATATGGAGGTGTAGAATCTGAGCATTAATTAAGTCAGATTACTAGAAAGAGAGCAAGAGGCACAAAATAACTTCTGACTCTCAATTTCCTCAACAAGGTGATCTATTTTTAATCTCCTATCTGATTTATTAAGAAAACAGACCACATCCATTAAAAGCTACCCTCCAAGAAGCAGAATCCATGGGGGAAATACCATCAAATCATGGCACCTTTACCCAGGCACCACTAAGATAATAGCACAGGTCCTATATGCAAAATTAATTATATAGTAAATATGAATATTGAAAAGCCACATCTCACCAAAATGTAAAGATATAAATAGGCTTTATGAAAGAAAACTTCCACTTCTAAATATTTTGATGGTGTCCTCAACAGTATTCTAGATCGCAAAATACCACTATTCACATGACAACTGGGTTGCTACTTTACCAAGAACTCCCTCTATCAAGCTCCATTTGTAGATTGATGCAAAATCAATCAGGTTCTACACATTGTACCAAACCTTTTGAGGGCTTTCACTCATAACATTGTGATGATAAAGCTATTCTGTTCTATCATTCCGTCACATAAGAATACCATAAATCTGAAGAATAAGCTTATAAATTCTTCATATTTCTGCAGCATTATACTTCAGAATGATGGAGAACTGTATAGCCTAGCAACATTGGTAATATAAATCAAAAAGATAAAGTGACAGGATAACAACATTTAAGATATTTTCGTGTAGAATGTCAAACATCAGACTGGATAAGTCATACATACTTGAACAAATGCAACTGTAACAACAATAAGTATAGCCTAGTACAAAAATGAAAATATATGAGATATGAATGAATAGCGATTGGGCAGTCAAGAAACATGAACATATAGGCTAGAGAGCAAATGTGACTTCAAGAGGCACTTTATACCCCTATATACTCCTATCAGCAAAGTATCCGGACACTTTTGAATTTGGTTGCGGATTCTTTGTGAAAAAAAATCGTTTCAAAAAATTTCCCGCCGTATCCATTGTGCCTAAACTTTAATTGATACTTCTCCAACATTTCAACCTACTTATTAGTCAAAATGTTTGACTTTATCAACATGTAAGTAAACGCTCTAAAGAGTTTGTTGTCAAAACAGCAATGATCAAAACGGAAGAGCTGACTTTCAAACAGAGGTTAAAAATAGTGGAAAAAGCCATTGTAAAACTTTAAACATAACTGGATACCTGAAGTCTACTGTTGTTGATATCTGCAAACACTTTGGAGAACCAAGAAGTGTGAAAAATTGCTGAGGTAAGGCGATTGATTCCCTTTCGAAGACAAATACCAATTCAGGCTGGTGAACAGCACTACTTTTGCTTGCAATAGTAATATTTTGTGAAACCCTTCCAAAATCACTAAACAGTTTTGCAAACCTTCTGGGCTTTCACCTACTGTCATTTTCTCACATAAGAAGCCAATGCGATGCAAGCCTTAGGTGGGTCAATCAAGCTCAAAGTTACTATAGTACCACCCTGATGTCACAAGATTTCTTGACCTTCTAGAGTTTGATAAATGTTTTACATTACTTGTTTTATGACAATGTTTACAGGTGTCGACAACAGAAAGCTTCATGTATCCATTCATGTATAAAAGTTTACAATAGCTTTTTCCGTTACTATGATAAAACACTATTTCCAAAATATGTTTATAAGTTTTTCATTCTGATCGTTACCATCTAGACAAAAAAACTCTTTATAGCGCTTGCTTACATGTTTATAACGTCAAATTCCTTGACTATAAGTAGGTCGAGAGGTTGAAGAAGCTTCAAGTAAAGTGTAGGGCAAATTGATACGGGAATTTTCATGAAAACTGCTTGTCAAATTTTTAATCAAATTATTCTCAAAGAGAATTGATAACCACATATGAAAGTGTCTGGATAATTTCTTGACAGGATTCTATATACCATTTCCACTAAAATACATAATCTTAAAGAACAATCAATGCAATAAAATCAGTGGTAGTAAAAGGTGAATGCAAAAAGCAATCAATCAATTGCTGATAAAGCAGTCTGCCAGCGGTATAGAGAACTGAAGGAGAGAGTCTGCAGATTTAAATGTACATAGCTAAATTTCATTCGTCAGTGTGGATATTTTTGGTCACATTGCAATAAAACATGAAATTGTAGGTAACTATACAACTTTTATTAAACTTCATTAAGATGCATTAGCAAGCAATTGCCACAGATAATGAAATAAGTGAGGTATTGATACATACAACAGTTATACTGATTGCATCATCATATTGTGCCATAGCAACACTGACCATACCACTTGCCAATAGTAATATTATCATTGGCTCTTTGAACTGCAAATATACATAAATTTGATTTCATTCACTGACAAGAACATTATGCAATCTACAAGGCAACCAGGGGCATGGATTTATTCTCCTAGTTATAATCTGAAATAGAAAACTGCTCGAGTTTAATCAAGTAAACTATTGCTAGCAGATACAGTACAAATGCATGCAAGAATTTTTGGCTTTCTTTCAGGGTGCAGAGCATAACATGGGAACATTGATTTCCCAGTTTGTTCCTTCGTAAAGGAAGGTGCTATTCTATTGAGGAATATTATGGTATCAGAGCATCTGACCTGAAAACTTGAACACCAAACTTTAACTATGAGAAATAAGCAAACAGATTGTCAACATGGTGACAGAAGTCATCTACTACCTTGCATGTTCAACAAGCTTACTCGTTGATAAGCGGCCCAGGAGTGGCGTGCAGTGCACTGGTAATCCTGTTCACGTGCGGTTGTGGAGATTTTTTATACCAGGAGCAGGATTCTTGTAAATAAGTATCATTGTAATTAGGTTTTATCAATTTTATTTCTCCTATTAACCTATTTAAATTGTAATAGAAGCCTGCCTTAATTAGCATTAATGTGCTACGTTTTCTGTTCATATACATACATACAAACATATATACTGGAAATCTGGCTCCGCGTTTGCTTCTTAACAACAATGTCTTCCAGCTTTCGGAAGCCTCACCCTCCTTCCCTTACTGGAAATGCATCGGGAACTTGGCGTTTATGGAAGTAGAAGTTTCATATATTTCTTCTGGCTAGCGATGCCGTCGCTAAGCATGATGCTGCCAAGATTGCTATGATTTTAAATTCACTTTGAGAGGACACCCTTGAACAGTACAATCAGTTTTCCTGGGGGCAAGACAAAGACCAGGAGGATTTTCATGCTGTCTTAAGGAAATTTGAGGAACACTTTAAAGGAAATCAAAGGCTTGTGTTTAATAGATACCGCGGTATACCGATTTAGGAATTATCAGCGATCTAAAGGGCAGGAGTTTATCGATTATTCTACCTGTCTACACAAGTTCGTAAGTCAACGTGAATTCGCCGGGAAAGATATAATAATCCATGACAAGTTAGTTTCCTCAATGTCCGATAGAGAATTAAAAGAAAAGCGTCTGGACATGCATAACCTACAATACTCGCCAAAAGTTCTTGGAGCACGTAGAAACAAATGTTAAAAAACCACTTTTCTCTACATATTTTCATAGTTGCTACATACACGCACACACCCCTTCCCCCTAGAACAGTGTTGGTTTATTTGCGGGACACTTGAAGTTGGTAAGCACGCGAAAGTTTCCCATTTCTGCGTGTACTTCTTCCAAAAAATGAACACTGTTGCAGGGGGGGGGGTGGGGTGGAAGTTCATTGCAGAATACAAAAAGTGCAAAGTGTCCCAGGACATTTGGCAACTATTGTCTGGTATTCAAATTTTCCAAAACAAGTTATAAATGCAATGTGTTGGTCTGGTAAGGGGTAATCGATGGTGTTGAAAAGGGTGGTCATATTTAAAATCCTGTAAGTTATCTCTGTGACATCATGTCACGTAGGTGTCTATCATTTTGTCTCTCCGTGTGGTGTTCCTGCCCAAATCGGTAACAGGACATACTTTTGGTCCTCCAACTACAAGGTAATCATCGGCCCGAGCATTAAGAGACGTATCTTAAACATATAGGAACAGTTGGAGCAACAGAGCTAGGAAAAGCGCGCTAAATGCCGACTATACTTTAGCTTTGCCAGAACTTGCAAACGAGGCCAAAACAAAAGCTAACACATGTACTGATGGAGGATATGCTATACAGACATACATTGACCGCGCTCAAAGTCCACTGAAATAATAGGAACTTCCGATACTTTGGTCATTTACAGGCGCTGCGAAAACCGAGGTAGCTTATAGACGCAAGGAAATGATTACGTAATAAAACTTGTGGAGGAAAAGGTTTATTCAGAAGTGCTTCAGGCCCGTAGCCAGGCTGAAGTCACAAGGGGGGCATAGCTAATATATACAATACATTTATATATATAATTAATTTCTGTAGGGGAGGCACAGACTCAAATTTTACAAGTCCAGGGGGTCTTGCCCCAAGGCCCCCCTTGGCTACGGACCTGAAGTGTTTGTAGCATCTTTGTCTAAAAGACTGTCCTTAGTTATAGCTAAATAAGGAAGATCTGCTTCTGTTCACTGCTTCTGTTCACATTACTTTAGTTTGTTAGACAAAGGTGCTACAAACACTTCTGAATAAACCCTTACCTCCACAAGTTTTATTACGTTCCACGGCGTTTGCACACAATCTACCTACCGTAAACATCCCCTGCGTAATCATTTTCATTGCCTCTATAAGCTACCTCGGTTTTCGCAGTGCCATTAAACGACCAAAGTATCGGAAGTTTCGATAAATTCAATGGACTTTGAGCGCGGTCAATGTATGTCTGTATAGCATATCCCGTACTGACGGTAGTATTACTATGGTTGCACAGATACAGTCCGTAACTTATTGATTTGACCATTCGTTCTAAGTCACTTTCCTGAATATTTTCTGCTCATGTAATTTTAGAATCTTTTCTATATAAGAGGCGTTATATGTGCACTGTTTTTGCGGCTGGAGTGTTAATTGGCTATGCAATTCATTTCAAAATGTACTCAAGAAACATACCATTGAAAATATTCTTTATTGCACATGCCTATATGATGTCAGGAATACTTCCCTTATCAACAAAACACAGACGGCTGAGACATTCAAGGTCTCCTTCGTGTTCTACAATTACTAGTTGACCAAAAAGAACATTTACACTAGTTATTTGAATAGTTTCACTAGACAAAAACAACAATTTATTGTTGGAAAATCAACCTTATCAAAACTTTAGGAAAATCAACCTTACCAAAAGCTAGGAAAATCAACCTTATCAAAACTTTAGTTCATAGGACACCTATGATTTGCTCTAAAACTAAGTTAGACTCTGAGCTGGACACAATAGAACACCTGCTAATTGACAATGGATATCCAGAAGATGTCCTTGTCTCATGCATTGAGGAAACACTAGCGAACATTTCATCAGAAAAACAGTTTGGTCCTGAAAAGTACCCAGTTTACCTAGAATGGCCCTGGCCTGGCAATGTTTCATCAAAATTTGAAAACCAACTTAATAAAGCCATTACATCCTGTTTCTGTGTTGTGAAGCCCCAAGCGGTTTACAGTACTAGGGTCATGCTACCATCTGCTCAAAAAGATAGCACTCCTACCACTAAAAAAAGTTGTACAGTTTACGAACTTCTGTGCCGATGTGAAGCTCGTTACATAGGGCGTACCACGCAGAGACTAGCAGACAAAATAAAATAACATGTACCCACGAGAATCAGGCCGAAAAACACTATAAAAAGAGAACAGTCACCTCATATGGGTAAAAACTCTAATTCTAAAATGAATTATGATATAGCCATGGCACAACATCTTATTACAAATCCAAAATGTGCCAAATGTTGAGGTTTTTCCTTCGTGTCTTCGTGTAATGGAGCAGTTTAATGTTCAAAACAAAAAGACACCAAGATTATATATATATCACTATTTACAAAATATAAACTGTACACAACATATAAAAAAGTAAGCAACTTTGACAACTATCTATCTTTTCTCGCTCGATTATCCCGATCTATCTATTGATCCTCTAGTTACACCTTCTATCTCCACTTCCTATCTAAAAACGGTTACTAAACGGATATGACATATACGAAAACAATAGGACATTTACTGCAACAATACCTCCACGGAATAAACAAATAAACACATAACAAAGACCAAGCGTATGAATAACTATCCTCATAGCACTCATCCGCATAAACAAAGATTTTATGTACATAATGATAAACAAACAGAATGAACAAAAAAACAATAACAAAGTCAAGGAAATGCAGCAACAAAGCTGATAAGTTCTCGATTGTATTTCACAATGTTTCTTCTCGGTCCCAAATTGTATCGAGGAATGGGTTCATCCTCATCCGAGCTCTCATCAAGTTGTTCATTAGGAAGGGTCGAGGGCTCGATACGATTGTCCTTATTCTCTTCCGAGTCAATATTTATTTCGACCGATGGTAAAGCATTCCCTGCACGTTTAAGCTTGTCCCGAGTAACAGTTTTGGACACAGGGCCTTTAGTTGTTGGAATTGATACTGTATAGATGGGATGAGCAGTCTTTATGACCCTAAATGGTCCATTCCATTTCGGTGCCAATTTAACACGAGTAAGCGCGGTAATCAAAAGTAAACATGGTCACCCACAAGTAATTGATCATCTCGAACAATCTTCTCATCGTGGGACGTAGGATAACGATCTTGACGCATGGCAATATTGTCTCTCGCAATATCGTACGTTGAGTCTACAGTTTCGCGAAACGAATCAAATAAAGTTGGTTTATTCAGATCGGGTACCGTACCATATAGAAGATCGAGTGGTACTTTAAAATTTTCGTCAAAACATCAATTCATTCGGAGTACAATCGGTACTGGTGTGAAAGCTGTTATTGTATGCGAAGCATGCTTCTCGTAGCCATTGATCCCAATTGTTCCTAGTTTGTTTATTCTGTATTAAAATAGAGGTGAGGTAGGACCTTTACGGTAGAATTAGCCTGTTTGGTAAGACCATTAGATCGAGGATTATACGCTGTCGTACGAAATTTCTTCACACCTAGGCCTCGCATAAGTTCTTGAAAAAGGTGACTTTCATAGGCTGGATCTTGGTCGGATAGCAATTGGTCAGGTATAACAAAACGCATAATATAATCCACAAGACATGTCGCTGCCGTTTTGGCCAGACGATCTTTAGTTGGGTATTAAATGAATGCATTTGGAAAAACTATCATTCACAACCAGTATATGACAATTTCCTCATCTTGTAGTAGGCAAATCTACTAAAAAGTCAATCGAAATCTTTTCCAACTGTTTACTCGGAAAATCTCTTCTGCCATTGGTCTAAATGTTTTTTTTTTGGAAAGTTACTTTTAAACAAATATCACAGCTTTTGGTGAAGTTCTCAACATCATCATGCATCCCAGGCCACCAGAACTTATCAAGTACACGCCTATGTGTTTTGAAGATACCAAAATGTCCGGCTGCCCATTCCAAATGACGTATTGATATGATATACAACCACTGTTCTGCTGGCAATACGACTATAGTTCGCTTTTCATGTCGGTAGACCAAAAGATCTGCGTCATTGAGAGAGTTTGTTAATGTGTGGCCGAAAAGACATTGGGAGGCAATTTTTCAAACATGCATTGTCTTCTTTTTCCAAATGTCTAACAACAAGTAGTTCATGATCATTCCGTTGAGCCGCGATTAAGTCTGCATTATCGAAGAGGTCTGCAGATATCTGTAGTGATGCATTCCCTAATACATCCAATTGGCTTTCCATTTTCATTTCATTTCATTTTTAAATATTTATACAGGTAACAGATTTCAGTTAAGTACACTGCTTTACAAATCGACCTGTGTTAAAACTAGAGTAGCCTAAGTTAGAGATAATTAAGTACATAGTATCCTAGAACATAATAAAATTAAAAATGAAATTAAAATATACCTCTCATACGGATTTTTTAAACGTCGTCAAGGACGGAGCCAATTTAGTTTCCCTATTCAACGCATTCCATAATTTTGCACCACGATATGAAAATGCTTTTTGGCCTGTGCTAGTTCTTTGTAGAGGTATCTTCAAGTTTGCTTCGTTATAGCGAAGAATACGTTCACTACCCTCAGAACATTTACTAAAAAGCCCCCCTAAATATCGAGGAGCAAGTAAATTCAATGCCTTATAGGTCAGCGTTACCGTTTCCTTCCTGATCAGAACTCTAATTGATGGGCCAGCCAAGGTTTTGGAGCAGGGGGGGGGGGCAGCAGGAGCATCATAAGGACTATTTGTAGTTATTCTAGCCACTCTATTTTGGATCTTTTTTGAGAGAATTAAGTTTGGTCTTAGTACAACAACCCCAAACCGAGCAGCAGTAACTAAAATGTGGCTCAACAATTCCTCTATACATTTTCTGCAGTTCACCTATTGGAAAAAATTTCTTCGCGTGTTTAATAAGACCGATAGTTCGCAGTGCCTTAGCCTTAACTTGTTCAATGTGGCGGTCCCATTGAAGTTTGTCATCGATTTGAACTCCCAGATACTTAGTATCGGTTATCATATCGATCTTTTCACCACCTATTTCAAAATTAGGCCTAGCTTCAGTCTGATTTTCAATCTTTTGAATATGTAGTCTTGACCCAATAACCAAAGAATTTGTTTTTACAACGTTTAGGGACAATTTATTGCCATGTAGCCAGTTCTGTAAATTTAAAAGATCCTCGTTTAGCTCATCCTGCAAATTAGAGAGGCATCTCGAGGAATGTGAAATCACAGTATCATCAGCGTACATGGTGACATTTTCCTTTGTTTAGGTAGAATGGTAGATCATTGGTGTAAATAACGAACAGAAGAGGGCCAAGTCAGGAGCCCTGGAGGACACCACAACTTATAGCGTTAATACTAGAGGATGCGGAATTTACCTTGCAGAACTGCTTTCTCTCCTGCAAATAGGAAGTAAACCATTCAAGCTCTAGTCTACTTATTCCGTATTTTCCTAGCTTCTTTAGTAAAATATTATGATTAACTGTATCAAACGCTCTTTTCAGGTCAATTACAATCAAACCAGTGTACTCGCCCCCGTCTATATTCAAATACCAGTCATTTGTACCAACCATAAGGCTAGTGACGACTGAGTGCAAAGATCGAAAACCAGACTTATGCTTGTATATGAGCCTATTATTATCTAAGTATTCGTACAGTTGATTATATACAATTTTTTCGAATGCACGAGACAGTACAGGCAAAACAGAGATCGGTTTGAAATTAGAACAATCTTCTCTCGCTCCGCTCTTGTAAATTGGGGGAACACGCGCTATTTTCCATTCTGTAGGAAATATTCCAGAGAACAAAGAAAAATTAAAAAGATCGCACAATGAACCAGAGATCAGAGGCAAAGCAATCTTTATAAAAAAGCTTGCGATACCATCATAACCGGAGCCGTGCGATGTCTTCATTTCCAATATAACTTTCATTATGTCATTCTCTGAAATAGCTTTAAAAGAAAATTTTCCCACTGCATCACCCAGGTCATAATCATTCGATAAAAGTGGATTGGGTTTTTCTGGAATTTTGTCACTCAGTCTATTTCCAATAGTACAGAAAAACTCATTCATTGTCAAAGCAATCTTTTTATTGCTTTTAATCGACCCACCTTCAACATTAAGGGATGGGATGGAAGTGGTCTTGCTGCTTTTGTTTATGACTTGGTTACTAATCTTCCAGGATTTTTTAAGATCTCTCTGACAGTCAAAATTTTCTTAGAGAAATATTCTCTTTTTAGTCGGAGATTTAACTTGTTTGTGCGATTGCGAATTTGATTATAGCAACCCATCAAAAGGGTGGACTTACTTTTTACTGCCTGGATTTTCAGGACGGCATCATCAGAATCACTAGCATTGGCAATTATTTCTTCCTAATTGACCTCAGACAGGTCAGAGAGAAAAGATGTTCTATCAAAATTTATAGGTTGCCTTGATGTGATATATTTATGTTGACGCTTAACCCCTCCACGAAACTTCCTGCTGCAATAAATCAAAAAGTGATCACTGAGGCTAGTTTTAATCACACCGCTCTCTACAATATTTCTATACTCTGAGGTGGCTATGTGATCAATTAGGGAAGAGGAATGCAAAGTGATTCTTGTTGGTTCCTTAATCAGTTGCTTAAGGCCAAATAGGTCATAAATTTCATGAAAATGTGAGCTATGATTTGCTACGCTAGGTCTAGGAAGACTGAAATCACAGTTCGTATCACCTAGTATGATAATCTCTTTGCTTTCTCGATCAAGAAAGCGGAGATTTTCCTCTAGGCTGTTAAAACAAGAAATAAGTAGACTTGGGGGTCTGTACCATGCGACAATGATGAAAGGACTTGCGTTAGGAGGCTCAATTTCTATGCATATTAATTCTAAAGTTTCATTGGGGAGGTCATCACGGGCTTTAAAGGTGACCGTGTTCCTGATATACAGTGCAACCCCACCACCGTGTCTATCCCTATCAAATCTCTTCACGTCAAATTCGTCGATATCAATGAGTTGATCTATAACATTGTCGTCAATCTTAGATTCATTTATTGCAAGAATATCAATATTCTCATTTTTTGCAAGCACTCGGACCTCATCGATTCTAGAGAGAAGATCATTGACATTTAATGATACTATTTCAAGACCATTTTTACGATGAGATCGACGAGCCTCTTTCTTTACAGAATCTTGACGCAACTCATTTACATCAGTGTCATTATCTGCACGAAGCGGAACAGAACTGTGACTTAGATCTTCCTTGTAAAAACTATTGTTAGGCTCATTGCTATAAAGCAAACGATCTTAATTTATCAATAATGTTCTTAGCTAGTTGAATGTTATCTTTAAAATTTGCATGCAGTCCCTTTCTTCCTAGATGTTCCCTTGTAATATTTTGCTGCATAAGGGTATCAACATTCATTGTTTTGAGCGCACGATTGAACTCATTAAATTTGCCATTCAGATTCTTTCTATCTTCCCTCCTAATAATTTCAGAGACAACCACTTTACAGTTTGGCAACGAGGAGTGGATCATATCCAGTACGGACTTCAGTCCTTTTAGGATATCTGCGGCCGACTTACTCAGTAAATCATTAGTAGCAATCATTAAAATAATCCTTTCAGGTCGCTTTTTTAACAGAGGCTTGAGATAGTCGTGTAGATCTTCGATAGACGAACCTGTAAAGGCTCTTACCTTAGTGTGGTACCTGTGGCTGAGCTTAGTTTCATCGATATTAGAGAGCATACTGTCTCCTGCAATGAGGACAGTATTTATAGGCCAGACACCATTGTTGGTCCTATTGGTCTTGTTTGGAGACTGCTTTCTTGAGCTTTCAGGACTTTGTTTTGCTTCAACTTTTTCTGCAGTATGATCTTTGGCAGCGGATGATGTCTGCAATGAAGAAGACTCAGCTGTGCTACTCTCTGGGTTGCTCTGGCTGTTAATTTCATCTTCTACGTTAATTGTTGATTTAATTACGATACTTTGACCTCTCCTCTTTTTGTTCTTACTTTTAGCACTCTTTTGTGGGGAATCAATGCCCTTTTTAGTTTGAACAATAACAGATTCAGTAGATTCAGTAGTGCCATTGTAATCCTGCGGCTCTTCGTTTGAAGTGAAAAGTGAAACGGTGCTCTTCTCCTTGGCTTGAAGCTCAATTTTTAATTTGAGATATTCCTCCAATAGAGCTTGGGATTTCGTCTTTTCCTCGTGAAGGGTCCGATTTAATTCGGCTAAACCAAAGGACAGTTGTCCAAGGACTTCATATATATTTTGTTGATGAAAATGGGCAATGCCTTTGTTGTAATTCGGCCTATCATCCTCACAGGAGTCAACGAGGTCTGTTTGGCATTCACAGTGCACGGTCTCAACTGTTTTTGGAGCTTTTCATTTTTGACGTCTGTTCCATCTTTCTGTAGACATGAGTCTTCAGTTACAAAAAAGAATCCCCGTCCTCGATGTAGATCTTAAGATTCTTTCAACAAAGATTCAAGAGCGCTCTCGACAGCGTGTATAGCTAGGCCGTAGTTTTCAATGGCTTCTCATAAGATGAATTCTTTATCAGGCTTCTTTCGCTTGACTTTCCTTATGTCATTAATAATATCTTTGATATAGGCTCCAATTTCCATTATGAAGTTGCTACTTTTCTTATATTTGCCAAGAGGAGTCGTTTATTCTGATAGGAAACATACTGCGGCGTCATGAACAACCATTCACGAATTTTCACATTTCCGCTCAAATAATGAGCCACAACATTGTCTTTTCAAGGCAAATAGGCAATTTTTGTACCAAGTTCTTGGAGGACTTTGATCCATCGTTACCGTTTATTGATAAGCTCTTTAAGCGATTGCATATATGTCAACGGTTTATGATCAGTATATACCAAAAACGAATGTCCTCAAACGTAAATATCAAATTTCTTGCAAGCAAAGTATAGTCCAAGTGATTACTTATCTGTCATGGAGTATTTATGCTCTGCTATTGTAAGGGTTCTACCTCCAAATACGATGGGCTTCATGTCTCCATTTTCTTCTTGAGACAAAACGTATCCAATCCCATAATCACACGCGTCCGTAATAATCACAAATGGCTTAACAAAATCTGGATAAGCGAGAAAATTAGAATGTTCCAAGCAATGCATCAAATGGTGAAACGCTTTGTCGCATGCATCAGTCCAGTTGTAGCTGGCTCGTTTTCCTAATAGTCCATACAACAGTTGCACAATAATTGCAAAATCTCTTACAAACTTTCGGTAATATGCAGCTAAGCCGAGAAAGATTCTTAGCTGTTCCTCATTGATAGGAGTTCTAAATGCTACGATTTCTTCTAGTATGGACTGCAATGGCTTTAGGCACTTGGCTGACACACTATGTCCAATAAACTTGGCATGCTCTTTGATGAAATCACACCTCTTTCGGTTGATAAGCATTCCTGCTTCAGCCAAGAGATTAGGAACCTTCTCAAAATGAATCATATGCTCCTCAAAGCTATTACTTAAAATCAAAATACCATAAAAATACGTAGCAGTAAATGCTTCTGTCCCTTGCAGTACGTCTTTCACAACTGCTGGGAAGGAGAATGGTGCTACCAAAAGTCCGAAAGGAAATCTTCCACTGAAACCTACAAACTGGCAACATGAAAGCAGTCTTTTCACGGTCTTTTTCAGTCACTGGAATGTGATGATATCCACTCTTTAGATCTAATAATGTAAATATATCAGCAACATTCAACTTATCAAGTAACTCACCAGTTCTTGGAACGGGAACAGTCCTTTGTATTGTTTTAACGTTCAAGGCTCTGTAGTCAACGCACATTCGAAGACTTCTGTCCTTCTTTTTAACCATTACAACTGGTGATGCAAACTGAGATCGGGATGGTTCAATTATGTCTTTCTGAATAATTTCTTCCAATTGCCACTGAACTTCTACACACTGGCAGTAAGGGAGGCGCCTCGGGGGCAAGGAGACTAGAGCCTCATCTCATAAATTAATTTCGTGCTCAGCCAACGATACTTTCAGGGGCTCTTTTAACCGCATACCATATTTATCCAGAATTTGTGCGGTTCGTCTCTGCATAGATGCACTTACATGATCAAAGTTTCCTACATTTTGCTTGACATCAGAAGTATCGCAATCTACAGCTTTATTCTCCGAGCCCAGGATTTCTGATGGAGCTAAATACACACATTCCAACTTGTTGATGTGAAAGAGGGTTTCGTCTTTGCTTAAATATACATCTTCTACACCTGTGTTATATACCGGAAGTGCAATGTGCTTAATCATTGTTGAAAAGAACATATTTTCAAGTTCAATCTCATTTTCCATTTCATACGATGATTTAAATACAAACGGGTGCTATTCCAATCCTCTGCTATTGACATTGACAATTTTTGAGGGAACATATTTGATAGAATTCGTAGGTACAACCGTTGCCTTGGCTACCTGCACACAGCCTGATTCCTTGTTGTTTGATTCTTTCCAATATTTCAAAGTAATGGTGGCATCATTGGGTGGTATAAATGTAAGTAGCCTGTTCATATGATCTCTTGCTGCACCTTTAAATTGCAATTCTGTCTGCATTCCTAATATGTTGGATTTAATCTTTGAGCTCACGAGAACAGGCTGATATTCTAATAAGTAACAAGATCCCACTTCTACTACAACTATAGGACATTTACTACAACAATACCTCCACGGAATAAACAGATAAACAGAAAACTGTTAGAGGACTTCGAATTCAAGTGTGGATTCAGAGAGCGAATTCAAATGAATATAATTAGCATATAATTATAATATTTTGTTTTGACACGTAGTATACAGTCAGCTAAATAAATCATTACAGCACGAAAAACCGGTAACATGCTTTAGACATACTAAATTTACTATGTCTAAAACATGGTACCGCATTTTCGTGCTGTAGTGAAGTTCTGCAGTACGAACAGACTTTTCAACTAAATCACTATCAAATATCATAACGAAACAAAACATTTACCCTATAAACGAGCGCTATTCTTCCAGGTATTCGTGTTTTAGCTTCTGAGTCTAGCCCTTCAAATATTCTTTCAGTTGTTTTTTTGAAACTATTTAGGGAAGGTAACTCACATAGTTCAGCAGATATATCATTGCAAGCTTCAGGGTTGAGTAATGAAAACCTTTTTTGCAAGTTCAGTCCGATATCTCGGTATCTGCAGATCTCGACAGTGCCGTGTATTATATTTCGAAACCGAAGATCTTCGGAGGAATTTGTTGAAAAAGTTTTCTGGGCAAAGCTTGTTCATAATTTTATCGGTCATAATGTTCCTATCGTAATGGAAAACATTGTCTACATTTAACCAGGAATGAGACCAATTATCTTTAATCCGTGCGTTTTCAATTATGTTGCAAGCTCGATTTTGAAGATGCTGGAGAGCTATTTTCTTTGTTTTGTTCAAGCAACCCCAAACAACATCACCATATTGCAAATGACTTTCAACAAGACCATAATAAACAGACCAGAGTTGACTCTGCGGCAGAATATTTTTATGTCGCTTTAGGCTGATTAGGCCAGTTTTTATTTTGCTTCTAATTCGCTTAAACTGCTCGTCCCAATCCAAGTTTTCATCAATGATAATTCCTAGATATTTGGTTTTACCCACCCTTTTTATCTCTGAGACATCAAGCTCAAGTGTCCCTGGAAGTTCCGGTTTTCTTGTGCTGAATGGGTGCCCTATGATTAGATCCCTCATGTGGAATGTGGAAAATCACATCACTACACTCTAAATCAGGTCGGAAATAAAGTTTATAAAGTACATTTAAGGTTACCCTAGGAAGGTACATGCAGGAGCCTCAACATTCCTATTGTTTTCTTGATTTGGATATAGCCGCGTGAATATGACTTGAAAAGGAAAGCTTTGAGCCAAATATAAAACAAAGATGTTTTTGCTCAGTACTTTTGAATTGTTCAGGTTTCAGGTTTATAATTTTAAATTCCACCTAACATACAGTTCCATAAATAAAATGCAACGATTCAAATGACAAACGGTTTACAATTCAAGTGAAAGGATAACAAATTAATATGAAGCAAAAAACAACAAATATGAAGCAAAGAATACTATAAGTTAGATATGTATGTTATGGGAATCATTTAGAGAAGGAATTCCCTCAATAGCAGAGCTAATCAAGGAGGGAGACCCCCTTGCTCACAGAAATATTGGTATTTTACAGATTTTACAGAGACCACAATTACTTGCTTAAAAAGTAATCTTCAATTTGATTATTCAGGGATTTGAAAAGAGTGTTGGAAGTTTCAAAGGCTAGTTTTCCATGCTTTTTGTGAGTAGATATGACTTTAGTTTATAGCGAAAGTATACCAAGGATACAGATTGCTTAATAGTTGAAGGAATACTATTCCGAAATTTGGCACCGGTGAAGCGAATGGATCTTATGCCATATTGAAGAGTGTTTTTCTGAGTCAAAAATAATACAGGATGATCAATTTTATCCCTCCTAGTTGAACAAGTTATTTCCACAGCTTGCCTACTGGGATCAGGGATAAAGGACATCCTCCATCTATTGGCCCACAATCTATGGCTGTCCAGATGGGTCTCATTCAAAAAGGATGCAATGCAAGTGCTACAATAGATACATTTTGTATGGTAGGCTACAAAGGTCTTACAGGGATGATGCAAAGATGATGTATAGTTACGTGTTTAACACTGAGCTTGGGAAGTACTCTGGAGAGTATGAGATTACACTGGAAGAGAATGCACAGCCAAAGGTCAATGCTCCAACACATGTTGCACATAAGCTTATAAAAACATTAGAGCAGAAAATGCAAGTCATGACAAAGCATGAGAATAGTGAAGAAGTGGAGCACCCCACTCCTGTCACATGTAATATTCTAAAGATAACAAAGTAGATCATAGCTACACAGGAGAAATATGTCCGCTTTAATCTTTTAGCTTGTTTTTCTCAACACTCAAAACTATAAAACTTCACTATAGCACGAAAAAGTGGGAACATTCTTTTAGCATACTGAAAGCTTTTAAGTCCGACACTCGTCAGAGTATGAAACGTCAGATAACGACCGAAAGGTGAACCGAAATATATAGCCAGATGCGGGTGCACGTGATATGGTTAATAATGCGTCTATGTGGCCCTATGATTGGCCAATTAGCACCTATTCACCATTGTTTACTTAAAGAGTCCAAGTGAAAAAACGAACTCTTTTTGTTTACACAAGACTGGGTTTTGAGTCTTAATGTAAACTGATTCAAAAACACCTAAATGAAAGGACGATCTTGCTTGCCTAATGATTTGAAAATTATCTTCTGTATATGCTTTGGCGCATTCTGGATTTAAAAACTATAAAACATCAACAAAAAACTGAGCCAAATAAACATGAAACAAGAGTGTGAAAGTCTATTGTTCCTGGAGGCAATATAACATAAACACAATATATTACTATATATCTAACAAGAATCTTTACTTTACTCTTGGGGGTTGTATCCAGTATTCTGTTCCATTACTGGCATTTCTAAAGATGAACAAACCAAGGAAGACCACTAAACAATACACTACACTGTAATTTCATTGAGCTTTCAGCTGCAATAAGTTAAAAGGAGTGTAAGTCCAACACTTTTGGAAAATATCCAGATTAAGAGGTGTTGTTATATCAGCCTACTTAATGACCCACACTAAATACCGAGATCATGCCTAATCCTCATCTCTCAAACAAAATGTCTTTGCCCTGTTTATATGAGAAAGTGGGCCAGCCCGAGGTCTTGGCAAGGTGGACTGAACACTTGCACCCCCCATGAGCAGTCAAGCCAGCTTATCTGGCTAGAAAGACATGTCAAAAATGGTGAAATATGAGGGGTGCTTATTATACATGGAGAGAGGCAATAACATCTATTGTCATTGAATAGTAACTGGGGATTAGGAGGATAGCTTTAAATAGCATGTTATTCTAGCAAAATGTGGTATATGAGCTACAGATCAAAACACAGGCACCTCAAAATAAAATAGGACAGGTTGTGTTTGTGTTCAATATCTGAGCAGTAGATAATGAAATGTGTAGAATGAAATTCAATAATAGGTAGCTTGGAAATGAAGAAGCATTTGCAATCTTTATCAACAGAGAAAGGTAGGTACATTTCAAGAAACAAATGATGAGAGTTTGCAAGGATCCTAAGAGAACAAATGGAGAGATTTGCCAAGGTTACAGAATTGTACCAACATATCAGATCTGAAACTACTTGTGACTTACTTGACTTCCTTATACTTTTCCCTTTAACATTACATAGCTCCCAACTCACCCATGATTTGCGGGTCAGGCCCGCATAATCTCTTACAAAACCACTGACCCGCCAGGCAATTCAAAAACCCCGCTAGAAAGAAAAGCTGAAAATGAAGCATTTGTCTTGTTCCTGTCAACGTGCTTGGAGTGCAAAATATCCATGTATTCAGCCTACATCTAGTAAACTAAGAGCTAAATGCACAATACGTAACAGTTTGTTCACTACCATGGACTGTTGGTACACACACACACACACACACACACACACACACACACACACACACACACACACACACACACACACACACACACACACACACACACACACACACACACACACACACACACACACATATATATATATATATATATATATATATCCTCTAATGACTTCTAAAAAGTTGGGAGCTATGCATTACAGCCTCATTTCTTAAAACCTGCAGTAAGTTCTTCAATTAACAGGCATTCATCCTTAGTTTTTAATACCGAATGAAAATTATTTCCAGATATAATGGAGGGCAAATGGAAGCCAGCAAAGTCAGAATAAAGAGCTCAATTTTCTGTCACTAATCATGGACCAGCCAGCAAATTAAAGACATTTAAGATACCAAGAGGACCAACTATGTAAGGCAACTTTTGCAACCTTCTCTAACATAGAATTTCAATATGCAGGTGATATGGAATCCTGTTATTGCCTTAGTTTCCAAAAGTTAAGCTTTTTGTAAGTGAACAGAGTACTATGGCAATATTTCATGATAAAGTTGAAGATATCAGTTGCTTGCTTGCTCTGTACTAAAGATTAAATGCAATTGAGTTTCTGTAAGTATAATGAAAATAAGGCACCTTGCCAGGACAACTTTCTGACATAAAAATGAAACTGACAACTCGATCAGTGTAAGTAAAGATATAGCACTTCTCTACCTTGTCTATAACTCTGTCACAGATAGTAGGATCTTTTCCCCAATGCTTGCTGTACTCTACATGTAGGCCCCACAACAGATAGGTTCAACAGGAGTACTTCTCACATCAAAATAAAGTGAACGCATAAATAGTATGGTACCTTTATTGAAGCTAGTGATGAAAATGATGCATGAGCACTCTTTTACAAGAAATGACTTTATGTATTTCTTATTTAGATTAATGACAAAACTATAAAAGGAGCAAATATTACAGTTTTTGTCTGATCCAGTACAATGGAAACTTTAGATCTTGTTTCTCACTGAAATTTTATTTGCACCAAAAAACAGTTCCCCTGTGGATAGGCCCTCCCACAGATAGGTTCACTAAAAAGCTATACAAACAAAGACAAGCCAAGAGCTTGTAGGTAGTGAGATATTGTACAATAAGAGGGCAGGGTCATGTTTCATCAAAGGCAAATAAAGAACTGCAAGAAAATTGATCAGATCTCAATAGTTGGGTAGAATTGATGATGGAGGAAGTAAAATTCATGAATTAGTAAATGAATAGTAAAATCTTCCATATGATTTTACACTAAATGTATTCTAATAGATAAAGAGTCTGCCATCAAACCACTCACTGCAGAAACTAGTGTCAAAGCATCTTATGTTGCTGATTGCTTTCATGGTAAGAAATATTAGTTTGCAACTGTTATGGAAATGGACAAAGAACAAAGGGGAATTTATACAGACTTAATACATATATTGGTTATCCCTAAAGGTGTAGCCAATGAAGAGAATACTTCCTATTTGTTTTCCATTCTGTTCCTAATGTTTGCTAGTCCATACTACTTCAAACTACCCTGTAGGACATCCCCATTTCTATCCATACAACATATACCCTACATCATCATCTTTATCTGCCATATGCCTTTTCCTTCTTACTAATGTACTAACACACTCAGAAGCATAGATAGAAGGGGCTTAGGTAAAGCAAACAGGCCATATTACAGTCAATTTCACAGGAATTTCATTGTGGAGATTATTATGGGGTTTACTTAAATTTTGACTTGAATGTATAATTATTATGGGCCAGCCAATTGAATAAGGGATGTTCTGGGAACAGGAACATGCAAAATTAGAGGGTGTAGACGCTGTCCTAAGCCAAAATGTTGCAGAACCCTTTGGTACTTCTTCGTCTCATCAGTAAATGTTGCCTGGATGATCATATTTTTTGTCAGTTTTTATGCTACCTTTACTACTATGTAAGACTTTTTGTGTCTTACTGAGTTTCTTTTGATGTGTTGATCAATCTCATTAGAATACAGTGACAGCCACTGTGCACTGTCATATTCATCTAAATTTGTGTTAGAATTTGGGCCCAACCACAGTGGATCCTCCTACATCATGTACTGCAGTTATCCAACCTCCCAGATATGTACTCATGATATCATCACTGAGACATGCCACCTTAAGAATATGACCAAACATATGGAAAGGTGTCTCCAACCAAGTTCCAACCCTCTTGTCAATAGGGCATGGTCTAGTCGATTTGCTTCTACTAGCCACACCTTTTGAAAGCTAGCCTATGATGTAACCTACTAAGCTCCAGCAACCTCATAGGAGAATGTTGGCATGATAGGTCAAAGCACAGCAACAGATAGATAGCAAGCTTATCACTATTGACAAGCTACACCTACAATTTTCATCAATCTCCAGAGGTGCATATCATCTCAAGGAGGAAAGTGGTATTTCCCAATTCTATCAGAAGTTACATCTAAATAATTTATAGCTCAATTCTTAGTTAAACATGTTTGCCACTCATGCCTTTCTCTAGACATGATAGCAGAGCATGTTCTGTGAAAAACTTCAAATGCATAACCTCTGCACTGTACAGAATTTGGCTCTCAAATTTTCGATTTGACGTCTTCTTATGACGTAGGATATGCATAATGTTGCTCCTCTTACCTGATTAAGATATTTCTTCCAAAGTGGTAAATCCTCACCAGCATCAAAATCATTTGGGCCATAGATTTTTGTTCTTCTTTTCGCTTCCTGTTCTGATAATCCTTCTTCAACATGCGTTTTAAATGCTCTTTCTAACTCATCAATTGACATACCACTAGCTTTTTCCGAAGATAACAAGACGGGAATCATTCTACTTTTGGATATGTCTTTGCCTACTGTTTCCTTTCTCCCCTTATTCTGTTCTTTCTCTGCAAAACCACCACGTTGTAAGTCTGCTTTTTCAGGCTGAGCTTCTAACGAAGCTGTAAATGTCATTTCTTATCACTTTTCCCCCAAACTGAATACATTCACATTTTCTACAAACTTTATAGTGATGCTTGACATACCTTTCTGACCATAACGACCTTAGGCCACCGGGCTACAAGCCAATCATTACTAACATATCAACTGAACAAATGAAGCTCAATCCACCAGCAGATTACGCAAATTTTGAAAAATTGTGCTCCTTCAATCGACGCTTGAGACTTGAGATCTGGGCCCTGGAGCATTAAGGGGGCTAGAAAGAAACATTGTTATCAAAATGTTGAGTCAAAATCCAGGAAAAAGTTTACGGAATCCTTATTAGAAAGGAGGATCAAACGGACACAAGAAAGCCCATCAAAGAAGACATATTAATGTCGGAAGAACCAGTCAAACGAATAGAAATCAAGCGGGGAACAAATGGGGGCCGGTGGGCCATGGTCCCCCAAAACGGTAATATTTCTTAACACGAAAATTGTTGTTCAGAGACATGCCACATAAATTAGACCAGAAAACAAAGAAGAAATAAATTGAGCACTCTGCACAACACACCAAAAATTTTAGAAGGGCGTGGCTATGAAAAATTTCTGCCCCCCTCCCCCCCCCCTACGATTCTATTTGCGAAATGGCCGGCCCAAAACCGAAATCTGGATCCGCCTATGGAAGTAATCTGCCTAGACTATAACAGCATATCTCGAAATTTGTTTATTTAGATTTAAACGATTTATTGCTTTTAATGAGAAGAAGATTCTTGTCCAGAGTTCTGTCTATTCCAGTTTAGATTACTGCACTCTTGTACAGCAGGTGCCTTGCAAAAGTTGAAAAATCCACGAAAGTGCCCTTAGGCTTTTATAAAATGACCAACTTAGCAGATATGGTGATTTACTTACAAAGTCAGGAAGATATACCATGCAAGTTTCCCATTTGAGAATCCTTTGCATCGAAATTTTCAAAACTTTGAATAAAGTAGATTCTTCCTTCATGCAGGATGTTTCAAAGTAAAATCTAACTACGTATTAGAAAACTCCAACAACTTACATTTTTATCAGAATTATTAGTATTAGAAATGAAATATTAGAATACAGTATTAGAAAACTCCAACATTTTAGACCAAATCAAATCACCTTTGGCTCAAATAGCATCCGATCTTTGGAACCTCAAATATGGAATGGACTACGAAATGAAATAAATACGACAAAAATCTTAATATCTTAAACAACATGTTACCAATTACATAATTACATACAGCAAAAGTGATTTCTAATTCATTCTTTTCTCTTGTCTTGAGCATGGTGCTGTCATGGTAGTAGATAACAGAGCCATAGAAGCACACACACTTAAAGTGAACTTTCTATGCAACTTCACTCTTAAGTGGCCATTGATTCGGCGAGGTGACATGACGTCCCTGCCATTGAACCTGAGCGAATCTCATAATCTGAACTCTACAACTCTATTTAAGCTCTTAAAACTAAATGACGCGAACGACAACAGATGATATCGGTAACGATTGCTACTTGATGCCGACAAAGATCTTATTGTACTCAAACTAACAAATGATAAAACACGACTGTTACCTAGAGCGTAATATGAATACGATATACAGAATGTTTCCTGACAAGCAGCATGCTTCTATGGAATCTACCCTTGGAGCCAAAACACGTAGTGCAAAATACACAGACCGGGTCGGCACGCTCAGTCTCCTACAAGCACTGAGAGTCCGAAATTCTAATACCTAATTTATTGCCAATGTTGCCTGCGTACTAAAATAGATACAAGTGCTTCTTCAAGTCAAATCGTCCGATGCTAATTCTAACAAAACTATACATAACATTTATCTACCAAAATCTACTCTAACATTAGCAGTATTACAATACTACACATACACATTTATAACAAGAGAATAAAAATGCATGTAGCATTAGATAAAATTAACATAGTACTTAAAATAACAGAATTAAGTTGTAACATGGTTTGTCAGAGTAAGGAGGAGCCTTCAACATAGGTTAACTAAGCGATAGCAAGCCCCCCCCCCCCTTCTCCCCCAATGTTTGTTCAATCCATGCTTGTGTTCACACGACACTATTGCAAAGATAAACCAGGATCAACCTAGGTGGAACCCACTACAGAAGATGATTAGATTCAACCCAGGTTGAACTAAGGCTAGCTGTTCAACTCTCGAGACTATCCTTATAAACAGCAAGAAGAGATAGAAGAATATGTGGAGTTAAAATATTAAGTCTAGAAAAAACTGGAAGACAGCAGTACAGAAATTTCTTACGTTCTGGCAACACGGCGCAAACTGCCCAAGGTTCTACCTAGGTTAAATCTAACTCACATTAAATTTCATCGTGTCAATTTAACTAACGTAAGTTCAGCCTGGATCAGATCTGAGCATCTTCAGAGGTGGGTTCAACCTAGGTTCATTCTGGGTTACTTTTGCAATAGCATCGTGTGAACACAAGCATGGATTTAACCTAGGTTAGTTTAACAAAAGCATGAGTAGTCAGCCCCGCCAAATGTCATAATCTCATGGGCCTGCCTTTTGCAAACATAGCTCTTAGCTCTATATTTAAACTACATATCATACGATTTTGCATGCTTAAAATATAACTTGCCCAGGTGTGCTCTTGACTGATGTTCACTCGAGTTTTCAGAACATGCCATATGAGCAAACGTGGGTAGAGTCTGGGTTTGAACTAAAGTACTTCCTAAAAGACAGAATTAGCTATAACGAGCAAAAACGACCCAAAACAACCTAAAAATAAACTGACACGACCCAAAACGAACCAAAACGACCCAAAACGACCCAAAACGACCCAAAACGACACAAAAAATAAGCTATAACGACACAAATTATGCCAAAGCGACCCACAAACAAGCCACATCGACCTAAAATAAAGCAAAACGATCCAAAACGAGCAACAGTACGTTACCAAGGTTCAACCTAGGTTACCTTACAATACTACAAGAAATTCCCAATGTTGCTAGCAAAGTGAGGGTGTAAAACAATTATCTTGAAACTCCGACGTTTTCAAAACGTTGTTACTTAATGGCGGGACACGCCGGATACATGTAGTACAAGGGAAAACAGATAGAACAATCTGCATTTTCAAAAATATCCAGAAAAGTGTGTCTACGGCCTTATATCTGTCATTGTGCATATTTTGATGATACATTAAAGGCACAAAATTTCAGACGTTAATATTTTCGGACATTTGAGGCGTCCGAAAATATTAAGGTCCGAAATTTTTTGTCATCCGAAATTTTTACTGTCCGAAATTTTTTGCAACACGGGAAAATACAGCAAGACATTTTCTTTGTTTAAACTGTACATTTTTGCGGCGCTTAAAATGTGTATTGTCTTGTTTACACGTTTTTTATATAAAAGAAACTGCTAGTAGAAGTTGGGGTAAATTACAGTAGATTATTTTCTTCAGTTTTTGTTAAATAGGCTCCTCGAATTTCCCGATGTTTTTAACGATGGCCTAGGTCACACAACTGTTGTTACACATGAAATCGAAAACGGGGAATCGCCTCCTATACTTCAATACCCTCGGCGTCTCCCTTACTATTTTCGTGAGGAAGTTGACAACTAGGTGAATGACATGTTATCTCAGGACGTTATTCAACCTAGCACAAGTCCATGGTCATCTCCCATTGTTCTCGTCAAAAAGAAAGACGCTTCCTACCATTTTTGTGTTGATTACCGCAAACTCAATTTGGTAACCAAAAATGATGCCAACCCTTTACCTCGAGTTGACAATCTACTAGATGCATTAAATGGGTATACAATGTTTAGCACTCACGATCTTCGCAGCGGCTACTGGTAGGTTAGTATTTGGCCAGAAGATCGCGAGAAAACCGCGTTTGTGACACCTAGCGGCCTATATGAATTTATGAGGATGCCTCATGCGTTGTCAACAGCCCCAGCTACTTTTTCCCGCGCTATTAGCATGGCTCTTTCTGGCCTCACATATAAAACATGTTTATGTTATTTTGATGACGTCATAGTCTTTTCTAAAGGTATTCACGATCATTGCGAGCGCTTGAGAACTGTCCTTCAGCTATTTCGGGAACATCATCTTCGCGTTAAAGCATCAAACTGTTAGTTTGGTGCTGACAAGGCTCGATCTTAAAAAGGAAATCGAAACGACATTACCTGATTGTACTGTCGTTCTCTCAATGCCAATTCGGAGATTGGACAACAGAGCAGCAGGAAAGATAACTGAGACGCTCAACAAGAAAGTCCTCGGCCTACGTCTAAGCGTTGTAAATAACCAGAATATTAGCGAAAAAGATGTTGGAAGACGAGGGCTGCACCTGAACAACAAGGGAGTGAATAAGTTCGCCTCAAATCTGGCTACAATGCTTCAGAGTCTTTGATGCTTGTTGCTGGACTAAAGGGGAGAATGTAGTAGTGCTACAATCCCAAGGAACTTCCAGGGAATATGCCTGCTTAAATGGAAATCAAGCAGATTCGTGTCACCAGCATCTAGGGTTTAGAACGGGTATGGCACTTGCATCTCTGAATATAAATGGGCTCCGTAGTCACTTTGATGAGGTTCAGCTGCTAATTAGGAGTCAAGGTATTCATCTTCTTGCATTTAATGAGACTAAGCTCGATCCTAACTACCCTAAAGATTTAACCAACATCCCTGGCTACCAACAGGAGCGTCGAGATAGGACAAGAAATGGGGGTGGTGTTTCTATTTATATAAGAGACACTATTAAATATAAGTTGCGTTCTGAAGTTCCTACAGATGATTTGGAAATCATTTGCATTGAAATTAATCCATCAAAAAAGGAAATCCTTTTTAATTCTTGCATTTTATAGACCACCGAGTGATCCTGTCTCCTCCTTTCATAAGCTGGAAAAGCTTCTGCTGCATTTAGACAGAGAATCAAATTATCCTTCACGGGGACACCAATTGTGATCTCTCAATTAACCAGGCTGAACAGTCCATTGACAATCAAACACGACATTTGACCTGTTTAGCCTGAAACAGCTTGTGGAGGAACCAACCAGGGTCAGTATAAGCACTTCCTCCATAATTGATCATATAACTACAAACTGTACCAAAAACGTCTTAAAATCCGGAGTGCATAAAGTTATTATGAGTGATCACTTTATGGTGTACTGAGTTCGTAAATTTGACGGAGCAGTAAAAAAGCCATAAGATGATAAAAACTCGAAAAATGAAAAAATTTAAGGAGTCGGGATTCTTATCTGATGTTGGTGGCATAGCTTGGGAGCAAACGCTAACTAAAACAGATGATATAGATGCGCTTGTTGATTATTGGACTGGCATATTCTCTTTCACAATTGACAAGCATGCCCGATTTGTGAAATGCTGTGTCAGAAAAGTACTGTCCTTGGATCGATAAAGAACTTAAGTGGTTAATGTGGATAAGAGATAAGCTTAAAAAATCTGCAGTAAAAAGTAAGTCCTCGCTTATAATGGACTCATACAGGCAAGTTCGCAACAAAGTTAATGCTCTGAATATCTGGAGTAAAAAGGAATACTATAATAATAAGATCTCAGCATGCAAGGGAAATGTTAAAAAATCTTGGAAGACCATCAATGAACTTCTCAATAAGAGATCTAAGTCAAATAGCATTGATAGTCTTGCGGGATCTGGTTCTGTCAATGTTCCCAAAGAGGATATTCCTGATGTAATGAACAGTTACTTCAGTTCGTAGGCAAAGAGCTTGCTGATAAAATCAGTTCGACACCAAATGCCCTTCTATCAGGAAATTTCAAGGGCAAAGTTTCATTTCAGACCTATTCAAATGCAGGAAATCAGAGATGCATTTGCCAAGGTTAAAACAGCAAAACGCTTCGGATTTGATAATATAGCAAGTTTCTGTTTGAAGCTTGCTCTACCCTCATTTGAAAATTTGCTGGCTCTCTTGTTTAATACGTCTACTGAAACAAGTGCCTTTCCCGATTTATGGAAAATTGCTAGGATTACTCTCATTTTAAAAGAGGGAGACAAGGCTGATAAATCAAACTATCGTCCAATATCAGTCTTACCAGTCATTGCTAGGCTCTTCGAAAAGCTTGTAGCAAATCAGGTATACCACCATATGGTTGATAACAATCTGATTACCTCTGGCCAATCTGCCTATAGGAGCCTTCATTCAACTGTAACCCACTTACTGAAAAATACTGATGATTGGTACAGTAGGCTAGATCTTAACAAGCTTGTGGGGTTAACCTTTATCGATCTTAAAAAAGCATTTGATACTGTAGATCATGAGATTCTTTGCAAAAAATTAGAGCACTATGGTATTCAACAGCGAGAAATCACATGGTTTAGATCATACCTGTTCAACCGACAACAGTTTTGTGGGGTAAATGGGATCAGTTCCAAGCTTGAGAAGATAGATGCTGGTGACACGAGTCCATGCTATTAAGCTTCGGATATAGAAACCTTAAAAGAAGCTATCAATAACGATCTCATACAACTGGAAACGTGGCTTAAAGGCAATAAACTGTCCATAAATGTTGCAAAAACAAATTCTATGCTTATTTCTACCAAGCAAAAGCATAAAATCCTCAAAAGTCGTGATGAAGATTTAAAGTTGAAAATTCGCAACAATGAGCTTGAAGTGGTACAAAAAAGAAAATACCTTGGTGTGACGATCGACAATTCTCTAAACTGGAAGGAACATATAAAATCAGTTTCTACCAAAGTTCCCAAGGCTATTGGCTTTCTAAAGCATTCAAAAATGTTTCTACCACAGGAAACACTTAAGAAGCTTTCGAGCTTTCGAGAATCCCTGGACTTGAGCTTGGAAATCTAAGCTCCGGTGCCCATTGTGAACTTCTCCTTTTTGGGAATCCGCGTTTTAACGATATAGCTAATAAATTAATCCTGGAGGCAACAATATCATTTATCTTGTCGACTAGAAGGGTGGTGTGAGCACATACAACAGCAGCGCATTATCTATTTTTAATTTTTCTATCGTCGTTGGGTTTGTTTAGAATAGTAAATAGCTCATCTCACATCAAATGTCTAGTATTATTGGACATCTTCAAATGTTCAATATATATGCTTAAATTGTTTTTCCTGGACATCTAGCATGTCATTTTATCAAATAATTGTTAATCATGGGACATCTGATGTGAGATGACCTTTTCTTATTCTGATGTGAATATACTAAATAGTAAGCACAATATGCAGTTGGGACCAGATGACTCAGAGTCCTTTCCGGCTGTATGTGGTGCAAACAAAGTATGATATTGTATTTTTATTTTATTTTAATATTTCAAGTGATATATGAAAAAACAAAAAACAAACAAAAACACTTAAGATCCTATACAAAGGTATTGTTGAGCCACACTTTCGGTACTGTTGCTCTGTCTGCGGTTGCGCTAGTTCGAAAGAGCTTAATCAGTTGCAAAAATTTCAAAACCGAGCTGCAAGGATCCTAACAAACAGTAGCATTGACACCCCTGGCAGACTACTTATCGACAGATTGGGCTGGAAGACCATTGATCAGCTTATAGCTTAAGAATCGAAAACAATGGTCTACAAGCCCATGCATGAAATGGCTCCACCATACCTCTGAGATCTCTTTACAAAAAGCTCAACGAGCCCTTCGCATGTCCTACGAAATACAGGGACAGATTTGAAATTGCCCAAGAAAATGTCATGTAATGGGCAGAGATGTTTTTCTTATAGAGGAGTTAAAATGTGGAATGAACTTCATGCCAAAACTAAGAAGGCATCTTCTCTGGCTGTTTTCAAAAAGCTTATTTTTAATTTTTCACGTTTTTCTTTTTTCCTTTCCTATATTCGGTTTTATCTATGTAATTAGGTTTTTAGCTTTTTCTTTAACTATGTTTTAGATTTTAGATTGAAGATATTGATTGCATTATAGTTTTTAAGTGGAGAGCCCCTTGTAAGTCAGCTCTGGTTGAAGAGCAACCCTCCTTAAAGGAATTAAAACGAAACGAAATGAAATGCAGTTTATTTTAGGACATACTGTCTCCAGCGCTGGCGTGCACACAGATCCTTCAAAAATTAAAACTGTTCAAGAATTACCACCCCCGGCAAACCTTGAAATGTTGCGCTCATTCCTAGGCTTGGCAGGGTACTATAGGAAATTTATTCCTCAATTTGCTGCCCCACTTACTGCGCTTACCAAGAAATGCACAGCATTTATTTGGGAGGATCACCATCAAGCCGCCTTTCTTGCTTTAAAAACTTGTTTGTGCACTGCTCCCATTTTAGCATACCCTAAGTTTGATCAACCCTTTATTTTACAAACCGATGCTTCTAACATTGGCCTTGGGGCCGTCTTAGCTCAGCTAGATAACGATGGCACTGAAAGAGTTGTTGCATATGCTAGTCGTACACTGACCCCCCGGGAACGGAGTTATTCCACTGTGGAAAAAGAAGCCTTAGCTATTGTATTTGCAACTGCAAATTTTCGTTAGTATCTTCTTGGTCGACAATTCCAAATAATCACTGATAATGGTGCTGTTACGTGGCTTCATTCTGTAGAACCTAAAGGTCGCATAGTTCGGTGGATTATGAAACTCCAGGAATTTGATTTCACCGTTAGTCATAGGCCAGGGGGAGCCAATCAAAATGCCGACGCCCTTTCTAGATTAAACCATCAATCTGAGGCTATTCAAGCACCTTCCAGCAATTCTGCTCTTTCTTGCATAATTACGATGCTCCCTGATGTACGTATATTTGATTCTCAGCGTGCAGACCCCACTATTTCAAAAATTATCGAATTAAAGGAGCAAGGTTTCCCTCGACCCCATGCATTTGTATGGAAAAGTAACAACCAGCTATATGCCTACTGGAACTGTTGGAGTGAGCTCTTTGTTGAGAATAGACTATTGATGAAATCTTTTAAGCCAAAACGCAAATTCGCACAGAATACTGTTGTTACTCCCCAAGGTCTGATAAATGCTGTCTTTCACAATTTGCATAGTAGCCCATCTGGAAGTCACTTAGGTGTCAGTCGCACCATTTCACGAGCTAGGAAGAGGTTCTTTTGGCCCAACATGCAAGAATCCATTCAAGCTTTTATTCGAAACTGCGCCGAGTGTAGCCAGACAAAAGACGACCCAAAGCTCACAAAGGCCCCCTTAAGACAAATCCAAGTAAGTGAACCGTTCCTCTTTTGGGCTATGGGCTATATGGGCCTGATAAAAGAAATCACGAGGGGGAAATAAGCATATCCATGCGCTTATGGACCATTTTACAAAATCTTCCCTACAAAAGATCAGAAAGCATGTTGTTGTTGTTAAGATCGAGGTTAGACGTATTTTTAGGAACTCATCAAAGTTGCAATCTGGTAAAACATTTTAGAATCGATTTCAATAAAGATGGAAATGAAAAGAAATGTCCAGAAAAGTCAAAAAAGAGAAGCTCGACCAAACTTCAATTATTCACGATGCCGAAGCGCATTTGGGCCTGAACGCTGCCGATTCGAAGTCACTTATCGAAGAGTTGCTGAGCAGAGAAATATCATGTAAGGAGAACTGCAAAATAAATCAAAATTGGGGTTCCTCAAGGATCGGTCCTAGGTCCCTTGCTCTTTAATATCTTTATCAATGACCTCTGTCTCATTAATCTAGACTCTGAGATATGTAATTTTGCAGATGATAAACCTTACACTCTTGTGGACATGATCTACAAGAAATAGTGACCGATTTGGAGAACGATCTCAGTAAATTACTAGACTGGTTCAAAAGCAACGGAATGGTTGCCAACTCTAAAAATTCCAGCTAATGTTTCTTGGTTTGCACGGGAACAAAATACTTCGTTTCAACATCGAGGAAACCAAAGTACCTACAGCAGGTCACGTTAAACTTCTGGGAGTGGAAATTGACAGTAAATTAACGTTTAACAAACACATTGAAACGTTATATTCAAAAGTCAGTAAAAAGGTCAGTGCATTTGCTAGGCTTATTAATTATATCTCTAGAGAGCAGACATTAACAGTTTTTGGTGCGGTAATTCTTTGTCGAACTTCAATTATTGCCCTTTGATATGGCTATTCTTCAATAAAGGTGCAAATAAAGAAATTGACCGCACTCATAAACGTGCGCTTAGGATTCTCTATAAAGACTACGAATCTTCATTTGAAACATTGCTCGCTCGAAGTGGTAGCAACAGCATACATTTAAAAAATCTGCAGAAACTGATGACAGAAACTTACAAGTCCATGAATCACTTGAACCCATCAATTGTATGGGAATTTCATGAAAAGAAACACATGACATACAACCTAAGAATACAAAACTTGTGTAAGCTGCCAACAATTAAGACACTTAGCCTTGGACTCAAGCCACTGTCTTTTCGAGGTAGTTTCCTATGGAACACTCTTGATGACAGTATCAAACAAGTACCAACACTGTCATGTTTTAAAAAGAGGATCAAAGACTGGACAGCAGATAGATGCACCTGTAAAATATGTCGCTGATTTAAATATATATTTTTTCCTACTTCGTATATTTTATGTTTGTAAGTAGTTGGTTTGAATTAGTGTCATTTTGGCACTACCGTAAATACCAACTTTAAATATTGATTTGAAATGAAATGAAATGTGTAATGCCCCGGGGGCCTTCCAACGTTTTATGGAAAACTGTCTCGGTGATCTACGCGATAATATTTGTATTCCATACTTAGACGACGTAATTGTTTTTAGCAGCACTTTTGAGGAACATCTTACTAACCTTCGCAAGGTCCTAAGTGTCTTCGAGAGTATGGCGTGAAACTAAACCCAAGAAATGCAAGCTTTTTCATAAAGAACCTAATTTCCTATGAAGAATCGTTTCAGAGAAAGGATACAAACTTGATTCTGAAAGTATCAAACCGACATTGAACCTACAAAAAGTGACTCCGAACACAGTTGGTGATGTATGGAGACTCGTGGGACTTCTAGGATATTATAGGAGATATATACTGAAAATTTTTCCAGGATTGCTAAACCAATTTATGATCTTCTAACCTCAGATCCTGATAACACAGTAAAGGATAAAACAATTAAAAGTCGTCTGAATAAGTCAGCTACTCATCAAGTACCATCAAGTTATTGTATTTTATGGACCGAAGAACATCAGAAAGTACTAGACAAACTCATTGAAAATTTAGTTAACTCACCAATCACGGCTTATCCGAATTTTACAGATCTATTTATTTTGCACACTGATGCATCTGAGACTGGACTTGGAGCAGTTCTGTACCAGCGTCAGAAAGGAGTACTTAGGGTTATAGCGTACGGCTCTCGCACGTTGTCCCCAGCCGAGAAGAACTATCATCTTCACTCGGGAAAGCTTGAATTATCTGGCTTTAAAATGGTCTGTATGGTCTGTGAACACTTTCGCGATTACCTTTATTACGCCCCTTTGTTTACTGTTTATACCGATAATAATCCACTGACTTACTTTTTATCGTCAGCAAAATTGAATGCATCCGGTCTTCGATGGATATAATAATAATTTAATAATAATATTTGTTTTAACACGAAGTATACCTTCAGCTAATTAAATCATAGCGAAATAAAACATTTACCCTATAAACGAGCGCTGATCTTCCAGGTATTCGTGTTTTAACTTCTGAGTCTAGCCCTTCACATATGTTTTCAGTTGTTTTTTGAAACTATTTAGGGTAGGTAACTCACGTAGTTCAGCAGGTATATCATTCCAAGCCATCAAGGCTGAGTAATAAAATCTTTTTTTTTGCAAATTCAGTCCGATATCTCGGTATCTGCAGATCTCGATAGTGCCGTGTATTATAATTCGAAACCGAAGATCTTCGGAGGAATTTGTTGAAAAAGTTTTCTGGGCAAAGCTTGTTCATAATTTTATAGGTCATAATGTTCCAATCATAATGGAAAACATTGTCTACATTTAACCAGGAATGAGACCAATTATCTTTAAGCCGTACGTTTTCAATTATGTTGCAAGCTCGATTTTGAAGATGCTGGAGAGCTATTTTCTTTGTTTTGTTCAAGCAACCCCAAACAACATCACCATATCGCAAATGACTTTCAACAAGACCATAATAAACAGACCAGAGTTGACTCTGCGGCAGAATATTTTTATGTCGCTTTAGGCTGATTAGACCAGTTTTTATTTTGCTTCTAATTCGCTTAAACTGCTCGTCCCAATCCAAGTTTTCATCAATGATAATTCTTAGATATTTGGTTTTACCCACCCCTTTTATCTCTGAGACATTAAGCTCAAGTGTCCCTGGAAGTTCCGGATTTCTTGTGCTGATTCGGTGCCCTATGATGATTGATCACCTAGGATACGTGAATTACGTCCGGGAAAAATTAATCGTGATGCAGACACCTTATCTCGGTTATCTCAGGATTTCGAATCTTATACGGACACTTGTACGGAGGAAACAACGACAGATACGAGACAAGCTGTAAGATATGCAGCCAAAATAAGCGAGCAAGGAGAGTCCACGTGGATTTCGTCGTTAACTACTGGTTATAATGTAATTGCAATCGAAGATTTAGGAAAGGAAACTACTTTTGAAAAGATTCATGCTGTCGACTAATGTCAACCTCAAGCTCATTCATTCATTCATTTTTAATTATTTATACATGGTGGCCCCTCAGATACAGAGATCTGGTTTCCAGGGGGCCATGCTAAAAAACTAATACATACAATTTAAAATAACTACTTACATACTAAATTCAAAAGTTAATTACAATGGAAAATGAGAATAAAATTAAAATCAGAGAAAGATTTTGAAAAGAAAGGAAAAGTTTTTTCTACTCATCAAGCATGGCTTTTAGCTTCATCTTAAATGATTGGAAACTATTTGCTATCTTACAATCGCTAGGTAAGGAATTCCAAACCGTGCCCCCCCTGTATGCAAAACAGTTTTGCCCATGCTTTGTTTTTAATCGTGGAGGTCTTATATTTAATTCACAATTGCCAAACAACACCAAACTATCAGTCGCGTATTGAATTTTCTAAATAGAAAAACCTTCTCGCGAAATATCACGCGAGTCACAGAACGTAAAGCTTTTACTACACGAATGGATTAGGTTGGAACTAACAAATAACGGTCTTCTTATTCGAAGCAATGGATCGCATAAACAAATCTTTTTACCTTTTTACCAAATCACAGACTTGTCATGAAAGAACTCCACGGAGAGATGGGTCCTTTAGGACTGAAATGGTCCTCGATCTCGTTCGCCAACGTATCTTTTGGACTCGTATGCAAACGGATATAGAACATTTTATTACAAATGTCTGTAGTTGCCTGAAACAAAAGCGCTCTATTCTTCCAATAAGAGCACCTTTGCAACCAATTATGACAACATATCAATTTGAATTGGTTTCGATAGATTTTCTGCACCTTGAACATAGCAAAGGCGGATATTTCATTTCATTTTCATTTTTAATTATTTATACACGATAAACCATATCAGTAACATTTTACTGTTTTACATTGGGTCATGTCAAACAAAAATACACTATAATGCTAATTATAATTTATAAATTACAGTTACAATTTATAAGAAAAATTCGTCCAAAAAATCATGAATATAATACGCGAAAAAAACGAAAAATTAAAGAGGCAAGCGCCCAAAAACATAGACGTTGTAGTGTCTAGACCTGGGAAGCAAGTAATTTCATTTTAAGTTTGCGATTGAAACTCCCGAGGGTCGATATTTGTTTCAATTACGTATCTAAACTGTTCCATATTTTATCCCCTCTATAAGCAAAGCAATTTTGAACACCATTGGTTTGCAGAAAAGGAGTTCTCAAATCACTATGTGTATTGCGCAGAACACGGGTATAATTTTGGGAATTTTTAACAAATAGTCCTTTCATGTAGTCTGGCGCAAGGTTATTGAGTGACTTGAAAACTATTTTTGCAGATTCCTCTTTCATGAGGCTAGGAACCGAGAGAAGTCCCAGGCGCATTAGTAAAGGTTGCACAGGGGCATCATATCTAGCATTAGAGATTCTTCTTATAGCTCTGTTTTGTAGTTTCTGCAATCGATCAAGGTTTGTCTTATTTACACATCCCCACACCGAGCAACAATATCTAAAATGTGGCTCAACGAGGCTCCTATATAAACCTTGGATTATTTTAAGCGGTAGAAACCTTTTAGCGTATTTTATCAATTCTATGGCCCTTGAAATCTTTGTTGATAGAGCATCAACTTGGCTATTCCAATTAAGTTTGTCGTCAATGTGAACGCCAAGATATTTCGTTGAATATACTTGCTCAATTGATTCGCTTGAGATTTCAAAGCCTGTTGTAGTGTCCACTTTATTTAGAAGGTTGTTACTTCCAATAATCATCGACTGTGTCTTGGCTACGTTA
This sequence comes from Mastigias papua, assembly GCA_964019165.1. Taxonomy (NCBI): domain Eukaryota; kingdom Metazoa; phylum Cnidaria; class Scyphozoa; order Rhizostomeae; family Mastigiidae; genus Mastigias; species Mastigias papua. The sequence continues at coordinate 5,495,072 of OZ025272.1, forward strand.
AGTGCTAATTTATTACCCTTCAGCCACGATTCAATGTTTGAAAGATCTTCATTAATCTTATATTTAACCTCATGTTTAAATCCTTACTTGCATAAGTCATGCTAGTATCATCAGCATACATAGTGACATCAGCATGTTTGATTGAAAATGGCAGGTCATTAATATAGATGAGGAATAGCAATGGTCCCAAACAGGAACCTTGTGGAACCCCGTGTGACACTGGCTCGATTTAGGAAACTTTGTTTCCAACTTTACAGCATTGTTTTCTATTGTTAAGGTAAGATTTGAACCAATCTAGCTCAAGACCCCTAACACCGTAGTAGTGAAGCTTTGTAAGTAGGATCATGTTAACCGTATCAAAAGCATTTTTCAAGTCGAGAAATATGAGGCCTGTATATTTTCTATCGCCCACATTTATGTACCAGTTGTTGGCATTTGTAAACAGGCATGTTACCACAGAGTGGAGATGTCTAAATCCAGACTGGTGTTTATAGAGAAAATTATTTTCATTCAAATACTTATAGATTTGGCTATACACCAGCTTTTCAAGGAGTCTAGAAATAACCGGTAATACCGATATAGGCCGATAGTTGGACCTCTCATCAGCTGGACCAGCCTTGTAAATAGGAGCAACTCTAGCTGTCTTCCAGCTATCAGGAAAAACCCCATGCTGGATGGATTTGTTAAATAAAATGCAGAGCGACTTAGCAACAACGGGCGTAGCTATCTTTAAGAAAAAGCTAGATATACCATCTAAGCCTGAACCATTTGTTGTCTTAAAAGTATTCATATCCCGAATTATTGCACCGGGTACTATTGGTCTGAATTTAAAGGCTGCGTTGCTAGGGTTAGCAGTATACTGACTATCAAGCAGAGGGTTTGTGTGGTTAGGTATTTTTTCACTAAGTTCCTCACCAATATTGCAAACAAACCATTTATTTTGTATCAGTTATTTCCTGACCATCAAATTTTAATGAGGAGATCTTTGTGGTCTTAGCCCTTTTGTTAAAAAGTTTATTTATCGTTTTCCATGTTTCTTTCAAATTCCCTTTAATATTCGGAAATCTTAGAAGAAAAATATTATCTCTTTAGTGAAGCATTCATTATGTTTACTTTGTTTCTAACCTGCCGGTATGCAGACATTAAAATCTCAGATTTTGCTTTCACTGCTTTCTTTTTCAACTTATCCCTTACACGAGTAAGCTTTTTGAGTTCTGTAGTAATCCATAGACAATATTTTTCTGTTACCCTCCTTTCACGCAAGGGGCGTGCTTTTCAAGAATTAACGAAAACATATTCGTCCAATCAGATACGGCATCATTAACATCGTCTGGCATACCGGCTATTTGATCCCATGGCGTCGAAATAAGATCATCAATAAATTTTTCTGATACAAAATGTTTCATTCGCCTGGTGAGAACATTTTTATGTTCTTTGAGCACACCACCCTGAAATTTTCTAATGCAGTACACTAGATAGTGGTCACTCAAAGAAACTGGAACCACACCTGATGTTACAATATTTCGAGTTGCAGTAGTGGCAACATGATCGCTTTACGGGTATATTTACGATATGAGTATATTTTGGTAGTTATGGACCACTTTACGAGGTTTGCACAAGCCTATCCTACACGAAATAAGTCCGCTAAAACCGCAGCTGAGAGACTTTACAACGATTTTATCCTGCGTTCTGGATTCCAAAAGCAATACATCATGATCAAAGTGCGGAATTCGAAAACCGACTTTTCGATAGAATCCAAGAACTTTGCAGTAATAGACATTCTCGTACAATGCCATACCACCCTCAAGGAAATGGACAAGTGGAGCGCTTCAATCGAACTTTACTTTCCATGCTCCGAACATTACTTGAATCTTATAAGAGTTGTTGGCATGAGCGCTTAAACAAAGTAGTTAATGCGTTTAATTGCACAAGAAATGACTCAACTGGATATTATCCTTTCTTTCTCCTTTATGGTAGACATCCACGTTCGCCTATTGATCTCATTTTCAATTTGGATCAATCGGTTGATAGTAAAGGTTACACAAAATTTCCTAAAAAGGGCTTTTCTTGCATTATCCGACTCTAGCTGTAATAGTCCTAAATCAGCAAGCTTTTCTCAAGAGTTAACATTCCCGTTTGTGCTACAAGTTCTTCTCCAGACTGTTCTAACGGAAGGTGGTGTGCCTCTTATCTTAGAAATGGCATCATGTAGAAGTATATCCCCATCAAAATAGTCATTTGCGGTAGAGAAAGTATCTTCAACAGTATTTCTACTTATTCTAAGCAGTTTAGACCTACTTTTACCATCAACGGGATCTTTTACTGCAAAATGGCTACATAGTTCTATCAGTTTGTCAATATTTTGCTTGCAAAGAATCGAATCAAGTTTTAATTGTAAGTCTTCGATATCAGACATTTCAGCTATATACATATTTAACAGAATAGTCCAGAAATGTGAAATTTTTCATAAGCTCTCCGCCCCACAAAAGAGATCGCGCAAGACAGGCAGAAAGGACAAAACATGTATGCAATGGGCATGGTAAACAGGAGAAATAAAACTTAGCTGGGAGGGGTACAGCTGGCACACGCTCGGTCTTGGTAGTAGGCCTGTGGCAAAGGAACAGCAAAATGGCTGAGCAGCATGGGAGAAATCGGCATCACAGCAAAAAAGCGGGCTGGAAACTTGCGTAGTATCGTTAAAGAAATTCACTGGGAGCCAAATGTAACTCTCGCTACTACATGAGTCAAGTCTGTCCCATGTATCGCAGGTTCGGTCACTCAAACACAAAGATGCTTTGTCTTGAACACAACTTTGATATATTAACAAAACTCGAGAGCAACTATTTACAACTGCTAATGACAATTAAGGACGATAACTAACTAGAAATTGCCTTGACACAGATAGATAAAACAGCTGGGGATTAGCAGTCCTCAATTATCCAATTGAGTCACTGTCGTAATTGTCACTATAGCGGTGCCTTAATAATCTTCTCTTGCTGCCTAGCATCAGGGGTTCCAATCATGAATCCTGCATAAACAACCAAACAGCAGCACTTTACGGATAGGATTTCCTTCAATAAAGGGAACTTAAAAGACTCCTGGAAAATGACTCCTGGAAAACGACTAACGAACTTTAGAACAAAAGAAAAAGGCATAAGACCCTCAGAGGGTATTGCTAATGTGATTGTTGGGAAGTGGTCTGGGTGCTACTCTTGTTCCCAGACTCTGTAGTTTGACATCCGCTTTAATTATAAGTAATGTATGACACGTGTAAAGAGGAGAGTCAGCGTATCATGTTGAAGTAAGGAGCTATTGAATATTGTTTGTATATATTTATGGATATAGAAGAGCAGTCGGGGTCTAAAATCCAACTGCAGCCTCCTCGTGGCAGACCCTGGTAACACTCTATGTGGCTAATGCAGCAAGGGTAAAGCTTTTATGGATAATGATGTTCAATGATAATCAAGATACTAACGAAGTAAATGGGACTGTGGCTGGAGGTAATGGCTGCAGTGCCTCGTCCGGCAGGAGAAGAGTATAATGTGAGGCTTCTCAGGTCGTTAATCAGCGAAATCCTCACCACAACAAAAACAAAAAACATATAAAAATAGCAACTTGGAACATGAGGAGTATGAAAGAAATAGGAAAACAACAACTTCTTTGTGAAGAGCTTGACAGGCTGAACATAGACTTGGTTGGTTTGTCAGAAACCTTTTTGCCAGAATATCAAGAATATCCCTTAAGACCAACAAAACTCAACAATAGGACATACACTCTTATACATGGACCATGCAATACTCAAGGTAGGAAAGGTGTAGCATTCCTAATTGACAGAAATCTCAGAGATCAGGTGCAAAGAGTATGCATAGAAAAAGATTTCTTAATTGGAGTATCTATTAATAATGAGAAAAGTACAACATCAATAATCCAAGTATATATGCCTGACATTTCAGCAAAGAAAGAAGAAGTTCAAATAGCATATGAGAGCTTGAAAAAGATGATAGATAAACTCAAAGTTAAGGGAAAAATTAACCATATAGTGATAATGGGTGATTTTAATGGAAGAATTGGAGAAGAAAGAATAGAAGGAGTTTGTGGAAATTTTGGAAGCAACACAATGAATAGGAATGGAAGATTATTTACAGAATTTTGCAACGAGCAAAGATATAAAATCATGAATACTTTTAAAAGTGTAAAAGAGAAAAAATAATTACGGCTGGAAGGAAGATCATGGAAATGGACAAAGTTTGATTGATTACATCTGTATTAACAAAAGCAGTAGTTCCTGCATAACAAAGTGCAAAACTATCCACAAAGTAGATAAGCTGTCAGACCACTATCCAGTGGTTGCAAAATTAAAGCTTAAATTAAAAAGATATCAGAAAAGTCAGAAAATAAGGAAACATGCCAACAGACACTGGCTTCAGGAATATGACAATGCTCTAAGGTACCAAAAAGAAATGGAAAAGAAAGAAATTAGCAGTGAACCAAAATGGTATGAGATCAAAAAAGTGATTATGGAAACTACTGAAAGCACAATTCCAAAAAAGCAAATGGAAAAAAGAAAAACATGGATGACTGCGGAAATACTAACACTGATGCAAAAGAGAAGATTAGAAAAAGACCAAAAGGTTATTAGACAACATACAAAGGTGATAAGAAGAAAATTAGGGAAGCAAAAACAAAGGAGCTTCTGGAGAGATGTAGTAAGATTGAAGAACTAGAAAAAAGAGGGGACACAAGAACAATGTATTATGAAGTCAAAAAACTAGCTCCAAAGAAGATGACATACAGTAGAAAGGAAGTAGAGGATAAAAATGGCAATATTATATATGATAAGGACAAGGTTTTACTTAGATGGAAAGAATATATGGAGTGTTTGTATGGAAGCAGTCAAATGATCTTAGATACCAAGCAGGAAATTGATGCTGTAGAACTAGGAAAAGACCAAGTTATGAAGGTAATAAGAAATCTTAAAAACAACAAAGCTCCAGGACTTGATGGAATACCAATAGAGCTTATCAAAAATGGCTCTGAAATAATAAAAGACAAGATAGTAAATCTAATTCAGAGGATATATAATGGAGAAGAGATTCCAGAGGAATGGCTAGAAACGCAATTTGTCCCTATTGCAAAAAAGAGCAATACACTGAAATGCGAAGAGCACAGAACCATTGCTTTAATCCCACATGTTATGAAGATCCTGTCAAAAGTAATGTATGAGCGAATTAGCAGCAACCTTCTAGACAAGATAGACCCATTGCAGTATGGATTTCGCCCAAAGGTAGGAACTATAGAGAGTGTCACAATGCTAAAGACTGCCCTCTCCAACAGATTAAACCTGAAAAAGGACACGGTGCTATGTTTCATTGACTTTGTAAAGGCTTTTGACAGAGTTGAATTAAGTCTGCTATTCAAAACTTTGCAAAACAGAGGGGTGCATAATAGAGAAATATCATTGTTATCTGAGATATATACTAGACAAAAAGCATACATGAAAGGGGACGCTGAAAAGACACAAGAAATTACAATCAAAAGGGGGAGTTAGACAAGGTTGTATACTGTCCCCAGTTCTTTTTAACACTTATGTGGATGAAGCATTCAAAGAATTAGAAGATGAAGGGGTTGAGATCAGCAGCAACTTAAACATCCATCATGTCTGCTTGCTGATGACACTGTTATTCTGGCGGAAAATGAAGAAGACTTAAATAGATATTTGAACAAGCTTTCAAATATTGGCAAGAAATATTCTATTGAAATAAATAAGAAAAAAAACCAAAAAGCATGCTAGTTACATCAAAAGGACATAAAACAATCAAAATTAAAATTGGAGATGACAGAATAGAACAAGTCACAAAACTTCAATATCTTGGAGTACTACTGGATGAAAATCTTAATCACGAGACAGATATTAGGTGCAACATAGCCAGAGCCAAGGAATCATTTAGACGATGCAAGAAACTCCTCTCAAGTGATTTAAATCTAGATACTAAAAAAAGACTTCTACAGTCAATGGTTTGGTCTATCTTCAGATATGGCTCAGAATGCTTTAGTCTCACAAAGACTCTAAAGAAGAAAATTACTTCCTTTGAACTTTGGAGCTATAGAAGGATTCTAAAGATTAAGTGAACTGATATGGTACCAAACACTGAAGTACTAAGTAGAATGAAGGTAGGAACCCCCATACTTTTAAAAAAAAAATAATGTGTAGACAATGTCAATTTTTTGGTCATGTGGCCAGAGGATCAGCTGGAAAAGAACTGAGAGAGTGTATAAGCTCAAGTGACAAAAAAATAGGAAGAGGAAGGAGGAAAATCAGGTGGATAGATACAGTTTCAGAGATGACTGGAGAAAAGGGAATAGAAAAGAACTTGAAATTAGCAGAAAACAGATTGGAATGGAGAAAAAATAAAAGATTTCGAATGCAACAACAATGAAACATAATTACCTAAATAAAAGCTTCCAACAACCGAATTGGTTTGGATTGAAAGAAGAAGAGGAAGAGCAGTCTTTCTTTTCGTACCAAATCTGAAATGCTCTAACCCCAAACTTCACAACAGTGATGAACAGTTATTTTTGCTCCATAAGTACCGAGCTGGCCAATAACATAGATCATTCTTCAAATTCTCTTCTATCTGGGGACTAACATGTCAATGATAAATATGGAAAGTATAATTTTAATCTCAAGGCTCCTTGAAAAACTGATTACCGATCAATTGTACTAGTTAATGGGTGAAAATGGATTATTCTCACCTGATCAATCAGGCTTTCTACAACTTTATTCTACTGTAACGTGTCTATTAAAAAGCACCGATGATTGGTACTGAGGATTGGATCTAGGAAAGCTGGTGGGTTTGGTATTCATTGATCTCAAAAAGCCTTTGACACAGTCGACCATAGCATTCTCTTCCAAAAGCTACAACACTATGGTTTTGTCAATGTGAGCTTTCCTGCTTTAAATCATACATGTCCAACAGGAAAAAATTTTGTAGGATAGATGGTACAGACTCAAAGGTCAAATACATAACCATAGGAGCGCCACAGGTATCGTGTCGTGGACCCCTTCTATCCGTCATATGTATCAACGACCTCCCATTAGCAATAACAAATTCGAATACTGCTATGTAAGCTGATGACACTTGTATCTGTTACCAACCACATGAAATCATTCAGTTGAATGAGGCTATCAACAATGACCTCCAAACGCTAGTAAAATAGTTAGACGGAAATAAGCTTTCTTTGAATGTGGCAAAAACTCGCGCAATGGTAATTTCCACCAAGCAAAAGTACTAGGCCTTGCAGGACCAAAACCAAGATCTTCGTGTGAAAATTAAAGGCACGGAGTTTGACACTGTTCTGAATACCAAATATAAAGGCGTAAACATTGATAGTTCTCTTGATTGAAAGGGTCACATTAAGGTTATGTCCGCTAAAGTTTCAAGAGTGATTGGCTTTTTTAAAAAATGTAAGAAATTTCTTTCCCTAAGGTGCGTTGAAAACACTCTACACAGGTATTGTTGAACGACATTTTCGTTACTGCTCCTCCGTTTGGGGCTGTTGCGGGAAAACAGAACTCAACCAGTTACAAAAACTACAATACCGAGCAGAAAGAATTGTGACAAACAGCAGCTGTGGTGATCCTAGCAAGCCTTTGTTCCAAATATTTGGATGGAAAACTATAGAAAAAACTTATTGCTCACGAAACGGAAAAGGTGGTTTTCAAATCTGTCAATGATTTTGGACCCCATTATACGAATAAAATGTTCACTAAAAATTCACATTTTACTGAATGAAGTCTTCGAAACACTGCCACTGATTTAAGGCTTCCTTTGAGAAATCAACTGTGGGACAGAAAAGTTTCTCATACCGAGGTGCCAGGGTGAGGAATGACCTCTCAACTGAGCGTAAAGAATCACGATCTCTATGAGTTTTTAAAATTTTAGTTTTTCCTTCCACAGAACTATATAATTACCCATTTCCTATTCTGTATTCTGATTATCCCGAGTATTTTATTGTTTTATATTGAGGTTTATCTTTTTAAAAGGAGGGCCCCTCAAAAACCGGCTAAACTGAAGGGCAACCATGAAAATGGTACATTAAGTGCAAAAAATTTCGGTGCAAAATATTTCGGTGCAAAATAGTCGGTGGAAAAAATTTCGGTGGGATTTTGACCATTTTGGTGATAAATTTTGGTGGAATTTATAAAAAATTCGGTGTCTCAAGGAAATTTCGGTGTTGTCAACTTAAAAAAAAAAGCTTTGCAATCTGGCTCATTCCTACAGAAACAGAACAAAACTTATATAGTATGTAGTCAATGTTTGGTAGCTAATTTACAGATCTGCAAATGGGTCCTCAGATTCAAGGTCTTCTAACAAAACGTCATCGATGCCTGCGATGCGAAAATCCTTTTTGATTGAATCGGAGCAGTTGTTTCAAATGACCATAAAGGGGAATTTCCTGAGCACTTTGGTTTTTTATCAGCCACGGGGGGAAGTTTGACAATCAGGACGACGACAAAAAGAGAAATCATTTTAATTTTAGACAAATCATGACTATTCCAGCGGTTACATTTTCGGTATGACTAATCCAGTATGATAAATCCGACGTTTCTACTCAGGCTTGAGTCATCCTCAGTAAAGAGAAGAGGGAGAAGGGACATATAAGGAGAAGCACAATACGTGGATAAAAACCCACGTGATGTCAAATCAAAAACAGGAGGAAAAAGTATTGAGTAAAACGTAAAAGAAAGTAAAACGGGGGGAAGTTTATCAAACAGTTGAAGGCCCGAAATACCATGTCTCACCAATTCCCAATTGTGGGCTCGAAATTTTAATAAAGGCAGAGTTCAAAATTGCATCGGACCAGTTGCCATTTATAGAGAGACTCAAAGAAATTATTGAGGAAAATTACCATGTCCCTGGAAATCCTGCTTCAGATGGAGATTAGGACTTGGAACAAATTGGCTTGGGGGGGGGTTAATGATGAAGCTGAGGATGTGAGGATGTGCTGGTAATCGATGGTAAAGGTGGGGATGAAGATGATGATGCTATTGACTACATTCATAGTGATGATGCTGTCGCATCAAAAATGGCTGGTGATGAACAATGACAACATTTAAAAAACAGCAATTTTTCACATTGTCACAATTACAGCAATTCACTTTTATATGGAACTTGTGATGAAAAACGGACACTTTGAAGGACCACTGAAGACATCAATTTTTCTAAGTCTCCAAAAATTTCGGTGCTATAAAAGTTTGGTGGCACAAAAATTCGGTGAGAAACATTTCGGTGCTTTCTTATCACCGAAATTAAATCCCACCGAAATTGTTTGCATTTAATGCATATGAGAACGAAATGAAATGAAAATGAACGAATATTGACTTCATCGGTTACTTTATTAGATCAAAACTCTTGCCCATTGGCCGACTTCAACGTGTCGATAATGCCTTCGACGATGTCAAACTTGAGTACCTGGTTTCAGGATAAAAAACCATAAATATGGTTTGATGGATTCAACTCCACGTGAATCCATAGCATCCTTCTTTGGATCTTTCAAAAACTTTTCTCAAGAAATCATTAATCCTCACTATCTCCAAACACTACATGGATTAAGACGTGGAAGAGCCGAACTCGGCCGAGTTCATCAAATTTTACTTAAGAAAGTTGAGGTCTAATATAATATAAGATGTAGATCGTCATGCCAGAACCTGTAGATTTCTCGTCTAGATAGTCAATTGCTGCTTCTTGGACATCATAGGTTAACAATTGCACCCTTGTTCTCAATTCAATACTTGTTATGGCGAACATCCATAGTTAGTAATAATATCGAAAATCTAACGATTTTGTCATTTAGTTGACACACCACTTCCTCTCAGACGGGTCATACCTAAAGAGGTATTCTTTTTTCAAGCACATACAATCTTCACTAATTCGTTCGGCAATATCCAACGGAGGTTCCTGGTAATGCCCTTGGAATATTAATTTGCATTTAATATTAACAACACAAGACTTTTGGAGCCTTTTTTCAATTACCTTAGAAAAATTGAATGGTTCCTTGTCAACTTCATTTATGAATTTATATCCGTACGCATCAACATCAAATAATGCCTTTTTAAACATTGAGTATGGAATCTCTTTAGCAGGATGCAAACCTTGAAGTAAAAAATGCAATCTTTTATTCCCACTCTTAAGACTGTTAACAATAACCTGTAGTTTTGCTCTTCGAACCAACTCCCATTTCGGAATAGGCATGTCAAGCCTTTGCATTAAACCGTACATTATGTCGTCACAAAAGGCATGGATTAACAGTGATGCTTTTGAATCCAGTGGGGTCTTCTGGAGATTACAAATCACCAATCTTCCCTTGTTTCTAGCAACGTTCCTGGGAATTTCATTTGCTGGACTCACACGCAAACTTGAGCCCATTGCAATACACAAATCTGCCTTTTCAGCATGAAAGTAGGCCCTGGACAAATCCTCCTCTGGCAAATCCTCTCCAAAGTTAATTATAGAGTCTTTCAATCTTCCTTGGCAGTTAGTATCATCGCAAAATCTCCCTGTGAAGTGATCATGAACTTTACAAGCAGTTCGGGTACGGAAATCCCTTAGATATTTTCCACCACATTTCATACAACATTCAAGATTAGTATTACCATGCAACTCACATAATCCATTTGGATCTATACCACTCCTCAAGTGAAGTCCATCAGTATTTTGACTAATTAGCATCTTCAGATTACCACTTTGATATAACTGCACAATCGCCATATGAGTGAGTGATGGAATGGCTCTCAACACTGACTTTGTCTTCTCTTTTCTCGACTTACCACTTATTCCTCTATCCCGCAATTCCCAGACTCCAGGCCCCGTTGGCAAGACAGTGTTCATACCTACATATTGCAGAAAAAATTACGCTGAAAGGATATAAGAAATAATGGAAGAAGAAAAGCTAGCAAGAAACGTTCACTTCTACGAAAGCAAGCTGAAAAAGGCAACTCAAGGTAAAAAGGTAGTTCAAAACAATATATCGATTGTGAGAAGTCTGAACATCAAATGATATCAAGAATCTACAATCCCAATTTAGTTTTTTGGCACTAGCAATGCCAGCTAACTAATATAATAATACTGCGGATTACCGCTTCGAAAATCTGGTATTCCAGTGCTTGTACTAACACCAGCTCCCGTAAAAAATATCATATGGTCACTACTTTTTACCCAATCAGCTAATACATCCAATTTGGCAGACAAACCCGCGGCATCATCAAAGTACTCCTTCTTCTGTAACTCCTCCGAGATTCCAAAGTTTCCTCTTTCTGCCATTGTTCCTATGAAGACATAATCATTTTGAACTTCAACAACATAGAGAACAAGAGAAAAATATACATCATTAAGCTTTGATTTTGACAAAAACTCATGGAAATCTTTCCTTCGACCATAGTCTCAAATTTACTATAACTTGCAATGGGTAGTAAGCGTCATTTGGATAAAAATTACATTGCATTTCTAATCGAGACGTCGACTGTCTACCAATAAAAGTTAGGTGATAAAACCAAATACAATAAATATAGAATTTCATGGTAAAATGTATGAACGAGCGGTTATACGGGAAGCGTAACCTACAATGCCTGCCAAAACTCTCAGATCACTGGATATGATTTACGCTATAGACAAACAACAGCATAACCTCCCTCGTTAAACAATGTTGTATGAAACAAATATGAGCAAACGAACTACAAAAGTGATACGTCTGTAGAAAGCTATGGGTTTTCTCATCGAATCAACATTGTTTAAAGAGGGAAGGGGGCTTATACTTTTATTGTTCTCTTATAATCCCGAATGCGAAGTTGATTAAAGTAGGACGCTAATGCATTGCAAAGTGCCATGATACACAATCGAGTGTAAAGAAGTATTCAGTTCAAAAGAAGAGCAACAAGGTTTATCATTTACCTTGCTGGCCCCTTTCTAAGCTGGCCCTAATGGCGTTCATTTTCCTGAAGCGGCATTAAAAGGGCCGACTTTTTACAATTTTTTATGAAACAGTTGACTTACTTTTGTAGTCCTCCTTTTAGAAATAATGGCAAAATTTTGAGGCCTATTGGCAAGGTGTAGAAAATTCGGGGCCTGCGCCTTCTAACTGTCCCAGTGGTGGATGCTAGCGAGTGACTAGCACGTACAATAACTAAGTCAGTTCAGGAATAAGGAACGGATAAATGTGTTTAGGGAATAGATGTTTTTCTGATAATGCATCCCAATAGGTATAGTTAATGTTGCTTATTTGATATGTTCAGAAAACAATCATTCTGGTAAAAGTTGTTCCGACTCAATCAATATGGTAAAAGTTGTACAATCTGTACCAAAACTGTATGAAAACGTGGAAGGATAGAAACTCGAAGGAGTAAAAGAATAAATACTGGAAGAAGCGGAAACGAAAGGGCCGATGTTCACTCAGGGCTGGCATAAAAAGGACCAATAAGGTACTAGAACTGGGGGCCCAATCATATGAGCTCGGGTTACTGGGCCGGGCCGCCTTGCCGAGGTCTCGGCTTATTTATCGAAGTCTGGTAAAAAGCAACTTGCTATCATATGATGAACGGGCTAGCAGGTGAAAAGGGATCTCCCTTTCTTCAACCGAGATCCGGCAAAGCGGGCTGAGATTCTCTCATGTGATTCCTTCAGCTAAGTTTAGCGGGGCAAAATCTATTGTATTCTACAGCACGATCTCTTGTCCAAACAATAAAAAAATGCGTCTCGTGAGTACATGTCTTGATATGAGAGCTAAAAAAGATATCAAACTGTTCTGGAAAAAGTATACGGCCTGTTTGTATTGATTGAAAATGGCAGAATTACAGAAGATGAAAAGGAAATTAGCCAATATTTTAACGAGTATTTGGCTACCATAACTGACGCCCTGAACACCCCGAGATTCCCTACTCCCCAAATACAACATACTGGGGACATAGTTTGTGATGCTATACACGAACATACCAGTCATCAGAGTGTTCTAAACATCAAAGAGAGGGCCTTTAACGATGAACGCTTTGATTTCTCATCTGCTAACCCAACTCTTGCTTTCAGTGAGATCAACAAGTAGGATCCCTCTAAAAGACAAGTGGTGCTGTACCAACTGATAAACTTAAACTAACAATAAATGCCTGCTTTTGGGAGATTACATATCATATTAACAAAGCTACAAACGCCAATACTTTCCCTGATATTCTTAAACTTGTTGAGGTCGCTCCAATTTTCAAGAAGGATGAAAATTCCACAAAGGAAAATTTCCGTCAAGTAACTGTACTGTCTTCACTCTCCAAGATCCATAAAAAGGTGTTATCGCAACAAATTTACCATTTATGGCTCCTAAATTCTCCAATTTACTTTGTGCACTTCAAGAGAGCCATAGCTACAGCATGCTTTTTAACACTTGATGAGCAGTGCCGAAAAAGTCTTGACAATAGAGGAATAGTTGGAATGGTTCTCATGAACCTCTCAAAAGCTTTTGATTGTATATCTCATGAACTTCTAATAGCAAAGCTTGAAGCATATGGTTTTGGGATTGATACTCTAAGACTTACTTTTAACTACCTAACATCTCGGAAACCGCGAGTCATAGTTAACTCTACGTACAGCTCTTGGCTTGAAATCACATCAGGTGTATCAAAAGAATCAGTTCTAGGTTCTCTAATATTCAACATCTATAAAAACGATCTTACTTTCTTCATAGAGGACTCTTATTTATGCAATTTTGCTGATGATAATGCCAATTTTCCGTCTGATTTCAAACTAGAAGGAGTGATTTCAAGGCTGGAAAATGATATACAATAGACTCTTGTCTGGTTCGAATCTAATATGGTTGCAAACCCATCCAAATTTCAGGTTATGTTCATGGGCTTGGGTAACGACTGCAAACTTTGCATGGGGACAGATAAGATGATCATTACAACAGTCGACAAAGTTAACTACTTGGCGTGATTATTGCTTCTAAGCTGACGTTTGACGAACACGATAAATCTCTCTGCCTTATAGCAAACAGAAATATGAATGCCCTTTCCAGAGTAGCTAAGATAATTGGTCAACCTAAATGCTAATTGCTTTATAATTATTTTGTTATGTCAAACTTCAGGTATTCTCCTCTCATTTGGATATTCTGTGGAAAAACTGCTAATAAGGAAATTAACAGGGTCCATAAACGAGCACTTAGCATCCTATTGAGAGACTATGAAGCTCCTTCTGATGACTTGCTTGTTATAAATGAAGAAAAAACTATTCATTTTCAGAACTTGTAGATGCTCATGATTGAAGTCTATAAATCTCTCAATGATCAAAACCCTTCCTTCTTATGGGAGTTATTTGCAAGGAAAGAAATTAATTACAATTTGAGAATTAAAGACATTCTTACACTTTCCAAGGCATTGACAGCTTTATTCGGCACAAGCTCAAATCATTCAGGGCTAGCATACTTTGGACCAGTACACTTCATGTGACTAAGAGTAGCAATAGTCTTTACTTTATGAGCCGACGTATTTTCTAAAATAACTTTGATTACACAGCAAAACGGAAGGATGCTGAGAAACACCTACGGATTGCTTTTTGTTGACAATACAAACAAAGGGATTATGACGTTTATGTTTGGGGCTTAAAAACAGCGTAGGAAGTAATGGGACTATTTGGAACTTCGAACGGTTACGTAATAGCTTATTTGGTTTTAGTTATGATGTAATGATACTTAAATTAATCGATACTATTAGTATAAATACAGGCACGAACATAGGTTAGGCAGAAGTCTACACATCGAGTGTAGAATTATTTAGGCTCACATAAGCTATAGTAGGCTTGCATTGATATTTTGATTCGCCTCGGAATCATTTGCTGGTAGCAGAGGGTAGTTAGAGACTACAACAGTGAGTTGTTAATCAATATGGGGAAGTCAAAGAAGAAATCGAGAAAGCAGGACAGTGAGCAAGAGGAAGATATGGACCAAAGAACCCACTTGAAAGTGGATGAAAATATCGAAGAATTAAAGCAAGAAAAGATTAAAGCCAAGAGTGCGTTCACCAAGTCACACAACTGTTTAAAGAAATTGATGGATGACGACATGCCAAGCCGTCGAGAAATAAGAGCGTCCATGGAGACAGTATGCACAAAGCAAGAAAAGTTGGTTGACGCATTAATGGAGCTCTACAAAAGCTATAAAATGGTAGGCAATCACGAAAAAATGAAACAGATAACTAAAGAAATGGAAAAGATTGAGAGCGATCTGGACGAATCAAAAGAAGCAGTGGAAGGATACTTAGAGTCAAGAAAAGATGACGCACTCAGTGTAACAACGAATGCCTCAATCAAAAGTTGGCAAATGCAAAATGAACGAGAACAGAAGGAACAAATGATATTGGGACTAGAGAGGGAGCTGGAGCTGGAGGAAATGGAGTACAATGAAATGAAAACAAAGGCTGAGAGGAAATTGCAATTGAAGCGGCAGTCAATCCTAGATGCCAAACAAGATGCTGAGCAAGATCATGAAGAGGATGAACCAAGGCCGAATTTGACGCCTCAAATCGAACGGTATGTAGAAAAAGATAAGAATATCTACTCTTCACAAAGGGAAATTGGCCAAGATATGTGGAAGCAGATGAAAAGAGTGTCAATTCCGGTATTTGCTGGCAACAAGCGAAATTACGAGAATTGGAAGGCTGCATTCTCCGCTTGTATTGACAAGGCACCAGCCACGCCTGAATATAAACTTTTGCAATTGCGTCAACACCTTTCTGGAGAAGCTTTGAAGGTGATTGAAAATCTGGGACATTCAGCACCGGCTTATGAAGCAGCAAAGTCAAGACTGGAAAGGAAATTTGGTGGACAAAGGTGACAAATGGAGCTGTTTGTGAACATAGTTCAACAGGGGGGCCTTGGTCAATTGGTGAAGGGAAAAGACACATCAATTACCTAGAAATGCTAGCCGTTCTGTTTGGATTGAGAACCTTTGCTTCCACAGAACGTAATATTCATGTAAGGGTTATGACAGATAATACTACTACTGTAGCTATTCTCAACCATATGGGAACCAGCCATTCTATGTCATGCAATGACCTTTGTAAGTCAATCTGGGAGTGGTGTATAAAAAGAAGTATATGGCTGTCTGTCGTTCACATTCCAGGAAAAGCAAATATTCGCGCCGATAGCGAGTCTAGGCGCAAATATAGTTCCTCTTCAGAATGGATGATAAATACACAAACACTTCTTTCTTGTTTTGAGCAGCTATCTGTTCAGCCAAATATTGATTTGTTTGCCTCCCGGCTAAACTATCAACTTGATTGTTTTGTATCATTTAAGCCAGACCCATATTCATATGCAATTGATGCATTTACCCTTGACTGGGGCAAATATGATTTCTATATTTTTCCACCCTTTAGTTTGGTATCGAGAGTTCTGAGCAAAATTCAAATGGATCATGCAGAAGGAGTGTGTGTTTTGCCAGATTGGCCAACCCAGCCTTGGTACCCGAAGGCCAAATCACTACTGAAGCTTCCACCCATTATACTGAAGCCAAGCAAATATCTTCTTGTTCTTCCTTCTCATCCAGAGACAATACACCCTCTTCATTCCAAACTTCAGCTCTTGGTTTGCATCTTATCAGCAAAAAACTAGACGCTTTAGACCTCTCCTCGTCAGCCCACCACTTAATATTAGCATCTTGGCGTCCAAGTACGCTTAAGCAATATAAGCCTCATTTAGTGCGTTGGGAAACTTACTGTGTTCAAAACAAACTTCAACCTCTTCACCCCTCGGTTGAGAATGTGGCTGAATTCCTAGCCTATCTGTTTCATTCCGGATTTAGTTATAGTGCTATTAATACTGCAAGATCAGCTCTGTCCAGTTGGTAGTCACCCTCTTATATCTAGAATTATGAAAGGTATTTTTCAGCTTAAGCCTTCCCTGCCAAAGTACACAACTATTTGGGATGTAGGGCAGCTATTAGGATATCTTGAATCTTTACCTTTGTCTGCTGAGCTCTCTCTGAAAGATCTTTCCCTCAAAACTGCTACCTTGCTCTCTATCTTAACTGGTCAAAGGTGTCAAACCCTACATAAGATTGATATCAATTTCATACAAACCCATACTGATATGATACATATATTAATCCCAGAACCTTTAAAAACTACTAGACCCGGATACCATCAAGCGCCACTTCAACTTTTAGCCTATCCGGATAATGAAAACCTCTGCGTCTTTCGTCATCTCAAAGAATACCTTGCGAGAACAGCTCCGCTGAGAAACCTTCATACTTGTCTATTTCTCAGTTTTCAGAAACCGCACTTACCAGTCGGTAAAGATACAGTTGCTAGATGGATTAAAACAACATTGAAAGCTGCTGGAATAAACACGGATGCATTTACTGCACATAGTTGCAGAGCCGCCTCAACTTCTGCCGCGAAAGCCGCTGGGCTAAATTTGTTAGACATTATGCGCAGTGCTGGATGGTCTAATGCTCAGACTTTTGAACGTTTTTACTCATTAAATATTGTTAAGAACAATTTTGGACAATCTGTTTTATCCTATTATAATAAATGAATTTTTACTCAAATATGTTTAATGCTTGCTTACAGTTTATTCTATTGTACAATTCATATACTTCAATTTCATGTTCTTTCCGCTCATGTAATTTGTAATCAATATTGCCTAATGCTTCAATGCTTAACATCACAGTCACATACCTACCTTTAATTGGTTCGTGATCACAGGGCTTTAAAGTCTCATGGGATTCCGTAGTGACGTAGCTGATTGTAGAGAAGAATTTAAAAATTAAACGAGACTTACCTGTAAGTTGACGTTTGATTGTAATTCTTCTCTACCATCAGCAGGAACGGAGGAATCACATGCCCTCCCATTAATACTGACAGCCTATCCCACCCTATATTCCTCCGTCCTGCTGATGATGCTCTATGTCCTGTGATCACTCACGTTAAAGAATGACCAGTAGCGCATGCGCTCGCTTCTCATGTGATTCCTCCGTTCCTGCTGATGGTAGAGAAGAATTACAATCAAACGTCAACTTACAGGTAAGTCTCGTTTAATTTTTAAAGTTTACGGTCAGTTTGCAGACCGATCGACCTCCAGTTTACGGTCAGTTTGTAGTCAGTTTACGGTAAACTTCCGGAATGGCCTAAGAATTTCACTGGATTATTTCTTGCTGGTTTCTCGAATATCAACTACAAACTTCAACACAGAATGTATAAATAAACAGTATAGCATTCGCTTTATATGAATATGTGCTTTCCAACGTGTTTCAATGCGATTTTCAGATCGAACTTTTCCTTTTTAGCATGTCCTACTCCGAGCCGCGTCAACGTTTCTACGGCCTAATCCGAGTACTGTATCAGTTTAGTCGCCCAGCTAATTTTGAAGTAGGCGTTAATATAACTTGATTTTCTCTTCATATATATAGAGAGTACATATGTGGAATGATGGCATTTCAGTTCTGTAGACTTCTGATAACTTTTCGGGGGTAAAAACCTCCTTTGAAAAACGCGTATTTTAGTGCCTTTCAGATCCTATACCGGTTTAGTCGCCCAGCTAATTTTGAAGTAAGCGTTAATATAATTTCATTTTCTCTTCATATATTTAGAGAGTACATATATGTGGAATGATGGCATTTCAGTTTTGTAGAATTCTGATAACATTTTCGGGGGGAAATCCTCCCTTGAAACACGGGTTTTTTGGTGAAAACTAAACCCAGCGGAAATGCACGTCCTAACAATACCGTTGTAAACAGAAAACTGAATTGGCACGTTAACTCAAGTTAAAACTTGTCTAGGAAGGTTTGGAGCATATCCTTTAGTTATAGATATGTGTTTTATCGTAATAATATCATGTTTAGACTAAAACATGTGAGGAGATTTCAGACAAACGATCAGGACTCAGACCCTCCCAACAATACCGTAGTATGAATTTGAAGCGACACGATAATTCGAGTTAAAACCTTTCTCTGAAGTTGCTGCGTGTGTCTTTCAGTTACAGATATGTGTTTCATGGGGAAAATTTCATGGTTAAAAATAGCGTATGTAAGGAAACTTCAGACAACTGATTAGGCTTCAGTTCTCATACCGGTTTAGTTGTCCAGCTGATTTTGAAATGCGCTTTGATATAATTTGATTTTCTCTTCGTATCTTTAGAGATTACATCTATGGGAAGCTGGCATTTCAATTTTGATGAGTTATCACAATTCCTTGTGGGGGCTACCGGGCCTGGAAAACCCTCCCCTGAAACCCTTTCGTCAGGAAAGTATTTGCTACCTCTGTAGGAAGCTTGTATAATGTTAAGGCAGCTATAGATGTTTTAGAGAGTATTTATTGTTCATAAACAATGCTTTTGAAGGGATGGCGGTTACTCATCCAATGTGGGATATGTTTTGAAACGCTTCTAATGAAATATTTGACTCTGAAATTGTCCTAATATCCAATCTTCAAGATTGTAGAGATCACTTGAGTACAAGCTTTTTTTTATAAGGGACCTAGCTTAAGGCCTAGTTCTAAAAGTTCCTTATTTTCGGACCTCTTTTTATTAAATTCTAGTACTGAAAGTTCCTTAATTGTTCCTAAATTTTCACTGCACATAGAGTGCCTGTGCCTGACAATGGCACAGACACTAGAAAAGCATTGAAATTCTCAATTCTACCTTTAATTATGGCTAGAACGCAACCTCAAAAGCACAAAAGCGACAGGAAATAAGTTCTATATATGCAAAAGCATAATTTCAATCAAGAAGTATCATGTCTATTCCATTGAAATCATCCAATGTAATGTAATCTTCACTTGCATCTGAATACAACACTCGGAATTTGAAAATGAAAAGTTCCTTAGGGATTTTTCCTTTACTAGTATCAGTTCTTTAAGTATTTCGGCCTTCTACATTTAAGTTCCTTATAAAGTGGTTCCTTATAAAAAAGCGTGTAGTTTCGTTTTATATCCCCACCATGGGAATATCGTACGCTGCAGACCGCTCTCTCCTAGGAATTTCTGCTAACTAGTAGAACTATCAACATATTTTGGATGAAGAAGTTTGAAGAAAATTATGAGCAAGCCACTAGCAGAATATACGGTATAGAGGGCCACTCCCACACTGTTTTCTGGGATGAACTTTGTAGGCCAAGAATGGATTAAATGAGCGAGGGTAAACATTTTCGTAAAGACTACAAAATATCATAGCGTTTTTCCTGTAACGCGAACTGTACGCAACTTGTTAAAAAACTTAGAGCAACTACAAAGTACACTGTGTGATGTTGTGTCGCTAAAAAGGCTTTTTTAGACGAAACTCTTGAAAACAAACAGCGTAAATCATGCACTGGTAGTAGTATTTATGCAGGTAGCACACTTTCTTCTTGCCCTGATTAATTCGTGTTGTCTCTATACCTATATTGAGACTTTCTACAGAAATCGCTTGAGTGACAAATCTCTATCTAAAGTGGATATGGAAATGCCTAGTTTTCACTGTAATACGCGTTGTTCAAAGGAGAGCCCCCCCCCCCCGAAAAGTTGTCACAATTTGTCAAAAATGAAATGCCAGCTGCCCACAGATGAATTCTCTAAAAACATGACGAAAAATCCCAGTTATTTCAATGCCTACTTTTAAATTAGATTCGCAACTTAGCCAGTGTAGGGATTGAGTCCTGATCATTTGTCTGAAATCTCCTCACATGAGTTAGTTTAAACATGATATTTTTACGATATACATATCTATAACTAAAGGATATGTTCCAAGCCTTCCTAGACAAGTTTTAACTCGAGTTAGCGTGTCAATTCAGTTTTCTGTTTACACCGGTATTGTTAGGATGTGCATTTCCGTTGGGTTTAGTTTTCACCGAAATACGCGTTTTTCAAAGGAAGGTTCCCCCATGAAAAGTTATCAGATTTCCTCAAATCTGAAATGCCAGCTTCCCACACATGTACTCTCTAAGGATATAAGGAGAAAGTCATTTTATATTAAGGTATTCTTTAAAATTAGCTGGGCGACTAAACCGGGATAGGATAGGAGGAGCGGTAAAAACCGCGTTTTTCACAGGAGGGTTTCCCCCCCGAAATTTTATCCGAAGTCTACAAAACTGAAATGCCATCATTCCACATATGTAGTCTCTAAATATATGAAGAGAAAATGAAATTATATTAACGCTTACTTCAAAATTAGCTGGGCGACTAAACCGGTATAGGATCTGAGAGGCACTAAAATACGCGTTTTTCAAAGGAGGTTTCTCCCCCCGACATGTTATCAGAAATCTATAAAACTGAAATGCCATCATTCCATATATGTAGTCTCTAAATATATGAAGAGAAAATCAAGTTATATTAACGCCTACTTCAAAATTAGCTGGCGACTAAACCGGTATAAGATCTGAGGAGTGGTAAAATACGCGTTTTTCCAAGGAGGATGTCCCCCGAAAAAGTTATCAGAATTCTACAAAACTGAAATGCCATCATTCCACATATGTACTCACTATATATATGAAGAGAAAATCAAGTTATATTAACGCCTACTTCAAAATTAGCTGGCGACTAAACCGGTATAAGATCTGAGGAGTGGTAAAATACGCGTTTCTCCAAG
Source organism: Mastigias papua (assembly GCA_964019165.1). NCBI lineage: Eukaryota > Metazoa > Cnidaria > Scyphozoa > Rhizostomeae > Mastigiidae > Mastigias > Mastigias papua. Next base: position 5,516,662 of record OZ025272.1, read on the forward strand.
GAGGATTTCCCCCCGAAAAAGTTATCAGAATTTTAAAAAAAACTGAAATGCCATCATTCCACATATGTACTCTATATATATATGAAGAGAAAATCAAATTATATTAACGCGTACTTCAAAATTAGTTGGGCGACTAAACTGAAACAGTACTCGGATTAGGCCGTAGAAACGTTGACGCTGCTCGGAGTAAGACATACGAAAAAAGAAAATTTCGACCTTAAAATCGCATTGAAACACGTTAAAAAGCACATATTCATATAAAGCGAAGGTTCTACTTCTGATTTATATAATCTGTGTTGAAATTTGCAGTTGACATTCGACCAACCAGCAATACTTAGTCAAGTAAAAGTCTTAGACCATTCCGGAAGTTTACCGTAAACTGACTGCAATCTGACCGTAAACTGGAGGTCGATCGGTAACCTATCTTTACACACAAGAGGGAGAATGTCCACCGCTGGCCATGGTGGATTGCCGCCGCAGTCTCTATTTAACATTTATTTTGTACATCATTACATACATATATACATCGTTAACTAATCCAAATCGAATACCATTAAAATAAATAAAAAGGTTTAGAATACGTTTGGCTCCTTGTGAGGAAAGAAGATACTCGTCTCTTCTACAAGAAAGCCACTTTCTTGTCCGAGACTCAATTTTCTTAACGTTTCTCTAAAATGAAGCTGAGGTTTTCTTTAAGATTTGAGATTTTCTTAACTTCTGTTAAAGCAACATGGCTTAGAGAAGCTACTATCATTTGCTATAAAATGTTTTATCTTTGCTCACCAAGATTATCATCGAGAAGTTTCGATCTTTGTAAAGGAGCTTGCAAAGAATGATCTAATATCGATTTCTGGCACGTAAAAAAGGTGAATTTTGGAACTTGGGCCTCGTGATTTTGTAGCAGTAGTCGAAACTCATAGAGAATACTTCTATTTGCTACTCGTTGAGAACTATCTCAGAATGACCAGTTATATTATCAAGCATAAATATATACAGAAGGTATTACGTAATTAGAGTGTTCAACAAGACGGGGGTACTCCTACATTTCCCCCTCCCTATAATCTGATAGCGTCCCAGGGTATTTTGTCATAAAATTGTCTGGGTCGCCTCACTCTTTCAGGATATTGTCTAGGAGGCGTTGCATTGTCTGAGTCTGAATCCTCTGTATCTGACTCAAGGTCAGGTGTCGCATCACTGCTTGCACTATTTTCTTCATCTTCAGACGAACTACGTGTCATTGCATCCGAGTCATGGACTTCCCCGAATTGCTTGGCGCCTTTATCAGATTCATTTCTCTCTGTATCAAATACAATTTCATCATTCCAAAATTTCTCAATAAGATAAAATCAGATATAATACGAAGAAAAACAACTATGTTTCTAATTTTGCAAGACATGTTTCGGATTCATCATCCATCTTCAGTTGCTAAATCTGAATTGAAATCATTAGAACACATATAAGTATATACATTCGATAAAAGAACGAAAAACCGTTATGAAGAAAAAACACGAAAGAGGAGTTAGAAACTTAATGAGATATCAAAGTGCTGAACCTGTTTATTTAAAATGGGCTTCTCCCATGAAATGTGCAAAGCCTCTTTGATTTTAAGTTGATGATAGGTACTTGCTGTATCTATAACCGTGAAACAATTGTCACTGCAAGATTCCCTACATTTATCAGAACCCCTAAGATGTTTAAAGATGTTGGAGTTTTTGTCAGTATGTAAATGCTCACGCACTCGAGTGGACAAATGTCGGCTTGTCTCGCCAACGTAAACGGAATCACATCCCGCACAATTAAACTTATAAACCACATTGGAGCGGAGCGTTTTGGGCACAGAATCTTTAACATCGATTAAGTTTTTAATTTTAAAAGAAGAAAATACCAGTTTTATTTTTAGATCTTTACAATATCGTTTAACTAAAGTTTGTAGCTTACGCTTGGTGAAATTAGACCAGGGTAGATATGGTAACTTGAAATAAAGAGTGCAAAGACCAATAGGGGATGTAGAAACAGCAGAAAGAGCAGTAGACTTATTAATGTTATCAAGATACCCTTTTACTACTTTTTGTATTAGTCCGTCAGGAAATTGATTCTTTCTGAGTATGTTAGAGAGCTTCTTAACATCCTCATTGAAACCCAGAAGAGTGTTATTAATTTTATAAGCTCTATCCAGCAGTGTTTGGATAAGGCCAAGCTTATACGAAAAGGAGGTAAAACTGAAAAAATCAGTAAGCAAGCCAGTAAAAGTCTTTTTACGATATATCGAGGTTATGAGATTAGAAGGATCCTTATTGTTGATGAAGACATCCAGAAAGGCCAAAGTATTATTACTTTCTTTTTCCATGGTGAACGTAATGTTATCATGTTGTGAATTAAGAAAGTCAAAGAAGAGAGACGCATCATGCTCATTGTTGAAAAGACAGAAAGTGTCATCAACATATCTACGGTAGAAATGGATAGAAGGACCTTTGTATTTACTAAGCCAAGAATGCTCATGATGCCCTAAGAAAAGATTAGCTAAGACAGGAGCAAGTGGAGATCCCATAGCAACTCCATCTATTTGGTCAAACACTTTACCATCGAAAAGAAAATGAGTTTGAGCAGTGGCAATTGAGAACAGTTTAACAAGATCAACCTTAGAAAGTTTGAGATTAGTGTTTTCATCCGTAATATAAGAAACAGCAAGATCTATACACTCCTTAAGGGGTATATTAGTGAACAGACTCTTCACATCAAAGGAAACCATATACTTATTAGATATATCAATAGTGTTGAGTTCCTGTACAAAAGAAAAAGAATCAGAAATAGTATATGTATTAGGTATGTGCGGCTGAAGAAGATTGCAAAGATATTTGGCCAATTGATAGTTGTAAGTGCGAATGGAGGAAACAATAGGTCTAAACGGTGGTACTACATTAGGAGATGTAATTTTATGCATTTTGGGTAGACCATATATGCGTGCTGGCTGCGAACCTGTAGGATAAATTTGGCTGTAGATATCGTTATCAATCTTGCCATTCTTTTTAAGATTACGCAGAAAACGTTGCAATTTACCCTCTCTGCAAATAGTGGGATCATTAGTTAGTTCTTTAAATTTATTAGAATCACTCACTATGTCAAGAATACCTTTATTATAATCAGACCTATTTAATACAACCACACCATTACCTTTATCAGGTTTAAGTAAAACAATTTCCTTATTTCTACGAAGTTGATTTAAAGTTTTATGGGTTTTAATATCCTTTTGTGAAGGTCTAAACGAACTAACATATGTTTGTGCCAAGTGCGAAAGATCAGCTTTTAATTTACCTACATTATTCTTATCCATCAAGCGGCTATTCATAGACTGATATATTGATTCAAAACATGCAAAAACATCGGTTTTCTTTATGTAAGGGGGGAAAATAGAGTGTGTTAAGCCAAATCTAAGCGCTTCATTTTCATCGAAAGTTAATATATGCGACGAAATGTTGGTTACGGTTTCTTTGGAGTCAAATGGCAGGATACAGTTCTTGGTTAACATTCTAAGCTTCTTCTGATGATTTTGTAGAGTGTGGTGCACTTCACGATTGACATTTTTGAGCAATGCTTTATGGAAAATGAAATAGTCAATACCAGTTAATTCATGTTTGATCTTATTCTCTAACCTGTCCTTCTCATTTTGCAGCCTCCGTCTTTCTTTACATCTCTTTGAGATTGCACTCTTTAAAAGACGTTTTCTGATGCCAATAACGTCAAATTTGCTGACATTAGGCAATTGAAAACAAATGAACTTGGGGAAAACATTGAATCTTTGACAGCTTTTGAGGAATGAGATATCCAAGTCCGCTTTTCGTGTTTTTGTAGAGATCTTCTCTAATTTCCGAAGTTGAGACAGTTCCAGCCTTCCATTATATTTGCTTGAGATATCGTAAATTATCTTTCCAAAATTTCTCAATAAGATAAAATCAGATATAATACGAAGAAAAACAACTATGTTTCTAATTTTGCAAGACATGTTTCGGATTCATCATCCATCTTCAGTTGCTAAATCTGAATTGAAATCATTAGAACACATATAAGTATATACATTCGATAAAAGAACGAAAAACCGTTATGAAGAAAAAACACGAAAGAGGAGTTAGAAACTTAATGAGATATCAAAGTGCTGAACCTGTTTATTTAAAATGGGCTTCTCCCATGAAATGTGCAAAGCCTCTTTGATTTTAAGTTGATGATAGGTACTTGCTGTATCTATAACCGTGAAACAATTGTCACTGCAAGATTCCCTACATTTATCAGAACCCCTAAGATGTTTAAAGATGTTGGAGTTTTTGTCAGTATGTAAATGCTCACGCACTCGAGTGGACAAATGTCGACAAATGTCGACAGTATGTTTATCATATCTAGCGAATTTGGTGCCAAAAGCAAAGAAAGATAGAAAGGATCATTGGTTCTTTCAAGAAATTGAACAGTAGATAACAGGTGATTAGCAAAGGGCAGTACCAGTTAGAAAGTTAAAGACTACGATTTCTTTTCATGGCTTTACACAGAGAAGGAACCACGTCGCAGGTAAGTAATTAATTATGGACGATATGTGTAGCTCTGTGTCGCAAAACAATATCAATACCGCCTATGAATTACAAATCATAGGGACAGAGAACCAAAAGATGCCAAAAATCTACCTGCTGTTTAAGGGGCATTGTTTAGATATTGTCGATGACGGCTACAGTCACTGGCATTAGGTATGGTTGTAACTGAGAGAATGTCTTATTTGGAAGGTTCAAATGAGACATTAGAAGAAGCATTCCAAATGCGAAACTTTGATGATTTTTCATGTAGCGAGGGTAGTTTCAATGGAAGTTTATTTTTTTCAATAGATTAATTTCATCATTATCTTCATTCGTACCCGACTTAAACGGTATCAATCTGTCATGATGCACAATTTTCTTTGCCGATGTAGTTGGGTTGTAGATTTCAAAGTTTACTCCATTAGGCAGTTTTCTTAATACAGTCCATGGACCACTATATCTTGGCGCTAACTTACGAATTTCCCCAGTCTTGTAGTACTTTACTTTCAACAATACTTTCTCCCCCTCTTGATGATTTATAAACCGAAGATTCTTGTTGTATTGGGCTTGCATATTCAATTTGCTAAGTTGTAAATTATGAAAAACTATATCAAAAACATCTTTTAAAGTTAATTGACGCTCCTGAGCATAAGGCATTGGAGTATTAGAGTCATCTGCAGAGGGTTCATTGTCACAAAACAAGACGTCAATTGGTAACCGAGCGGACCGACCAAAGACCACATAGTACCGACTACATTTCGTTGCTTTACTTTCACTTGTGTTTAAAGCAAATGTAACTGGCCGATCTTAAAATGTCCTTAACATTACGAATGTTACGTTCTGCAAAGCCATTGCCTTGCGAATGGTACGCAGAAGAACGACGCTTTTCAATACCCAATACGTTACATACTTCTCTAATAGTATCACCATCAACGTTAGATTCTTGATCACTGAGTACGCAATAAGGTGTTCCATGAATGTAGATCCAATGTGATAACAAAGCCTCAACAATAACAGAAGTTGTCTGGTCTTTCAGTGGTACAGTAGTAATATATTTCGAGAATATGTCTCCAATAAGTAGAAAATACTGGAAGCCATGATGATCTTTAGGCATAAATGCAATATCAAGCGAAGTGAAATGCATTGGTGCATCTGGAACTGCCATGGGAACAAGAGGTGCTTTGGGAGGACGTGAAGGGCATTTCGTTTTCTGACAGATTGAACATTGTGATACAAAAGTGCGGACAAATCCGAACACATTAGGCCAAAAGAAACGATCTTTTAAAATCTCATAAGTTTTATCTGTTCCCAAATGAGTAGTGTTATGAATTTTACTAACCGCGAATGTTCTCATCGACGCTGGCACAAGGGGTCTGCCTGATTTCGTAAGGAGATCATTTTCTATTCTCAGTTGATGTTTTACGCGTTTTAATCTACCCTCAATAATGTTTTCTCCGTTTTGTATCCGTTTCATTGTTCCACTTTTCACAGGATCAGTACCCTGTTCTTGTTTTAGCTGTTCGACAAAATCAGACTTATCAAGCATCGTAGCGTATATTTTGTCCTCAAAAGATGATTGTGGTTGCTGTCCATTTGCAGCCTGGTTACGCGACAACATATCAGCTTTAACATTTTCCTTACCCGGTATATACTCTACTGTGTAATGATATTCTTCCAATTCCGCAATCCATCGACCAAATTTTCCCCGAGGATCCTTTTGTTTTCGAAGGTAAACTAATGGATTATGGTCCGATCGTAGTACAAACTCGGCACCAATTAAATATATGTGTCAATATTGCACAGCAAGTACTAACGCAAAGGCCTCCTTCGTAATAGGCGCCCAATTGCGTTGTGAACGGGTAAATGACGTTGAAAAGTAGGCAACTGGATGTAAGGCATTATCTGCACCTTTTTGAGACAGAACTCCACCTGCGGCATAGTCACTAGCGTCAACCTCCACGACGAACGGTTCATTGAGCTTTGGGAAAGGTAGAACCGGCTTACACCAGGGGCGGATCCAGCAAATTTTCTGACATTCTCAAAGTTTTAAAATATAAAACCACACCCACAGACCACACCCTAACAATTACCATAGCCTTGACAACTATGACAGAAACGTCAAGGACTACACGTTTCTTTTTTTATTAGAAACATGTCTATTAGAAACATGAGGCTCAAATTAGCCAAAAATTAAGAAACATTTAAGAAACATGGGCAGGCTGAGCTTGGAAAGTACATTTGAAAAAACAGTTGTGGTAAGAAATTTTTATTGGGTAGAAGTCTATTATGCAATTCCTGGTTATTTGGAGTGTTTGATGTTGGATTTAGAGTGGAGACTGGCAGGACTTGGTAATTTGGTAGGCCCTCTGGCTGCACTAGGTTGTCATCGGTTTTTGCAATTAAAAGCTTCAAGAATTTCAAGAAACATCCAGGCTGAAAGCAGAAAGTTTGTTTCTTATTAAAAAACGTGTATTCAATAGCAATTTACTTCCAGAATCAAAACTAACCTCTACCTCAACAAAACCTATCGCTGGGAAGTTTCGTTTTGACAGGGCATTACTGCCCTACCATGTAAGCTGGAGCCCCAAGCCAAGGAATTACCAACGTTCCTGAATTCCAATTCTGCTAATTATCCCAGAGAAGAATTTCTTAACATAAAGAAATAATTGACAGCAACAATGCCAACAGTTGTCTGAAGCAACTGTGTCTCTACTTCGCCGGGCATTCGAAACAAAGTGCCACAAACCACCCAGTGATTCTGTTTGAACAAGTGTCTCTATATCAAAGATGAACTATTATCAGCCTCTGCTGCGACAAGAATTTTAAGAAATACGTAAGAAACATTTAAGGCTGGATTTGACAAAATATTAAGAAACATCCAGGCTGAAGGGGGAAGTTTGCATCCTATACAAAAAAGCGTAAATTTCTTATTGAATAATCAAGTAGAAAAGGAAAATAGTCTTGAACAAAGATATATTCCATATGAGCTGCCAAAAGCAAGATATTTGTGACATTGTGCATGGGAGAGAAATTTCAACGGAAAAACACTCATCAATTTGCGTACAATCCCTACAGCGTTTACAAACATAAGTTTTACCGTGTAAGCGGAAGTGATGATGAGTCTTCGTTATTTCTGTCCAGTGGGCAGTGCCAACATGCCAACATATGCCAACATTTTCACAATAGACTGAGGGAGCCTTACCATCTAGAAGGGAGGCCAGATTGCAGGGATGTCAGTACGGGGGTTTGTTGGTGCTATAGCCTCCCTAGCCCCCCTAGCACTACCACTACACTACCACCATATTGTAAGCCAACCGCTAGAAGAATTTCTTGGGGGTGTCAAGTCTCATGCTGCCGAGTTGAGAATGTGGATTCAAATGTTATAAAGTTGCTTAGGCCTAACTTCTTTTTAAGTACAGTAGGGAACTTTCTTAGGTGTTAGCTCATTGATGGAGGCTGATCTATCACGCACTAAGATATCTGTGCCCTTGAGAGGCACTTAGGCTTGGGGTTTGCCATCAGAAAAATTTTTTAAAATCATTCTTTCTAGATCGTCTGAAAATGTCCTTTTACGAAGAAGAAACAAACTTTAATTCAAATTCCACGCATAATCTGGAACATAAAAATGTCCATGACATTGGATTTTGGAGGGCCTTTTAACTTGCATAAATTAAATTGCTTGAGGTTTTGGCTGATTTGATAGTGGCGTGCGGGAGGTTGCTCTAAAGTAAAATAGCGGGAGACTCCCGCAATCTGCGGGAGTATTGGCATGTATGGCAGTGGGGACTTGATAGTATTTCTAACACACAACCTGGTCTGGCCTTAACCCTTCGCTCCGCAACCCTTTGTCCCTGAAGAACATATTCGTACAACTGTGTTTATTCTCAATGTCAACTGACATCGGCCAGATTCGTGTTTAACCAGCAATCAAGTAAACAATAATTACATATGCTGAATACAGACTGCTGTGAACGACTATTAAACAGTCAAAAAGTAAAGATAACCAGGAAAAAGATATAATGCTGGGGGCAGTTTCTCCTTTATCCACATTGACTCAATGGACCGGGAATAGAGATTTTGCCTGCATGTCTGCGACAAAGCATGAGTATCCACTATTACCTGTGATCAAGCCATCCTGTGACAACACTTACCTAGAGAACGCTGCTTACTAGAGCTACATTCCATTATAATTTGTTCAACATCTCCATTCATCAATAGCTGCTTGGCTTCTTCTGAAAATTGCATTATTTCAGATCGATGGCTAACGAAAGATAGTTTTCTCCTGCACTGAGCTACTTCATCCAACAGACAACTCAGATGGATAGGTACACGGTAAATTCCAAACAGTCATGTATACCCACCCCCTGAATCCTCTACATTCTCAATGAACTTTCTCCTCAGGACTCGCAAGGAATTAGTTTTAACATCGTCCAGGCCTACCTTATATAAAAAGAGTACCTTGAAAATGCCGTTGCTATGTATTTTGGACCTCGTCTACCCACCGCAGATCTACCTTCTCAAGTGAACAAAAATCAGTACTGTTTCGATGCGCACGCAGTAAGAAAATTGCGTAGCACATTCTCAAGATGCGAAGGAACTTCTCAAATTGGCATGGAAACTACATGTAAACTTTCGCAACTGCCTAGATACCTTTCAGGATTATTGACACTTATCAAGCGATTTTATTACTTAATCACTATTGCTAGGCTACCACTTCTCAGAGGTATACCAAGTGTGCAGCAAATATCAGTGGGTACGGGGGTTGGCAAGCCTGAGAAATGAGACTCGATTTGAGTTGACGGGTTGGTACAGTTCGAAAATCTGGACGCTAAAAAATCTGACCTTCTCATCTGAGAACGTTGAGAATGTGTCGATCCGCCCCTGGCTTACACAGTAAATATTGTTTTATATTCTGAAAAGCTGAGTCACTAAAAGAGTCCCACACATATGGCACATTGTCACCCGTAAGGTTGTGCTGAATTGGGCCTACCCATTTTCGCATAAAAGCCCCAAGGCAATGAACTGGGGATGACCAGGGAAATTGGGGCACTTGGACAGTCATGTGTGATTCTAGGACATTCGTTACAAATATGGACCATTAGGACAGTCAAAGAACTTTCCAAACGTGGGTGAAGGACATATGAGAGCGCAGCAAGTCTCAGTGATGCATAATGGAACGATGACATTTTGACCGATAGGTGTAAATACGCAACTGGTAGCCATTTGTTGTAGTAATTTGTAGTACGCTTTATCTTGCATGGAGCAATAGGCGATCCCCCTTAGATAGGTTATTTAAGCAGCTAGCACGCCTATTGTTCACTTCTTCCAAAAATCTATCGAAGTCATAACATGTGTGCAATTTCCTACCTAAGTTCGGTGTCCGTAGGCAAGGCCTACACGGCAGGCTAGGAATTTGTTTTCTCGAATTCACCCGGTAGGGGTTCTTTGTAGATCCACGATTCAAGATTCCCTTTCATAGCTTTGAGGACTGTATAATATTCCATTAACAATAAAGTATATCTAAATAACAAATTAAAAAGTGTAATATAACGAAACAACAAACAACGATAGCACTGTAAAGTGTCCGAAGATAATAGTCAATAGGTCCACATTCTCAGCAACGTACGCATATCCAAAGCCATGTATGTACAATAAATACAGAAAGAGTTCACCTGGATGTTTGTGGCGTCGATAAAGAGCTTCTTTAAGTCGATAAAGAGCGAATCATTCAAATATGAAGAGTTTCATGTCAAAATTTGCGAGTTATTCTGAGAGTTCAGCGACGATTCTCCATATTGTCAAAAATACGCCCATCCATCGGTTACTTCTTGTCGAATCATGGTCATGCGATTAACTGCCAACTGGTACACGCAGTTGGCTCTCAGCAGCAGTAAAAAACAAAAACAAAGAAAACGCCAAAGGAAATAATTTAAAGTAACTAAAACATTGTGGGTCACAATTTCGTACACTCCCCCCTTGACCAGTCAGAACCCTTTAGTCTATATGTTCATTTTCGAACTGGTCAATAACCTTGAATGATTCCTCTGCAATGGCTGCTGCCTTGCGTTTCGGTCGTACTTGCTTCTCCTCGTCTCTTGAGGTGGTTTCTGAATCTGCAACTCTGTTTTCAGATTGAACCTCCAACGGATAGAGTTTCTGAATCGGTCTATCAATTGTGGTCCCGCTTGTTTGCAACAATCTTGCCCCTCGCACAACGTTGTCCTCTCCTATAATGAGGTTCTGAATTTTTCCCAATTTCCAAAAGATGCGGTTCTTCAGCCCTTCGCCTTCAATCAAAACAATATCTCCTTCATTAACCTTTATTGGGTTTCTACTGGGCTTTACTATTCGGTGTTGCTCGCGTAGATTAACTAAGTATTCCGATTTCCAGCGCCTTCGATAGCGATTCAACAATTTTCCTAGAAATAAAGCGCGACGACGCAACTTAATGTCACTCTGGTTGCAATCTTCTTCATTATCTCTGCTTGGTATTCGAAACTGCAGAGTTCTTCTTCCTGTAAGAAGGTGTGATGGCGTGAGAGGTTCTTCCAAACCTTCTGGGTAAAGGTAGGTCAGTGGACGGGAATTTAACACACACTCTATTTCAATTAATACCGTCTGCAATTCTTCCACTGAAAGTGATGCCTTTCCGATGCATTTTCTGAGGCAAAACTTGGTGCTTTTGATCAATCTTTCATAGAAGCCACCCCACCAAGGTGCCTTGGCTAAGTTGAATACCCATTTCACTCCCTTTTGTGCAAGATAGACTTGTGTGTCTGAAGACCTTAAAATTCCCTTCAATGTTTTCGAAAATGCTGTAAAGGTTTTCGCGTTGTCTGTGACAATGACTTCGGGCATTCCACGGCGACCAATAAATCTTTTAAAGCAAAGAAGAAACGACTCAACATTGAGATGAGATACAAGTTCGAGGTGCACTGCTCGAGAGATACCGCAAGTAAAAAGAGCTACATACATCTTCTGGCTGGTACCAGACGAATTCTTTACATATAGAGGCCCTGCAAAGTCAATCCCGACCGTTGTAAAGGGATGCTTATCTTCCACTCGAAATCCTGGTAGCTGACTTTGCTGTGGCATTCCATACGACAATCCTTGTAATTTTTTGCATAACTTGCATTTATAAATCGTCTTCTTTACAAGCTGTCTACCCTTGATCACCCAAAATCTGGTTCTCAGTTCTTGTAAAGTCTGATTTGTTCCATTATGCAAGACGTTTTTGTGACATTCCCATATGATCAGTGATGTTATATGGTGTTCTCTAGGAAGAAGTATTGGATGTCTTGTTTCAAAAGTTAGGCATGAGTTCTTAAGGCGTCCTTGGCAACGAATAATTTTATCTTTATCAATAAATGTATCAAGGTGTTTCTCTACACTGCTTGATTTCTTCTTGTCTATTTGCGTCTGCATATCTCGGATCCAAACTATTTCTGCTTCATCTAATTCTTCTGCTGTCAGCTCCTTTGTATTTATACATCTGTCTTTACAGTTCTTAACGAATCGCAGGACATAAGCAGTTACCCTCAAGAGTTTCATATAACTGCTGAATCTGGTAGCATCAAGTATCTTAGATATGTTCATTTGCGTTCCAGTTTCGATCAATAGCGTCATGTTCGAGCTTCCCTTGCATGTTGATCTCACTTCCTTTAAGCAATCTTCAGGGAGATCGGTCATGTGTCTTTCTGGCCATTCGTTTTCATTACCCCTCAGCCATTCTGGTCCTTTGAACCAGCGAGAATTTTCTGAAAGTTTTACTGGATTGCTGCTTCGAGTCGCAATATCAGCTGGATTTTCAAGTCCTGGACAATGATTCCATTTTTCTTTCGGTACGAGACTTCTGATCTCTTGTACTCGATTTTCAACAAACGTTTTCCATTCCTTGTCCTCCCCCTTTATCCAGTACATTGCCGTGATTGAGTCTGTAAAGCATCTGACTACAGTAGTTTTACAGAGTGGAGTTAGCATAGTCTGAACTGAGCTGATAAGTCTTGCAAGAATGAGAGCAGATAACAACTCTAGCCGAGGAATGGTTGGTTTTTTCAGTGGCGCAACTCTTGTCTTAGAAATTACTAGATTGACATCTGTCTTTCCCTTCACGGTAATTTTTGCATACACACAGGCAGCGTAGGCTTCTTCTGAGCTATCGCAAAACCCTACGAGTTCAATGGATAATGGCTTCATCTTGACCTCTCTGAAGTAGAATCTTGGGAAGGAAATTTCAGGAGCTTTCATTAAAAATTCAATCAATCTCTCCCATGTAGCTTTCAACTCATCTGGTAAGATTTCATCCCATCCAATCTTTCTGCCGAACAATCTTTGCAAAAACACTTTCAGCATTATGGTAACAGGAGAAATCATGCCTAATGGATCATAGATCTTTGCTGTAAGACTCAAGACATTACGCTTAGTAACTGTCCTTCCATTTGATGTTTCTGCTAATTGGCGCAAATTGAATGTTATTCTGTCCCTTTCAACGTCCCATTTCATACCAAGAATTTTTAAATCATCAGTGTCAGTGTCATGACTATTCGGTATGGCCGTCTTCGCAAATGATTGGTCATCTTCAGAAATCACTGAAGATACCTTAGCTTGTGATTTGGATTCTCTTCCATTTATATAGGATGTGACTTCTTGAGAGTTTGAAATCCATTTTCTAAGATTAAAGCCACCTTTCTTCATTATTTCCTTTGATGATTCGTACAAATTGATCACTTCTTTTATAGTGAAGCCACCTGTATTCATGTCATCTGCATAGAGACTGTTCAAGATTTTGGTGCACACTTCAGGATTTTCTACCATGAATTGTTCTATGTGTCGTTTCAAGGTAGCATTCAGTAAGAAAGGGCTGCATGACACTCCAAAAACTACTCTCTTAAATCTATAGATTATTTCTTGAGGTGACAATGAATTTATATTGTCCACCCATAAGAATCTCAAGGCATCTCTGTCACCTTGCCAAATCGCAATCATCAGGAATGCTTTCTCTATATCTGCACTTAATGCAATTGGATATAACCTGAAACGAGTCAAAATTTCACTGACTGTTTTCAACAAGCAAGGTCCTGTATAGAGACATTTGTTCAGTGAAGTTCCCTCACTATCCTTGGCCGAAGCATCATACACGATCCGAACCTTTGTGGTACTTTTATCTTTGCGAATTACAGGATGATGAGGTAAATATGTTGTATGTTGTCTTTCCAACTATTGCATCGCTACTGGATGCTACTCTCTCAATAATTCCTCGATCTTCCTGTTCTCTAATAATTGAGTCATACTCCTGAAGAAGAGTAGGATCTCTGCACAGCCTGTCGAATGTACCCTTTAAGCGCTTTCTGCATAATTGGTAGTTGTCTGGGAGCATTGGGTGATATGGCTTACATGGGAGTTTGACTTTGTATCTACCCGATTCAAACGATATTTCATCTTCAAACAACTCGTACACTGTGGTTTCAAGCTTCTGAATTCCAATAGATTCAAGCTCCCAAAACTTAGAAACTTGTGCTTCAAGAGAAGTTTCTTCTATCTCTGACATAGATTCAAGTCTCAGTACATGAGTTTCCGCAATGTTTACATGGGTTGATTCCACGGTTGAACCATTATCAACTGGACCTGATAATATCCAGCCCAGTATTGATTCCATAGCAATTGGACCTTCGTATGCCTTTATGCATTTGCCAGACAAAAATTGCCAATAGAAATTTGCTCCTACTAAAATTTCGCAATTTAATTCTTCATTCATTTTGGCGGGATAGTCAGCTAGCCCTAGGCCAGCCAGATGAGGATATTGATTGACAGCAATGTTAATAGCTTGCTCTGATAACGGTGCACACAAAACGGGCACAACGTACGCGCGAACATAAACGCTAAGATCATTATAAGGACTTCTAACGCAGAATTGTACAACTTCACACGTTTGAAGAGTACCTGTTTCATCTCCAAAAACCTTGATTGCAATAGTTTCTTGGCCAACGATTGGAAGCTGAAGGGTTTCTTTAAGCTTAGCAGAAATATAGGAATGCTTGCTTCCAGTATCAAATATTAAGCGAGCGATTTCGGATCTCTGTGGGTCGGCTGGCGGAGAAATGAAGCCCTTTGCGGTTTGCAAGAGAATGGATGTCTTAGTATTTATGTGCATAGTCATAGTTGATTCAGGTAAGGATAGGTTGCCTTGCTTTTGAATAGGAGTAAAATTGCTTTGATTGGCTCTTGATCTACTACCTTGATTTGCAGTATGTGCGGTAAACTCATTGTCGTTCGCTGTATTGGGGCGAACATCAGATGCAGGTTTTGAATATTCGCAAATGGCTGTATGATGTCTTTGCTTACAAATGAAGCAATATATATTGCTTTTACAGTCTACAGAACGGTGCCATTTTCTAAGGCAAACGAAGCACCTCCCTTGCTTAGATAGCATTTGCTTTCGTCGGATCGAATCTGTCACTATGTTGCATTTTGCTGAGAGGTGATGGTTCTTGCAAAAGCTGCATGTGACTTTGGTGTCATTACTCAAAAATGATGCTGTTGTGGGTAGGTTATTCTTGTTCTGTCTACCATCTACAACGCTTTTGGAATGAGAATTTATATGTGCACATTGCTCTCTTGCTTCAAGTTCCTTTTTAATTATGTCCAGAATCTTATTTAGCTCCCATTCCTCATTTCTGATTTCTTTGGTAACGGCTAACCGTATTTGCTCTGGCAATTTCCCCATTATCATTGGGTTGAGAAAAGGTCCATATTGTTTCAAATCGTACCCTAGTGTCTCTAGGCTTCTTACGTTAGTATCGATCTTATCAACAAGGTTTCTAAGGCCTTTGACATCTTTATCAGAATGTACAGTTTGGAGATTCGTTAGGGCTTCGATATGTGCATTCACAACAATCTGCTTTTGGGCAAATCTTTCCTTGAGAAGCTTCACAGCGACGGTGTAATTCGCGTCCGTAGTTTGAATGCCTGAAATTGCTGCCGCAGCTCTCCCCTCTAAGAGTGTTCTCAAATGTCTAAATTTATTTACGGGAGGGATGTTCTGATTCCCATCAACAACCCCAAATGCACCCCAGAATTCTTGCCACCGTTTTGGGTCGCCTGCGTATCTTGGGAGATAGAGCTTAGGGAGATACGATTCTACATTTGATATCGTAGCCACTGGTTGGCTTGTTTGTGATGCAACAACTTGTTGTTGAACTACAGGTGCTACTGAAATTTTTGCTTCTAACTGAGTTAAGCGTGACTGAATTTCTGCTCGCCAATCTTCTGACTCTACGGCCTCGTTCTCGATTTCCTCCGGATTTATCAATAAGAAAATCTCTTCATCAATCGCCTTTAAAACTGTTAACTTATCCCGTAAGATCGCGCATAATCGTTCGACTTGAGCCTTAGGGGGGTTTGCTTTTTTAACAACTGTATCACATTCTGTAAATATCTTTTTGGCATGCGAGCGATAGCCACCCCGTACTTTTTTCTTCTTGGATGCCATAGATACTACAGGGACTGACAGGTCAATAGGGGGTTCGGGGCTATTGCTTCCCTCTCTAGAAATTTCGTTATAAATCAAAACAAATAATACCACAAAGTATTCAAAAGAATAATAAATCAAACATTAAAACATTAAATCCGGCTCCGAAGTGTAACATGTGTGCAATTTCCTACCTAAGTTCGGTGTCCGTAGGCAAGGCCTACACGGCAGGTTAGGAATTTGTTTTCTCGAATTCACCCGGTAGGGGTTCTTTGTAGATCCACGATTCAAGATTCCCTTTCATAGCTTTGAGGACTGTATAATGTTCCATTAACAATAAAGTATATCTAAATAACAAATTAAAAAGTGTAATATAACGAAACAACAAACAACGATAGCACTGTAAAGTGTCCGAAGATAATAGTCAATAGGTCCACATTCTCAGCAACGTACGCATATCCAAAGCCATGTATGTACAATAAATACAGAAAGAGTTCACCTGGATGTTTGTGGCGTCGATAAAGAGCTTCTTTAAGTCGATAAAGAGCGAATCATTCAAATATGAAGAGTTTCATGTCAAAATTTGCGAGTTATTCTGAGAGTTCAGCGACGATTCTCCATATTGTCAAAAATACGCCCATCCATCGGTTACTTCTTGTCGAATCATGGTCATGCGATTAACTGCCAACTGGTACACGCAGTTGGCTCTCAGCAGCAGTAAAAAACAAAAACAAAGAAAACGCCAAAGGAAATAATTTAAAGTAACTAAAACATTGGGGGTCACAATTTCGTACAACATGCTCTAGTGCGTGTGTGAGTGTGAGACGTGCTCTAGTTTGTAGAGTGACCGTCACTCTTTGGTACAGTTTGTGTATCGGAAGAAAGGGCAAGCCGGTGCAGCAAAGACAAGAATAGAGAACAAGACCGTGCTGAGAAAGCTATTGTATAATCGTGAGTTCCTTTTCTATTTGCGTAAGGCGCCCAAGTTAGTCGAGTATAGCTGAGATCCAGTTGGGATCATCATAATTATCATAACGAACTCTACTACAGTTCGCAAGGAAGCTGTTCAGTGGACACAATAAGAAAGCGCTTTTATGAAGCCTTTTTGAATGAACTTCTTTATGTTGTATTGCTAGTTTAGATTAGAGATTTATATTAGATACCCCGATCGTGTCCACTGTTATTGGTGTATAGATAGGCAGTTAGTGTACACACCCTATCCAAAGTATTGATAGTATTTTAGTGTTTTGCTAGTAAAGGTAGCGGGTTTGCATCTACCTTTAGCTATCCATCCCTAATAGTCGTACGTCCCAAATTAAGTAAGGTTTTAGACATCCATTCTTATCGTTGTTTAATGTAGTTTTCATTCATCTTTGTTAAAAAAAATTCGTTGTTGAGACAATCATTTGAACCTTAAGTACTGTAATCTAGCGTCATCTCTTGTGTTTTACCAACATTGTTGGTGTAAGGATAGGTACGAATCCGGCACCTAGGATAAGGTTTTTAGTATACAGTCCTCTATTTAGCCTATTGGTTCACTGTGTTAGGGAAGATTCCCAACAAGGTG
Source organism: Mastigias papua (assembly GCA_964019165.1). Taxonomy (NCBI): domain Eukaryota; kingdom Metazoa; phylum Cnidaria; class Scyphozoa; order Rhizostomeae; family Mastigiidae; genus Mastigias; species Mastigias papua. Next base: position 5,534,249 of record OZ025272.1, read on the forward strand.
ATTCAATGGTTGGCTAATGGCTGCAAAATCTTTGATAAACGCTCTATAAAACCCAGCCATTCCTAGAAATCTTCGTAATTCTTGTTTAGAACTTGGTCGTGGTAAGTCGTTAATAGCATCGTAATTTCGACTTAGATCGGCAATCCCGTGACTTATGTCCCATTTTTCCACATGAAAGACATTGTAATGTCTTTGAGCATTTTGTGTGGATTTTTGTGCCATATGTAGTGTTTTACTATTCATTGCTGATATTGGCCTAGGTGAACGAAGGGCTTCCGTGTTTGCAAAGGTGTTTAATGCTGCTTTAAATTCAGTGAGAGTCTTGCAGTTATCTAAATGAGTATGTACAATAACAAACGGTTTATAGGATTCTGGTAGGCCTTTTAGAATCATGGCAATGATAAGGTTGTCCGTAATTTGTTCACCAGCCGCTCTTAGCCCTGTTGCTGATCGTTCCGCCCTGATCATATAATCTGTGACGTCTTCTTCCGTGATCATTGTAAGTGTCCTAAGTATTTCGTACAAAGTTAAAATTCGAGGCTTTTCTGTACTACTCTTAAGTGCCTAATTGCCGTCCCCCCGCTAATTAATTTTTGAAAATTTTTCCAACCCCCCCGCTCTTATTAGGACCCTCGGCAATTATTTTTAACATAGTAAGAACGGAAAACGCTACAAAGATGCATCTTCAAAGGCGGAGACATTTCTAAGCATAGCGCGATGTCAGTCAGTTTGACGTGTTCTGAAACCATTTAGTACATATGATAGCCCATGCGATGCAACTATTCTAATAAATGATGGAAGACAACAATGAGTCAAGCAGAAGAAACGTTGCTCGTTAGCTGGAGAAGTATACATTGGCAGAGAAGCAAAAGCTTGGGGAATGCGTTGAAATGTTTAAAAAAGAATACGATGCTCAAGTAGAATGTATGAAGGGAAAGATTCGCTACGATGCCAAAGGCAAAAAGTATACACCACGGGATAATGGGAATTTATGTTACACTGTCATAGCTAAATAATTGTTCTATTGATATTGTTCAAACTGATTTTCCATTATTGGTTACATGTAGCGGATGCCAGCGCTATGCCCGCTGTTGCATCATGCGGCCATACATCCGCTTATATTGTTAAGTGCGTGTACTTGTATCATTTTAGTTTAGTTTTTATGTTCAAATGAAACAAGCTGCACGTTCAAGTTTTTGTGTCTTCTTCGCCTAATTACTGCTTCGAACCAGAACACGCCACAAATTGGTGATAGAGGTACGTACTGCTCTAATGGCCACGAGTATTCTCCCGGATCGTTTTACTGACGGCGATTTTTCCTGTTGGCTACGCCATTTTAAGCGTTGCGCTCTCGCGAACAACTGGAATGAAGCTACTAAGTTGCTCAAACTCCCCGCTTTTCTTCAGGGGCCGGCTGCCAGCTACTATGATGCCCTCGCCGACGATGCACGCGACACTTACCACAATTTGGTTGCCAGTCTCACCAAGAGTTTTTCACCGGCTGTGAATCGTGAGCATTTTTATTCTGACTTTGAACAGCAAATTTTGCACCCGACCGAAGACCCTTCATTGTATCTTTGGCGTTTAAAGGAAATTCTGCGCAACGCTGAACCTGATCTGTCCCAGGAAGCTTCTGAGGTCCTACTTCGTCGTAAATTTCTGAAAGGGTTGCCTGCTAGTCTTCGTCTAAAGCTGTTAGAGTCTGAGCCCACCCCTGATTTGCCCAAGATGCTCTCATTTGCTCAACGCTTTCGTGGCCTTGAGGCTTTACCGTGTACATCTCCGAATCCTTCCTGCGCCGCTGTGAATACGCCCTTCCCATCTGATGAGTCATCTCCCGTCACATCCTATCCACCGTCCACACCACAACAACCTCAAATTGCTGCTGAACAACAACAACGTCTGCGAAACCTTGAGCGCCTTGTTTCCAAAATGGTGGAGGAACAGCGCCAATTTATTGCTGCCGTGTCTCCTTCCACTGCAGACCACTTGCCACAGGGACTGTTGTTTTATCGGTCACGATGTGGGTCACATTGCGAAGGATTGTGCTGCTCGCCGTGTGATCATGCAATGTACTCTCTGCCATGGCTGGGGACATTCATCTCTTCATTGTGCAAACAATTCGTCTTCTAATAATAGTCGTAAGTTCCCTTCTTTAAACTTTCAAGAGGTGCCTCGCTAAATGGCTGGAGCGACGAGCAGCCCTCCTTATTTTTTGTTGGAATTGCCACTGATTTTGACGTTGTTCCCCGCCAGCCCCTGTTTTTCTGGGAATTTGCAGGTGGTGTCCGTCCAGTTACCTGCTCTTGTTGACACAGGATCCATGCGTTCTATTTTAAGCATGGATGTCTATCAACAAATTTTGGACCGTTCTCGACCCCAGGGTCAATTTGATTCTTTCAGTGACAATTCCAACAAGTGTATTTCAGTAACTGGCCAGCCCTTGACAACCAAGGGCTCCGTTAAGATCCAAATTATGTTTCCTGCTAGCGATCATTTGTATCATATCGACTTTTTAGTTTGTGGCAATATGTCAAAATCTTTAAATTGCATCTTAGGTTGAGATTTTCTTGTTGCTCATCGATTACAGTTGTCATTATTAGTTAGGGGACCGTTATATGCTTGTTGGGCCTCATGGAAGTACTCCCCTTGTCCTTTTATCTTTGCCACACAAGGGATTGTCTCCTTCTGATGTAGTCTCAGCTTCCATGGCTCATTTAACCCCTGATCAGAATCTACCAATGTTTGCCCAGTCATCAGCTCAAGGCCCTGTTAAGGTGACTCTCTCCTCAACAGTATTCATCCCTAGTAGGTCTGAATGTGTTGTCCAGTGCAAGGTCCCGCCCAGTTGCAGTAATAGACTTGGAATGGTTAGCCAGAAAAATGCAGAATCACAGTTTTATTTAGCATATTCAGTTAGTGTAGCCACTAACCGTCATGTTTTTGTAAAGATTATGAATCCATTTCAGAAGACTGTTGAGTTACATGTAGGCCAAAGCATAGCTGAGTTTTTCCCCATTAGTGAACTCCCTACATTCCCACACAACTGCAACACAACTGTTGACATATGTACAACTTTAGATAGTACACAGGACATTTTGGATGGGACACTTGAAGACTTAACTGCTGTAAACATGACCAGGACCAGATCCTTCAAACATTGCTGTCTTTTTCAGATGTTTTTCATGATAGTTTAGGCCATACTACTGTTACTTCCCACAAAATAGAAACTGGCAATACACCTCCCATTCGACAACGTCCTCGCCGCCTCCAATATCACTATAGGGCTGAAGTCAATGCACAGCACCAGCCCCTGGTCTTCCCCAGTGGTTCTTGTAAAAAAAACATGGGTCATTTCGTTTCTGTATTGACTGTAGGAAGTTAAATGCTGTCACAACTGCTGATGCACATCCACTCCCCAGAGTTGATGACATCCTTGAAGCATTAAATGGCAACACTACTTTGGCCATAATAGCAGTTTCTCACACTCATTTTCCTGAAGCTAAAATTCATATATTATTTTGCGTTTTGACCCCCTTTAAAAGCACAAGGAGTAAAATTCTGCATAGTGGCCCCCCTAAAAAGCATAATGAAACGGAAAAAAACTTGATTTTTTGCGTTGGTACCCCCTTTAAAAGCACAATGATATGAAGAACCATCTGAATCAATATTATGATTTCCAAAATTAGCAATAGACTCCTCGGCATGGCGAGTATTTGGATGGCTTGCGAAGCAAGACGTTCAAAGACTCGTCACGGGGATGGAGGAGTCGTAATTGCGCAAAAGGGCAGCCTTGGCGGGAAGAGCTAGCGAAGCTAGCGATGGGCTGCCCCCTTAAATAATGGATGATAATATGAAAAGAGATGGTGATTACATATAGTTAAAATATCAAATAGCTTCACCAGGGGGTATAAAAGCATGGATCACAAAACAAAGCTTGTCTGAATAAGCGGAAATACCTTTTCTTCCAAGCACAATTAACACACATTCTTCGCCACAGCTGTGGCGTGACGTCATCATTTAACTAAAGGCATTACATTTTCATTTAGACAGGACTGAAACTTGTCTGAATAAAGTATGTATCTACTTTTTTACCCAAAATAATCAGTTAAATTTTTTATTAGCTCTTGTTTTTTATTATTGATCTGCTCTAAAGCATCCTCTTTTGATTTTTTACCGTATCTAGCCATCGTTTTATATCGCTTGCCATTGATGACAGAATCAAAGAATAGATGTTTGTTATTTTCATCATCCTTAATTGTCAATTTCCTTTCAAGTTTTGCTATCCTTTCTCTTAATTGGTCTTCATTTTCTATTACAACTTCATATTCTAACTTTTTGTTTTTTTAATGGATTACATTTAATATTTAATAAACTTTTACCATATTTTTCAGCATATTCTTCAATGTATCCATTTTCAACCCTTTCAAGACTTTTTTTATCATTACTTGGTGCATGAACGATCAATTCTATTTTTGGTGATTTGTCTTTATTCATAAATACTTGATTTTTTTTATTAGATAAATGCCACGTTAGACGTGTTTGTAGTTCCTCACATGTTGACCCTACATATACCTGTTTATCACTGAAAACTACCTTATAAATCTTTCCATTTGAATATAAACTATAGCATTTGTTAATTCTAATACTGGTGGTCTACGAGTGAAATATATATTATTCAATTCTTTATTGTTCATATTAATGTATTCTAATTTTGTTGTTCTACTTAATGATGTGTATAATTGTTTTTTGTCCATTCGGTTTACGTCATGAATGTCATATGGTTCGTTAATATCACAACCTTGATATTTATATACAGTCACACAGAAACTTGGAATAAAACACTCTGAAAACTCATTTAATTCAAACCATTCGTTATTTACCCTAAACCTATTATATGATATATCCTCTATTACAAATTCCATCGTATTGAATATTTCCTTATCTTTCATATTTTGTGTTGCTAATACAGGCATACCCTTACAAATTTGATATGTTTCCTTCTTTTTGTCATATTTAAAATCTACAGTTATGTATTTCTTGTTTTTTGTAAACTCTTTACAACATTCTGTATTTACCTTTATCCTTGTTGAATTTAAATAACATATATTTTTATACAGTTTTTTGTTGATTGGTTGGAAGTAGGTAGATATTTTACCATATTTCAATAACTTTTTTAGCATTTCATGTGTTTGTTTGTCATATCTACATGATTTCTCAATGTATTCTAGAGTTTGTCTTTCAGGACACATTTCATTAACAGTTTTTGATTCTAAATAATTATGATGTATCTGACTGCCAGCCTCTACTGGTTCACATTGATTAGGATTTCCAAACATGTAAATAATGTTGTTGTGTGTTGTAAAGGTTTTATAAATAAGTGTTATCCATTTATTTGGTATCATACTAAATTCTTCAATAAATATAGTTTTATCCTTAAGACTTTTAATGTTTGTATCTATACTTGTACCACTGAGTTCGCAAAAATAAGAATCAAATGTATAACATATCTTGTTTGCATTATCAAAACCCATTTTTACCAATCTTTTCTTTACATTCTCTACGGCTTTGTTTGTAAATGAAAAAACAATTGGATCTTTTGATTCAATAGCCATTTTACATAGTTTCGTTGTTTTACCAGAACCCGCTTGTCCATTAAATATACCCCCTTTTCCACATTCTATTTTATAACTTTCAATATCCAGATTTTCTCTATAATGTTTTTCAAAATATTTTAATTCACTATCTGTGACATATGCCTTGCCAATTTTTTTAGTACTGAACTTAACATCATTTTTATTCTTAAACGTTATTTTTGGATTTGTTATAAATATACCATCTGTATTATAACCATATAATATACTATTATCCCCATGACATGGTTCGATTAGTTGTAGACACTTTAATGTAGCTTCTGATACAATGAATCTGTTGATACTCGTATTGTCAGAAAATATACGCCTACAATATTGTTCTTTTACTAGATATAATTTGTCGTAATGATTTATTGTAACGTTTCTATTATCCGCCATTGCTCTCGTCCAGCGACACATTGCCGTGTCATAATCTGTACAAGTAAAACCTTTATTGGTTCTATCATATTTTCTTCCTAACTCACCAATAAAACTGTTAGCTAGCCTCTTAGCTTCACTCTCTTGAAATTCATCAAAAATATATTTTATAAAACCTTTAAATGTATCTGGCTTTAATGCCCTTAGTTACTATTTTATACTTTATTTGTGATGTTGGCATGTTCAATGTGTCTACAAGATATGATATTAAATTAACAGAATAAAATCCCGCCTCTATTTTTATTGGTGTGCCATAATTGTTAAGAACAGTTTCATTTATATAGAATTCTCCACATTGTTTTAGATCATTTTCACATTAAAATGGTTCAATAACATCATGAATTGAATAAATTGGTATTGGTGACACATTGTTTAGTAGAATGTTTGGATATGATTTTGAAATATCAATACTTATAATATCATCTGGTATTTCTTCTGCAGTACACCATTGCAATGCTCTTGGATAATAATCATCTAACATTTGCCTTGTGTTAACATTATATGATGATTGTGGTAAAAAACCATACATCTGTCTGAACAATGTTGATGCTATAGATGTGAATGTTTGGTTTGTCCATTTAAAGTCATGAGTTTTATATATATTAAACAGTTTATTACATAATGTTTTTCTCTTATCATAATCATCATTAAGAAGATACATGTTTTTCTTATGATCTATGAATCCATCTAATATTCCATTATTACTCCAATGTAAAAATTCAATGTATAAATTCGATATATTCATATATATTTCCATCATTTGTGGCATCTTCACTCCTTCGGGTAAGATAATAATATTATTTTCTTTATCAATATTATGTAAATCTTCTAGTTTTTTCATTTTATATATATTTTCATGACGTCTAGATCATTTTAGATCAGACATGTATTTTAGTAAATGAACACTTTGGCTCGCTTTTGATGCGGTTAATTTTAGTTTTTCATTGGTAATTGGAAAACAATGACGATCCTTAACAATATATACTAATGATACATTTGTACTAGGAGTTGTATGTGATATAAACTTTCTATATTTACAGTCATATGCATGTATTGATACATTGTGATGACAATTTTTAACCCAATTAATTAATTCTTCGGTATTTATCATAGGTGGATCATATACATAGCTATATATTTCACTCTTCAATTTATCATAATCATATGTTTTAAAACCTCTTTTGCCCTTGACCTGATCCCAAACATAATCAACTACACATGTATTTTTACCATGAGATTTTATTGATTTTTGCTTACATAATAGATAGGATTGAAGTTTTAATTTTCCCATTCTGTGATTTATAAAGTTTTGACTATTATATGTTATAATCTTACATCCAATTTTATCTATAACTTGAGCCGGTAAAACTGTGAAATCGTTATATAATAACGTATAAAGCATAAATTTGTACATATCGTTTTTGCTCAATTTAGGCATATCCATCATAAATGGACCATATGTTTTTTTTTCAATTGTTTCATTTACTTTATCTAGATCAAATTTATGTGATACATCCTTAATATCAGCATATAGTAAAATCGATACTTTCTTCCGTTCCCCTTCCATACTATCAAGTCTTTTACCAAATAGTTTCAGGAATGAAGAAGCCTTCTTTCTTACAGTATTAGATCGTCTTGCCTCCTCTATTCTAAATTTTTGTAATGACACTTCTCTTTTAGGGTATTCAATAATATTTTCACCATCATCACTATCGTCGTCCTCCTCTACTTTATTTAAAGCATTGTATTTTTCTGTAATATTTTTATTTGTATTATAAATTTTTGTATTCGTTTTATAAACTTTTCTCATGGTTTTTTCAAAAGGATCATTAACAACATCGTCAGTAAATAGGTCATCATTAAATAAATCATCATGATTAAAACCCTTTTCAGGCTTTGTAGATTTAGCCTTTTCTTTTTGTAGCATTTTATTGATCTGAGATTAAAGTTTCTTCAGTTCATCTTTATTCATTAATGATAGATTATATTGATTCATATATAATATAACTATATATTTTATTTTTTAAATAGGTTTTATCTGCGCTTAAATTCAAGTGATCTAAAACATAAATCCTTTGAACTATAAAAAAGTTAAGATTTAATTTGTTTAAGCCATTCAATAATATCTAAATTTCCATTTTTCGAATTCGTTTTAATACATATTTACAAACACTAAATTTTATTGGTTTATTTGTTTCAATACCTATTTGATATAACCACTTAGCAACAACTAAATTACCATTACCACAACTGTCTTTAAATGCTTCGTCATTCATTGCATGAATATTAATAGGACTATTAGTTTCAATACTTATTTGATATAACCATTTAGCAACATCTATATGATTATTATATAAACTATACCTAAATGCTTGTTCTTCATAAAATTCACCCTCTAAATCATCATCATCATCATCATCACTATCATAATTATAATAATAAATATGAATATCAATAGGATTATTATATTTATTGCCTATTTCATATAACCACTTAGCGACATCTAAATGTCCATTTTTGCAGCTCATTCTAAAAGCACAATATTTATTAGCATTAATATTAATAAGATTACCCCTTATATTACTTATATGAAATAACCACTTAGCAATCTCTAATCTACCATTTTTACAAATATCTATAAATATGGATTCATTATTAATATGAATATTAACAAAATAGTTAAATAAAAGTCAATCTGCAACGTTTTTATGTCCATTTATACAACTCAGTCTAAATGCCTTTTCATTATCTGCATGTATATCAATAGGATCACCCCATCGATTTATATTTTGCGTTAATTTTATAACATTATCTAAATCACCATTTATACAATATTTTAAGAATTCTTCTCTATACATACCTTTATAATATATAATAATTTTAAATAAATTTATATTCTGCGTTTAATCTCACTTTTAATAGTTTAAGATTAGAACCAATAAGATGAAGCCAACAAGCAACATCTTCATGTTCATGGCTACGACATAAATAAAAACCTTTGTTAATAATATCAATTTCAAATGGCTTATTAGTGTCAATACCTAATTGATATAGCCACTTAGCAACATCTAAATGACCATGACCATAACTTTGTATAAATGCCTCCCCGTAATTATTATTAATATTAATAGGACTTTTATTTTCAATACTAATATTACATAACCATTTAGCAACATCTAGATGTCCAAACATACAAACCAACATAAACAATGAATCATCACCATCATGGATATCAATTCCACTATGATAGAGTAATTTAGCCTCATCAAGTTTTCCACATACACATAATCGACGAAATTCTTTCATATTTCATATACCATTACTATATATAAAATATTTTTAAATGATTTTATATGCGTTCTATATAATCGACTAAATTCTTTCATATTTTTTATACCATTACTATTTATAAAATATATTTATACGTGTGTTATCCAACAGTTTCGCATATTCTTTTACAATTTTCTCAAAATTATACCTTCTTACTAAATAATCATCAACGATGATAGTTTTCATCGATAAACCTTCAATTGTATCCAATATGTCTTTTGTATTTGTTATATCAACCTTAAACTTTATTTTATCTGAAACATAATCGATGTCATTTTTATATGATTCCATTTTATATATATACTATTACTATATATAAAATATTTTTAAATGGGTTTCTCTGCGTTTAAATTAACCCACTTAATATGGATTGTAAATTATTAGTTGTGCAAATGGTGTTCTACAATACGAACATCTCATAAATAGCTTTAGTAAACACCCTTCACAATAGTAATGATTAAATTTACATGGGTTTACAATATTTTGTTTTATTTTATTATAACATATCATGCATTCTATACCTTTATTCATCCATTTAAACTAATGGCTTGTTGTCCGGAAAGTGATTTTTAAACTTTTTAAATATATTTAATATACTAGAGTCATATTTATATTCAATTTGATAAATCCGTACATCCTCCTTATTTACCATTTTATATAATATAACTATATAAAATAATTTTTAAATGATTTTATATGCGTTTAAACTTATACACTGATTCTTAATATGGTTATATCTGAGTTGAAAATTCCAATTTCATCAATTTAAGTACAATTTTCAACAAATGTGAATTTATTTCTCTTAAATTATCTTCAATATCTGAGTTGGATTTATCCATTTCTATCATCATTATATTTACAAGTTTCATTAATTTGTTATTAAATTGCTTCTCAAACTCTAGACTGTTTAAAATAGATAAATCCACATTTTTCAATAAATCTTCAACTTTCATAAATCTGTTATTATTTTCTTTTGAATTCTCTTTAAACTCTTGACCATTTGAAATAGACTCAACATTTTGACTATCTGAAATAGATTCAGCGTCATTTTTATATGATTTTATTAAACTATTTCCCATATTTTATATATCCTATATTTACTGTATATAAAATAAATTTTTAAATGGTTATACCTGCGTTTAAACTTATACATGAAATTTTATTAACAATAATAGTATATTCATATTTTTCATCATTTCTTTTACATTTAACAAAAATATAATCTTTTCCTCTTTTAAATCATAACCCTCTATCTTATCTGAATTAAATCTTTCAGATAATCTGTTAATAATATATCTTCCAACAAATCTGCAAATAATATTCTTCAATTAAAAATTAAAACCCCCATATTCTTCGTTAAATCTATTATAAAGTTCCCAATTAAATTTCCTATGAATCTTTCGACTATCTGAATTATATTCATCCGTAATTTTAATTTTATATAAAATATTAACCAAATCTGATTTAATCTCCATGTTCAATACATTCTTATCTGAACCATCAATATCTTCCATGTATATATACTATATCTATATAAAATATTTTTAAATGATTTAACTACGTTTAAACTTGTTCACTATCCTTGTATTCTAGCAAGTTTTTATCCATCTCATTAATTTTTTCCTTTATTAGTATTGAATTTTTATACATTTTATCATTAACAAAGTTTTTTTATGCTTTCTTGTCCGTTCATGAAGTGGTTATTATTACATAATTATTACAAACATAACAATACCATTCTTTATTCAACATATAATTCGTTTTATGAGCCTGTCTTTCCTCGCCATTAAATACTCTTGGTCTTCCACGACTTTTCTTAATTTGATTCTCCATATATAATATCTATATATATTATTTTAAAGTGTATTTTATGGTGCGTTTAAACATGTCTGATATATAGTCTAAAATAATTCATTGATAAAATTAATAATAACATTATCAGAATCTTTACATCTATACCTTTTAAACTTTTCAATATCAAAATAAATATTAATAACCTTTCCTATTTGATATATCCACCTAGCTGTTTCAAATTTTTTATCATCACAACATCTTTCAAATATTTTTATAAAATCAACATGTACATATAAAGGTTGGTTGGTTACGATGCTATAATAATATACTTTTTTAGCTAATTCTATATCATTATAAATACATATATTATCAAAACGTCTTGCAATATGTTCTAAATTAAATATAATATTATTATCAACTGCTAATTCAAATAACCAATATCTACTTTTGAATCAGTTGGATAACAACTACTATTAATTACACTCTTAAAATTAGTATGAATATCAATTGGTTTTCCTATTTCATTGCCTAATTGATATAACCACTTAGCAATCTCTAAATGACCATTACTACAACTCAACCAAAATGCCTGATCATTTTTTTCATTAATATTAATAGGACTATTAGTTTCATTACTTAATTGATATAACCACTTAGCAACCTTTAAATGACCATTTTTACAACTCGTTATAAATACATTTTCATTTTCACAATGAATATTAATAGGACTATTAGTTTCATTACTTAATTGATATATCCACTTAGCAAACTCTAAATGACCATTTCTACAACTCGTTATAAATTCATTTTCACAATGAATATTAATAGGACTATTAGTTTCATTACTTAATTGATATAACCACTTAGCAACCTCTAAATGACCATTTCTATAACTCCGTTTAAATATATATTCAATATAATTATGAATGTTAAACATACATTTATTCTCAATACCTAATTTATATAACCACTTAGCAACTTCTAAATGACCATTTATACAACTCATTTTAAATGCAATATCATTATTATTATGAATATTAATAGGAATACCAGAATCAATTCTCTGTTGATAAATATTTTTAGCGCTTTCTAAATCACCATTTATACACCATTTAATGAACATTTTATCATAGATAGGTTCAGGTTTTGGTTTTGGTTCTGGTTTTGGTTTTGGTTCTGGTTCTGATACTGGTTCAGAGTCAGAGTTAGAGTCAGGGTCATAGTTAGGTTCATTTTTAGCTAATATCCTTTTAAACATTCTTCTTAACCCTTCATTTTCTTTGTCGTCTTTCATATGATCAATAAGTATTTTAAGACCACTACAATCCATATATACCATTACTATGTATTTTATTTTAAATAAGTTTTTTTATCTGCGTTTTAACTCAGTCATCATAATATTTATCCTTGTAGGTCCTTAAATGGTACCCAAGTGTTAAATTCATCACTATACCCCTTCCATTTAACTAAAGCTTGCTTCTTTTTATAATCCCTTCGAATGACTTTTTCAATACGGAATACATCCTGCTTGGCTTTTAATAATTCAGGTTCATAAAAACTACCTTGTATTTCTTCACCTATAAGATCCTTAATTTTATATGTAATTGGATTAGTATATTGTATTTTATCAATTGTAAACAATTCTTCTGTCCAATTTGGTTTATATCCTTTATCAAATATATTTCGTTTATATTTAGATATTCGAACCTGTTCACCTACTTTAAATTTCGGTTTAGATGTTACTTGCACCATATCACCATAAATATTAAAATAAACAGTTCCTTCGTTCTTTTTATCAGATGCTTCTATAGGTGTCATTTTTATTGAGCTATGTTTTGTATTATTATATTCTTTCAATAGTTTTGATAACAGATCTAAATACTGTGTGTCACCTTGAGCTGTGAACTGCTTCCACATCTTGGCTTTGATTGTTCTATTCCATCTTCAACCACAGAGGATTTCTCCTCATTCTCTGTCGAATACAACTTTATGTTGTGTTTATTTAATAGGTCTTTCATATGTTTATTATAGAACTCTTTACCGTTATCAGTCCATAAATACTCGGGTATTCTACCTTCCTTAAATATTGTTTGAAAAGACATCATTACAGTTTCACCTTTTTTATCTTTCAAAGGAACAATCCAACCATATTTTGAGAATACATCAATAATCATTAGAAGATATTTATATCCTTTATTCCATTTACTAAACTGTTGCATATCAACTAGATCAGCTGCCCAAATCTCATCAATATGATTTACAATTATACGCCGCCGAGTAAAATTACGTTTTATGGGTGTATGTAACTCGTCAGCTAGTTTTTCTTGCCAGTTACTCGACGGCTTTTTCTGTTTTTTGACTTTATTCCCATTCCTAGTTTTTGTTTTGCATTAATTAGAAAACGAGCAGTCTGACCCCATTTTGGCATTTCTCCATATGGAATCTGATCAAGAGATTTAACCATTTGTCTATCACAGTCCCCCTTATTTTACCCAATGAATAACATACATCATGATGTGCTGCTATTTCATCTACTTTGTTATATGGTTTTACATACCATTTAGTTATTTTACCATTTTTATCATACTCCAATTGGTTTTTGTTATGGACAGAGACACTAATGACGTAACCTTAATCTGCTATGTAAATAGACTGAGTATGCGTACGGGTCATTCCCCTCTATTCCAAAGTAGTTACCAGAACTTACGGGACTAACGTGGTAGCATCTAATTGCGACATATGACGTAATTGATTTTCGTTAGCCTTCTAGAATTCTCTATTGAATGTATATAAATACGGTAGCGTTCTAGATGATAATTGATTGTTGAATATGAGCAGTACGGACATAGTGTTTCTTATATAGTGTAGCCGAGCCTGTGAATATATTTAAATAGCTAATAAAACTATTTGTTTGATTTGTGTGTTTTACCTAAAGACACAACAGTTTTCAAGAGGATTGTATGACCCCATATATTTATATCCACTTGGAGTGAAACCTTTTTTTGGTCTTGGTAATTTACCAATAAGTTTATTTACATCTATATTACCTCCATGTTTTGATTTCATAAATCTACTCTTTCTTGAACCACATATACCATATTTTGATTTAAACATCAGCTTACCATTCTTAGATTTCTCCTGTTTTCCATTTATATCAGGAGTTTGTTTTTTGCATTTTACACAATAACTCATATATCATTAGTTTATATATTTTCATCAAAATTCTTCTTACATGTCTTCTTTTCTTTATCTAAAAATAAGAATTCATATGGTCCCATATTATCAAATAATTTTGAATCAATCATATTTTCTTTACCAATTAATGAACAGTGATTTTTTGTTGTTGGTTGATATAGTATCATATGAGAGCAATTTAATCTCAACTTTTGTGGGGTGTCATAGTAGCTTTGTGATATATATACAGGGCTGATTCCATGATGTCTACCATCAGTAAAATGATTAGCGATCTTTGATTGTGTCTTCTCTTGTGCATTAACCAAATCATCAAATATAACAATTTTTCGATTATTATTTGGATACTCATTAGTATCAAGAATATCTTCTGGTCCTTTAATTTCTAATACATTATACCTAACATCCTTTTTTGATATATCATCCATTAATTGTTGTAAATCAACCAATTTCTCTTGATGTTTATTGGTGTATATATATAGATTTTATCATAATATACAAGTGGTTTTCTAAGCATATGTATTAGTGTATTAGCTTTTCCACATGCAGATTGTCCAGAGATTAACATCCTATAATCCTCATTTATGAAGTTATTTAAGCTTCTTTTTTCATTATCCTTTTTATTACTGTCGTAATTAGGTATTCGCATATATATATGGTTATACTATAATATCTGTTAAAATAACAGTTTTCTTAATAGTTATATGTTAAAAAACAGTTCAATTTATAGATATATGTAAAAAAACATTTAAATTAATCTAATCATAATATATATGAACATCGATCTCAAAAAAAAGAGAGTTGAACGATCTAAAAGAATATCTGCCCTCAAACATAAGATAAGAGATGAACTTTCTAGAAATCAGGATGAATTAGTTGATAGACAGATATTTTTAAATGAAAAATACAAACCTATTACAGAATCTCAAAAGAAGGTCATAAAAACTTTAAATGATAATCAAAAAAATCTACAAGAATCTGTTAATACACTAAGTAGTGTCCTATCTAACCAAGGTTCAACAACTGGTGTGGAAGAGTGGTTAGAAAGACAAAGAGATTATGATAATTTTGGTTTTAATGTAATTAATGAAGAAGATGATAATTTAAATAATACAGCTTTTGAAGTTATTGATGATGAGTTTGATAAAAAGGATGAAGCTTCTGGTGGTGATGAGGTTGATAAAAAGGATGAAGCTTCTGGTGGTGATGATATAACAGAATATATAGTACCATTTAATATTGTTGAAAAACAGGTCCTTGAAAAATATAAATTTGATCCAACCTTTAATATCCCTCCAACAGAAGGAGATGTAAGATCAAAAATAAGTTCTGCAAATGGTAAAATGAGATCTAAAGATAATAAAATTAAACAGGCTGCAAAATTTGAGAGTAATACACTAAGTAGCTATTTACGGGAATTGAAAATTGCTAAAAGAATAAAAAATTTAGAGGAAACAAGAAAAAAACTATTAAATAAAGATAATAAAACAGGTGAAGGTATTAGAAAGTATAAACAACCAAAAAGACAAGCTTATAAAATATCACGTGATGGAATGTATGGTGGTCTATTTATCAATTATCCAAAACTAATAAATGAATACAAAGTAGAAGCTCTAAAGGGTGGTCAGATTGTATATGATAATAAAGGGGATAAGTCACTTGTTGAATTGTTAACAAAAAGATTCAATCCAAAAAAGAGATATAGTTGTAGAGCTGTACAAATATTCAACGATCTAAATATGTTATCTGGTATACCAAAACATAAATCTTCGGGTAAAAGTACATTAGGTGATACTATTTATTTCATCAAGCCTGAAGATATGATTAAAAAACTTAAATTACTTGTAGACGCTAGAATAGCAGGAAATAACAACATTCAACAACGTAATGAGATATGGGAAATTATTGATAAATTAGTTGATCTTGGAAAAATGACGAGTAAACAACATGATGAAATTGTAAAAAAATATTTAATGTAATATAATAATATATGAATATCCCATTATTTATCAATAGTGTAAATACGGATTCAAATTCTGTGTCTCATGATTTTACAATCACGTTCGATCCAGAATTATCACTTGATAAAAATACAAATTATTATACAGCTCTTGATGGTATTTCAATGAGTTATTCATGGCATAACATATCACATAAACATTCAAATAACACATTAAAATATAGTCATGATGGAGGTACAACATGGACTACTATAACAATTCCTCCAGGTAATTACGGTTATAGAGATTTAAATAGCATTATACAGCAAACACTTTCTCAAAATACTCATTCAACTACTGGGATAACACTATCCTTTATTCGAGCTAGACTTTTGGTTTATATAGCTCTTGAAACAAATTATCAAATAGATCTTACCAATAATGATTTTGCAGATATATTGGGATTTAATAAATCTATCATTACTAGTTCAAATTATGGAGTTAATATACCTAATATAACCAGATCTGTTGATGAAATTGTGATACATACAAATATTGTTTCTAAATCGATTGTAAATGGTAAAGGTTCAAATATACTTTACCGTTTTGGAGTAAATAATTTACCTACTAGTTATCCGTTTCATAAAAAGGGGAGGGAGTTATATAATAGAGTTTCTGTCTCTACTATTAAAGATTTGAGAATCTACATAACAGACGCATTGAATCGTCCTATTGACTTAAACAATCAACCTGTAGAAATTGTTTTACTATTAAAAGCTGCTTGAAATAATCTAAGTATAATATATATGAGAATATCCTATAAAGTTGATAAAAACGGTAAGATGTATAAATATGATTTAGACTCATTAACTCGTATTGATGATGAAAGTTATGATATATATCAAACTGGTGATGGTATTTTTGATGCTATTAAGACAGTTGGTAAAAAAGTTGTGTCAAAACTTTCTGGTAAGACTGCTAAAGAGATTGCTAAAAAAAGGAGCCACAAAAGCTGTAGAAAAAGGTTCTGAAGCTGTTGGAGCTAAAATGGGTGAAATTGTTTCTAATAAATTAGATAGTGTATTTATTAAAAAACCTGAAAATGAAAACAAAGGTTATAAAATTACAGAAGCATTAAAATCACATCCATTAAATAACAAATATCAACAAGATACCACTAAACAGACTAATATAGATGATGATATTATGAAGCTAGAAATTGAAAAAATATTACAAATGTAATTTTAATATAATCTAATAATATATGAGTTTCAGAAGTTCAAAATATTGCGAACGTTATGAGGTCATTTCGAACAGGCTAGTAGATACAATCAAACAACCTGGTGCTGATCAGTACCAAGATAAAACAGGGTATACATTTATTGTCAGCAACACACATGATAATAAACAACTAGACTGGTATAACGCAAAAATAGAATTAAACCATAAAGTTACTAAATATGATAACACTAATGTAGATGCTGCTCATGAGGTAGCTACAATCAATGGAGGTTTTTCATTGTTTAAACGTTTGACTGCGAAGGTTGATGATGCAATCGTTTTGTATACTGCTGACATCAATCATGCAATACAAGTTAAAAATATATTAGAATTTTCAAAATCATATAGTGACACAATTGGTCTGAGTATGTCTTTTTATCCAGACACATCAACTGCTGCTGATTCTGCTGAATTCTCTGTTGATGCTACTACACATACTGCTAAACGAAATTTAGCTTATAACTCTGGTTTTGCAAAAAGGAAGGCACAAATTCTTAATGGTTCTGTTGTGTCAGATTACCTTCCATTAAATCGATATGGTTTTTTTCATTCATTGGAAGATAAAATTTTACCCTTTAAAGAGGTTGATATTACTATAGAACTAGAAGAGGATAGTAATGTTATCTATAGAAACGTTACTACTAATTCCGATCCAGTTGTTGTTGGTGATAATCGTCGATACCTTGTTACTAAGTTGGTATTATGGGTTCCAAAAAATGTCTTTTAAACCAGAAGGAGCAGAATTATTTCTAGATTCATTTTTGGATAAAATTAAAGCCTTGAAAAAGGAAAATAAAAAATATGAATGGATTTATTTGAGGGAGCGTGTTGTGTTTCATACAAGTCAAGAAAGAGAAGGAGTTTTTAAGATTGCTTCATCAATCGCTCGCCCAAGACATGTATTTATTTGGGTTCTCGACAAAAGTAAGATTAAACATCAGCTAGCAAATATATTTGCATATGATACATATGATATTGTAGGAAATAACGTGAACTTTGTTGAAAGTCAACTTGAAACTGAAAATGGAACATTTTATCCAATGCAGGCAACGCGTCCATTTACAGAATTAACTAAAACATATGATACATTGATGAGTTACTGTTCTGGTAATAGTAACTATATTACGAATCCAATTGTTGATCTTGATTCATTTAAGAAATTATATGGTTTACTCTATTTCAATCTAACATATCAAGAAGAGAAAATTAAATATGGAACAACAAAATTAGAATTTAATTATACACTTTCTGATACCCCAGATGCTCAATATGTTATATATGCTCTTGTTCTTTATGATCAAGAATTATCGATTGATGTTGTAGATAATAAAGCAGAAATAAAATTGTAAACATAAATAATGTATGTTTTTTTTGAATTTAATCTAATGTATTTATATATGTACATTAAATATAATGTTTCTCTTAGTGATAATCAAAAGTCTAAGTTAGCAAAGGCATTGATGAATAAGTCTGCTATTGTACTAAGACTATCATGGGGTGAATTATCTGGTTCTGATGAACTTTTTCTCACTAAAACACAGATTGGGAAGATTCAAAAAGCAAATGAAGCTAAAAAAGGTGTAGACTTAAAAATATCAAAGACACAGATTAGTCATGTTGTAAAAAAGGAGGTTCCTTGTTTACTAGTCTAATGCAGCTTGGAACTAAAATGATTCCTATGGCAACCAAAATGGTTACAAAATTACTACCTGGTGTGGCTACTGGAGCGGTTGGAGCACTGACAGATTTTGGTGTTAGTAAAGCATTGGGTTCTGGTGTATCCAATAACCAAAAAGGAGGATTTTTAATTCCTCAAGATAAAATCAATCAATTGATTGCACATAAAAACCTACTTACAAAAAAACAGAAAGAACAAATTCTATCATCTCTTCAATCAGGTGGAAAGCTTGTTATTAAGCCAACTCCCAAACAACGTGGTGGATTTTTGGGTACGCTTCTTGCTAGCATTGGTGTACCTTTGCTTGTTAAAGCCTTAACTGGTGGTAATATTCAAAATAGACAATTTGTAGTTAATTCTAAAATACCACATATACCCTTACCACCTAAAAAATCAGGTAAAGGAATGCAAAACCGACCATATAGTGATATGTTTCCACCTTATGTTTCTCCTCCTTTTTGGGGTAATCCAACTAATCCAACTAATGCTACTGGCACAGAAAGAAATTCTGGTATTAAAACTCAATAAAAAAGAAAGCAAAAGGGAAAAGGATTACTACTAGGAAAAAATAGCCCATTCAACAGCATTCCTCTAATAGGGGCAATATTATAAAACCAAAATTTGTAAATAAACCTATATCAACAATTGAGATTAAATTATGGATGAAATATTTGAAAATTAAAAACTTTCCAGGTGTTGTATCTAGAGATCATATGATAAATTGTGTAAATGATGGATTTTATGTTGTGAATATAGATGATAGTACCGGACCTGGTACACATTGGGTTGTTATGTATATTAAACCTTATATAATTGAATATTTTGATAGTTTTGGGTTAAATTGTCCAGAAGTTATTCATTTATCTTATATTTTAGGAGAAAATTATCTATATAAGAGTTCACAATTCCAAAACTTTAATTCAGTACAATGTGGTTACTATTGTATCTATTGGATTAATGAATTATATAAGGGAAAATCTTACTATGATTTAATCAAAACATTTAAAAGAAAAGATACTAACTATAATGAGCAATTAATTAAAAATTATTTTATGTAATCTATTAATATATATGCGTTATTCTGACGGTAGTCATAACACACCAGTGTCAATACATGATGTTAGTACTAGAAATCACTTAGGATGGGATATGGAAGGACACAAGGTTACTGGTGTTAAAGATCCAGACTCAACCGAAGATCAACAATTGGCAGTAACTGTTAAGTTTCTCAATGAATACTTTTTACATATGAAGATGAATCCAAAAATCTCAAGTTTCTCTAATGAACTAGTTAATGTTAGTTTGAATATGAGTAACAATCGTATTTTTGGATTGCCCCTTCCTCTTATAGATACTGATGCTTGTACTTTAGGTTTTGTTAAATCACATATTTACACAAGTCTAAGTGAAACACTTCTTTGGGAATATTATACGAAATTTGAGAATGCTATTTATAGAATTGATCGTGGTATTTCATCAGAAGTAGTTATGGACTCTTCAACAAGAAATGTATCGAAACTTTATGATCAATCATTATATGAAAATCATGCAGAACAAACAACGACAGCTAACCAACCTACATTAGTTGCATCTGCATTCAAACTTAATAATAGATACTACTTAAATTTTAATGGTAGTCAGAGAATGTTGAGTAATATCAATTTAAATGTAGCATCTGGTGGTCAGGACATTGTTAATATTTTTATTGTATATAAATTAATATCATTTAATGGTACGTATTGGACTAGAAACAGATTGTTTGGTCATGATAATGCTGGTTATGATAACGCAAAACGCAAACAAAACATCGTACAAATCTAAACTAACTAACACTAACAGGTAACTTAAAGGATTATCATAGCAGCATGATTCAAGTAGGGTGTCCTATAGATTATGTAAAATATCAGCAGGCAAACTGTTACTTAGAGTTTGTAGTCTCTCATGACACCTTCCCACCGAGCTTGAAGTACTTCTAAGCGGGAAAACCAAAACGTTCTGGAGGTCTAAAAGTTCTTTTAGAACGTCGTAGGATATGCGAATCATGCTTTTGAGCGGCAATCTCATTCTTCGGATTTGGTGCTGGATCTGTACCGTGCATGGTGTGCGTATTGTTTTCCGTGCTGGGTACTCTTGAAGTAGGAAAACATTGTGGATCTTCTCCCGGTTCGTTATCTTCTTCTGAAACATATCTCGGCTGTAGTTGCTCGATATGACGTCTCCAAATAGGTCCACGAGGACAAACGCGTACATTGAAAGTTCTAGTTCCTTTGCGTTTCGTAACAATAGCAGGAACCCATCTTGGATCACGATCTCTACGAGGTCCAAAATACAAAGCGTAAACTGTGTCACCAACATTAAACTGTCTTTGGATCTTTGCTATGGTCTCTGTTTGTTGAGACTTAGTAGCCATGTGGGCTTGTTTTCCTTGTGCAACGTGGGCAGGAGAAGGCAAAAGTGTGTCAATTTTTGTCCTTATCTGCCTTGAGTTAAGTAGTTCACTTGGAGAATATCCTGAAGAGTTTGGTGTTCTCCTGAACTGCATCAGGAATTCTTGTAAAGCCTTTTTTGGAGGAAGGCTAGATTTCTTCAATGCTTTCTTGAAAGTTTGAACTAGCCTTTCTGCCGCACCATTTGTTGCTGGATGGTAAGGTGCACCTGTTAAATGAATGATGCCATTCTCCTTGCACCAAGATTGAAAGTCTTCCGACATAAACGTAGTTGCATTATCAGTAACTAGAGTATGAGGGAATCCAAAGTGTGCAAAATCCTGTTCCAGTAGGTCAATTGTTGATTTTGCATTGGTTAATTGTGTAGCATGTATGCAAGGGTACTCTGAGTAAGCATCTGTTACGACAAGCCAGTTGTTTCCTAAGAAGTTTATCGCATGATCAAGGTGAAGACGGCTCCAGGGCTTCTCTGGGAGCATCCAAGGGTGGATAGCAGGTTTTGCTGGCTTGTTTTGATGTTCACCACAGGGTATACAGTTGCGACACATATTCTCAATGTCCTCATCAATATTGGGCCAATAAACAGCTGTCCTAGCAAGCTGCTTCATTCTCTGCATGCCGAAATGTCCAAGATGAAGATATTCAAGAACTTGTCGACGCATGCTTGTTGGAATGACTACGCGTGATCCCAATAAGAGACATCCATTACAAATTGATAGTGAATCACGTAGCTGTCTGAGGCGTTGCATTTCTGTTCCTTCATTTGAGTTCGTGGGTGGCCATCCTTCCCGAGTAAATCGTAGTACATTAGAGAGCAACGAGTCTTTAGTTGATTCGCGCGAAAGAGAAGAGTGATCTGCGGGTGTAATACGATTACAGATACGCGTAATTGAGCAAACTGTCTCAGTGTCATCTTGACTCTCTTCTCTGTCAAACTGAGCGTCAGTGTCTGTAGGAAACCTACTAAGTGCATCTGCATTGGCATGTTGTAGTGTTCGTCGGTACTCAATCTTGTAGTCGAACTGACTAAGCAGTAAAGCCCATCTTGCTAATCGATTTGCAGCAAGTGCAGGAGTACCTTTCCCTTGACCAAATATTGCAAGTAGAGGTCGATGGTCAGTGATCAAAATGAAGGAGAGTCCATATAGGTATTCATAGAACTTCTTGAGACCAAAAATAATCGCAAGTGCCTCTTTCTGTATTTGGCTGTAATTCCGCTGTGAGTCCGTAAGAGTTTTTGAAACATTGGCAATTGGTCGCTCGCTGCCGTCTGGGTAGCGATGGAATAACACAGCAACAATTCCTACGTTAGAAGCATCACAGGCAATTCCTATTGGTAAATCTTTGTTGAAATGAACAAGAACATTTTCAGATGACAAGAGTTCTTTGAGCTGATCGAAAGCGGTTTGTTGTTCGTTGTTCCATGTCCAAGGCTGTCCTTTCTTAGTCAGGCGATACAGAGGCTCACAGATGGTAGACAAATTTGAGGGTAAAAACTTGCTGTAAAACTGCACTGAACCCAGAAAAGCTTTAAGTGTAGGCACATCTCTTGGTGGTAGCATTTCTAGAACAGCATCCACTTTAGGACCTTTGGCGATTCCCTCAAAAGATAATAAGTGTCCTAAGTATTCTACACAAGGTTTTGCAAATTCACATTTCTCTAAGCGGCATCGTAAACCTCTATCATTTAAACGTTGTAAAATTGCCGTGAGGTTCCGAAGATGGTCCTCTGCATCCTTTCCACTAACTAGAATATCGTCCAGGTAAGCTGCTACGCCTGGTAAATCCTTAGTCAATTGATCAATTATCATCTGGAAGTAGCCCGGAGCTGATTTGATCCCAAATGGCAAGCGTTTTTGTAGTAAAACACCTTTATGAGTACTGAGAGCTAAACGTTGAGCACTTCTCTCTGACAGTTTAATCTGATTGTATGCATCTGCGAGATCAATTTTTGTAAACCCATATCCACCTCCCAGCTTGCGCAGTAAATCCTCCGGGAGAGGCAGAGGGTGACGGTGGTCTTCCAGCTGGGAATTGACTGTCACAGAATAATCACCGCAAACTCGAATCTTGGCTGTGGTTTGTCCTGGAAGTAAAGCTTTTCGTACTGGAACAACAGGAGTGCCATAATCATTAAAATCTGTAGGTTCCCAGACCCCTTTTGCAATACCATCTAGGTAAGCTTGCTCTAAGTCCTCTTCAAGTGCAATTGGAACTGGTCAAAATTTGCAAAAAATCTGTTGAGAGTTCTCTTTAAATTTGATATCAAGTTCGAAGTCTGTCAAACATCCAAGTTCGGATTTCCATAGATCAGGAAACTGGTTGCAAAGTAATCTGCATTTATCTCTTAATTGTGTATCAGCCTTAAGGTGACTGAAAACTGCATTGCAGGGATGAGTGGCGTTGAGTACTTTATCTACAGAAATTCCCATTTCTTTTGTAGCAGTACGGCCTAAGAGATTTAAATCAGGCACATCAGAGACAATAAAACGAATATTGTGTTCATGCTTTGTCCCTGGGACTGTGGCTTTTGCTATGAAAGTGCCCATGACAGGTACTTCATGTTGACTAGCTGATTCATATTTCCATGCAGGCTCATCAAGTGGAGGGCAACCCATCTGTTCCCAGTACGTACGTGACAGAAAATTACCAGTTGTGGCAGTATCAAGTTCCATGAGGCATTCATTACCTTGAATATTAAGTGAAACTTCAAGTTTTGGTACGATTTCTTCATGTACTAATATCGAATGCACCAAATTGATCCTTTTTACAAAATGGCTTGTCTTTTGTGCTGCTTGTTTCTTTCTGCACACTTTCTCCAAATGTCCCTTTATTTGGCAGAAATTACAGGCGAAATCTTTAAAATTGCACTTCTGAGCATTATGATTATTACCTCCACAGCGATAGCAAACAACTTTTCGAGGTTGAAGACCTTGTGACTGGGGTTTAGCTCGCTGCTGTGTAGGCAGAATGATAGGCCTATTTTTCACTTGTTGTACAGATTGAGTTTTGAATCCATGTACTGTCTCCCTAGCGACTTTAGCAGCATCTCCTGTTTGGATAGCAATATCAATAGCCTTGTTGAAGTCGAGTTCATCGTCTTTTACCTTAAACAGGGCTTTAAGAACGGCTTCATTATTTACTGAGCACATAAAACGTGTACCGAGAGCTTCATCCTGCGGATTCTTTATGGAAGTGAAATCACAAGTAGCTGCGTCTGCTCGAATTCTAGAGGCAAGTTCTTGTATTGATTCCCCTGGTTTTCTTTCCATGCTGCTCCAAAATCTAAAACGCTCCCTTACTACAAATCGTCTTGGATCGAATTGATCCTTCATAAGTGTTACAATTTCCTCAAGTGTAAGTTCATTAATGCCCTTTGGCGGTGTTTGTTGACTAGCAAGGTTAGCAAGGAGCTTATAAACTGAAGGCAATTGATTCGTAAGAAAAACTTGTGCCTTTCTATCCTCGGGAATCGAATACGCCCCTACGAAGGTACAAAATCTTGCCCAGTAGTCCGTCCATGATTCTGAAGTTGAGTCAAATGGCGCGAAATTGGGAGTTGCGTTTGCAGTAATAGACGGTAAAGTAGAAACGTTTGAGCCACTTACCGCTACTTTCTGTATAAGTAAGTGGAATTTTTCTTTGTCCACTTTTCTCTCGTTTATTAACAACTGCATTTGCTGTTGTTGTAATGATATCTGTTCTTGAAGTACGCTAACTAAATCCTTCAATTCAGCCATAGCGAAAGGAATCTTGACTAATCCGTGTGAAAGCTAAAACTTCGTAGTATTACGCCAAGAAGATCCTGTCGACTGCGCCATTTATCACTGTTATATCTGCCGATACGCAGTGGTAGGGACTCAAGTATTGTTTCAAGAAAAGTACGAATGTCGAATCAATAAAATCAACTTCAGCACAAAACGCAAACAAAACATCGTACAAATCTAAACTAACACTAACAGGTAACTTAAGGCACTTAGTACCCTTGAAACTTTTTTTCTAGAAAATGAGCTCTTTGGCACTATATCAAGTAGAAAGTTGCAAAGAAGGTCAAATGGATAAAAATTAACTGATTTTCAAGTCCAAAATGGCTCCTATGTTACCATGACAACCAATTTCCTGTTTCCGAATGTGAAAAAACCATGATTTTGTGGCAGCTCTACAGTGGACAAACTTCTTGTGATTGTCCTAAAATTTTTACCATGAATAGACAGTAACCTTGTCTATGCAATCTCGAGGTGGAATTTTGATATCTATCATATTTAGGTTTTTGATGAACAATCAACATGAAGCAAAATTTTTGTCAAAATTTTTTGGGTAAAATCAGCTTAACTGACAAAATATGACAAAGAAACAGAAAACCTCTCGACATTGCACTCTAAATCTTGCAGTGCACCTATGGTGAAAATTTCATGTCAGTAGGTTGTATAACTTTCTCTGTATCACTGCCGCAATGAACCCATGTAAGTGGAAAATGCCATTTTGAGAAAACAGCATTTGAAAAATTAAGCTTGCATAATCAATGATACACTACAACCAAAGACAGATGTCAATGATGCTTTAGGTGTTCAGCAGAGTTCAAATGATAAAAGCGCCTTTCTCAAAATTTTCCCCCAAGAATTGCTCATTCTGCACTCCTGATGAATCAAATTACATGCTGTAGTCAGCAAAATACATGAAGCCTAATTGCTACACTAGATCAAAATTTGGATAATATGTGGGCAGATTTCAATAGCTATTCAAATATTACATGAATTTATTTATGTTAATGTGTTTATTTGAATTTCAGTCACCACATAGTCTCCATAACTTTAGCTAGAGATGCATACATCTATACTTCATATTCTCCCTAATCATAGATAATTCTTGTCTACAATTTGGGCTCAAGAGCATGCATAACACCTCTTCTTTGGAGTCTTTCATCAATCAGTCAAAGCCCATTAGGGCTGTCAGTCAAAATTAGAAGAGTACTAAGCTTGGAATGAGGAACTGGTGTTGTAAATGAAGCACCCAATGTAGATCGTGGTCTATTAACAAAAGGTTTTTCCAGAATATAGCTAAGGTTCTGCAATTACAACTGCCCACGTTGCTTCCGGTTCATTCCAATATGACAAAGTTAGCTAAACTATCAATCTCCGCTCCCTTGCTAAGCAGTGATCAACTCCCAGTATATGATTTCAATGTGTTTCTTCTCTTCTTAACCTTTCGACATATTTCTAGCTATATCGATACCATTAACCGACGAATTTTCAAGATTGTAACAGATGGTACTTTGAGATTACATTGTAAACACCACTGTCCTCCATCTCGTTCGCTAACTACTTCATGTATACTAGCACAGAAACATGCATAAAAGATAGACTATGTCTAGGACCTTTTACCAATATGTTGGGCACCTGGACTATGACTCTGGGAAGTTACACGCAGACAAAAATCTCAAGAGAAGCATTGCTAGGGAGTTGCTATGGACAAAAGTTGGCAGTGGTTGCAATAAAAAGTGCCATTTCGCATATAAACCCTGTCAAGTAAATAACATTATGAATATTTTCCTGTTCTCTGATAAATTTGCTATCGAAAAATGCAAAAATAAAAATTTTGTCAAAATGTTAGTCTTTTCCTCAACACCAAGGGTACTTAGTGCCTCAAAGGATTATCATAGCAGCATGATTCAAGTAGGGTGTCCTATAGATTATGTAAAATATCAGCAGGCAAACTGTTACTTAGAGTTTGTAGTCT
This sequence comes from Mastigias papua, assembly GCA_964019165.1. Lineage (NCBI taxonomy): Eukaryota > Metazoa > Cnidaria > Scyphozoa > Rhizostomeae > Mastigiidae > Mastigias > Mastigias papua. The sequence continues at coordinate 5,561,718 of OZ025272.1, forward strand.
CTCGTGACAATGGTCATACACCAACCCTTCAAGCATTTGAGGTTCTTGGTTTTGTCTTCTTTGGAGGTTGGCTCAATAACTTTAAGAGACTTGATAAAAGCCAATGCATTTACCAACTCTCCAATATGTGGTGACTGTATTGTAAGAGGACACCTACACTTCTTTTAGTCCTTAAAGCTGATGGAATTACAACAGTCAAACAATGTATCACAGTGCTTTATCAGCTGAGCAGTACCTATAGCATCACCTGGGAGTGCTTGTAAATAGACATATGTATTGATAGCTGCTGATAAGGTGTGACTGAAGATCTGTGAGGCAAGTTTAACTTTCATTTTGGAAAAGCCATTTGGGTGTAGATGCTTCTCTGTGAGCTTTGGAGCCAGCCTAGTTGGTAGCTTTTGATCCTTTTGGACAAACTCTTCAATATGTGCCCATTTTGCAACTTTGTTCCCAAATTCAAAGTAATATTTCATTAAATTATTCCTTACAGATTTTAGAAGATGGGGAGGATCATAAAGCACAAAATACTTCTTTCCATTCATTTCAAAGAAAGGTTCTTCTTCAGAAACTCCCATGTATGCAAAGAAGCTTGCATAATTTGATCCCTGGTCACTCACTAAGGAAATAACAGAGAGGCCCATGTCTTCCAAATGCCTGATAGCCTCAGTAACAATTTCTTTCAAGTGCAGCCTGTCACAAGACTCATTTACAAAGTAGTAGGCTATGGGCTGTTTCCACTTTGTAAAATGCCCCTGGCCATTAACACCAAAGCAGAATTGGCAATTGCCCCAGATGTCTCTTTGTCACCAAAATCCTCAAAACCAATGATGGAGTCATTCTTTTCATCATAGTGTAAATGCGATTTGAGTGACATCTCATCCATAATCAGAGAACAGAACCTGCTTCCTAGAGGTAATTGTTTTACTCTTTGCCTCAATACATATAGGGATTTATCTGTAAAGCCACAACCAGAAGAGAATTTGGAAACAAGGTTTGTTAAAGTCTTTTTTGATGGTAACTTCAACAGCTTTGCTAAAAACCTGTAAGCTTTCCCACTTATGTGGTATAAACTTAGAGCCATCGCCTTATATGAGTCATCATATCTTCTGCCTTTCTTTTTCACAGATGAAAGACTTACTTGCTTTTTAATAAAGGTAAGTAGCTCTGGAGTAATAGCACCTTCTAGTAGCTGAAAGGCCTTCGTAATTTTCTGAGCCTTTGTTAGAGTGTGCAGAGCATTTGTCTGCTTTTCACTTTTTATCTTTTTTCTAAGGTGTGCGATCTTTTTCCTTTTAGTTGTCACAATTGACCTCAACTTGTTTTTCCGAGGTGTGCTAGCAGACAGACTATCAGGAGTCTGAACAGACATATCATTGGTGACTTCATCTATGTTTGAGGTCCCTAATTGTAAAAGAGGAGACAACAGAATACAAAGGCTGCAGTCCACTGAATATTTGTAGTGTTCAAAACAAAAATGCTGAACAGTGTGTTGTTAAAACTAGCTCATGTTTGAAGGAGGAATAACATTTGATACTAAATTTATGGGTTATCTGGTAAGCTTTTGCTAAAACCAATGTGCTCCTTACTGCACCACATTGTTTATGTCCCTGCTTGTATGAAAAAGTAAGTCAGTAATCCCAACTGAATTGTAATCTATTGAAACATGTTGTAAGAGAAAACATACCATCTAAAAAAGTTGTTGATGGCTCATGTTTATCGTGATTTGAAACTATTTGTACCTTTTCTCCTGAAAAATTTATTCATTTATGAATATTAGTGGGGTAATACAAGAGCAATGCTGAGATGTGGGGCAGGGGGACAAAGTTTGATCAGGGTACGATTAGGGCTTTTGTCCTTTCTAACATAAATTCTATAGATATGATACTGATACATCAAGTGACTCAAAAACAACTCGTGTGTCTTGTTTCTTGGGATGTTCTTCTTATGGACTTGTAGATGAAACTATCTAGACAATGGTACAAAATTATGCTGTAAGATTTAAGTGCAAATTTACCTAATTGCTTTGAAGGTGGTGCTTTTCGTTTACTTCCAATTGTAGGGGGTGGATTTGGAATATTAAATATTGTAGGAACAGCATCTCCAGCCAATCTAGTACGGATATTGGAGAACTTAGGGAGAAATTGCTGTTCAAAATGGTTCGAGCAAAGAGCACAATTCTTCCTTAAGTAAGATGGCGTCTTATCAAGCAAGTCCAGTCTTCGGCAGTTCTGTAGCCACAGTTTGCACCTATAAATAAAATCAATTCTATAGTTCATTAAGTGTTATACTATTGAGCCGACTCAAACTCTAGTGCAATAACGGAGAAGAAACGATTGCGAAATATCACAGTGTGCCTACTACTGAATGCACTGACAGCTTACCTGTGGAAATCCAACGGAAAGTAGTGAAAACTGAGTTCAGGATTAGACTTCTTATTATTGCTGCAGTTTATTGCTGAGCAGTACACTGTCGAGTTCGATCTAGAACGCTTCTCGCAAGACATTGTGAAGGTTTCAACCACTCAATTCACCAGATCGCCATACAAATTCCTACTCCTCAGAAACTTTTTAATTGGTTAACCTCGATTTCATGTTGCGCATGCGCTCGCACAAAGCGCCCACTTTCGAACAATAGAGTTTCCCTTCTCCCTATTCTGTGGCTCTTTACATGAGAAATTTCATCCCGCGATGAGTTATCAAATAACGAGGCGTGGCTTATTTTGCTCTGCGTTTACATGAGAACCCATCCCGCGATGAAAAGTCGCGCCAATTGAGATCACTCAATCATTTCATTTCCCTCGCTTTTTCTGAAAACAACATGGCGCCTGTCCAGAAGCACTTCACAGCTTTGGTCATGTTATTCAAGTGTTTGTTAACTATGGTAAGCGTTGCTGTTAGTTTAAATTTCGGTCTAATAGCTCAAATTATAGTGCAGCACCAAAGGTTAAAAGTGCAAATATCAGAGTCCATAGTAGAGAAGAATCGTCTGATACGAAGATACAAGCATGCACGACGAAGATTCTTATTAAGGAAAAGAAGAAATAGGTGGAAAAATCCCGGTCGGACTGACGTTTGGTGGACAAATGCTTGGAGAGGGTTAATTCTTGATGAAGAATGGTTAGCAAATTTTAGAATGTCACGAGAGGACTTTGGAATTCTTGAACAAACGTTGAGACCATATATTTGTCCCAATACCAATTCTTTCCGTGGAGATACAATCAGTTCTAATAAGAAACTTGCTATGACACTTTACTTTTTGAAAGATCAGGGCTCTTTAAGATTGACCGCAAACTCCTTCGGTATTGCCCCATGTACCTTATCAATTGCCATTCGAAAGGTTTGTCACGCTGTAGTAAAAGTATTAGGCCCACAGTTAATCCTATACCCAAGAACAAAAGCAGGTTTAGAAAGTCTTTCGGCAAAATTTGAGGAGAAGTTCAACTTTCCAATGGTAATTGGGTGTGTCGATGGAACTCATATCCCAATTCGCCAACCACTAGAAAACGCACATGATTATTTCTGCTTCAAAATGAAATATTCCATAAATGTGCAAGCTGTATGTGATTTCGAAGGGAAGTTTATTGATGTAGATTGGTCATGGCCAGGCAGTGTTCATGATGCAAAGGTTTTTGCCAATAGTAGCATAAATAAATTTTTCAGAGAGATGAACATTGCCAATATTAGTAGGAAACTAAATGCAGATGATGACATGAATGTACCACCAGTTTTGATAGGAGACCCTGCCTACCCATTGCTGCCCAGCCTTTTGAAGGAATTTCCTACTTGTACCTGTAATGAAGAGGTAGTGTTTAACCAAATGTCGAGATCTGTGCGCAATGTAATTGAATGTGCTTTTGGCAGGCTGAAGGCAAGATGGAGAATTTTGAATAGGCCACTTGATATAGCAATTGATTATATTCCAAACTTGGTCTTTGCCTGTTTTATTCTACACAATTTTTGCGAATCGAGAAAAGCGGTAGTAAATCTAGAATGTGTTAACATGCAAGTAATAAGTGAGAAAGACAAACAGAATTGTACCCACCATGGAGCACAGGAAAGGGTACATAGCTATAACTCAACAAAAAGTGCCTTAGTTAGAGACTGTTTCAAGAAATATTTTGCAAAGTTCGTGTAATATCCTTTTTATATTATTTATCAGCAGAACAGTATAAAGAAAATGAAAACATTTGTAATCATTGCAAATATATCATTTGCCATTAAACTTGAAAGTATGGTGTCTTCAAACTTATTCTCTTAAATTATCTTCAAAATGGATGAGGTTATTGGGATCACAAAGTTTGGTGGATTAACCACCATAGTGTTAGAGGAACAAGCAAAGCACGTAGACGTTTAAGTATATATTAAATATATTAGTGAATAATATTCTTCAAAATCTCTCCGTGATAAAGCAGTTCAATTTTCTTGGTCATCCCTATTCATTGTGTTAAGCATTGAGCTGAAAGAAACATTGGCGGTATTGGTTGCCTGTTGTGGCATACTAGCTGGGTGTTGTCCAGGTGGCATAAAATGAGGATGTGGGTAGTATTGTTGATGAGCACTGTTTGAGGCTAACGCTTGTGCCAACAAAGCAAAACCATTTCCAAGCTGTTGCCCCAGAGCTGTCATAGACTGAGCCGTAATGCCAATCATTTTTTCCATATTTTGGGAAGACTGTTGAAGTACCTCCAAATTTTTTTTCTTAACCTCCAACTCATCCCTAGCAACACGCATCATTACTTGGTCACGCTGGTGGGCAGACAGGGGCTTCTGTAATTTCATGCATTTGTTGTCAACAGCCTTTCTTGTTGGGGGTTCCTTTCCACTCTCCAATGAGCATTCATCTGATAATCGGCGCTTCTTTGGGGCAGCAGATTCTGTTGAATCTTCAGAATTACAAGGAAGCTCCTCATGTACTAAAGTGTCTGATACTCCATTACAATCATCACCATCCTCATCTTGATTCTCACCTTGTGCAATGCCCGCAATATCTTGTGAGATAATTGCCCCTGATATCTTTGTGACAGAAGGGCAGCCACCCCATATCGAAGCAAGGGAATCCCAGTGCTGTATAATTATTTTTCCACTACCGGATCTAGTACCCTCAATAAGTGCCTTTTTGAAGTTGCACCGTATTTGTTTGACTTTGTCCTTTATTCTCAAATATCCAATTTTTATTTGCTTCTTTTCCTTTTCTATATATGCGGCAATAAGATGATTATTGTCTACAGAACCATGGTATTGACTTGATCCTGAGGGTTCAACTGGGCCAAAATGATCAGTAGGAAAGATTGCGGCCATTGCCTTGCGCAAATCTTCATACATGCTTACCAGGTCGGCCTCCATATCCCTGCCTTCAAAATCTTTCTTTATTTTATATTCATAAAGACAGCCTATGAGGCGGTCACACATTTCAATAGACCACCTCCATTTTGTCTTCTTTGCCTGTTTGGAGCCACTACTGTGCTCAGCAATAGGCATCACATCTTGTTGAGAAGGTTTTGTGGCAACAATATCTTCAGCATCACTTTCATCGCTCGGAACAATTGAAAAGCTCGGAGAGTTTGCTGCATATTCTGAAGGCCTACTATACTGTGATGATGACATATTTTTGCTATGTAAAAGAGACATATTCTTATACAACAAAACTGTATTTATACAATTACTCAAGCAAAAGAACTAACCAGATGTGCTTTTCTAGATTGTAGGTTTTTATGACTGGAGACTTCAATCGACAACAAATCGTTCGTTTTCATTGCACCTACTACAGAGAAACAAAGTATGGCCTAACTCATTTACAACATCTTGAACGACAAGAATCATAATGATATTTGAAGCAATAGGTTCTTACATATTGCTCTGTATCGCAAAAGGTTTTAAGCTGTCCATATCCTTCACTAAAATCTTCAACGCAAATGCAAGTAGAAGGCTTTGACGAAACCCTTGTTGATTGCCCAAACTCACTATGCGATGAGGACAAATCCTGTTTACATGGTAGTTTACGGAAAATAAGCCCCTTTTCACCCCGCGATGAAATTTCATCCCGTGCTGGAATGCCGCGATGAACTCACACCGTGATGAGTTTGAAAACTACGGTGGCCCATACAGGTCAAACACAATACACTTATCAAAAACACAATACACTTATAGAAAACACAATACATTTATCGAAAACAAGATACAGTTATCGAAAACACAATACACTTATCGAAAACATAATACATTTATCGAAAACACAAAACATTTATCGAAAACACAGTACATTTATCGAAAACAAGATACAGTTATCGAAAACACAATACACTTATTGAAAACAGATTACACTTATCGAAGACGCAATGCACTTATCGAAAACAAAATACATTTATTGAAAATAAGATTCAATTTCCAAACCCAAGGGGTGCAAATAAGGGTGGCGGTGTGGGTGGGGGTTATTTTAGAAACATAAAATTCTAAGTGTTTTGATAGTTTCTTATACTATAGAAGTAGGTATAGGTAACTGATCGAGGTAGGTATAGTTAGGTACGCAGGGACAACACTCCGCATAGACAAAAATTGAAGTTCAACGGCGTAGTACCCGCCACAGAAATAGCGAATAAAAAAGGAATTATACGATTTGTGGCGATTCATGGAAATATTTCTGAAACGGGCAAAACACTTAGTGCGACTAGACTTTTCTTCGTTGATGTTGGAAGCTGATGTAGTGTTGTTTAGCATGCAGCGAACACTGAGCCAGAGATACGCGATTGTATTAACGAACTGTTCTACTGACTAACATTGAACTGCACTCATACATACACAAATACTCATGATGAACCATTACATAAGAATTACTGAATAACTATAAAAAGAAGGATGGGTAGATAAACAAAAGCAAAGTAATGACCCGAGCTGTATGAAGTGATGACAGGGATGATGTAAGGAAAGGTGATGTCCAGTTGTGAAGTGACAGTGGCTGACATTGGTTCCATTCGGTAGGATAGGAATAAAGTCTCTCCTCACCTGGCTCTGAACTGTGCTGTTTCCTAATTTTAAATAATCCTATGCAAGCGCGTGTTATGATTTCCACAAGTGTATTGTGTTTTTCGAAAAATTTATTGTGTTTTCGATAAATATATTGTGTTTCCGATAAATGTATTTTGTTTTCTATAAGTGTATAGTGTTTTCGATAAATGTATTGTGTTTTCGGTAAATGTGTTGTGTTTTCCATAAATGTATCTTGTTTTCGATAAATGTATTGTGTTTTCGGTAAATGTATCTTGTTGTCCATAAATGTATTGTGTTTTCGATAAATGTATTGTGTTTTCGGTAAATGTATTGTGTTTTCCATAAATGTATTGTGTTTTCGATAACTGTATCTTGTTTTCGATAAATGTATTGTGTTTTCGATAAATGTATCTTGTTTTCGATAAATGTATTGTGTTTTCTATAAGTGTTTTGTGTTTTTGATAAGTGTATTGTGTTTGACCTGTATGGGCCACTGTAGAAAACGCCCCCTTTCATGTAAACGCTCTTGCATTTAACAATAAGGTAGTGATGAAACTCGTCGCGGGATGAGCTTATCGCGGGATGAAATTTCTCATGTAAAGAGCCTCTAAACCACAGAGTGTCCAGTGAAATAGACGGTCAAAAGTAGTACTGAAGTAGTGTCAACATCAAGGCTATTTGTTTGGAAACCCTCTGTTTGGTCGTGCTCTAAATTTAGAGCACGTCAAATACAGGGATATGAAAGACATTTTCTCCAACGTTCCTTTGTTCTCTCAGTTATGAGCACGACCAGAGACAGGGATACAAGAGACGCTATCTCTCAAGTAACGTCTTTTCAGAAAGCTGGTTTTACAAATTATTATTAAAATGAAACTTGAAATTACTTTGCATACAACGTTTAGTCGTGCTCAGCACGACCAGCACGACCGCTGGCTACGCCTCTGGTTAGCGATACATTATATTTCATACAAGCAGAACATAAGAAGATTGATGAACAGATACTAAAAAGTGTATTGACTTATCAATGTCTCTATTATAATGAATTTCATACAATTTTATCAGTTGATGATATTCTTTTAGAGAACGAGAATGAAATCGGATTAATAGGGCCTGGAAATGGATGTATAACTGGAGTTTTAGAGAAACTATTTGGAAGTTTTAAATGTTGTCATGTACATAGCGCACTTCATGATGCTTTCGGTCGTTTTTATACACTAATATAAGAAAGGCCGTGGATATTGTTATGTATTGAAAGATGCTCCTAAGTTCTTGAAAGCTTTGCCATTGTTTGGTCATATTACTGGTTTCATTTGGAGTATTAAGAACTGTAGTAAATTTTAAATTATTTGTTTATTATTAACTGGATTTTATCTCCTATTAATAATTGTATTTTGCCCAATAAAAATCAAACTTTTGTAATGTTTTATTAGATTTTGAAATTTTAATATCAACATCTATTTTCAACATATTAAATATCTCTTTGAATATAAAGTTAATATTTATCATGCTCTTTCTATTTTGATTTATTTGTGGTAGTATTTTATCAATCTCATTAAATATTTGTATAAATTTTTCTCTATCGTTGGATGAAACATTGTATATATCATCAATTTTGTTATATAAATGATACTTTCGGTGGTATATTGATTTTTTATTTATTCTATATTTAGCTAGATGAAAATCAATGTATTCAGTAGCATGATTATATCCATAAAATAAACCACAATTCTTACAAATATTTCCATTATCATATATAATATCTTGACTACTACAACATGTGTTATTATTTAGTGTTTGTTCTCCTATTTTTTGATTGCAAAATGGACAATCAACATGTTTTTCACTTAGATATTCATGAATAACGTTATCACCATGCATATACTATATTATTATATAAAGGTAATTTACTTTAAAATATTAATGCCTGGAGGCTTTATATCTCACAATTAATTGTGTGTATCGCTAAATTTAGCCAAGAATATAAATATTTTTGTCTATTTAAGTAAAGTTTACTCCAAGAATTTATAGAATGTGTGTTGATTGTGCTTGGAAGAAAAGGTATTTCCGCTTTTTCAGACAAGCTTTGTTTTGTGATCCATGCTTTTATACCCCCTGGTGAAGCTATTTGATATTTTAACTATATGTAATCTCCATCTCTTTTCATATTATCATCCATTATTTAAGGGGGCAGCCCATCGCTAGCTTCGCTAGCTCTTCCCGCCAAGGCTGCCCTTTTGTGCAATTACGACTCCTCCATCCCCGTGACGAGTCTTTGAACGTCTTGCTTCGCAAGCCATCCAAATACTCGCCATGCCGAGGAGTCTATTGCTAATTTTGGAGATCATATTATTGATTCAGATGGTTATTCATATCATTGTGCTTTTAAAGGGGGTACCTACGCAAAAAATCAAGTTTTTTTCCGTTTCATTATGCTTTTTAGGGGGGCCACTATGCAGAATTTTACTCCTTGTGCTTTTAAAGGGGGTAAAAACGCAAAATAATATATGAATTTTAGCTTCAGGAAAATGAGTGTGAGAAACTGCTATTATGGCCAAAGTAGTGGCAATACTGTATTTAGTACCCTAGTATAAAATAACAAGATTTTACAGGGTAACAGAAGTACAGAAACAATTCACAAAAATAAACAAGTTCCTTTGTAGCGATAAAGGTTTCTAATCCTTCACGATATATTACTGCAACTTCTACTGACGACGACTATAAAGCAAACAATAACTGGCGGTGACTCTAACAACTGCTAACGACAAATTCCCAGAACAGCAACAAATTCCAAAATGTCACGACGATACTCTCAACACGAACGACGACTTTGACTGTAACTCACGACAACACTGTTAACGACGACTTCACATAACGACTGACTACACAGAACATTACATGCTTTATTTATATTAACGCACATTAGGTAACAAAATAATTATACGATATGATGGACTAAGGGGGCAATGCGATGGCATGGTAAAACAACACAACAAACGACAGTATACTAAGATTAGACAATACATCACAGACAAGTAAAGCAACATGATGACAGTAACAGTGGGAGATGATGATGATGCAACACTTAGAATTATGATGACGGGGCAGCAAAAAACGGAACACATAGGAACAGAGAACCAACGTTACTTAACATGACGAAATCAAAGATAAAAATAAAAAACTAGTATTATAACACTAGACCTGCGTAGTGGATATTGGCAAGTCAGCATGGATCCAACTGATTGTGAAAAAACTGCTTTTAGCACCCCTGGGGGTTTATATGAAGTCCTTCGTCTTCCCTATGGATTATCCAATGCACCTGCCACATTTTCTCTTGCTATAGGTATTGTTTTGTCTGGCCTTACATACACGCATTGTTTATGTTATTTTGATGATGTCATCATTTTTTCCACCAATGTTTCTGAGCATTGTGAGCGCTTAGTATCCGTTTTGCAACGTTTTCGCGAGCATAATCTACAAGTGAAGGCCTCTAAGTGCTCATTTGCAGCAGAGAAGGTAATTTATCTTGGGCACTCTATTTCGCCTGAAGGTATTCATACCGACCCAAAGAAGATTGAAGCAATACAGGCCCTTTCTTCCCCTACGAACCTACGATAGCTTTCGTTCATTCTTAGGCCTTAGTGGTTACTATCGGAAGTTTATACCAGGTTTTGCCACCTTGAGCGCTCCCTTAACTGAGCTCACCAAAAGGGAGTGAGATTTTCCTGGACACCCCAGCATGAGAATGCTTTTCTGGCTTTAAAATGGCACTTATGTACAGCTCCTGTCCTTGCATACCCCAATTTTGCATAGCCTTTCATTTTACAAACCGATGCTTCAAACGATGGGCTAGGAGCTGTGTTGGCACAGCATGACATTCATGGGACTGAACGAGTCATTGCATATGCAAGCTGTACACTTTCAAATCGAGAGCGCAACTTTACCACTATGGAGAAAGAAGCTCTTGCAGTAGTCTTTGCCGTTAAGCATTTTCGTTGTTACCTCCTTGGTACTAAATGTCGTGTCATAACTGACAATAGCGCTTTAAAGTGGCTTCACTCCATTGAACCCAAAGACCGCATTGCACGCTGGATAATGGATTTGCAGGAGTTTGATTTTGACGTAGTTCATAGACCAGGTGGCCCCAATCAAAATGCTGATGCCTTATCCCGTCCTCCTCAGACCAAAGTTCCAGGATCTGGATGCTTTGCATTCCTGTTTCACTACTTTACATCCAAGCGCTAATTTGCTAACGGCACAACGCAATGACCCAGATATATTTACTATTCTGGACATGAAAGAGAAGGGCTTTCCTAAAGCACCCTTCTTTTTTTGGAAAAATATTGCTACCTTGCGGGCATATTGGAATTGCTGGGATCAGCTCTTTATCACTGATGGCCTCCTTGTCAAGTCCCTAGCAGTGCATGATGAATTTCCCCGGAATGAAGTTGTAATCCCCATGGCGCTTTTACCCACAGTCCTTCAAGGCCTTCACAACAGTCCATCAGGGGGGCATATGGGTATTACTCGCACATTGCACCGCGCCAGGGAGCGTTTCTTTTGGCCTAAAATGCGAGAAACTATTGACACATTCATACAAAATTGTCAAGAGTGCAGCCAAATTAAAGACAAGTTATGCCATGGCAAAGCCCCTCTCAGACCAATACAGGTCAGCGAACCCTTCGTCTTTTGGGCCCTTGATTATATGGGACCTCTCCAAGAAACTGCCAAGGGGAATAAACATATTCTCGTAGTCATGGATCATTTTACTAAGTGGTGCGAGGCATTCCCCACAAAAGATCAGAAAGCTCAAACTGTTGCCAAAATACTTGTATCTACGCTGTTTTCCCGCTTTGGTCCACCCATTGGTTTACATTCTGACCAAGGTCGTAATTTTGACAGTCTACTTATGCACGAAATTTATAATGTCATGGGTCTTAAAAAGACAAGAACAACTGCCTACCATCCCCAATGTGACGGACAAGTCGAACGACAGAACCGAACATTGCAGAACATTGATACTGCTTTTGTTTCTCAGCATAGTATTGATTGGGATGAGTGGCTGGACCAAGCAGTGTTTGCCTATAACACCAGTGTCCATGAATCCACAGGAATTTCCCCATACGAACTGGTTTTTGGTCGCCCAGCTAGAATGCCCATCGAAGTAGAGCTAGGAGTACCTTTGCAGAATCCTAGTTGCCAATCAGATTATGCTCAGTCACTTCGAAAAGCAATACAGTTATCCAATCAGCTTGCCCAGAGAAAGCTGGTTGATAGTAGGGATAGACAGTCTAATCAATATAACAAGAGCCACCAGAACTGGAACCCCTTTGAGATTGGGCAAGCAGTTTGGTTACTCCTTCCCAAAAAGTGGAAGTTCGGCAAGAAGTGGGTTGGTCCCTACAGGGTTTGTAGTCAAAATGGGGTTAACTATCAACTCAGTTCCAAGACAGGAAATAGGCTAGTTGCTCACCATAACCAGCTGCGACCCTGCCCCATTCCTTTGGATCAGGGCCTCCCTGTCTCCCCACATAAGGAAACCCCAGGCATTAATTTACAAGAGCCCATACAGCTAGACGAAGGTAGTAGAATGGGGGGTAGGCCCAGTCACCTGCGCCAGGTTATTAATCCCCCTCTCCGTTTTGGGAACTTTGTAGCACATTAGGCTTGTTAAATTTTGTAGTGGGGGAAGGTGTAGCGGATGCCAGCGCTATGCCCGCTGTTGCATCATGCGGCCATACATCCGCTTATATTGTTAAGTGCGTGTACTTGTGTAAAATAACACGATTTTACAGGGTAACAAATGTACAGAAATAATAGAAATAAGTCACAAAAATACACAAGTTCCTTTGTAACGATAAATGTCTTTCACTGACGGCGACTATAATGTAACAATAACTGACTGCGACTCTCCAACAATCTTGATAGCTAACTCAATACAGCAACGAACTCAGTAACGCTAACGGCAAACAACAAATTCCAAAATGGCAATACTCTAAACACGAACGACGACTTTGACTTCAACTATTGATCGGTACCAATGATTGGTACCTGAATATAGATAAAGGAAAATACACTGGTCTAATCTTTATTGACTTGAAGAAGGCTTTTGACACGGTTGATCATAAAATCCTACTGAAAAAACTAAAAATGTACGGAGTGACCGGCCTGGAACATGACTGGTTCACATCATACTTGGATAACCGTAAACAATTCTGCAGGGTAGATGGCACCTCCTCTGGTGTGAGGGGAATAAATTGTGGAGTTCCTCAAGGCTCTTGTCTTGGTCCACTCTTGTTCCTGATTTACATCAATGATTTGCCTTTTTCCTTGCAGAAATGCCATGTCAGCATGTATGCTGATGACACGGCCATTTCCCTCTCTTCAAAAAGTATTGATGACCTGCAAAATGACCTAAACTTAGATCTTTTGAATCTACAGGATTGGTTGCATGCAAACAAACTTTCCCTGAACGTTGTGAAAACGCAATCCCTTATTATAGGCTCTGGTCCAAGCATCCGCATGATCGAAAACCAGCCTGATGCTCCACCATCTTTTTCTATTGGTGATCAGGACATTGAAATGATTACCAACACAAGATACCTAGGTGTTCAGATAGACAGTAAGCTCAACTGGGGCAAACATATTGATACTATCAAGACCAAGGCTAATCGAGCTCTTGGACTTATTAAGTATTCTAAGAAATATCTACCATCTGACATACTCAACAAAATGTATAGAGGAATTGTTGAACCCCATTTGAGCTACTGTTGTTCCGTTTGGGGCTGCTGTAGTGAATCAAAGCTTGATGTCTTGCAAAAAATTCAAAATAGAGCTGCCAGAATTGTAACTAGCAGCCCATATGATGCGTCTGCTGCTCCTATAATTCAGAATCTTGGCTGGCCAACTATCAGTGATCTTATAAGAAAGGAGACAGCCACGCTAACTTACAAATCTTTAAATTCGCTTGCACCCGACTACTTAAGCAAATTATTCGCAAAATGTTCGGATGATAGAGAACGATTTCTGCGTTCATCTGAAACTGATCTCAAGATACCTCTCCTAAAAACGATAAATGGCCAAAAGGCTTTTTCTTATCGAGGTCCAAAACTGTGGAACAGTCTAGAAAGAGCTACTAAATTGGCCCCCTCCTTGAAAACTTTTAAAGAACAGCTCTAGTCGGGAACCATTTGTTATTTAATCTTTACGTTCTCTTTTTATAGCATTAGTTTTATATATTGTAAATTATGTTAGTTAGTAAATTTATTTTGTTACTACTAGTATTAATTTCATTTTTAGTTTTAAACAGGTCAGGTTGAAAAACATATTTGTATGAACCTTTAACCTGTATAAATATTATAAAATAAAATGAAAACTCACGACAACACTGTTAACGACGACTTCACATAACGACTGACTACACAGAACATTACATGCTTTATTTATATTAACGCACATTAGGTAACAAAATAATTATACGATATGATGGACTAAGGGGGCAATGCGATGGCATGGTAAAACAACACAACAAACGACAGTATACTAAGATTAGACAATACATCACAGACAAGTAAAGCAACATGATGACAGTAACAGTGGGAGATGATGATGATGCAACACTTAGAATTATGATGACGGGGCAGCAAAAAACGGAACACATAGGAACAGAGAACCAACGTTACTTAACATGACGAAATCAAAGATAAAAATAAAACTAGTATTATAACACTTGTATCATTTTAGTTTAGTTTTTATGTTCGAATGAAACAAGCTGCACGTTCAAGTTTTTGTGTCTTCTTCGCCTAATTACTGCTTCGAACCAGAACACGCCACATACTTATTAAACTGAAATATTGAAGCCATAGTTGCTAAAGAAATTTGCTCCTTGAATGGAGAAGGCAAACCAGCTTAGAGTCCTTTTTAAAATACATTTTCAAAATACATTTAAAATACATGTATTTATTAACCTGAATGCACAAATCCAGCCCCCGCTAAATCTGACACCCATTAACTGAAGTATCCAAACAATTCCAACCCCCTCGCTAATTCCGACCCCCCCCCGTTAATTGATTTGTCCAAACAATTCCAACCCCCCCCCCCCCCGCTAATTCTGACCCCCCGGCAATTAGGCACTTAAGAGTAGCGTAATGATCTTTCAAGATTTTGAATGCTGCTTTTCCATCATTCCTTGAGTCGTGCATTATCAACTGTAAAGAGCGTTCATCCAAAACTTGGACCAATTCTGCGTAGGCCCGTCGATTGCTTTCAGCGAAGTCATCTTTTATTATTATTATTATAACATTATTTACAGTTGGTTGAGAAATATTATAGTTCTAATTGGAACTAATTAAGACCAACTATTTACACAAAAAAGAAAAAAGAACTAATTACAATCTGGAGATAATTATGTACAAATACACTTCTGGTGAAATTCCTACGGACTCTTTATCTACATATTTTGCACGAGCAATTGTCGCCCTTCCACTCTTTAATTGATCTCTTAAAGCTAGCACTGGTTGCCAGACTTTTTATCGAGTCAGACAAAGTGTTCCAAAGGATCGAACCCCTGAAGGATAATGAATCATTCCCATGTGATACTGTATTGGTGCTCGGTAACTGTAGAAGATTTTTTGTCCTTAGGTTATAGGCCACATCTTTTGCCTGGAAGATATTCCACATGAAAGGTGGATTTTCCGAATTGAGGCATTTATATATTTCCAGCATTAATTTTTGCAAATTTCGAATGTGAATTGTACATTCGCTACCCCTAGCTAAGAGTTCAGCAAAGGGGGCTGCGATATCCTGCCACATTATTCTCAGTGCCCTTTTATGGACTCTGTTTATTGATACATTGGCATCTTTGCCACAGAACATCTATATTAACGGACAATAATTGAAATTTGACATGATAAATGTATTGTACAGAATACGTCTCTTGCCCTGATCTAAATATTCCGCTACTCGCGAAAACGCGTTAGTCTTATTGTTGGCTTTTTTACATAGAGTATTCACATGTCCGGAAAATTTTAGTCAGCAGTCAATAGTAATACCTAAGAGTTTGACGATGCTGGTTGCAGGAATAGGTTTCTTGTCAATTTCAAACACATACTCCTGGTCTGGTTTCAGTCCAAGAAACATGACTTGGAATTTTGAGGGATTTGCAACTATTCCATTGTCCCGAAACCAACACAACGCACTATGAGTATCATACTTGAGACAGGATACAACGTGCTCGAGGTTCTGACTGCATGCATATATTGTATTGTCATCCACAAAATTACAAAACTCTGATTTAGTAATGGCATATGTGAAATCATTCATAAAAAAGTTAAATAAAAATCTCCCTCGTTTTCTCCTGTAATGACATCGTGTACCTTCTTGTCCACTGTGTATAAGTGGTTTATAAATCTAGTTTCCCAAATTGGAAAGAACTCCGGATCTCCATTAAAGTAAAGGCGCGTTTTGGGCCCATAACCTGTTGAAATTAAGGCTGGAGACCCCATTGATAATAAGAAGACAGTTTTTGCTTGTGCTTGTAAGAACAGACTGATACATAACTAAACTTAACATAATGTAATGCGCATGTCCAAAAATAGAATAACAGAAAATATCAATCAATTATAATCATAAGGATTTCCGATTGTAGTCTCAGCAATTTAGAGTTTATTTTGATTGCTGACAAGAAGGAGATGAAAAAATTGCACAAGCGTTTGTCTACTTTTGTATCCATCTACTGCATACAGAAAAGAATAACGAGTAGTCAAAAGGGTAACAAGACAAGTTCGGTGATGTGTTTCTTAAGCATATCAATACTCTTATATTGACATATTTACAACAATATAAACATTTTGAATCATAATTGATGGTTTTTAAATCTATACATGGGCTAGCTCCTCAGTATATGAGTGATTTATTCACAAAAATGTCCCAGCTAAGCTCTTACAACCTTCGCAATATTGATCTCTGGCTGCCTCAGAAGAGATCTGCAAATGGCCTGAAATGCTCTTCTCACAGGGGAGCCAAAACATGGAACAGCCTACCTACCCAACTCAAGCAAGCGAAAAATATACGTGATTTTAAATCATATTTATAGACTTTTCTGTTTCTTTTCCCTTTTGATATTGTATATTTTATTCTAGTTTTTTAAATCTAATTATGTAAGTAATGTAAGTAATATTTTATTCCTATATATCAACATTAGTCTATTTTGTAAGTTTTTAAGTGGAGGGTCCCTTGAAAATCAGCAACGCTGAAGGGCAACCCTTCTTAAATATTTGAATTCAAATCAAATCAATCAATCAATTTAATTGAAGTTACTAAAAATTTGAATATATTAGTCCAAGCCGTGTATTATCTTGAACAAATTATTGAAAGCGGTTTTCACTGGAAACAAGCTATTGGTGTTCATACTGAAGTGAATTGAGGTCAATTGAGCATGCGCTATAAGAGAAACAGCCCTGGAAGCAACCATCAAAAAGTGGGACAGTTGGGAGCATTAAGCAAATGATGGAAGTAAGGCAAAGTGTAGTTTCTCTATCTTTATCAATTTTCTTCTGTTTCATCGGGGTTCCAGTTTGGTGGCAGACTACCAAAGTTTATCGGGAATCTTTACCTTACACTGAAATATCATCGCTGGCAACTTCGACGAACCATTTACTAAACGTTAAAGTACATTGGGATGTTTTCATTGACAGAGGAATAGTGCAAAGTAATTCCACGAGATTTACACCGTTTACAGATTCATTTAGATCATTAGTACAGGAAAAGTTTCCCCTAGTCGATATCAAAATAGTTTATAAACAATGTAATCTTGAAAGGGCAATGTCAAATCTTTCTGACTCTAATATCAAGAGTAGCCAAGCACTAATTGACAGTATACACAATACCATAGCAGACAGAATTAAGTGGATGACAGGAAAAAAGCATGAAGGTTATTTTCATCATAACATTGTTTTTGCAATAATGCCCCTTCAGATGCCGAACGTAATAGGAATGAATCGAACATTGCTGTTAGGAGCATCACATGTTATAGTCTTGCTAGAGAGCCTTGAACATGATGAGCTGAAAAAGGACATAGAATGGGCATTATCAATGATGCAGGAGACCCTCTTCCCTGCTTTTGATGAGTACACTGGTGGCAGTAAAGGGCAACACAGTGCTGAAGGGGCCTCTTTGCATAGCTCCTCTGGTGTTGACATCTCATTTACCCTTGCAAATGCAAATTCATTTAACTCCATAGTAGACTGGAATATTGAACATGCAATATGTGCTGAATTCATGCCTTTCCTGCAGAACATTTCAGACTTCGGACCATTCTCTATTACATCACAAATCTTGAATTTTGTTGATATTGGAATAGAGCCAAAAAAACTAAAGGGTGGTGGTTATTTTCATTCATTGAAAAAACTACCTCTACTCATTAACCCTCTAGAGTCACACCTCAATGAGTACACATCTAATAAGCCAATTCTTAATTTTGTTTTGTATATTCCACAAAGCACACATGCTCCATTGGTATTTAGACATAAAAAAATATCATATGTGTCATTTACAAGTCCAAGATGGGGAAGTGTTATCATCAAGAATTTGGTCGAAGACAGTATACTTAGCAATAGCACACATACCATAAAAGATTTCAAGGACAAAAAGTTAGAAGTTGACTCAGATATGAAGTTAATTTTATCACATTTCAGAGAATTAGTTGGACTTAAAAGAATCCCCACTGGAGGGGTATTCTTTGCTTCTCTTGACAAAGCTGCTGTGGCATCATGGGAAGTAGATTATTTGTTTCTCAAAGGAACAATAGACAATTTAAGGAAGTCAGCATCAAATTTAGTTTCATTGGCATCATTGCTTGGAAAAATTGCAAATATTGTTATTAGGAATGATATAAGACTTCTTCTAGAACAAGCAGTGCAAAACATCACAAAATCAAAGTTGCTACTAAGTTATGGACAACTCAGGGATAGCTTTCTTGCTTCAAAATCTGCTGTTGTAAGCTCTGAGAGGGCTTTCTATGACCACTCATTGCTAGCACTTCTTTATTTTCCAGATGACCAGAAATATGCAATCTATCTTCCTCTGTTTTTTCCAATTTTTATCCCCCTCCTCATGACATTTGTTGTTGCTGTCAGAACCATTTATGAACATCACCATGCTAAGATCTTTTAGCTCATAACTTTATGTTTGTAGCTTTTTGGTATTACGGAATATATTTGTTTGATTTGTTTCTTTGTTTTGCAGTCTTCATTTGTATCTTTCAGAGCTAATGCCCAAATTGATTGATTATGGAGATGTATTTTACTGTCCTTTGATTAGTACTAGAAGTGCACGTCTTAATCTACCATTCATATTCACATTATGTTATTTTCAATTGATTGTTTTAAAGTTCATATCTGGTATCAAAAGTACTACAACTCCTTGCCTAAATAGTTGGAACAATTTGCTGATTTCTTGCATATTTTCTTGCCTCCCTTTGCCTCTCCCTCGTACATTATTGTGTCGCTGTGATGCAAATGCAACTGTGGTATCTTACAAGTCATTTGTTTCATGGTGAATCATCGCCCTATCTATAATGCAAAACATTGTTTTTTGTGTGGGGTGGGGAGTTGGATACATTTAAGAGCTCTTGTACTAACTGTATCTTCCTTCTCAATAAATATACTGTAAGTTAATTGCAGAAGTATGTTGTGTTCCAAGCATATTTGACAAGGAATGTAGGTTTTGAATATTCCTCTAGTACTTGTTCTCCATCATGTAACAGTTACATGATCATAGCTACACTCACTAGTGCTCCTAATGAGAGTCACAGACAAGGCTTTAGGGAAGAACTTGATCGTCAAATTGAAATTTCTCTTATAAATCAAAATGTCCTAAAGCCTTTGGTAGAATTTAATGAAGAATTGTTAATTTGAATGCAATTGTACTAAGTAGACATCTGCAATACAAAGGCTGCAGAGGCATCAAACTAGCTGGCAGCCTGGCTAATTCTGGCAGTGATGGCCAACAAATTGAATGTACCTCCTCAACAAGTGTAAGGTTAAATCATAAGTAATTCACATTTTAACGATGAGATTTATAACTCAGTTTATCAAAATTACTTATATTTTTTCTAACAAGAGGCATTGAGCTCCAACAGGCATTTCACATTATTTGTAGTAAAGAAACCATGGGAATTTAATGATTATCTATTTTCATTGTAGTTTATGGACCAGTTATAAATAGTTTTTTAGTGGCAGTGCTACAAGTTTGGATGTATTTAGTGACTTATGTGGACCCCTCATTGCTCAGATCTGACACCAGAGGATTTTTTCATGTTTACCCTCTAGAAATGCTAAAAAGTTATCTGTCAGACTTGTAGGTATGTGCACTGCGTATGAGCAATTATTCTCTAAAGCTTTTCATAGGTTTGACTTGCCAGGTATATAGTGTGTATGTATATATTGATAGAGCTGCCCTGGCCAGGGGGAGGCGAATGGCCCACTGTTGAGATTTTTGTCAGATTTGTCATAATGTCTAGCTCGATACTAAATCATGATTACAAATGATTTGAAGGAAAGTTTACCACTTTCACCCTCCTAAAACTGGAGGCCTACAACACCTCTGGTATCTGAATATTTTAGCAACATAACGGACTCGTTAGATATTGCACCTAGCTTTAAGGAGGATCGTGAGATTATGATAGTTGAACTAACGGTCGATCAGATGGTAGAGAATGCAGTTGAGAAATATATAAACCACCCTTCTATCAGGAGAATTAGGGATAATTGTGACCTGGCACATTCCAAATTTGAGTTCACTCAGTTTTACCAAATGAAGCTGGGAAACAAATAGACGCCCTTAATACTAATAGTGCAAATACAGTAGTGGCAAACTACCTACCGATAAACTCAAGAAAGTAGTGCATCAACGCTGCTATCTATGATTCTAAATTTCCAAAGGAACTGAAGTGTGCTGATGTGTCACTCGGTTTTAAGAGAGGTGTAACCACTATAAAAGTGAATTAGCTACCTAACGAGTCAGGAACAGAGTGTAAAAATTGGGTGTTATAGAAGTTCCCAGAGTAACGTTAAGAAAGACATCCCCCAAGGCTCCGTTCTTGGGCCTTTACTATTCAATATCTTCTTAAATGATTTATTTTATATGGAATTAAATCCAGCAATTTATAATTTTGCTGACAATAACACCGTATATTCATGTGGCACTAGTATAAGCGAAATTACGATAAGTTTAGGAAACGAACTAAATTGGCTCTATGCTAATGGTAGGGTGGCAAACCCTGGTAAGTTCCAATTGGTGGTCCTGGAACTAAATGAAAAGCACAAGTTATGTTTGAATATCGTGGATGTAAAAATATCTTCCACTGAAAATTTTAAGCTTCTTGGAATTGAAATTGACAATCAGCGTCTATTCAATAAGCATGTAAAAGCACTATGCGATAAGACAGATAGAAAAGTAAGTGCTTTTAGGAGGTAAATATTTATCTCTCAAGAGAACAGGCAATGAATCTGCGTAAGACAGTAATTTTCTCAAGCTTTAACTATTGCCCATTAGTATGGATGTTCTGTGGCAAAAACGCCAACCATAAAACAAACCGTACTCATAAGCGTGCTTTAAGGATGCTGCACAATGATTATGACTCTTCCCTTAATATAATTTTGAAGATAAGTGACACTGTAACATTCATATAAAAATCTCCAAAAATGGATGCTAAAAATCTATAAGTCAATGAACCATCTAAATCCATCTTACATCTGGCAACTGCATGAAAGGAAGGAGATTCAGTATGATCTCAGAACTAAGCATCTGTTTAAATTGCCGATTACGAAGACGATATAATTTGGTATGGAGTCGCGCTCATTCAGAGGAGCTTATTGCGGAACAATCTTAAAGATGAAATAAAGGAGCTAGCAACAGTTGCAAGCTTTAAAATAAAGATCAAAGCATGAATTGGGTGAAAGATGTAATTGCAGAATTTGTAAATAACTTATCCACTTCATTATGTAGCCTGTATATTATTTTTTCTTAGATGATTGTAAATTATATTGTAAATAGTTGGTATTAATTAGCTTGTTTCTTGTAACTATGTAACACCAACTTTAAATAATGCTTATGAAATGAAATGAAATAGTTACTCATAACCTAAACTGAATATGGAGAGCATTTATTTTCTCCCATTTCAATGCCTGTCCCTTGGTTTGGATGTACTAAAAGGTAGAGTCTTTTAAAAAAGTTACAAATATAGAGTTACAATTCTAAGAGCTTACACCACGAGCTTTCCTGAGATATAGATCGAAAATCAACGAGTATTTGATGTTAACTACGACTTCAGCTATGATTATGATCATGATGCATTATTTGCATGGCGGCAAATATTCGATTAAAGTATAAGATGATGATTTTACGGCTGTCAGGGTACCAAACGCTGACAAGTGTTTTTGCACTAGGGGTCATTCATTTAGTACGTACGCACGAAGGGGGGAGGGGGGGGGTCAAGCAAATGCGTACGAATGCGTACAAGGGGGGGGGAGGGAGGGTTGACACATGAACTACGTACGCAAAGCAAAAACTTATCAGCTTTTTACATACATCCTGCAATATTTTCATTTGCAAAGGTCCCTTAACAGACATTTAATTAATGTAGTACGTATTCAGTTGAGATTATTTCTAGCACAGGGGTGCTAATCATACGGCCCGCAGGCGGAATCCGTCAATGTGGCCCCCTAGGAATTTTGAGTAAACTGAAACCCAGCGATATTGTTCCCATTGCTATAGCGGCATTTACTAGTGGCATTTACAAGGCTCAATACCCAGTTTTTCGTCGTTATCTAGCATGCCAGATAGGAAACATGCGATGACTTATGTATATTTGAAAGCCCCTATTACCAAGCCCTCTCGGGTTCCGTCAACCTACCCGGTCATTGTGGCGCCATGTTATACCCTATTGTAAAACCACTCCAGTTTTACAGGTAATAAAGATGTATAAATAACAATTAATAAACTAAAGAGGTACAACAAAATGACAAATTAAAGCAAGTACATGTAGTTATTATTGTTCCAAGTTCATCCTACTTTAATGTCTTCAATCAGCAACGGCAACGGCAACTTACACGACTGTACTCAAACTCACGACGACTTTAACTTACAGACACACAGCACACCCACATTTATATTCAACGTGTTACACAAGACAAAGTGATGACAGCAAGCAATGAGACAATACACCAAGAATAGACAAAACGCAATAGTTACTCACATGGATGGGACAATGGGACAATGACGAGGCATGACGTAAACACTAAATGTGGACATATTACAAAAGGGAACTAATATGAACACATGAAGCACACATTACGAAATCAAAGTAAAGTACAGAACTAGTACTCTAACATTACTCCCTCCTTCAAAAACAAGCCTCCTGGCTTGAATTATCATAAGAGAGCAATGCTTAACAAAATTTACAAACAAAAGACAGCATAAAACAACGTATAAACAGTTTCTACGAATAATTTACGTTACATCGCGAGATCCTACAATATCCGACACGATATGCCTGCTGTTGTACATTGATAAGTGGTCAGCATTATCAAAAGAGCGTCTCCTCGGCCATTGGACACCATAGTTCATAATCGGTGATCCCTTTTCTAATGTAACGAATTGAGTTTGATGTTGAGTCGTGTTGCGTTGTATTTCATGTAACTTGAATCATCATGTTACGTGTTTCAGTGTTACGTTCATGTGGAGTCCTGTTGTGCGTAGTAAACACCCTTTCCGGGCAATATATTCCCTTGTCAACGTGTATTGTGATCGTGACATATCGTGTGTTGTGATCTTGACGTACCGTGTATTGATTGGCGTTCAGTTGATGTCATATGTAATGAGTGTTTAATTCACATTGATCAGTCTTTCAGTTACAACTATATAATACACAGCAAAGCGCAGTTTTACTTGTGTTACTTCTACTTAGGCCTAGGCCTATGGCCTAGGCATAAGATTTTAGTAAATACTGGCCACCAGCAAAGAACCCAAGAACGCTACACTAACCATTCCACCTGGTCCTTCTCATCAGTCACAACACCTTCTGTGGTGGTTGGAAAATCTTCTGTTGGGAAGGGTTTTGTCCTTGAGAGCTCCAGTTCAACAGTTATCCCTTGGAGCTCTTTTAACAAATTATCCAAATCCCTTCCGAGCGCTTGCACATCCACAAAATCACACTTAGGGGCTTGCTCTGGCTGCGATGCTTTCAAAACTGCAGCGTGGGGACAGGAATACCACCTGTCCCAACAATACTTTCCTACATGGCCGACACTTAAGCAACAATAACAGATGGGGCGCCCATCCTCGCATTTGTAAACGTTCGTGCGATTGGCAAACGGACTCCTCATTCGATTCCGGGTCACGGCACCAATGTAAAACCACTCCAGTTTTACAGGTAATAAAGATATATAAATAACAATTAATAAAATAAAGAGGTACAACAAAATGACAAATTAAAGCAAGTACATATAGTTATTAGTGGTCCAAGTTCATCCTTCTTTAATGTCTTCAATCAGCAACGGCAACAGCAACTTACACGACTGTACTCAAACTCACGACGACTTTAACTTACAGACACACAGCACACCCACATTTATATTCAACGTGTTACACAAGACAAAGTGATGACAGCAGGCAATGAGACAATACACCAAGAATAGACAGAACGCAATAGTTACTCACATGGGATGGGACAATGACGAGGCATGACGTAATATATAATGTACTGTGACACAATTGGGACATATTACTAGGACACACATGGGACACACATTGAGACATAAAGTGGGACACATATTTGAGACACATATTTGAGACACATATTTAAGACACATATTTGAGACACATAATTGAGACACATATTTGAGACACATAATTGAGACACATAATTGAGACATATAATTGAGATTGATAATTGAGACATATAATTGAGACACATAATTGAGACACAGAATAGAGTATAATAGACTAGTATAAATTGAATGGTTTAAGAGAATGTGGTTATTGAATGATTGGTGAGTATTGAATGTTAATGAGAGAATGGTATAAATGAAATAGATATTAGAATAGTGTTATAAAATGATTATAAGAATTGGTGTTATAAAATAATTATATTAAATGGAGTTAAAAAATAGATATAAGAAATAAAGTTATAATATAGATATTTGAAATGAAGTTATAAAATGGATATAAGAAAATAAATATAAGAAAAATGGATTTATAATATTGATATAAATGAATGAATTAAAAAGGAGTGGAATAAATAAACTAGAATAAAATATTGATAAAAATGTATTGGTAATAATTTTGAAAAATGGTTAAAAATACAATGAAAAATATTAATAGAAATTTTTAAAAAATCTCTCCTTGTATAATCAACTCTGTTATTTATTGAACATAATTTATGGAACATATTTTATGGATTATTACTAATAAACCATTTAATGGTAATATTAATTCTCCTTATTAAATTTGGGGTTACTAAAGGGGTTTATTATTTTGCATCAATTTTAATTTGAAACTCGTTTTACATATTATTTATGGTATTTTACCTTATTCTCAATGAATAGTTTTATCATTTTGGACCATTTTCGTGCATTTTTGTTTCGCTTGTGTATATTCGCTAATTATGTGGGGTGGTGTATCACTTGGTGTATCGCTGTTGTGGTAATATAATATTTGTGTTTTAATTTTTACATATAAAAATATAATTATATATATAAAAGATGTTTCCTTTTCAATGTTCAAAATTAAGATTCGATGGAAAATGTATTTCAAGAAATGATTATGCTGATTGTTGTAAAAAAAAGAATGCTCATTGTGCAATTGTGAATGGACATTTAGAATGTTTAAAATATTAACATAAATATAAATCAGGTGATTATTATTGTGATCTGGCAGCTGAATATGGTCAAAAAGAATGTTTAAAATTTGCTCATGAAAATGGATATCCTTGGAGTGTCGATACTTGTTTTTTAGCTGCTGAAAACGGTGAAATTGAATGTTTAAAATATGCTCATGAAAATGGTTGTCCATGGAATGAAGATACTTGTACGAATGCAGCTAGATTTGGTAATTTAGAATGTTTAAAATATGTTCATGAGAATGGTTGTCCATGGAATGAAGATACAACTGCCTTTGCTGCTAAACATGGTCATTTAGAATGTTTAAAATATGCTCACGAAAATGGTTGTCCGTGGCATTATTTTACTTGTGCAATTGCTGCTTATAATGGTAATTTAGAATGTTTAAAATATGCACATGAAAACGGTTGTGAATGGGATAAATATACTTGTGCTAATGCTGCTGAAAATGGTGAATTAGAATGTTTAAAATATGCTCATGAAAATGGATGCCCATGGGATGAATTAACTTGTGTAAGTGCTGCTAAATTTGGTAAATTAGAATGTTTAAAATATGCTCATGAAAATGGATGTCCATGGGGTAATGGAACTTGTAGAATAGCCGCACAAAATGGTTATTTACAATGTTTGAGATATGCTCATGATAACGGCTGTCCATGGAATGTAGATGTATTTGATGAAGCTGAAGAAAATGGTAATGTTGATTGCATGGAATATTATATTGAGAATTAATCTAATATAAAATATATAAAAAATGAAGATACCAAATTTAGATATGAAAAAAAAAAATGATAATGATTCATATATTTTAAAATGGCCATTTAGAATGATTATTGTTGGTGATAGTAGTCGGGGCAAGACAAATTTGGTTATGTATATGATTTTGAGTGCAAAGTTTTTTAAACCAGATGTTATTTATTATTATGGCCGAAATATTGAACAGGATAAAATAAAATATATTAAAAGTATCAGTGATAAATTAAAATCACAAATTGGATATGATTTTATGTTATTAGAAAATGATGTAAACAAGATCCCATACGCTGATTGTTATGATAATGATTCTAAAAAGTTGGTTATTTTTGATGATTTAATGAGTGTTTCAAAAAATGTCTTAAAACGAATTGTCGATCATTATATCTTTGGTAGACAGAAAAATATTAGTTCTATATTTTTAGCTCAATCATATATAGATATTGATCAAACAATACGTTTAAATTCTAATTATATGGTTATTTATGAACCAACAACACGGAGATGTAAGAATATGATATTGATTGAAAATAACATTGAAAATAAAGAATTGTTTAAAAAAATCAATGGTAAATATGATTTCCTTTTTATCGATAAGATTAATGATAAATATTATAAAAATTTTGATGAAGAAATATAATTATATATATAATGAGTGATTATATTTATTGTGTAAAATGCAGAAAAAAAACACCTTCAATTAAAGACACTGAAAAAAAAGTAATTACAAAAAATAAAAAACACGGTATTGAATCGAGATGTAGTATTTGTAACAGCAAAAAATTCACATTTATTAAAAAAATATAAGATATAATATATGCAGATTTACTGTTTAAAATGTAAAATGAAAACTGATACTGATAATATAGAACAAATTACCAGAAATAATAGACAGTGTGTTGTTGGAAATTGCAATATATGTAATACTAGAAAAAACATGTTTGTAAAAAATGGTACAGGTATTTTAGATATTCATAAAATCATCGGAAAATTACCCATACGACCATCAAAGGGTTTTGTAGTGCCTGGATATCGTTATTTAGGCCCATATAATCCATTAGATAAACAAGTGTATTATGATAAAGATAATGGGGAAATATATAAAATTAATAAAAATGAAACTCCAGTGAATGAGTTAGACGAAATTGCAATGCATCATGATATTTGTTATTCTGTAAATCCCAAAAATAAACACATGTGTGATAAAAATATGATTGAAAATATTGATGGTATGGAAAATAAGAATTTAATGGCCAAGATTACAAGGGGTATAATTAATACGAAGGAAAAACTTGGTTTAGGACAAGGGGGTTTAGGTATAGGGGTCAAAAAAAAACGACACAAAGATAGACATAAATGATGATCGAAAACAATACGCAAATGAGATGCATAAAAGAATAATAAAGAAATTTAAACGGAGAAATATATATTCTCCTGGCATTGATGCTATTTGGACATCTGATTTAATTTTAATTCCTAAATATTCAAAAGAAAATAATGGATATAAATATATCCTCACTATTTTGGATGTTTTTAGTAAATTTGCTTGGGTAGCTGTAACGAAAAAGAAAGATAAAAAAACAATAACTAATGCATTTGAAAATATATTAAAAATGGGAAGAACACCCAAAAAGTTGTGGACCGATGGAGGCGGAGAATATGATAACCATTTTTTTCGAAATATGTTGAAAAAATATAATATAGAGCCATATAGAACTGACTCAGAATTAAAAGCCATTGTGGCTGAACGGTTTAATCAAAGTTTAATGAATAAAATTGTAAAAATGTTCACTGAACGCGGTAATCATAGATATATTAATGATATTCAAAGAATCGTTGATGAATATAATAATAGTTATCATTCTAGTATTAAGATGACCCCTGTTGAGGCCTCAAAAAAAGAAAATGAAGGTATTGTATATTATAATTTATACAATAAAAGACGTCGAGAAATGATGAAACAAAATATAAAACCGAAGTTTAAAGTTGGTGATATAGTCCGAATTTATAAATTTAAAAAAATTTTTGAGAAAGGATATGATCCAAAATGGAGCGATGAATTATTTGTTATTTATAAAGATAATGGAACAATTCCGAATACATACAAGGTAAAAAGTATTGAAAAAATGAATGATCGTTACGAATATATAAAAGGTAATTTTTATGAACAAGAATTACAAAAAACAAAAATGGCTTAAAGATTTTTTTTATATTTGTATATTATAATGACGAACAAAAAAATTGAAAAAATTATTCAAACATATAAGAGTATTTTAATTGATACTAATAATGTAAATAAAGATAATATAATTTTTTTTGCACGAAGATCTATAGAAAATTATAATAAAAAAAAATATAATAATGATGAGCAGAAAATTTTAGATTCACTTCTTGATTATTATACCAAACCAACACGAAAAAAAGAAAATATTGTTAATTCATCAATATTAGATTATTATCAATCATTAAATAATAAACAAGAACCAGTTCAAAAAAAACAAGCAGTGCAACAAGATGTACAAGTACAAGAACCAGAACAAGTGCAAGAACAAGAACCAGATAATTTCAATGGAATAAAAAAAAATAAAAGTGCTATGAAGAGGACATTGAATTTATATGATATTCCATTGAAAAAAATGGATGATGAAAAATTACATCCAATGGAGGATGATCAATTAAATTACAGCCGTGAAATAAAACGTCAGTTTTTATTAAAAAAATTACGTGAGATAGGTCAGTTTAAATGTAATTCTATTATGGGGTCAGAGTTAAGAAATGTAAAAAATCCAGACAAACGATTAAATCCATTCTTTCAAACTAAATATCACATTATACGAAACGAGAACGACATCGAAGATTATTTAAATTCGAGTGAAAAAGACATTATAAATCGAGTTGGAAAATTTATGAAAAAAACCGATCAAAAAAAAATAAGTTTTAATAATTCAAAAGAAATTAAAAAGAAATCAGTCTTTGAATCAGAAGATGAGGATGATTATGCATTTAATAATCAAGTATCTATGAAAAAGAAAAAGAAAAAGAGTGTATTTCAATCAGAAGATGAGGATGATTATGCATTTAATAATCAAGTATCTATGAAAAAGAAAAAGAAATCAGTGTTTCAATCCGAAGATGAAGAAGATTATAATGATGGGGGTACACGGGGTAAAATAGAAGAATCTGATTTAATTAAAAAATTAGCAGAAACAGAAGGTCAGGGATATTATGCTGACGAGCCTGATATAGAAGTGACGATTTATACATCTTCTGGTTGTCAAAGTGAACAAATAAACATCGTTCCCATAAGTAACGTATTTGCAAATGGTTTTATTGAATTACCACAAAAAATTAAGAATACGAAATCGTGTGTCAATATAAAAAACAAAGACGATCGGTGTTTTCTATGGTGTCATCTTTTACATTTACGTTATAGATTAAATGAAAATAAAAAAATTGACCACCCTGAACGATTGATCGGAGAAAAAGCATATATATATAATAATAAAATATTACATGTAGATTATGATGGAATAAATTTTCCGATAGCATATAATAACATAAGTGTGTTAAAAGATATCGAAAATAGAAATAAAATTTCAATAAATATTTTTGAATATAAACATGATAAAAAAAATGATATTGTACCGTATTATCATAGTAAAAATACATTTGAAGATACACTGAATTTATTACTTATAACTGATGCAGAAGAGCAAAAATATCACTATGTGTATATTCGTAATTTGAATCGTTTATTGTTACATTCAACAAAACACGACGGAACAAAATATTGTGAAAAATGTTTAAAGCAATTTTCAAGTCAAAAAGCATTTGATAGTGAACGGCATAAATGTAATTTTAAAAACAATATTAATTTGCCTCCGTATATGTGCTTAAAAGATGGTAAATTATTAAAATGTGCCCAAAACACTTATATTAAGGAGTATAATATTAAACACAATCAATTATTACCATGGGTAATGTATTGTGACTTTGAAAGCATTCTTGTACCCATAAAAAATGATCCAAAATATAATGATAAATACGAACATAAATTAAGTTCTTATTGCTTTCAGTTAGTTTGTAAAGAACGCCCTAAATTTAACAAATTTAAAATTTACAGAGAAGAAAATGAAAAAGATCCAGTTATAGATCATTTTTTTAATGATATAAAAGATATATTAATTCATATTCAACAGTGTAAAAAGAAATATTATTCGTTACCAGTCTTAGATAACATACAACAACAAAAACATGATAAAGCAAAGCACTGTGAATATTGTAAAATTGAATTTGATAATAAAGATCATAAAAAGTGTGCCCATCATAATCATATAAATGGGTTATTTCTAGCCAGTGCTTGTTTAAGTTGCAATTCAAAAATGAAAGTTAATAATTGCCCTCATATAGTCTTTCATTATTTAAAAGGCTATGACTCTAATTATATATTGTCGCGTATGTCAAAACATTTTGTAGGTGAAAATATT
The DNA here is from genome assembly GCA_964019165.1 of Mastigias papua. NCBI lineage: Eukaryota > Metazoa > Cnidaria > Scyphozoa > Rhizostomeae > Mastigiidae > Mastigias > Mastigias papua. The sequence goes on from OZ025272.1 coordinate 5,592,837, forward strand.
AATTTAATCGGTAGAAATACAAGCAATGTTTTTCATATGAATATTAACAATTATATCAAGATAATTGATAGTTATGAATATATAACAAGTAAGTTGGAATCATTGAGTAAGAATTTAGATATGAAAAATGTTAGATATACACGAAATTTAATTGAGAAATATAATTTAACTGAGGAATTTATTAAAAAAGATATATTTCCATATACATATATAAATTCATTTGAACATTATAATCATAAAAAATTTCCAAATATTTCATATTTTAATACTGATGAAATAACATACAAAAAATATAAAGATTTCTATTATAAAAATTTTAAAAATATGGGCTCTTATTCTGATTATTACCTAATGAAAGACGTACTTCTCTTAAGTGATATTATGGAAAATTACCGAGACATGTTCATGAAACGATATAAAACAGAGTTGTTTTCTCATTATACAATTAATAGCCTGACATTTGAGTTGTTTAAAAAATATAATCCAGTAAAAATTAAAATTATCGATAATTACAGTATGTATGAATCATTCCAAAAAATGCTTGTGGGGGGCTTGTGTGGTTGCGGATCTACACGATATGCTAGAGGTAATAACAAATACATGAAAAATTATAATCCAAATGAAGAAACAAGTTATATTATGCATTACGATATTAACAGTATGTATGCCCATATAATGAGGAATTATAAATTGCCATATAATGGATTTGAATATTTATGTGAGACTGATATTCAAAAATTTAATATTTGGGATTACGATGAAAATTCAGAATTCGGATTTATTTTATGTATTGATATTTCAGAAATTGATATGGCATATCATGATTATTTTATTGATCTACCAATATTCCCACATAAACGGAAAGTCTTTAAAAAGGAGATTTCACAATATCAAAAAGACATTAGAAAAAAATAACAAAAAATTTATGTGTTGTGAAAAAGTGTGTCTAGATTATCATGCTAAAAAAGAATATGTTATACACTATTTAACATTACAGTGTTTTTTAAAATTAGGAGGCTTTAAAATCGAAAAAATCCATTACATCATAAAATTTAAACAAGATAATTATATGCGAAAATATATTGAAAAAAATCATAAATACAGACAGGATGCTATGAGAGAAAAAAATAAGAATAATGATTCTATGTTTAAGCTTATGAATAACAGTCTCTTCGGACGCTGTCTCTTGAACAAGGAAAAATATAACAGCAATATACGTATTGTTTCTGAAATTGATAAAGCAAAAAAGATAGTTTCTAAGGAATCATTTAAAGACTATGATATTATTAGCAGCAGTGACGAAGATAATGATAATATAGATACAGTTTTGTTTAATATTGAGAAAAACCATGTGAAGCTTGATACAGCAAATTATATTGGATCTACAATATTGTGTTTAAGTAAAAAATTAATATATGATTATTGGTATAAATTAAAAAATAAATATAAAGATAATATTAGTATGTTATATATTGATACGGATGGCTTTGTTTGTAATATAAAAAATACTGATGATATTTATAAAGATATGTATGAAATGGGTGATATGTTCGATATGAGTTGTTATGATGAATCATTTGAATATCATCGTAATGGTGAATACGACACTGGAAAAATAAAAGATGAGTGTCCATTCACAGTAATAAGTGAGGCTGTTTCATTAAAAGATAAATTATATGCATATGTAAAAGAAGATAATGAAGTTGAGTTTAGAGGTATAAAGTTTAAAAATAAGAAAAATCACGATATAACATTTAAAAGATTCAAAAATACATTGTTTAATAATGAATCTATAACAAATGAATTTGAACGAGTTAAATCAAGTAAAGACTGTAAAATTTTTTCATACACTGATTCAAAAACTTTAATTTCATATAGTGATAAACGATTTTATATTAATGAAACAATGTCTTATCCATATGGCCATTTTATGATAAATAAAAATTATGAAAATATGATATAAAAATAAATGCAGAATTTGCATTTATCTCGTTATTTAATGCATCCATATGCAATTATATAAACATATAATTACATATTATGCAATTATTCTAATATATATTATAATGAATTTAAATACTTATGAAGATTTGATACAAAAACGCGTGTTGGCTCAAAAACAAATTTTAAATTTAAAAAAAAAAAATATAGATTTTGAAAATCAAAAAGTCGATCGTGACTTTAATAATGCTGAATTTTTTAAGCCTATTACAGACAGTAATGAAAAAATGATAGAAAAAATGGAAGAAAAAAATGATAAAATTAATGAAATAATTTCAAATAGTTTGCCATATTATGAAGATCAAGATCAACTTCAAGATAAAGAACAGTTAACATTACCATATAATGAAGAAAATGAAGTTAATGAAACATTGATTTATGATTTAAGTAAACCGTTATTACGTGAAGAAAAACAGTTTTTGAATGATTTAGCCGAAAATAAAAAAGTAGAATTATATAAAAAAAAAAATGGTGAAACTGTTAATGCTGATATTAAAATTATTGGTGTTGATAATATAATGAAATCATCGGATGAAGAATTAAAAAATGAATTAAAAAATAAAGATTTAAAAAGCCTGGGCAATAAGATAAGTGCTTATTATAGTCATAATAAAAATAATAAATTGCTGTTATTATATAGAAATGCTATTACGAAATATCAAAAAATTATTAAAAATGAATTAGCTAATAGAGAGTATATTGAAAAAAAAGAGGAAATTAAAGGTGAAGGAGCAAAGACAAAAAAACGTAATGCATATAAAATTGTAAATTCAAAATATAATGATAAATTGCTTATAAACATGCCAAAATTACTAAATGAGATGATTATTGAGGCTAAATTATCAAATAATAATGATATTTTATATACTAACAAATGCGATAAGTGTACGATTGATTTATTGACTAAACGTTATAACCCCAAAACAAAATATAGTCAATTGGCAAAAAATATTTTTAATGACTTAAATGATTTATCTGGAATGGTAAAAAAACGAAATATGAAATCAAAAATGATAGGAAAAGGAAAAATCATCTTAAATGAAGAAGATAGAAATAAAAGAGTTAATTTGATCAGATCAAGCATTATTGCCGGAAATAATAACAATGAAATGATACAAGAGTTAAAACAACTAACAAATCAAGAAATTAATACTGATGGAAAAACACCGCGTGACTTATTTAATGATTTAAAAAATTTAACTCCGATATTAAAAACATCAAATGCAACCACACATCTTAAAAACAGAATATTTAACATTATAGATTATTTGCGTACTAATGAATTTATTAGTAAAACACAATATCATGATTATATAAAAAAACATTTAAATCTAATATAATATAATATATATGGATAAACCAATATTTATTGACTCAACAAAAAAAGATATCAATTATTTATGGGGCGATAATAATAATTTTACTGTGTATATGTCAGGGGATGGCATGAAATTAGATCCAGATCAGGAGCATTATATAGCATTACATAGCTTACGAATGTCATATACATGGAATAATATAGATGCAGCAAAATTTAATAATAACACTTTTAGGTATTCAAAAGATGGTGGTACAAATTGGAGTACTTTAACGTTCCCAAATGGAAATTACACGTATAGCGATTTATCTCAATATATACAAAATTACCTTGAAAGTCAATCTATTGAAAAAGACTCAATAGAAATATATTATGTCGCATCTTTAAAAAAATGTTTTATTGACCTTAAGAATAATATTCAAGTTGATTTTAGAAATAATTTAGCGTTCGGCGCTCTTATTGGATTTAATAATTTAGTTATAAATAGTTCTTATGGCACCTTAACTCCTAATATCACGAATTCAATAGATAACGTGGTCATTAGAGTACCGTTATTAATATCGTCTAGTAATTTCAATGGGTACCAGCACGATTCTGTTTTATATATGTTTAACACATCGGATTATAGAATTGGATATAATATCCCAATTGACGAAAAAAACATGATTTATAATAAGATTAATACAAACTGTATAACTAAATTTAATATAACATTCAAAGATGGTTTAGATAGATTTATAGATTTGAGTGACACAGATATACAAATGGTGTTATTTATTAGAAGTTTTTAATATAATATAATATATATAATGAATCGATTAAACCCAGTTAGAATAAATCAAAGTAATTATTCACAAGATCAAGATGGTGATGGCCTATCGAATGTATTTAAATCAATGTTTAAAAGCGCAACAAAAAAATTAGCTTCAGAAGGTAGTAAAAAAATCATGAAATCAGCAGCTGAGACAGCAGCAAAAGCAGCAGTTGAACCGATAGCAAAAAAAACAGGCGAAATTGTTGCTAATAAAATATACAAAAGTACAACACAAGAACAAGATAAAAATGAAAATGAACAAGAATCACAAATAAAATATGATAAAGCAGATGTAATTGAGAAGGAGCTTAAAAAAATATATAAGGATAAAAATAATGATAATAATGATAATAAAAAGAATGATAAAGAGTATATAAAAAATGAATTTAATCAATTATTATAATATATTATATAAGAATGAGTTTAATTGATTTTAGACGAAGATGTGAAAAAGTTGATCATATTGTAAGCAACCCTAATTTAGTCATACGACAAAACGTACGAAGTCACACACACAGTATCACAGGGGACGATTTTATGTTGAATGATTGGTATTTTGGTTATTATTATGGTATATATGAAAAAGTAAAAAAAAATGACGATAGTGATTATGCGGATGATGATAAAATAGCTATAGCAAGCGATTCAGCAAGTTTAGTACAAAAATTAGAAGTAAAATCTAATGGCAAAATTCTATATGATAGCGATGACTTAAATTATTACATGGTAAACAAAAATATTTTAGAATATTCAAAACCATATGCTAATTCTGTAGGTACAACATCATTATTTTATCCTGATACTGTTCGTGGAAGTAATATAAATGAATTTACAGTAAATGCAACATCACACGCTGTAGAAAAAAGAAATGATTTGTATAATGAAAATTATAAAAAACGTATGGCAATAACAAAAAATCGTGATATCCATTTTATCTTTGAGCTCCGTAACTGTGAATTCTTTGCTAGTTTTTACAATCAGGTTATGCCGCCTAGTAATATAGATATTTCAATAACCTTAGCTTCAAATGAAACAATATTACATAGAGATGGCGCTGATGCTGGAATTTTAAAATTGAAAAATTTATGGCTCTGTTATGACAAATTGACTTTGAACCCAAGTGATAATGAAAAATTTATAAAAATGTTAAAAACACCAACTGAAGTGACATATTTAAAAGAAATGATATATATTAATCCTGGATTGAAGCATAAACAGTATTCTTACCCAATTGTAAATAATATATTAAAACCAAGGCATTTAATAATATTCTTTTCATGGACAGAAAATGCAAATAACCAGACTAAAAATTCATTTGAGAATAATACATCGGATATGGGTATTGTTAGTGCAAATATAAGACTCAATAATTACACCTATTTACCATCTGATACATATGACTGCGTGAATAAGCCACAGGTTGTTTATCGTTCCTTGTTAGATTATATGAATAAAAAAACACCAACGCCAGTGTATATAGATTACGATTTATTTAAAACATGTTTTATGTATTTATATTTCGATATATATTCGAATATTACTGATGTATTAAAAGAAGGCAACAACAAAATTGAGTTTAATTATATGTTAGCCAATACACCAGCAAAGGAATATAGTATTTATGCATTACTTTTATCAGAGAACACGTTTAAATTGAGCGTAATAAATAACAGAACAGAAATTATAAAATAAATCAATTAATCTACAATATAATATAAGAGATGTCATTAATTCCAGTATTTGTAAAATTAACAGAAAATCAAAAAAAAAAATTAATTCGTGGTTATAAAAAACGAGACCCAGTTAATCTGAAATTACAATTCTCAAATGAAAATGAAGGAAATAGAATTTATGTCACAAAAACACAATATAATAAAAGTACAAAAGGTTTAAAACCTGTTGTAATAACATTCAATGAAACACATTATAAATCAATAGACAAAGATACAAAAAAGGGGGGGAATTTACTGTCATCATTAATAGGGCCTATAACAAAACTTGCAACTAAAGTAGCACCGGCTTTAACCAAAACAGTTTTACCTGGTATCGCTACAGGCGTTGCATCGGCTTTAGGATCGATAGGTATTGATTCATTGTTCAGTGGCAAAGGTATTAATGGAAAAACAGGAGATATTATTAAAGGACTTGCAGTCATTGAAAATGAAGTGAGGAAGTTAAGTAAACCACAAAAAGCTAAATTTGATGAAATCATGATGACTGGAAACGGTATGACTGGAAACGGTCAATCAGGCGGGTTCCTCACAAGCCTTCTCATGAGTTTGGGTATACCAATCGTTTTAAAGGCGTTGTCTGGCTCAGGTATCCATAACCGGCCCTATGATGTGAATAGTTATAAAACACATCCTAAGAAAATACCTATACCATCACAAAATCAACAACCTATTGTAAAAGAGCCTTCAGGCTCAGCATTAACAGAGTGGGAATTATGGAATCCTCCACCTTTCAACTCTGAGCACGAAATTATTGAAAGTAAAGGCCGTGGTTTAATAAAAAAAAAAGATCAAAAAAAACACACGGCCAAGGTATATTGTTCGGCCAAAACTCTCCCTTCAAAAACGTACCCTTGCTAAATATTCTGTTTTAAAATTTAAAGACACAAGCACAAGTAATAGTTATTTACAGGCATGGATTGATAAAATGAAAATAAAGAATTTTGGTAATGTGTATGCAAAAGACCAAATAACAACCGATATGATAAAACGTGATCATTTTTATATCATAAATTTAGACGATATGTATTCACCGTCAAATGGCACACATTGGACATCATTGTATTACGATGGTGATAGAATTGAATATTTTGATAGTTATGGCTTAAAACCACCACAAATAATCAGTGAAAATTATGATTATATATATAACAGCTCACAATTACAGTCATACGAAAGTAAAGCATGTGGTTATTATTGTCTATTCTATATTTATCTCCGTTATCACGATTATAATTTTTATGAAATTATAAAACAATTTAATCTTGTTGATCTTGATTACAATCAAAATCTAATTAAAAAATTCTTTAATAATTATAATTAATATTATATATAAATGGGTGTTCATGACGGATCACATAAATTATTAACAAACAATGATGAATATATAAAAAAACGCGAAGACATTGATATGCAAAATAGAAGAATTGATAATTTAAAAACAATTTGTATGACAGATAATACAACTAATTTGAGATATGCAATTAACATGCAATGTTTACTGAATTATACCTATTCGCAGATCAGCGAGACATTATTCTGGGAGTGGTATGTAAACAGCACCGCTTTTTATCACTTTCCGAGTTCCAATAGTCATGAGTTAACTTTCGATCCAATGACAAGAAAAGTAAGCAAGATTTTTGATCAAAGTTTAAGTCAGGATGACGCATATCAAAACACTACTAATAATCAGCCTACGATCTGCAATAAAAATGATCGTAGAAATAATCGATATTATCTAATATTTGACGGGAGTAAAAATCAAAGAATGATATCTGATATAAACTTAAATGTAAGTGCAGGTGAAGAAGATATAATAAATATTTTTATCGTGTATTATATCGATTTATTTGGTGGAAGCTATTGGACCCGATGCGGGGTCTTTGGGGCAGATGATAGTGGTTTCGACGCCTTTGTTTCCTTTAGTCCACAAGGAGATTTAATTGTCTCAAAAACAACTAATGATCATATAGTAATCGGGCAAAATATTACAAACGGACGTACGCCTATATCAGATTATCAAAGTAAATCAAATGCAGGAGAAATCGGTAAATGGAATTGTTTAAGTGTACATTGGAATATTCCTACTGAAACATCATTTGTTTACTGTAACGGTAAGAAGCTAGCAGATTTTACAAGCAGAAGCAGCATAGGAAGCACTCAGATGACATTCGGCGATTTGAACCCTCAATCGATCGCCCCTTTTTTTGGTAAAATCGCTTGTTTTTTATTATATAAAAATAAACGTATGCCAAATCGTGATATTTTACTTCATCATAAAGTATTATGTAAATGGTATGGTGTCGATCATGATGAAATTATATTCTAATATATATATAATGAATCGTCATACAGTTTTATATTTTATTCGTCGTTTGTTTTTTACAATACCTTTGCCATTAATTTGGTTAATATTATTTGAATTATTATAACATATATTATATGGGAAAATATGATGGAGTAATATCAGATTATAACGAAAATGAAAATCAAGTAAAATTTAACATGAATGATTTCCATTGGAGTAATGATAACATGATTAATATTAATAAAAATCTCAAATTTATTCTTCATAAATCTCAATATTCTGATAAATTCACGATTTTAAACGACGTGTTAGACATAAATAAAGATAAAATCGAAATTAACGTGAAATCAATTATACCAATTGATCAAGCCACAGGTGCGCCTAATTCAATTATAAGCGTTGATAATAATGATAAATTGAAATTGAATTTATCATCTGATTTTATGACTTTGAACAATAGTCTTTATTGTAACTTGGGAGCAGGATTAACGAGAGATGATCAAAATCGTATTACAATCGCGTTAGCAAAATGTAATTTGAAGTTCGTGAATAATCAATTATGCTTTGATACATCTGCTTTAATCGATAATTTTAATTGTATAAAATTAGACGATAAACAAAGATTACGATTAGATTACAATATGGATGACTTTTCAAAAAGCAGTGCAGGAAAACTTTATGTAAAGATTTACGATAAACATCTCAAACGAACGCAGAACGGCGTCGAGATTAATATCGATAACGATACAATCCGTTATGATACAAATGAAAATAAGATAATTTCAAGCATTGATAAATATGTTGTTCCTCAATATTCGCAAAATGGGGATATTTATTTAGACGGGAACAAAAAGATGAAATTAAACATTAATAATTACGTGAATGACCAGATAGGAAGTAAAATCGTTATGGGGATTGATAATAAAATTACAACGAATATAACAAACGACCAAAGTGGTACAGTATATTTTAATAGTTCAAATAAACTCGATATTCGATTAGGAAGGTTTTTCAGTCGAGACTCTAGTGGTCATTTTTTTGCACATCTAAACGAAAACGGATTAAATTGGAACAATTTTAAAATATCCTTAAATATATTCGAGCCATTATTATTTAATAATGATAAAAAATTAACATTAGGTTATACACCATATTTTAAACTAAGTAGTGATAAAAAATTAGATATCAATATTACGAAACTAAAAACAGACATTATTACACCCAAGGTAAATGAGGGTATAAAACTTAATCATGATGGTACGTTATCAATAGATACAAACGTTCTCACAAGTTTAATAAATGTATCACCTTTATCGGGTATTAAAATTATTGGAAATCAATTAATTGTCGATGAGCCGCTTATGTCGAGTAATTTAATTAGATTGTATAGTAATAGTACTATAAAAAGAAGGTTAAACAACTTCTTTGAAATCGAATGCGATCGTGTTTCGATAGACACTGATAATACAGGAGCTTTAAAAGTTAAAAACACTTATATACCATCTGTTGTTACATCAGGTTTTATCAAGGATAGAATTGTCAATGAGTCGTATTTCAAAGATATGTTAAAGTTTCAAGGACCTTGTATTTTAAAAAGATGTGCCTTATGTTATTTTGATTTAAATAATGAATCTCATGTGGATAAAACGATTGGGACAAATATAGTAATAAATAAATTTCAAAATGAAAAACATATATTCAACGATTACTATTATTTTGTTACTGAAAATAATCCGACCTATTATTACAAGCATTATAGTATGGCGATTTTTAATACTGTTATAAATGATAATTATATACATTTTAATAACACCAATCAAAAAATAAAATATACAGACATATTTTATAAAGAAACTAACTTTACATCATTAGTATTCAATTTTGTAATTGAACCTGAAAAGAAATCCGTAGATATTAATACCACATTAATGGAGTGTGAAAATGATAATTATATAAAATTGCTTTATAATAATCAAGGTATAATATTTAAATTTGGTTCAATGATTAATAATTACACAACAAACCCAACATCTCCAAATGAAATTATTGTATCTTTATCAAATTCATTATTAAATAAAAAAAATATATTAACGTTTTTTTATGATAATACTAAGGTATTAATTATTTTGAATAGTCAAATTGTATATGAGAATAACAATATATTTTTGTTTGTCATTGAACAAGGCAAGGATAACTTGTTGACACATAAATACCATGACTTTTATCTTGGTAGTAATAGCGATAATAGTCAATCGTTTAACGGTAAATTCTATGATTACTCTATGTTGCAAAATATCACAGAACAAGAAGCATTAAATTTACATGAGTATTATAAGTACATCCATAATATATAATAAAATTATAATATATATTATAATGGATTCACCAAGAAATGTTATCAAATTTATGAATGAGAATTTCTATCTCTTTGAAAAACAATATGAAGATATTGATAAAACTGTATTAAAAGCAGCTATTGCTTATAAGTATCTATTAGCTGTTTATTTAGGCATCAAAAATATAACTATTGAACAGATCTTGATCGAAAATGATTATGACATAGGATTGATCGGGCCTGGCCATGGATGTCTGACATCTATCTGTGAAAAAATATGTCCAAATCGTGTCTGCCATTTACATTCTATTCTTCATGATTGTTACGGTAGATTATATCTTAAATATTCCCAGGGGCGAGGATATGTATATATGTTTAATGCCCCTAATTGGATGAAGAGATCCCCAATATTTGGTCATACAGGATTATTGTATTCAATTTATTATAACATTAGATATTATCGTGAATATCAAATTTAATTATTTCTTTAATCTTATTCCATATGATTAAATACTCGTTTGTTTTTCTAACGTTATTTCGTATTTTAATATTACAACATTTTCTATATTTTAAGAATTCTATGTATATTTGTTTTATAACATATTTTAAATTGATCTTTTTAATCATATTATTGTCTTTTTGCCAATTAATGATTTTATTGCAATATTCCAAGATGATATACTTTTGATATTCCCCCATAAGTATATTGTATTTTTTATTTATTTCATTTAATGTGTTTAAAATATAATATTTTCTATGATATACAGACTGCCTCTTCTTATTATAGCAATCATATGGTTGTAAATCAGCGTTGAAATAATTTCTTAAACATGAGCAGTTTTTACAATATTTGCCATTTTCATGAACATAATAATCATAACCATTACAATTCTCACATTCATCACGTGTTTTTGTCACTTGATATTTTATTAACTTTAAATATTTATCACAGTGCAAACAGTAACTTTGGTTCATTTTTAAAAATTGTATATGAATATCACGATTACACATATATAATATATATTATATTTTATTTTTACACATAATTTGTTTTAAAAATTTTCTACATTTTTTACGTGATTTCATATACATATTATTACAAAAATAAACATCGAATAAATTTGTGTTTTTATATACATATTTTAAACATCCAATCGCATCTTGTTTTATCATATAAATGAAATTATTTTTATCTATACTCATTTTATATTTATTTTGAAAATATTTTAAATAACCAGCCTTATCTAAATCAATTATATTATCGATAATATCAGAACTATAAGGACACCCTTTTTCTAATATATATTTTAAAACATTAAATTTATTTAATAATACGTGTTTTAATAAATAATTTTTATTTAATTTAATTATATTTTTTTCATATAAATATTTCACTATCTCTAAATCACAAAATCTAACAGCCATAATATTAACATACTTGTCCATTGGACAATTAATTTCAATTAAATACTTTATACATTCAACATTATTATTTTCTAATGCGAATTGCATTGTATTTGTTGTTAATTCTCCACCATTTTCATAAACGTATTTTAAACATTCTATATTTGCATCTTTTAAAACTGTAAACACAGAAGATAAAGAGTTGAATGGTAATTTCATAAATTTATGAACATATTTTAATATCTCAATATTGTTAGATCTACATGCAGTATCAATCATTTCTATTTCATCAGGGCACCCATACACATGAGCATACTTTAAACATTCTAAATGATTATTTTCAATTGCCTTATATAAAGTCCATTCATCCCATGGACACCCATTTTCATGTGCATATATTAAACACTGTAAATGATTATATTCAGCGGCTGTCTCACATACTTTTCTGTTCCATGGACATCCGTTTTCATGTAAATATTTTAAACATGATATTGAATTACTTTCACATGCAAAAACACATGCATTATCACTCCAAATATCACCGTTTTTATGAGCATATTCTAAACATTCTAAATTACCATTTTCGGCAGCAACATCACACGCGCCTATAATACTTGAATCCATATTTTTATGATGTTTTTTTAAACATTCAATATGCCCATGCTCAGCAGCACTTAGACAAGCATTAGAATTATATTTAGATTCTTCTTCAATCATTTTTTCGAAACATTTTTTAAAACCAAATCTTTTAATTGAAATTTCACAATTGTAACAATTAATTCCCATTTCTTATATAATATTTATAGTCATATTTATTTTAGCAATTTAAACGCACTTATATATTTGCAGTTAAAAATTTAGCACATTCTATATGTCCGTTTTTTTTTGCGATATCAATTGTGTCTTCATATGAGTATAGAATGAAACTATAAGTATAATCGCAAATATAATAAATATATTTTAAACAATCTAAATGACCATTTTCAGCTGTATAATAAATTGTATTACTATCCAATGGACAATCATTTTCATAAGCATATTTTAAGCATTCAAAATGACCATTTTTGGCAGCTATTTCACAAGTATCTTCGTCCCATGGGCAACCATTTACATGTGCATATATTAAACAATCTAAATGACCATATTCGGCTGCATTTATACATACATAAATATTTATATCATCCCATGAACAACCGTTTTCATGAGCATATTTTAAACATTCTAAATTACCATTTTCAGCTGCAATTTCACATATTTCATTATTCCATGAACAACCGTTTTCATGAGCATATTTTAAACATTCTAAATTACCATTTTTAGTAGCCATTTCACATACATCCTCATCCCATTCACAACCATTTTCATGAGCATATTTTAAACATTCTAAATCTCCATTTCTTGCTGCATATACGCAAACATATTTATCCCATGAACAACCATTTTCATGTGCATATTTTAAACATTCTAAATGTCCATTAAATGCAGCATATGCGCATGTCCATTCATCCCATGGACAACCGTTTTCATGAGCATATTTTAAACATTCTAAATCTCCGTTTTTAGCAGCTGTTTCACAATTCATATATATATACTATATATTATATTTTTTATACATAAACGCGAAATAAAATTTTAATTTATATTTAATATCAATATTTTTTTATTTATTAATTAGACAACCATTTTCACGAGCATATTTTAAACATTCCAAATGACCATTATTAGCTGCAAATACACATACCCAATTATCCCATGGACAACCGTTTTCATGTGCATATTTTAAACAGTCTAAATGTCCATATTTGGCAGCATTTAAGCAAGTATGATTATGCCATGGACAACCATTTTCATGAGCATATTTTAAACATTCTAAATGTCCATATTGGGCAGAAATTAAACATACCCAATTACTCCATTCACAACCATTTTCATGAGCATATTTTAAACATTCTAAATGTCCATATTGGGCTGCTCTATCACAAGCACTCTCATTCCATGGGCAACCATTTTCATGAGCATATTTTAAACATTCAAAATGACCATTTTTGGCAGCTCTTTCACAAGTATTCTCATCCAATGGACAACCGTTTTCATGAACATATTTTAAACATTCTAAATGACCATTTTCTGCTGCATAAAACCATGTGTATTTATTCCATTCACAGCCGTTTTCATGTGCATATTTTAAACAGTCTAAATGTCCGTGTTTAGCTGCATACGCGCATGTCCATAAATCCCAATAACAACCTTTTTCATGGGCATATTTTAAACATTCTAAATGACCGTTCTCGGCTGCATATTTACAAATATAAATATTCTTATCACAACCCATTTCAAGAGCATATTTTAAACATTTTAATTGACCATTTAGAGCCGCATTTGAACATGTGTCATCATTCCATGGACAATTATTTTCATGAGCATATTTTAAACATTCATAATGACCATTTTCTGCTGCTTTTATACAACTAATTTCATTCCAATCAAAACCATTTTTATGTAAATATTTTAAACAATGTAATTGCCCATATTCACACGCTGTTGTACAAAATTCAAAATAAAAAGATTCAGTCATATAGTTTATATAATTAAAATATTTTAAACATTCTAAATGACCAAATTTAATTGCATCTAATATTTTTAATTTATAACAACATTTTTTTATATTCATATTTTTTGGTATTAATTCATAATTTTTTAGTTTTCTCAAAGCAAGACATTGTAATGAAAACATCTATTATATTATATAAATATAAAATATTTTTTTATGTGATACACCACCCCACATAATTAGCGAATATACACAAGCGAAACAAAAATGCACGAAAATGGTCCAAAATGATAAAACTATTCATTGAGAATAAGGTAAAATACCATAAATAATATGTAAAACGAGTTTCAAATTAAAATTGATGCAAAATAATAAACCCCTTTAGTAACCCCAAATTTAATAAGGAGAATTAATATTACCATTAAATGGTTTATTAGTAATAATCCATAAAATATGTTCCATAAATTATGTTCAATAAATAACAGAGTTGATTATACAAGGAGAGATTTTTTTAAAAATTTCTATTAATATTTTTCATTGTATTTTTAACCATTTTTCAAAATTATTACCAATACATTTTTATCAATATTTTATTCTAGTTTATTTATTCCACTCCTTTTTAATTCATTCATTTATATCAATATTATAAATCCATTTTTCTTATATTTATTTTCTTATATCCATTTTATAACTTCATTTCAAATATCTATATTATAACTTTATTTCTTATATCTATTTTTTAACTCCATTTAATATAATTATTTTATAACACCAATTCTTATAATCATTTTATAACACTATTCTAATATCTATTTCATTTATACCATTCTCTCATTAACATTCAATACTCACCAATCATTCAATAACCACATTCTCTTAAACCATTCAATTTATACTAGTCTATTATACTCTATTCTGTGTCTCAATTATGTGTCTCAATTATATGTCTCAATTATCAATCTCAATTATATGTCTCAATTATGTGTCTCAATTATGTGTCTCAAATATGTGTCTCAATTATGTGTCTCAAATATGTGTCTTAAATATGTGTCTCAAATATGTGTCTCAAATATGTGTCCCAATTTATGTCTCAATGTGTGTCCCATGTGTGTCCTAGTAATATGTCCCAATTGTGTCACAGTACATTATATATGACGTAAACACTAAATGTGGACACATTACAAAAGGGAACTAATATGAACACATGAAGCACACATTACGAAATCAAAATAAAGTACAGAACTAGTACTCTAACACTATGTGGCCCTTGGGCCAAGTGAATTTGACAGCCCTTGTTCTAGTATAATTGTAAAGATTTCCTGCTTTAAACCTTTACAGATAAAGTGTAATTGGCAGAAGTACGTCCAAATAATATCACATAAATCGTCTGAATACTAGACTGTCTTCGGCTCAGCTAATACAACAATACATTCGGCTCGGCTAATACAACAATAACACGCACTCGGTAGTTCAACAGACTCTGCTCGGCAACTCACCAGATTCGACGTCTACTAACATGCACTCGACTAACATTGGCGACTTACTATTACGGCTGACGATGCACAACAACTGCCTAAACACAAAAAAAGCTTGATTATTATATGGAGACACATTACTCATACATTGCGCAAGGACACTAACGGTGGTGATGACATTTTATGACAACTGATAGAATGGATTACTCAAAACAATGATTACACTACCAAAAATAAAAAGTACGTCAGGGACATGGGACAGTAAAATCTATGGTTTAACATAATGCTGTTTTGTTTGAAAAATATTATAGATTTTTTATGAAATATATGTGAAGTGATCATTTTAATTTCTCGTGAATGCTTAAATGTCTTTCTCCGTGGTTTTGAGTGTCTAGAAACCTTCTTTTAGAGATGAAGGGGGGGGGGGTTCAAACAACCAAGAGTACGTAAGCATAAGGGGGGGGGGGGTGAGTATCAAGCGTACGTGTGCGTACGAGGGGGGAGGGGGGTCAAATTTTAGTCAAGTTAGAGCGTACGTACTAATTGAATGACCCCCTATGCTGCCGACGGAGTGTCCTTAGGAAACCTTTGTTTTTTGGGGGGGGGGACAGCCATGACAGCCACAGGGACGGACGCAGACATGATCCACTAATGCACCGGATCAATTAAAAAAACTCAAAAATATACTTTCTGATACTTTTATTTCATAATCTAAAATAGGACAAAGTAGATTTATGAGAAGAAGAAATATACTTAATGATCTGCGCAACGACCTTGCCTGAAGCACAGCGGAAGTGCAGAGGCCTGTTGTCCCCTTGTTGTAAACAGGATGATCTCAGCTTTTTGCCCGATATCGTATGGAAATGTCTGGATTCACCCTTGCATATTAATAAGGAGAGCATTGTTCTATCATTGTTTCAAGCTGGGCAGGTGATATGTTTACTAAAATTAGACCTTATGCGACTTGTCTGGCGTTAGTATGGAGTGTGTCTGGCATCAGTCATGATGGAAGTGAATTCGAACTAAACAATCGTTTATGACGCAATGCTTTGCGTTGGTTATAATTTGCACAAGTCTAGCGTTATTCGTTGCAAGTTATGGATTCATCAAAGGTGCTAGATATCAAATCCACTCAGGTGTAGCGAAAATCTTTCTAGGCCGCGTGTTCCTTCAGATTCACGTACAAGAAATACCAAGAAATTTCTATATTTCAGATATTATAAATTCGATTAATTTCAGCTACAACATGTCTTTCTAGCTTCTATGCCTTCCTAGGCCGTCCTGAAAAGCTAGATACGTTCTCCCTATATATACTGTAATCTATAATCCCTAGCTATGGCAATTACAAAATATCAACAAACAAAGATTACGTTATTACTAAAATCAGTACGCTAATAATACACCATTACAACCTATCTAAAATCAAACGCCAAGACCTATCTAAATCAGGACTCTAATGATAACAGTGCTTTTTGCGCTGATAGATTTATCCTGTATAAAAATTCGATTTATTATTATTATTATTATTAAGGAATGCGATTGGTAACCTGGCAACTTAGAACAAAACAACAAGGTGATGATATATGTATACTTACAAAATAGCAGCATGACAAAAGAAGTAAATATAGCGCATTAGGCTATCCAGCCATTACGTGATGTCTCAGTTTCTAAGTCCATTTACAACACAGGCTGTGATCGGAAAGGAAGAAAGGCGTAGTGATCTGAGGAAAGTTTGCGAGATTTTTGGAGGGGCTTTGAGTTACTTGAGCAATATGCTAAGTTATGTTCAATATTATCCTTAAAATTAAAGTCTTCCAACATTGCCTCTGAGTCTTGTAAGAACCCGCAATTCTTCAGCAATTAGGCCTTAAGGCTTAGTTCATACGCATACATGCCAACATTTTCACATTAGACTGAGGGAGCTTTACCATCTAGAAGGGAGGCCAGATTGCAAGGATCTTGGTACGGGGGTTTGTTGGTGCTATAGCCTCCCTAGTCCCCCTAACACTACCACTACACTACCGCCACACTAGCACCATATTGTATGCCAATCTGAAAGGAGTTGTCCGTTAAAATATTATGTCTTCAATCACTGTCAGCACTTCGACAGAATTTGAGTCCTAGTATCAGGGGCGCCGCTAGAAAAATTTCTTGGGGGTGTCAAGTCTCATGCTGCCGAGTTGAGAATGTGGGTTCAAACGTTGTAAAGTTGCTTAGGCCTAACTTCTTTTTAAGTACAGTAGGGAACTTTCTTAGGTGTTAGCTCATTGATGGAGGCTGATCTGTCACGCACTAAGATATCTGTGCCCTTGAGAGGCAATTAGGCTAGGGGGTTTGCCACTAGAAAGATTTTTTTAAATCATTCTTTCTAGATCGTCTGAAAATGTCCTTTTAAGAAGAAGAAACAACCTTTAATTCAAATTCTACGCATAATCCGGAACATTAAAATGTCCATGACATTGGCTTTTGGAGGGCCTTTTAATTTGCATAAATTAAATTGCTTGAGGTTTTGGCTGATTTGATAGTGGCGTACGGGAGGTTGCTCTAAAGTAAAATAGCGGGAGACTCCCGCAACCTGCGGGAGTGTTGTTACGTATGCCATAGTGGGGCAACAGAGGGACAATGTTTGAAGTACAGAAGCAAAGTGGGCAATGTTGCCACTTTCAATTCCCCCTGCCAATAATCCGGAACATGAAAATGTCCATGAGATTGGATTTTGGAGGGCCTTTTAATTTGCATAAATTAAATTGCCGGAGGTTTTGGCTGATTTGATAGTTGCGTGCGGGAGGTTCCTCTAAATAAATTTTTGCGCCAAAGTTAAACGTGCTTTAAAGATGGCGCACTCAATGAATCAATATTTGCAAATCTTCTTGGACATAAAGAGAAGAATGACACGTGCGCGTAGAAAATGACATAGAAACCAGAAATTTCTACTTCTACTTCGACAAGTATCATCCTCTCTAGTAAAATCTGCAATAATATTTGCGGAATAATGCAACACTTATACGTTACGGCCTTTTTCATAGAATGGCCTAGCACACCTTGCCGCTAATGTTAAGAACACTGGAAGTGAAATTCCTACGTAATTTATATACGATGTGAAAGCACTCATTATTTATATCAAAATATGCAATAGAATCTTCCGCTTTTAGCGTGGTGCTGGGGAATTACAGAAGCATCCAGAAAACTGTCTCCGTCATGTCACTAGAGTCGTGTTTACGCTATCTTGTACACAAACCATAAAGGGGTAAAGTAGCAGTCGTCCTCCTTATTGCTAACTGTAGAAAGCAACGAACCATTAGTTAGTAATTTGTAAGCATCAGCTCTATCTGAGTGGTGGAATATGTCCCTTCTCCACAGACATGATTTCTTTCCATACCGTACAGATGTTTATCAACGCTTCGAACAGTCACTGCAGGCATTTCGGCACTTGTGCCTACCCCCTTCATCTAGTGTTTAACTTAAGACTTACACCTTCGCAAAAGCGTTAAGTGATACAATTAGATTTAGGGGGTGTTGCGCCTAGCTTGCGGCAAATGTTGAAGAGCGCTTAATTTTGTCTAGACAACTGCTCGCGACAAACTTGGCACTCGGGAATGCTTTACTGATTGAATAAAGTCAGGAATCGCGGCCAGAAAATCAGCTATATCCAGCGGTGATTTATTGACGATAATCAAACGTAAACTAAAAGCAATACATCAAGTAAAATAATAGCAAAGTGGTAGGGATTAGCAGATGCAGGATGCCGAAGCAAATACTATACATTCCGATCATAGTTTTAAAGCGATACACCCTAGCAAACAAGGTTCTAAAAGTTATAAACTAAGGCTAAACTTATGCTAGCAACTATATAATGATGATAAAACAATCAAATAACAACAAAAAACTTACTTAAAAGTGCTTACAATAGTGTAGCGATAATACGAAGATGCTTATAGATATGGCACTATGAGCCAAGCAAAACTACAGAAAGACCTATAGCAATAGTCTATAAAGGCAAATAAACGCGTAACACAGGGAGAACTAAGTATGGACAGGCTAAGCTAAATAGATAAATATTACATAAAGCAATGGAAATACCAAGGGGCTGCATGGACTGTGCGTAAGATTGAGTATGCGAGCGGAGGTGAATAAGAAACGAAATTTATAACGCCCGATACAAAGGAAAACTAACTGTGCAAAGAGTAGAACCAAAAGTGGTACTTACACATCGGTCCCGGCTTGCACTCTATAGAACCAAGGGTAACTAACTTTTGCGAATGGTTTAAACTTGTATTTACTTCAATCTTAACTAGTCCAACAACCAAGATCAACTGAGGTCGCTAATAACTACCCTAGCGTTTACACGGAGCCTGCATAAATTTAATTAATTAGAACAGATTAAGAACCATCAATGGTAAAATAATAAATAAACATTGCTAGCAGGAGAGCCTCAAGTCCACATTCTTAACAGGGGGTAAACAAATATACCGAAAGATGTCTGCAGTGATTATTCGACAGGTTGGCGCCCAAGGTAAACATCTCTACGGTATCGAAAAAGTTCATGTCTATGGAGAAAGGACACATTCCACAACTCAGATAGAGCTGATGCTTACAAATTACTAACAAATGGTTCGTTGCTTTGTACAGTTAGCAGGTGCGGATCTAGGGAAAAATCTGACTACCTTACAAAAGGGCGAGGCCCTTAAATGACGCATGCGCAATATAAACATTTTATCTCATAAACATCTATTAGCAATCTCTTTAATTTCCACTGAAGGAATGCTGTTGAACTGATTAGATTTATGTCCGCCAATTATGTTAATGTGTTCAGTATGGTCACGTGTTTGTTTAGTTCAGTTTTTCATGTTGTCGAGTTATGTCGTGTTATGGAAAGTGTGATTAAGACATTCAAATAATCTAGTGTTGTCTCTTTTTGCACACTCTGAAAATTTCATCAGGTTATGGGCCCAGAATAGTGGTATTGAGGACTTTTATAGAAGACGAGTATTAAGTAGTTTTATCGCACCAATTTCGCGATGGCGTCCGGAGATGCATAATACAAAGTTGGACTGAAAACAGAAAAATTTGATGGAGAAGGATGGTATTTGTGGAGACATAAAATGGAAATGGTTTTAGTAACTTCGGATCTATGGGACATCGTAACAGGAGAGGAGACAATGCCAGAGAGTGAGGAAGATGGTACAAGAATAGCTGAGTGGAAAAAACGGGATCGCAAAGCTCAAGCCGAGATCAGTTTACATTTGTCAGACTCTCAATTGCCGTTAGTTATGCGACTCAAGACTTCGAAAGACATATGGGATGCTTTACAAAATCAGTATGAAAGGAAAAGCATGCAAAATGTCATATTTTGAAGGGCAAGTACCGAGATGCGACAATGAAAGAGGGTGAGGATATGCTGAAACATATCAATAAGCACCAAGAAATTGTGGATCAACTTGTTTCAGTGGGAGCAGACATTAGCGAACAAGAGCTAGTCTGGGAATTACTACTTAGTTTGCCAGAATCATACGACAACCTTGTAAATGCGTTAGAGTTTTCCGATGACTTAACGTTACCTGTCCTTCGTCAAAGGTTATTATTGGAAGAGTAAAATAGAAAGCAAAGAGCAAGTGAAGGTAGGTCCGAAGATGCTTTAGTGAGCTCAAGAAGGTTCTCACGTAATAATTTTTCGCGTACTCGTAAAAAAGGCCCAAATCGTATTTCAAATCGCTTAGATATTCAGTGCTATAATTGTGGAAAATACGGTCATATCGCCAAAGATTGCCATGGAACGAGGAGGAAACAGTCGGCAAACTGTGGACAACAGCAGAGTGCAAGCCATGCAAGCCGTGCAAGCCAAGCATTTATTGTTCAAACCTGCATGACCCGCAGTGAAGAGAAATCCAGACGTACGTGGTTTATCGACTCAGGGGCTTGTCAGCATATGTGTTGCGTTAAAGCCCGGCCAAACGATCCAACATTGAGCCAGCAAGTGCTGGCTTAATGTTGGATCTTCAATGTTGGGTCGTTTAGCCACTATGTTGGGTGACCCAACATTTGTTGACTCAATGTTGGAATAGGTTTGAGAGCTTTCAAAATTGTTAGATGGAAATAACTCATTCTCTATTGTTTTCGAATGCTGTTGGAGGATGTTGGATCGTTTAGCCAGGGCAGCCAACATTTGCTGGCCGTAAGCATGTGCACAAAGGCCTATAACATTCTTGCTATAGGTAAAGCGCTCGCCAAGAAATTTTTAGATAATGGACAACTACCAAACATTGGAAGAGAAAAGCAGGATCAACTACGAAAGTGGAGATGAAAAAACTGAGAGAAGAGAGAACGATAGGTAAAGCAAAACGCGTAATAGAGTTAGGTGATTTACAGAGGAAGGGAATCCTCCTTAAGCCAAATGACGGCGGCCGGCCTAATACAAATGAAGACATCGACGAAGGTGATGAGCAGCGTAAAAGCCATGCCACAACTAAAGAGAGAAAGCTTGAGAAAAAGAACTGGAGTCATTCTGAGACTTTGAAAGTTATCGATTTAAATCGCAACAATAACTGCAGCAACCTGCTCAGTCCAACAATTGTTGGATCATTTGGCCACCCCTTCCAACATCATCCCAACAATTGTTGGGTCTATGTTGGTTCAATGTTGGATCGTTTGGCCGGGGCTTTAGAGACTTTTTTCATGACTACAACATTGAAACAACATAACCATTTCAGGTATTGGTATAGGAAGCGTCATTGGGAAGATATTCATTTGAATAAGACAACCACGATTAAGAATGTGCTTTTTGTACCAGATTTAAGTCAAAATTTGATTTCAGTAAGTAAAATCACACAAGCAGGATACAAAGTAGATGTTTTAGGTTCTACAAGCAAAGTTAGCAGTCAGGATTCGTCTGATGTTATAGTAAAAGGGAGAATTGCTCCAGAAGGTAATCTGTACCAGTTAGATGGCAAGGTCATTTCCAACTGTGCACATGCGTCGATAGCAAAGCGGGAATCTGATTTGAGTTTATGGCATAGGAGATTAGGTCATATACTAGCTTAGTACTGATAGCCCGCTAAACGCGTGCTCTGCCCAAAACTTATAAGACAGTCCTGCATAGTGAAGCATTCATCTTGCTGATTCGACAATTGTTCTGTTTTTTCTTTCACTCACACCATTTTGCTGCGGGGTGTAGGGTGCTGTCAGTTGTCTCAAAATACCCTTCTCTTTCAAAAATGAACTCATGGCATTATTTTTAAATTCTGTTCCATTGTCTGAGCGTAGAACTTTTACACACTTCCCTGTCTGCTTTTCGGCCATTGTAACAAACTCTTTGAAATATTTTAGAACATCTGATTTATTCTTTAGGAAATATACAAAAGTATATCTGGAAAAATCGTCAGTGAATGTGAGAAAATATCTGCTCCCACCGATTGACACATTTTCCATAGGGCCACAAACATTGGAATGTATTATCTCAAGTACATCTTTGGCTCTATTTTCCGACCTTTTTGGAAATGACTCTCTGCACTGTTTCCCAATTAAACATCCATCACAAGCCACTTTATCGTCGCTTCCTTTTATTGCTAATCCGTTGACCATTCCTTTTGATTGCATGCTAATTAATGTTTCTTTGTTTCTCTATATACTAAGATCCCTATATGATAATTTATGCCAAACCAATCAGATTGCTCTAAATTGTACCACGTGACCTGATTACGCGCACACGATCTCCTCCCAGGGTATTCGTTCCATGGCCCCCAGATTTCTGTCAAGGGTAGCCATTTGGGTCTACTACTTACATAAGAAGAGATATGATTTTTATCATTTTTTTCGCTGAGTTATTCAAATTTCTTCCCATCGCCATTCACAGCAATACTGTTGCTCCTCCCTGCTGGACCACGTGTTGTCAGTTCTGCGAGCGGTCCTGTAGGACTAAGTAGCTGTATGTGTTATTGCGAGGAGACTTTGGTTGCTGTTCTTCCTGGTAAGCCTACTCTTCTTTCCTGAAATGGGTTGATTTAAGATTTCCTGTATTTCCTTTGTCCATTTCATCCGTATTCTACAGTTGCAAACCATTACTACCATATAGTTACCGTGTGACTTGGAGGAGAATTTCGTCGTTTTGCTTCCAGTTTACGGATGTTTTCCCTTGATTTCATTTGCCAAGGAATCCTACACTTTGAGGGTGATATCGTCATGACAGATCTTCCCTAGCTGTTCGATTCTCTCTGGTAAACTATAGTGCTTTTGCCGGTAAGTTGTGATAAACCATATAGAAGATATTTTCACGTTGTATTCTGTGGTATATCATGGTGTATTTCGCTTATTTCTTATGTTTTTTTACCTGACATGGGATAACATTCGAGAAGCTTTCAGTTTGGGTTGTTTTTACATGATGTGAAGTCCCAGTTTTGTTTTGAGGAAAATAAAGTAAGGCGTGACAAAATATCAACCAGTAGCGTACTGAAATTGTTTTTTCTACCTTCCAAAGTTTTTCCGTGTTTTTCCTGTATGAGGTTGTTCGTTGTGTTATCTATTATAACTCTGAGAGGTTTGTATCCCCCCCCCTTATGGTTTAAGCAATGAAGAGGCTGTTGTTCATCTTCCATGTCATGTGTGATTACAAGCAAACTACATGACTTGCTAAGTTTCTTGAGTGTTAGCCATACAGCGTGTTGGTATCCTTCAATCTTCATTCTGGTGTAGTTTGTCAGTAAACACTCAAGGGGATTCCCAAGTTCATCTCACAATCGCAGATACATTCGATCCTTTGTTTCCGAACAACTACATTATAGATTTGTGACTGCAGAGGTTCTGGAAGTTATTCCGCAGATTCCTACAGGAGTATTTAATAATTGCTAGGATTTTTAGCGTGCTGTTTACTTTCAGCTATGCTAGGCCACTCTGACATTGTTTACAGTTGAGACAGGTCTAAGTTGAGATGTTGTTTGTAACTTCTACATAGCTCTTTATGTTTGCAACACAGTTATTTTAGGCTAGAGCTAGGATGTTATCAAATGTAGCCTATGGATTATTGCAGTTTTATACTCTGTTTATGTTTTCTTTTCTTGCATTAGTTGAGGAAAGTCTCGTGTGCATTCTCTCCAAAATCTTGAGGGGCGTTTCATATTACTCTCAGTCCCCGTAGCTGATGCCTTACTTACTTCCAGTAAAGTTTGTAGCTGACTCCCAGTACTCTTTATTTACAGCACTTTGTAGTTCTTTTCACTATGGATCGTAGTGTAACTTTTGAGGAGTCAAATTAGGGGTTCCTTTATCCTGAATGTTTCTTTGCTGGAAAACAGTTGCTATAAATTCCATTAATGATTTACATAGATCATTCTGTAAATGATGATTCAGTTTAAAGGGATTACTTACTATTAGATAGCATGATCATATCTATTGTGTAAACTTGATTTTTCCGAGCCCCTTACCATCAACTCCCCCCACCCCAAATACTGTAAGTACTCGAAACCCGATTTGAAGATTAATATTGTATAGCATGTTACCTGTACATAACAGTATTCTTTTATTTTTATGAAGTAACACTATGGAGTCCTCTGAGCTATTATAATTCGATAAAAGGTAATTTAATGGCTAAAGAAAGCTAATATACCAGTTACCATAGGATTACTGCAGACTATTTGATCCAAAAACAGGAAAAGTCATTGTTAGCAGAGATGTGAAATTTAATGAAAATTCTTTCAGTGGACGTGTGGAACATAGCCATTATACTGAGTTGGAGATTGAACATGAAGTACAAGAACATACAACTGAAATTGATGTGCCAAAAGAGAAAGAAACTGCAAAAGAAACTGAACAAAAGGAACCAAACACTGAAACAGTGAATTAAAGACAACAAGAAGTGAACGAAAACGCAGAAGAAGTCTTACGAAAATCAACTAGAGTAAGAAATCAACCTGAGAGATATGGTGAATGGATTGAAGATGATCTTATGAATGAGATTCTATATGCAAATTCAGCACATACTACAGAGCCTACAACGTACAAAGAAGCTGTAGAAAGTCCAGAAAGTGAAAAATGGAAGAAAGCGATGCAAAGTGAATATGATTCTTTAATGAAAAATTACACTTGTAAATTAGTGAAATTACCAGAGAACAGAGATACTATAGGTTGCAAATGGATATTCAAGATAAAGAGAAACGCTGATGGATCAATTGATCGCTATAAAGCCCATTTAGTGGCACAGGGATATTCACAGAAGGAAGGAATAGATTTTGAAGAAACGTTTTCACCGGTGGCCAGATTTACTTCAATAAGAACTATGTTAGAGATAGCCAATGAATTAGACTTGGAAGTTCACCAGATGTACGTTCAAACTGCCTTTTTACATGGAAAACTATCTGAAGAAATATACATGGAGCAGCCAAGAGGATATGAGAAAGCAGGTAATGAAAATCTAGTATGCAAACTTGAGAGAGGACTATACAGTCTTAAGCAAGCGTCTAGATGTTGGTTCTTGACAATCGATGAATTTTTACAAGCAAGTTCATACAAGCAATGTGATGGGGATCGATGCGTTTATCTAAAAACTGTTGAAGACAAATTTTTAATCTTAGCTTTATATGTTGACGATGTTATCTTAGCTACAAATTCACAAGAACTCCTTAAAAGTGAAAAAGAGAAATTGATGACAAGATTTACTATGAAAGATCTAGGAGAAGCGAAATTCTGCTTAGGAATTCAAATTATCCTCAAAAGAAAAGAAGGAAAGATGTTATTGCTGCAGAAAAGCTATCTTGAAAATCTTCTAGAGAAGTTTGGAATGGAAAATTCAAAGCCAATTTCCACGCCTCAAGATCTTGGTATGAAACTCAGCAAAAATGAAGACGAACCAATCGAAACAAAGCGTTATCAAGCAGCTATTGGAGGTCTTACATATGCTGTATGTGCAACAAGACCTGACCTAGCAGCAGCATTAAGTTCACTAAACCAATATAGTTCCAATCCGAGCCAAGAACATTGGAAAGCAGTGAAACGAGTTTATCGTTACATTAAAGGAACGTTGGATTATGGATTACTGTATCAATCTTCGCAGCATGGAAACGTTCAGCTCAAAGGTTACGTAGATGCAGATTGGGGAGGTACTGAGAATCGTAAATCAATATCAGGTTACTTATTTACATTGGGCAGTAATTTAGTCTCATGAGCAAGTAAATGTCAAGCTACAACTGAATTTTCAACGACTGAAGCAGAGTATGTTGCAGCGAGTAGTGCAGCGCAAGAAGCAGTTTGGCTAAGATTGCTTTTGAATAGCTTAGGCTTCAAACAAGACAAACCAACAACGATTAACGAAGACAATCAGGGTTGCATTGCATTATCAAAGAACCCCACATATCATGCAAGAACGAAGCATATAGACATTAAGCACCATTTTATTCAAGATCTAGTAACAGCAAACCAAATTGATTTATCGTACTGTGCATCACATAAGCTGGTAGCTGACATTATGACAAAGCCACTACCAAAAGAACAATTTGAACGATTTCGAAATCGCATGCAAGTTACAAATTAAGTTTAGAAGACTTATGAACATTGGGCAGTCTATATACGTATCACCATAATTGGCGAGTGGGAGTGTTGAACTGATTAGATTTATGTCCGCCAATTATGTTAATGTGTTCAGTATGGTCCCGTGCTTGTTTAGTTCAGTTTTTCATGTTGTCGAGTTATGTCGTGTAATGAAAAGTGATTAAGACATTCAAATAATCTAGTGTTGTCTCTTTTTGCGCGCTCTGAAAATTTCATCAAATGCAGTATGTTTTTAACCAAAATGTCAAATAGGTATAAATAGCAAGGGAATTTATTTGAAGAATTTGACATGAAACACCAGAATCTTTCCCCTACCACATTGTCAGGTTCATCATAACATTGGCACCAACAGTTTTGACTATCTAAGTGATACCTATTCACTATACAATCTATGATCCTATCAGATAGTGCTGAAAACAACAGGCATTTGCTTTTTATTTGAGCAGATTGTGACTTCATCAGAGAGTATGGAGAAGTGTTTGAAAAGTTTATTTCAGAAATTATTCTTTTATTCACTACTCCAGCACAGTAAGATATATGATCCTGGATAGCATTTGATCCTTAAGTGGCATTTGTTGGGAAGTATCAAAGTGTTCTTTAAGAATTGCATCACCACTTTCAACTCTGAAATAAAGGAGAGTTTGAAAGCTTCCAGTGTGTATATCGCTATATCATCTCATAGTATTTGGAATCATCCCTGTGACCACATAATGGTATATTTTGTCTTGCAAAAACCAGAGAACAGTTTTAATGATGGGACATAACTTCAACCTATTCTTGCAGATAGTGTCGTTTGATACTTTATTATGGATTTTGTCTACTGAAATTAATTTCATATGAAAGAAAGGTTGCTGGGTTCATAATGTAGATTGATGGTTGCTTGACTTGATGTACATTTTGAACCTTGATACTGCATAGGACCAGTCTATGACAGGACATACAACTGGTTTGTCTACTTTAGATGAATTGACACCAGTCTGGTGACCAAACATTGCACAAGGCAAGCAGAAGGCACCACGAAGGAGTTTAGAGTATTGAAGCCATATATAATCTTCAAGCCAAAAAAGGGAAACCCCCTTCTTTCCCATAAAATACTGCTCCAGATATTGCTGCAAATTTAATATTTTTCATTATCTGTTCAGAGATGCTGTTTTGTCAAAAACACAACCTATGTCATTAGTATTTGTTGAAGGGTCCTCAAACACTGTTTCAGGCCTATGCTCAGACAGAAAGGAAGGGAAACTTCATCCATTACCTTTTTCATCAAGTAGGGATTTTGATTGTGTTGCAACAGGGAAATAGATCTTGCCTACCTTCAAGCTAGAAGACCTAAAGGGTGAAGAAACCTTGGTCTTCAAATTTGTGACTTTTAATTCTGCATTACAAGAGAGGAGATCTTCTCTACTTCAAGGATGAACCTTTATTGAGATCAGGTCACAAACTATTGCAAAAATACTAGTATAATGTGATCTAGTTGAAATGAAGGATTGACATCATTTTGAGACCCAGCATAGTGCGACCATAACAAATGGATGTGGGAATGTGCAGCTTCTGGAATTTTGAGACTTAACTACAACATTTAACAATTTGACAGCAAACTTTCCAAATGCAATACATCCAGTTTCTGGGTGTATGGCAATACCAGTAAAACTAGCTAATGCCAATAACCAAACAAATTGGCTCCATCCTTTTACCTGACAAATTTTCAAGGTCTCCAGCTGCACTAGCTGGCAATGCTTACACCCTGGTGTATTCATCAAATCACTAATCTAAGGGGTATGAGATAGCTGAAAAAATCTACCAATGGGCTCAATTGTTAGCTGTGCTGTCAGTAAGAATAATAAATGTGGATGTGATGCATAAAAGGAGGCATTATGATAAAGCTCATCTGACATAAGTGCTCTGAGTGTCAAAAGGACAGTTTTTGATCCTCAGAGGCAGCCACAGAAATTGCAGTATACAGGCAATTACAATCACCACTTATCCTGGATAAATATGCTATAATATAAGAAATGCAACAAAAATGCTATGACCAAGATCAACTGAGACAAGCAATGCCTCTTAAGCAATGTGAAAGCAAACAGAAATTACACTGATTTTTAGATTTCAGATTTCATTTCTATCAATAACCTACGTATAATCTATATTGAAATATAAACACAGCGTCCGTAGTTACGACTTAAACCAAAACAAATAAACATAACAAGATCCAACAATAGCAGAAAAAAACAAATCAATCCAGGTACCACTATTCCACAGCCACACTCAACGCATAAGGCAGAAAATTTCACGATATAATTCATGAAAATATTAAGGATTATGTTGCTACATTTTTGGGCAGCTGTGTACTAGGCATAAAGTCATAACCTGATATATATTCTGATCACAAATTAGGTCACTTTGTTATAAGAAGATAAACTTTGCCGTCTCATTGATGTAATACGTACAATTGAGTGCCTCCTAGAAAATGAGTGCATGCGTGTACGCATGCGCATTCTATCAAGTAGATCAAACTCAGCCCACAGGTCGTCAATAGGTATATCAAGGCACTCAAATATTTGCAGAGTGAAATAGCGATGCATTTTTTTGAGTGCCTCCATGTTTTATCAAAGTACTCATATATTTGCAGAGTGACATTGCGTTGCATTCTTGACATTCGCCACATTCGCACTGGTGAATGTCAGAATTTAGATCCTTCTGAAAACTGGTAAAAGGTCTATTGAAACATTTTAGTGCTTACATATTTTTAATATATGCTTCAAGCTTTTAGATTGTCGCAACTGCTAGTTAAAGCTCGTAGGTATCCTTCGTAACCCGAATCATCTTTCCCATGGCATCTATCGGAACAAGCGCTTCAGACACCCACCTCGTTTTCATTTAGTACTTCGATGCATTCCCCTCCCCCAGGGTAATCTCCAAACTTCACTACTTTCAGGAGCCAATAAGATTCGTGGCTAATGTCAAAATTTTTTATAATAAATTATAGCTGCGTGCGCTTATGAGATCAAAGGTAAAAAGTACCCACAAGAATGTTTGCGAATGTCTGACGTCAAAGGAGATGTACAGGGTAAAAAATGAATAGGAAAAAGCAATGGGAGAAATGGTCTTGCGAATGTGGCGAAAGGAAGTGAGATTATGATGCAAAGCTAGAGAATGGGGATAGCCACAAGAACTTGGGAGAATGAAAACCTCGCTTTAGTGCTGTGGCTGCTCTGTTTACATCCCGGAGTGGAAGGTTTACATCGATTGAAATACTGAAAACTTGAAATTGGAAAAGTCTCAGCGACACATTTTGGAATTCGTGCATCAAATATCAAAGTTGATGAAACAGGAAGATTCTAATTTCATAGAAGACGTCTCTTAGAATACCGAAGCTCTCTGGACATGCAAACTCAAAGGAGCCTTAACAATGTTATTTCCTATAAACTAGATGAGGCCGCTAATCTGTGCTAGGAGTACCATGGCATCACAGGTATATTTTGAAAAAGGTCAGACTGCAGTGCCCATACCGTATGTTGTATGTGTACATTCAGAACAATGCTTTCTGGACTGATCATCTTTGTGCATTTTGTACCAGGAAAATGCAACATGGAAACAAGAGTATGAAAAGGATTCAGCAAGTCGAACAAGTTGCCACGTTTTACTAATGTCAATGCCTTTATTGTTTTCTTATTCTGGTTCACACGTAAGTTCATTGCTGATGAAAATGGCTTTTATATTGCTGTTTCTGTAATGGTAACTGGGCATGCAAATTCATACCATACGCTCCAAGCTCTTTCTTCAGCAGAACTTTGTCTTTATCCAGATTTTTATGCCTCTCATCCACATTTTATTACTATTCAGGCAAAAGAGAGAACTTCTAGCTTTCTTGGAACAATTTACTCCCTATCAATAACATTCCAAGCAAGTGATCATTTTGATAAGTCTCTGCAAAAATATGCAGGTTGTGTTAAGCTTGATTAAATTCTCAAAGCAGAAGATGGAGCCCCTCAACTTGCCTTATGGAATCAACAAGTATTTTAGGGTTGCCAACTCAGTCCCTTTATCCAGAAACTGGCAGTAGGCATGCCATTTCTCCAGGGATTGCACAGGTCCATTCAGGAGAGATGAAGTGTTAATTGCATTCCATCAAACCAATGTGCATAGTCTGTGCGCACCCAAAAGGCAAAAAGGCATTATACAAGCTTGATCATATAGTTCCTGCATTAATTATCAATGATGAAAATCAAATATATTCTATACAAGGTCATATACTGATAATCTCTCCCCCAAAACTAAGAAAAGTGGAATCAATATCTACCAACTCCAGCATATGCATTGCTGCCTTTCATAAAATGAAGACACCAGTTCTAAGTTTAAGGGAGTTGTTCAGGAAAGTATTGACGATAAAGAAAAGCTGGATGAAAAAACCCCTTTTACTACTTTTGGTTCTGACATTGGCTCCTTTTATCATGAAGCTGATTAACTCAGCATTTTGCAACAATTTGATATTGTCAAAAAAGTCTGGAAGCCAAATTCAAGTTTTCAATTTTCAAATCAGAAGAGTTCTGGTTTAAATCAAGTTTCATTATGGGTGGTTGACAAGAGGTGATTAGAGAGATTTCAATGGTTTAAAAGGTCCAAATGTCTTAATGTAGTAACTTTTGCCTTACATGTGCATTATTTGGGCATCCAATTGATTCAAATACCTAAAGATTGAACAGGCTAAACACAGAACCTTTTTCTGACTGATCTTGTGGCTCCAGATTTAATTAAGGACCATGAAAGTAAGTCAGAAATTCATAAAACTTCCATATTGACAACACAGGACTTTTTATGCACTCTTGAAAATAAAGAGACATCTACTGATTTGATTCATAGTAAAATTTTTAGCCAGACAGTGTCAGTGAATTGAACCAAACCAGCACCAATAGTAAAGACAATCCTGTTGTGTAGAAGACAAAACATATCTGTAATAGGCCATAGAGCTGACTTATCATAATGTTTCAGTAGACTGTGGGAATTTCCAGGCAATGTTGAACTTGAGGGTGGATAGCGGAGATGAAGTTTGAAGATCATTTTGAAACAACTACTCAAAATGCAGCATGGAGATGAAAAGCAACTCAGAATGAAGTATTATCATGTTGTGCTAAAGTAATTACTGAAGATAAAGTCAGTGAAATTAAGAAAAATAAATCCTTCTCTTTTCTTGCTGATAAAGTCACAGATTGCTTCACTAGGGAAAAAATGCCCCTTGTCTTGCAACAGTAGATTCAGAATATGACAGTTATGTCTTATCAAAAGTAATTACCCCGCAAGGACGCTTGAAAGTTCAAATCACGATCTATTGTCTACTATGCACTGGAAACCTTCGTTTATAAGACACGGGACTGGGCGTGGTTTGTGCGCGTGGTTCTTGTTTTGGATGGTTTTGCGAATGTCACAATATTTCCTTGATCCGCCCCTGGCCCCATGTTTCATCAAAGCACTCAGATATTTCCAGACTGACATAATGTTGCTTTTTTTGAGTACCCCCATGTTTCATCAAAGCATTCAGATATTTGCAGAGTGAAATAACGTTGCATTTTTTTGAGTACCCTATATTTCATCAAAGCACTCAGATATTTCCAGACTGACATAATGTTGCCTTTTTTGAGTGCCCCCATGTTTCATCAAAGCACTCAGATATTTGCAGAGTGAAATAACGTTGCATTTGTTTGTTTACCCCCATGGTTTATCAACGCACTCAGATATTTCCAGGGTGAAATAGAGTTGCATATTGTTGAGTGCCCCCATGTGTCATCAAAGCTCTCTGATATTTGGAGAGTGAAATAGCGTTGTATTTGTTTGTGTACCCCCATGTGTTATTATAGCACTCAGATATTTCCAGGGTGAAATAGGGCTTCATATTTTTTAGCGCCCCTACGTTTTATCAAAGCGCTCAGAGATTTGCAGAGTGAAATACCGTTGCATGTTTTTGAGTGCCCCCATGTTTTACCAAAGGAATATGATATTTGCAGAGTGAAATAACGTTGCATTTGTTTGTGTACCACCATATCTTATCAAAGCACTCAGATACTTGCAGAGTGAAATAGCGTTGCATTTTTGTGAGTGCCCCATGTTTTATGAAAGTACTCAAATATTTGCAGTGTGGAATAACGTTGCATTTTTTCGAGTGCCCCATGTTTTATCAAAGCACTCAGATATTTCCAGGGTGAAATAGCGTTACATTGTTGTGAGTGCCTCCATGATTTATCAAGGCACTCAGATATTTGCAGAATGAAATAGCGGTGCATTGCTGTGAGTGCCTCCATGTTTTATCAAGGCATTCAAATATTTGCAGAGTGAAATAACATTGTATTTTTTCGAGTGCCCTATGTGTTATCAAAGTACTCAAATATTTGCAGAGTAAAGTAACGTTGTATTTGTTTGAGTGCCCCATGTTTTATCAAAAGACTCTTACATTTGCAGAGTGAAATAGGGGTGCAGTTGTTGAGTGCCCCATGTTTTATCAAGGCACTTAAATATTTGCAGAGTGAAATAACGTTGCATTTTTTTGAGTGCCCTATGTTTTATCAAAGTACTCAGATATTTGCAGAGTAAAGTAACGTTGCATTTTGTTGAGTGCCCCCATGTTTTATCATAGGACTCTGATATTTGCACAGTGAAATAGCGTTGCATTTGTTTGTGTGCCCCATGTTTTATCAAAGTACTCAAATATTTGCAGAGTAAAATAGGGTGTCAAATTTGAAGTGCCCCATATTCTATCAAGGCACTCAAATATTTGCAGAGTGAAATAACGTTGCATTTTTTTGAGTGCCCTATGTTTTATCAAAGTACTCAAACATTTGCAGAGTAAAGTAACGTTGCATTTTTTCGAGTGCCCCCATGTTTTATCAAAGGACTCTGATAGTTGCAGAGTGAAATAGCGTTGCATTTTTGTGAGTGCCCCATGTTTTATGAAAGTACTCAAATATTTGCAGAGTAAAGTAACGTTGCATTTGTTTGAGTGCCCCCATGTTTTATCAAAGCACTCAATTATTTGCAGTGTGAAATAACGGTGCATATTTTAGCGCCCCAATGTTTTATCAAAGCACTAAATAGTTGCAGAGTAAAGTAACTTTGCATTTTGTCGAGTACCCCATGGTTTATCAAAGCACTCAGATATTTGCGGACTGAAATAGCGTTGCATTTGGTTGTGTGCTACCATGTTTTATCAAAGCAACCAGATATTTCCAGGATCAAATAGCGTTGCAGTTTTTGAGTGCCCCCATGTTTCATCAAAGCACTCAGATAGTTGCAGAGTGACATAGCGTTGCATTTGTTTGTTTGCCCCCATGTTTTATTAACGCACTCAGATATTTCCAGGGTGAAATAGCGCTGCATATTGTTGAGTGCCCCCATGTTTTATCAAAGGACTCTGATATTTGGAGAGTGAAATAGCGTTGCATTTGTTTGTGTACCCCCATGTTTTATCAACGCACTCAGATATTTCCAAGGGTAAAATAGCGTTGCATATTTTTGAGTGCCCCTACGTTTTATCAAGGGACTCTGATATTTGCAGTGTGAAATACCGTTGCATGTTTTCGAGTGCCCCAATGTTTTACCAAAGAACTCTGATATTTGCAGAGTGAAATAACGTTGCATTTGTTTGTGTACCACCATGTTTTATCAAAGCACTCAGATACTTGCAGGGTGAAATAGCGTTGTATATTTTTGAATGCCCCAAGGTTTTTCAAAACACTCAGATATTTGCAGAGTGAAATAGCGTTGCATTGTTGTGAGTGCCTCCATGATTTATCAAGGCACTCAGATATTTGCAGAATGAAATAGCGTTGCATTGTTGTGAGTGCCTCCATGTTTTATCAAGGCACTCAAATATTTGCAGAGTGAAATAACATTGTATTTTTTCGAGTGCCCTATGTGTTATCAAAGTACTCAAATATTTGCAGAGTAAAGTAACGTTGTATTTGTTTGAGTGCCCCATGTTTTATCAAAAGACTCTTACATTTGCAGAGTGAAATAGGGTTGCAGTTGTTGAGTGCCCCATGTTTTATCAAGGCACTTAAATATTTGCAGAGTGAAATAACATTGCATTACTTTAGTGCCCCATGTTTTATCAAGGCACTCAGATACTTGCAGGCTGAAATAGCGTTGCATTTGGTTGTGTGCTAACATGTTTTATCAAAGCAACCAGATATTTCCAGGATGACATAGCGTTGCATTTTTTGAGTGCCTCTATGTTTCATCAAAGCACTCAAATATTTGCAGAGTAAAGTAACGTTGCATTTTTTCGAGTGCCCGCATGTTTTATCAAAGGATTCTGATATTTGCAGAGTGAAATAGCGTTGCAGTTGGTTGTGTGCCCCCATGATTTATCCAAGCGCTCAGATATTTCCAGGGTGAAATAGCGTTGCATGTTTTGAGTGCCCCATGTTTTATCAAGGCACTCAGATATTTGCAGAGTGAAATAGGGTTGCATTTTTTAAGTGCCTCCATGTTTTATCAAAGTACTCAAATACTTGCATGGTGAAATAACATGTGTTTGACTGCCACCATCTTTTATCAGAGCATTCAAATATTTGCAGTCAAGAAGTGTTGCATTCTTAGATTGCAAGCTTAATGGACGTAGAAACTGTGATGTCCGAAGTTCACTTCCTAGAGCATATTAGGAGACACCTGTCCTTAAGAAATTCAGGTCAAAGTTCAAAATAGCGGTGCATTTGTGGTTGCCCCTCTTCTACCAATCCCTTCAAATATGTGTACAGTCATTAGGCAAGATGTCAAGTGGCTCCAGGAAGCGCTCATATTTATGGCATCACGGAAACAGCATCGCACCCAGAGGTGTTGACTGTTGGTGCTCATGACAGAGGAGTGTTGACCCTCTGTGTGTAATTTGCGCTACGTGCGAAGGCATAATATGTGGCGGAGCCCGGAGAAAGATGCTACGTTCTCAGGAAATTTTATGCGTTTTGTGCAGATATTAGTCTGCAGTAGCATCCGAGTTTTGTAAGTTGTTGGTGAATGTGAAATTAGATCTTTGTCGGTAGAAATTATATGTATGAAGCGCAAGAAGTTTCAGTCAGTTGTTTCTAGAGTTGCGCGCGGGGTAAGAACAAGAACGAAAAGTTTAAACAGCATAGATAGCGGATAATGGACAGAGATCACACTCAGAGTAAAGTGTACTCAGATATTGATGAAAGAGGACATGAGGTACACGAAGGGTCAGTAAAGAGTCCCACAATCGAGCAGATTGAAAAGGAGTTCTCAATGATGAGAGCTATAGATACATACAAGCCGACTGGGAAGTATCCCGCTGAAATGTCTCAGACAAAAAAAGGCCTCTTACGCAAGCTTGCAGATAAATACATTATACGAGGTATTGTCCCAAAACATTAATCAATAGGGCTGTTGCAATAAATTTATTTAGCCTCGATATGACTACTGCCGCCATCTTGACGGTCAAGGCGGCATTTTTGAATACGTAAACATGGCCTCCAGACAGCACGAAATTTCACTGTCACAATATGCCTTCTACTTGAGATGCAGTACGCTTATCCACTCGTTCCTTTCGCCTTTCCCAACGGGAAGACGTCTCCTCCCTCACATTTGAATGGCCTAAGTGCAAGGTGGGGGCCCAGTCTGGATGAGACTTCTGAAAAAGAGTGGCGGGTTTGCCTGTAGTAAAATGATCGGAACAAACCCAGACAAATCTTTTCCCATCGAGATCTGCGCGACGTATATTGCTCAACCACTTATTTCTTCGCTCAGTCGAGTATTCTCTTGTTTGCCCATCCAAGTGTGTTATAACCTTTGGCAAACGATGAAATGAACGGTCTTTTTCACGGTCAGACCGATTAGAACAGCCAACGACACTACAACAATTCACCATCTTGGAAATAGAAGCACCGTCATAATGGCGGATATAACGAGACGCTAATGCGTTGCTAAGCAACCTTGCCTTAATGCAACCGCTCTATAGTTATAATTTCTGCATACATGTTTTCTACAAGAAATTATTTGACAAGATAGTAGTGCTGGAATACTCTAAAAGTTAAGAATGTTGCGTACTGGCTTTCTGACACCGTTAAAGGTTTGTAAGTCTATATGCATTTAAAATTAAAAGTATAATATAATATGTACAACATACTCCTTGTATAACATACTATGTATGTTATGTTGGATAGTCGCCAACAGTTCTAACTTCTGTTATGTACAGCGATTTATCCGAGGATTTATCATTATTCCGAGGTAAACCGAAATTCTCCTCAAGGGTTTTCTCGAGAACGCTGTAGTTCTGTTCGGAGGGAATTATACCCTTAACAGTGTCTAGCGCTTCCCCTCTGAGTTGGCCTAGAAGATATGTAAACATTGCCGATTTTGGGAGCTCCGGTGAACTCCCTACTTGTTACTGAAAGCGTTCCCACAATCCTAGCCATTCCGTTATCTTACCGTCAAATGTTGGTAACTGTAAATCTGGCAATTTTGAACGTGAATAATGCGCTGTTGAAGACAGTAACGTTGGCTTTTTACTTGAGATAATAAACGCAAGTTTATTAAGCTTACCTCGGTTGGTGGAGTTTACACCTTCAACTTCATCGAAGAAGGCGTCCAATTCTGCTTCATCTTTTATTTCTTCCATAGCGATCTGTCGTGTCTTTTTGTCAAAATCTCTGCACTCCTTACATTGTGCGCTTAGTTCCTCTGCCGTAGATTGGAGTTGTGAAATCTCTTCAGCAGTGTATGACTGTTTCGTTAATAAGCTTTAAACTTCATTGTATGTCATAGTGAACGTACGTCGTAGTTGTCTCCTATTGTGCGTAAAATAGCACTATAATTCTTAGCTGAGAAGGATACTGTATAAACAAATTAAACCATGAACTCTAACCTTACTTATTTCCGTGCACTTCGCCTTCTCCTCTCCCCCAACTCCTCAACAACTACAAATCAGCGGCAGATATACATAGCTCAGCGTGAGCATCTAAAGTAACAATAAGCTAACTATTTCCGACACACCTCCCACCTTGATCAATACTGATCAACAATCAAACTGAGTCAATCGTCTTATCAGGTCTGCATTAGACGCAGCAGTCCGTCTTCTTGGTCTATCTACGTCACTTTTCTCGTGATTTTCAGGTACGCTGTCCTCAGCTACCGTTTCCGTTAAAGAATGTTTTTGCGTTTCCAATGGGAACAGCTGTAGGAGTGGCCTTTCAATTAGCGATGATCGTCCTCCTTTAGTAATTACGCGAAGTTGAGTTCCACGCACTTGCGAATCTTAACCGTGAATCAACACTTCAATACGTCCTAAACGCCAATTCGATATAGTTTGGTTGTTTTCGTAAACACATGAAGAAATACCATCAAAACTACTAAATTTGAATATAGATCTGTTTTGCTATCCATTGACAAGGCTATTTAGTTTATATGCTGATGCAAATAAATTTCCTGATGATTTAAAAGTAGCTGATGTTACCGCTCTCTACAAAAAGGATGATAGGATGAACAAGACCAATTTTAGGCCTATAAGCCATCTGCCTATAACATCAAAGATATTTGAGTGACTTATACATGTACAACTTTATGATTTCATCGCACTCAAACTTTCAGTATTCTTAGATGGGGTTTAGGAAAAATTACAATACACAACATGTCTTATTAAATTTTCTGCAAAACGGTAAAAATATTATTGATAAAAAAGGGTTTGCAGGGGCAGTCTTCAAGGATCTGTCAAACGCTTTTGACAGTATGAATCATGGCCTTCTAATTGCAAAATTACACGCTTATTGACTTAGCATTGAAGCCCTAGAGCTCATTCAGAATTACCTTTCAAACAGGAAACAAAGGGTAAAATTAAACAGTACATTTAGTGCAAAGAAGGAAATAAAAGTAGGTGTTCCACAAGGATCAGTACTAGGTCCTTTATTGTTCAATGTTTTTATAAATGATATTTTTCTCTTTGTAAATAA
This sequence comes from Mastigias papua, assembly GCA_964019165.1. Taxonomy (NCBI): domain Eukaryota; kingdom Metazoa; phylum Cnidaria; class Scyphozoa; order Rhizostomeae; family Mastigiidae; genus Mastigias; species Mastigias papua. The sequence goes on from OZ025272.1 coordinate 5,632,253, forward strand.
AACAAAAATTTGTAATTATACCGATGACACCTCTATCTATGCATGCAATACAGATCTCAATACTATTATTAAAAATCTAGTAGAGCTGACTCATGCTAATCCAACGTATGCCCACATTCGCTACAAAGATGGCCGAGAATCAAAAGTTTCTCTCACAGACCTTGCACCTTGCCCAAGAGATACTTTGAATGCAGAGGATGCAACAGTTGGAAATCATGAAGACAATGTAGCTGAGGCCGGACAATCAGATACTGATAACATTTCTACACCAATAATTGAGAATGATGATGACAATATCGCAGAATCTGTTCAGGAACCTCGCCGGTCTACTCGATTGCGCAAGAAGCCTGAAAGATACGGTATTCAAGTTGATGAGTGACTTTCTCCAGTGGGGGAGAATGTGGTGAAACTAATCTGTTGTTGTTGATCATCCTAGTGTGTTTTGTATTCTATGATTTTGACACTTTCTTTAGAAACCAAAGAATTGATTGATTTAGCATTAACAAAGAACGTATTATGTTTTAGTTTAGGGCATTAGCGCATTAGAGCGTTTTATCGATTTTTAGTATCTAGCGAGGATGTTTTGATTAAAGCCTTATTCAGGTTCAACTGCGTTCATCTATTTTCAAACTAGAATATTACAACAATTTTTACGACAGGCTTGCACCACAATATCTCTCAGATTTATTTGTTGCAAACTCGACTATCTCTTCATACAATCTAAGGCGAAGTGCTACTGATCTTAGGTCACCCAAGAAGACGTCATCAAAGGGGCAAAAAAGTTTCTCCTATAGGGGAGTGGCAACTTGGAACAGTTTACCAGTGGAACCAAAGAGGGCATCTAACCTTGCAAACTTTAAAAATAGTATTTTTAGCATTTTTGATATTAATTAGGTATTTTTGGCAAACATATATTGTAAATATTATGTTTCTATGAGCTATTCCGATTGTAATTAGGTTTAATTTTAGCTATATGTATTTTGTATTTAGATGGAGGGCCCCTTGTAAAGCAGCTACCGCTGAAGGGATACCCTCCTTAAATATCTGTAATAGTAATAATTTGGCTTAATTGCGAAGCAAATTTTGGATTCTTATAGCCAGCCAGTATGTGAGGAAACTGCTTTACGATTGTCATACTTGTCGAAGATATGAAGGTAATTGCTATAAACTTGCGCCTGTGACTGATTTGCCTTAATAAAAGCATTCATCAAAGTCTCTAATTTAGCTGGGTCCATGAAATAAGATATTACAGCATTGTTCCGTATTTCCGTATTTCCGTATCAAGCATTAATCTTGTTCCGTATTTCCTTATTTATTGTCCAATCTTCACTGCCGTATGTAACCACTGACCAGATATAACTTCGTATCATCTTCTTTTTTAGAGACATGCTAACATTGCTTTGCAATAATTCTTTATGTTTCCAAAACGCCGTCTTTGCTAATGCTATCCTAGTTTTTACTTCCTTTATACACCTTATAATCAACATGAGTATCAAAAGAGTTATATCTTACTGCAACCAAAAGTGATGGCAAAGGTGACAAAGTTAAGACTTCCATTTCACTTACCTGTATCGGAAAGAAAGGTAGGGAGATCTATAATACTTTTACTTTCACCTAAGAAGATGACAAATATAGACTCGATGTAGTACTAGAGAAATTTCAGGAATATTACAATCCTAGGGCAAACATAACATTCCTCCGACATCGGTTTTTCAATTGCAAACAAAGGGATGGACAAGCCTTTGATGAATTCATCACTGAGTTAAAGAAAAGAAGTGCTGAATGCGAGTTCGGATCCCTAAGGGATAGTTTGATAAAGGATGTTGCAATTTGTGGTCTAACTGACAATCGCCTGCGTGAACGTCTCTTGAGAGAACCCAAACTTACTCTTGAGAAAGCAATTGAATATGGTCAAGCATCACAGGAAACAAAGCTCATTTATCAGAGATGCAAAGAGAAACACATACAGTTGATTACGTACACAAATCATCGGGAAAAAAGGCCATTTTTCCAAAGGTTAGAAATCAAAGAGACTCAGCAAACCTGATTGTAAACTGTAAATTTTGTGGTTGTCAACATACAAGAGGAAAGTGTCCTGCTTACAACAAAAGGTGCAATAATTGTTTAAATCTTAAAAATTTTGCCAAATGCTGTAATATGAAGAAAACAAGGAAAGTGGGAGAAATCAATGCAGAACCATCAGATGAAGATGAATTTTTTGTTGGTTCTGTAGAAGCAGAATCTGATGATTCAATTAAAGCTGACAAATTTGAAGAAAAGAGGCAAGAAAACTCACAAGAGTTTCCAATTGGAGAAATTTCAACTATATCAGACTGGTCAATTTCTTTATCTGTAAATGGAAATGATGTAATCTTTAAGCTGGATACAGGAGCGCAGGTGAAAATTTTACCAAATCCGAGTTTGTCAAGTTAGTGCAAAAACCAAAGTTAAATGAATCTTAAGTCCAATTGACAGCTTACAATAAGACTAGAATACCTGTTCTTGGAAAGTGTATTTTGAGAGTTCTCCACAAAGGCAAAATGATTCCATTAATGTTTGTTGTTACAGAAACAGATTCAATGGCTATACTTGGTTTGAATACTTGTGAAAAACTTAATCTTGTGAAGCGAGTGATGCTAGTTAATAATGAGAATTCTGATATCATGCAAGAATTTTCTGATTGCTTCGGAGAAATTGGAACTCTTCCCAAGATACATCATATTCATGTTGATCCAGAGGTAATGCCTGTTGTGCACCCACCAAGACGTGTACCACTTACATTGCATGAAAAATTGAAAGCAGAACTAGATCGTATGGAGAGGTTAAAAATCATTGAATGAGTTTTTGAGCCTGCTGAATGGGTTAGTTCCCTAGTTGTTGTGCTGAAACCCAATGGCAAATTAAGTATATGTTTGGACCCAAAGATCTAAACAAAGCTATCAAGAGACATTACCATCACATTCCTAATGCTGAGGACATCCTTTCTCGTATGGCTGGAGCTACAGTCTTTAGTAAACTGGATGCATTATCGGGGTACTGGCAAATGCAGGTTGACGAGGAGAGTTCAAAGCTCCTCCCGATAAATTCTCCATATTGACGCTACAAGTTTAAGAGACTTCCATTTGGCGTTCTACATGCCTCTGAGGTATTTCAAGCTGATGTTGCTGAGGTTTTGGAAGGTATTGAAGGTGTGCAGAATGCACAAGATGATATTACTGTGTGGGGCAAAACAAAGGCAGAACACGATAGTCGCTTAAGAAATGTCCTACGTCGTATTCGTGATGGTGGACTGAAGTTGAATAAAGAGAAGTGTATGTTTAATGTGTCCGAGCTTACATATTTATGATATATACTTACTTCTGAAGGATAAAAGCCGGATCCTAAGAAGAAAAGAGCTAAAAACAAATATGCATTTTCAGCAGAGTAAAAATGAGCTGAGATCATTCCTAGGAATGGTCAATTATCTCGGAAAGTTTGTTCCCAGTTTTTCAGATATCACAGCCCCGTTGAGAGAACTTTTAGGAAAAGATTGCAGGTGGTATTTTGATAAAGTCCAAGAGAATGCATTTAAAAAGTTGAAATCAATAATTACAAGTGATGCAGTTTTGAAGTATTATGATCCAAAGCTGGAAACCAAAATCAGCACAGATGCAAGTAAATCAGGATTAGGAGCATCCCTTCAACAGAAGCATGTTGATAATTGGCATATAGTAGCCTTTGCAAACAGACCGATGACTCAAGCCGAACAAAACTATTGCCTAATTGAAAAGGAGACACTCAATGTAGTGTTTGGATGTGAAAGTTTAATCAGTTTGTCTATGGCCGAAAATTTAAAGTGGAAAATGATCACCAGCCACTGAAGGCAATTTTTAGCAAGCCTATCTCCAGAGCTCCCCCAAGAATTCAAAGATTTATGCTGAGACTTCAACGGTACGACTTTACCCTAGAGTATATACCTGGATAACAAATGAATGTTGCTGATGCACTGAGTAGAAATTACTTGAAGGAAGTGCCAGATCAAGAAATTACAGATTCTGAAATGGACTATGTGATTCATGCTGTTATATCTGATTTACCAGTCAGTCAAGAAAGATTGAACCAATTTAAAGAAGAAACATAGAAGGATGAAACTCTTCAACTCTTATCTGAATATAGAAGAAATGGCTGGCCAAGTCACAAAGGAAGTGTTCACCCGGAAGTGAAACCATATTAAAATGTTCGTGATGAATTCACACTAGCAAGAGGTCTTGTTTTAATATCAGGTCTAATAATTGTACCAACAAGCATGCGAAAAGAGACGAAAAAGTTCATTCATCAAGGTCATCAAGGGATTAAGAAATGCAGACGAAGAGCTAGAATAGCATTATACTGGCCCGGGATATCACCTAAAAAAAATTGAAGATCTTGTATCGTCATGTACAACCTGTCTTGAACATCAAAATTATCAACAGAAGGAAACCTTATCCGGCATGATATTCCATTGTCACCGTGGATGAAAGTTGGATTAGATCTGTTCATGTTAAAGAACAAAAAGTACATGTTAATGGTAGACTATTACTTGAAATACGTTGAAATATGTTTGCTACCTGATATTAAGAGCCCAACAATTATAAGGTACATGAAATCTATTTTTGCTTGATACGGTATTCCAAAAATTGTCATCAGTGATAACCCTTTCGACACAGCAGAGTTCAAAAGTTTCCAAAGAGAATGTGATTTTAAGCTGACTACATTTCATTTCCTTTCATTTCATTTCATTTCATTTCATTTCATTTCATTTCATTTCATTTCATTTCATTTCATTTCATTTCATTTCATTTCATTTCATTTCAATTCAATTCTTAATAGGAGGGTAGCTCTTCAGCAAAGCTGATTTACAAGAGGCCCTCCACTTAGAAAAAGTTTACAATGTATATAATATAATACTTAAAATACATAGTTTCAATCAAAATTTATTAAAATTTAAATCAAAATTAAACTAATCAGAAATAAAATTCAATACTAAAAATGTCCAGATTTACATAGAATATAGGCCATAACGTTTTCTAAATAGAGACTTTAAAGCTGACCAGGTTTAAGGCTTGTTTAGATTCAACTGAGAGACTGTTCCAATATTTTGCACCTCTGAATGAAAAGCATCTTTGACCAGTTGCAGTTTTCATTAGTGGCAACTTTAGGTCATTTGAAGTATTTCGCAATTTGTGAACAGAGCTTTGCGAGTTTCTCGAGAAAAGTTCAGTCAGATATTGTGGAGCACGATCATTTAGTGCCTTAAATACCATAATATTAATCTCTGAACTAATCATTTCCTCAATTGTTTGCCAATCGAGATCTTTAATAAGGGGCGCAGCTGGGTCATCAAAACCACTACCAGTAATTAATCTAGCGGCACTGTTTTGAAGTCTCTGCAAGCGGCTTTTTTCCTGTTGAACTACAGCAACCCCAGACAGAGCAGCAATATCGGAAGTGCGGCTCCACAATATTTTTGTACAAATTGATCAAGGTAGTCGAAGGGACGAGGCTCTTAGCATATTTCAGAAAGCCAATAGATCTCGAAACCTTCGACGCGACATATTTTATATTTTCCTTCCAATCAAGGTTTTGATCAATTTGTACACCAAGGTATTTTGTCTTTTCAGCTATGTTTAGACTTTTATGACGAATTTTAAGGTCAAATGTTTCATCAGAATTTTTGATGGCTATACTTAGATTTTGAGCAAATGAGCATAGAGTTGGTTTTAGCGACATATAGCGATATTTTGTTCCCTTTTAACCAGGTCTCAAGATTTCTGAGATCATCATAAACAGCCTCAATCAGCTGAGTTAAATCTTTAGATTTGCAAGAAAGGCTAGTATCGTCAGCATACATGGACACATTTGAGCTTTGAATATCTCTTGGAAGGTCATTGATGTATACAAGGAATAGAAGAGGACCAAGGCATGAGCCATGCGGTACACCAATTTCAATATGGTCAGTTTCTGAGTCTATACCCCCAACCTGACAAAATTGCTTTCGGTTTGAAAGATAAGATTCGAACCATGTTAGTTCCCTATTGCGAATGCCGTAATTCATTAGTTGTTTTACAGAGGATCTCATGGTCAACTGTGTCAAAGGCCTTTTTCAGGTCAATGAAAACTGATCCTAGATAATGTCCTGTGTCAAGTCCCTTGTACCACTCGTCAGTATTCTTCAATAAACATGAAGCTGTGGAGTAGACATCAAGTCCTTATTATCCAAAGTCTAATGTAATGGCTGAAAGAACTATTCAAACGGTGAAGAAAGCCCTCAAGAAAGCATTTGTAAGTACGGAAGATCCTTATCTTGCACTATTAGCTTTACGTACTACCCCACTTTCCAATGGTCCAATTTCCCCTGCAGCAATAATTATGGGAAGAAATATACGTACAACATTGCCAACAGTAAGAACAGCAAGAAATTTCGCAGATACACAGAAAATTGAGTATCCTACAAAACACTATAACCGGCAATATAAAAACTTACCAGAATTAAACGTGGGTGATACTGTTCGTTTGAGGCAAAAGACTTATCCAAGGAAGCTATGGGACACGAAAGGTTCTGTTGTTGCCAAGTTACAAGAACCAAGATCTTACAAGATTGAAACAAAGACAGGAAAGGTTTATAGGCGTAACCGTAGAGATATCTTGAAGACAAATAAAACATTCAACAAAGATTCCCAAGTTCCAGACAGTGCTGTAGAGATTTTAAGTGATGATACACCAAGTGTGACAGAAAGCAGTGACACAAGTGTGAAAGAAAATGATGACAAAAGTGCACCTCATGTTCCTAGACCATCTCCGGAAGAATCAAAGCCAAGTCACCACAGAACTCGTTATGGACGATTAATAAAACCTCCACAAAAATATGGGACTGAATAGTAAACGCTAAAATAATTGAGTTTTTCTAATTCTAGAGAAACAAGGATGTTATCAGTAGATGTTGTTGTTATTGTGCAAGGGAGTAGTCAGAGAACATGCTACTTTTATAAATTGAATCAGACAGGTGTTTTTATATGTGAACTTTCTGCATATCATTGGAGTATTTGGAGACACGATAGATCACATAACACAAGTGCAATTTCCAAAACCCTTAAACTGCTTAAAAACTTTACTAGAAGTTGTTGCCTAAATTTTGATAAGTATGTTGAGTCAAATGAACAAAATTACATTGAAGATGGATTATATGTTGAGATGTTGAGATAGACGTTGAGTTTATCTGAAGCATAGGTTGTAAAACAACAGACGTTTTACAAGCAAGAACAAATGAACGATGAATATTAAACACAGCTACGACACACATAAATAACACATAAAGGTGACAGTATATGTAAATGTTCCAAGTTCGACAAATCTATTAAGTGGAGAATGATCGACAACGGCAACGGCAACGGCAACGGCAACGGCAACGGCAACGGCAACGGCAACGGCAACGGCAACGGCAACGGCAACGGCAACGGCAACGGCAACGGCAACTGTCGGCGACTTTCAGCGACTTCATATAACGACTCAACTAGCGACTCTCTTTTCAAACACACAACGTACCCACATTTATATCGAATACGAATTACACAAGAACAACAGAGTGATGACAACACACAATAATGCAATACACCAAGAATAGACAATACCTAATAACCACTCAAGGGACATGGGACGATGACATGGCATGATGTAAACACTAAATGTGGAAAACTGAACATCACAAAGCGGAACTACTATGAATACACAAAACGACATTTCAGTCCACATTACAAAATCAAACTAAATGACAGAACTAGTACTTTAACTGGTAACCAAATGTCATGCCCAGCTGGAAGGTTGATTTGCCAATTTGCTGAATGGGTGGAGACATGCACATGTGTTTGCTCAATTGTGTGTCAAAATTCCCTCATTATCAAATTCTGAACAATGTGGACAGTTTCCTTGTGTCTTTTGTCTTCTATGTCAATATATTCTGATTAACAGTAGAGCAGAGCCAAATTGGTCAGTAAGGCTATATGTAGCAGTATTACATGATTTTTTGAAATTGTAGAACTATGAAGGTGAGATTTCCATATCTTTGAAGAATAAAATAACATATTGCTGAAAGTGGATGATTACATGTAAGTACTTATAGAGGCTTTGCTATAATAGAGAAGAACAGCTAGATAGAAATATCAATCCAGGTACCAAAACTTGAAAAGGCACAATGAGTATAAAATCATATTTCATTTACATTTCTTTTGCTTCTGCTTGCCAGATCTAATGTGTTCAAACCATGATCATCTGTATATCCAAAGCATGAGATTTGATAGCTCTAGCGGATTGTAGGCAGGCACTTAGTAGTTTTTATTCATTGGCCTCAGTGGCCTAAGTTACTTTTTCCAATTATTTACATCCTTGATACATTGATAACTTTGATATGTGTGGCTGGACTTGCATGGCAGGGAAACAATGTATTATTTAAACTACATTGTGAATTGAAAAATTCCATCATCAATTTGGTTTCACCTTTTGTTTGAAGTTATGGTTTTTTTGTATTGACTTACTATGAGTTAAAAGCCTATTTAAATGATACTAGCAACGCTAGTTTATCTTGACAATGCAAATTTATTTTTGAGAGATTAAAGCAAAATATATAGGCAAAATTGTGAGTTGTTGAATTATCAACTGGGTGAAATTTAGGGTGTGGTCATATAGGCGTGGTCTTTTCTGACGGTGAGGATTTTGTGAATGTCAGAATTTTTCTCTGGATCCTCACCTGGTGTCCTGTATACACCAACCATCATTGTACTCTGTCCTTTAAACTTCAAGTGCCATTTGGCAAATTCAAATGATGATTTTTCACCCTTCTCTGTCTGGATAAGATCCATCTTGTAAACAAGAGTCAACCACAAGACCTGTTTTCCCTTGAACAATTACTGATGGAATAATTTACTTATGTAATATTTGTTAAAACCACTTCATCATCTGACCTTAGATGAGATTCACAGATTACACACAAATCGATGTCTTCTACTAATAAATGATCCACAAAGTCAGACTGCTTGTTACTTACTGAACGTGTGTTGACAGAAGCTATTTTGAATTTGCCATCTAAAGTGGATTGTGATTTCACCACAGGCATGATGTTATTTCAGTTAACTCTATTTTGAGTAGCCCCTTTCAGCCTTTTTGACGGTTTGATGAAATAATAGTTGTTATTCTCTGATATTTAGCTGGGCCAGGATTAACACTTACATCTCCAGCTAGTACACTGCCGTTCAAAAAGTGTTGGGACGATTCGATAAAAGAATGATCGTGTCGACTTTGCTTCTATATGACAACGTTAAGTTATTGTGATTAATTTTTGTTATCAATGAAGATTTTTTTCTTATGGCTTTAAAATCTATATTTTTTAATGATTTTTCTTGCTGTGTTTTTCAAATGTTTCAAAAGTTAGCCTTGTTTTGCACGCCAACACAATGTTTTGTAAAGATTCAAGCCTACTACATCCCAGGACTCTCAATGAAGACCTTTCATGTCTTGGTATCTTGATCTCCTTTGGAATACCTACCCTTGGTAGATTTTTTGCGGTTCTAAATTTAAAGAACCTTTTGCATACAGCGAAAGCTGTATTCTTTGAGCAACCTACAATTGTTGCAATTTCTGGATAGCTTTTACCATTAGTTTTGTGAAAACAATTTCCAAACGCTTCTTATATGATATTACATGACGTTTGATAAATGCCATGTTCATGTTTTCGGCCTAGAAAAATTTTTCGGTTAATCTTTTTCGAATACTGTGGCGCAACTGAAAAGCTGTGAAACATAAACAATGTCTTGTAAAAATTTCATGGTAATAATCGGTTGTCCTATTTGATAAGAGAGGATCAAATGCATGATATTTAAAGCTTTCAACGTAAAGGTCCTTCGAAACTTCGAATCGTCCCAACACTTTTTGAAAAGGAAGTGTAGTAAGTGTATTCTGAGTGCCAGATATCGATTAATTAGGACAAATCTGAGATTTAGGGCATACTACGCTGATGTGATTGGGAGTCTGGGTGTATCTGGGTCTGGTCTTGGTTGCTGTGGTTGGCCGGGTGCGGGTCGGGCATGGGGTTGGGGTGTAAGCGGGTTGCTGGGTAGTTGCGGGAGGTTTCCCGTCTATAATACTCTATTTAGCAAGAGCACATTTTGTAATTGACCAATCAGCGGATATGTTTACATAAAATTATTATCCAATCATGTGCCTCCATTTTTACCTTGTTTCTTCATTTCGCCATTGTGAAACGGAGGTGCTGTGGAGAATTCATGCCTCATAACTTTTTGCCCCGGAAAAAAATTTACGTTCATTTACAACAGCGATTTTTTGGCTACAACTTCGTATCTACATTTCTCATCGATATCTCCGAGCCCTAAGCTGGGCTATGATCCGTTACAAAAATATTAGACATTGCGCACCACCCTGCCGCCATGACCTCCCATTACACAGGTCCTCCATGAGCACCCCTTCACCAAGCAAGCAGTAAGGAGTTTGTCATTTTATCTAAAAACCGTTGGACTAGAGCTAGGTATGCCTAATTATCCTGAATTCACTTCTACTCTTCTCAGATCTGGGTTGGGTACGCATAGTTCTGAAATTATCACAGCTAGGCGTCATGTTGGTACCCCTAAAGCTGGATGATAACAATAAAGTGACTTTTAGAGCAAGAAGTTGAATCAGCATAAGCCTTTAGTTTCGCTTTTGGGAATTCTGCTTGCTCGTCGACTTAGTTTACATTTCCCGCTCAAAAACTAGTATACGACAACAACATTTTCAGCATCAACAACCTTTTAATTTAATGCAATTCGCCTCAAATCGAATCTACCACGAGGAGTTGAAATGAAAAAGCTGTTCACGTCAGTGGTATACTTGGACGCCGCCAAGTCCAAATTTGCTATATTAATTGCTCTATCCTGTCAGATTCAGTTGGACAGCTTAGAACACTTGTCGTCAAATCATCAACCTCAAGATCTGAACAACCATAGCCGTAATCAAACTCGTGATTCAGGTCAATTTGGTATACTGCCTCCGTTGCTTTTTTTGCCAACGGTTTCATCTCAAGCTGTACGGCATGGGTGCACTTAGGGCAAGAGCTGATATTTGGAATCAAACAAGTGATATGGTAGGAATGGCCACAACCACGAATTACTCTGCAAGTTGGACTCTCGTTACACCTGCACTGATCTTTCATATCACATTTCCTGAAGCAGTTAGGAAAGAAACTAGCTCAGTCAGTGAAAAGAAATGATTGATAATTGTTGAGCTTGTTCGTGTAGTACATTCGAGTCAATATTTTCTCATTGTTTCTTAGTTTCACTTTGTTTAAAACATTTATCTCAAGGAATCTGAAGAACACAAGTCTATACCTTAGGTTATACTTAGGTTATACTAGATTTAGAAGGGCTCACTGTTATAACTTTTACTAAATATTCCTTCAATGAAGACAACTTGAAGGACAAAGAACTGACAAGGCCAATCACCAATAAATGGATCAAGAAATTTATTGATGTATACTGAGAAACCACTTTCTACTGTAGAAGATATTCCAGTGCAGAGTGGAAATTCTCAGGAATGGAAGCTTTATGCAGTCCACTAGTGTACAGTTTGCCATTGACCTCATAGCTTGTATGTCTTGAATTTCCTTCTTTTTGCAATCATGAACAAGCAGTCTGCTTCTTTGGGACTCAGGGTCAAAGAACTTTGCTTGAAGCCAATCTGGCATTATATCAACATGTGTTTTTGAAAGAGATGGTGTACACCCTTGTAGAAGAGGCTCAAATAGAGCTAACTTTGCTGGTGGTGAATCCTGATCAGCATAGCTATGTGGTTTGATGGCAGGCATTGTTGGAAATTTTTTTACAAGAAATGTTGTCATATGGCATACTTGAGTTGGCTTGATGATGATGGGCGATGATGGCTATGAATATTATGAAAGTCATCTATGAAAAGAGCTACCATGTAATTGTTAGTAACAGCATCCTCAAAAAACTGGTGAACAGTTACAATATGCTCTGAAGAAGGTTCTTTTGTTTCACTGAGAACTGTATTAGGGTGTGCTGTAAGCCCCATATTCCTTAAAGTTGCAATCTCTAGTAAATTTTCAAATATCTCTCTCTTCACAATAATATCATTTTCAACAATTTCAACTTCACCAACATCTGCATAATACATTTTTGCGTGTGATTTGGTTTTTGCTTCCTCTTGCTCCATTTTCTCTGACCCTTTTTCTCCAACTGCTACGGCCTCTTGTTAGCTTATCCACATTTTTTGACTAGGACAGCTTAGTGTGTCTGTTTTTTGAGAATCAGTGTCTGTGTCATTTACACTAACCATTGCTGGTTCATCATTCTTCTTATGATCAGTCTATCTCAAATCTCCAGTATTATCTTCTGCCCATTTTAAGTCTTCATTTTCTTTTTCATATTTGTCATTAATGGATTGTTGCTGTAAAATGTAGCTAATTTAGAGAACATTATTTAGATTTAATTATTTTGATCTATACAGTTACCTTTCATCTAACATATTACAAGAACTTCTTCTGCACTATCAACCTCATTTAAGTGCTGTTACTCAATTTGATTTTTCCATATTTTACATTTGTGTTCTCCCAGTAGCTGCATTTATTTTTGCACTATGTAAATTTTACTATAAACTAGTTAATATTGGCATACACATTCTTGTGTTATACTCTTTTGGTACATAAAAAGTATTCTTTGTCACTGAACAGTAGGATTGAAAAATATTTACCCCTCTCCTAATTACACATATTTTTTATAAGAAAGTTAAAAATGACCCCAGTACTCAAACGCTCTTAGTATTCTGGCAATTCCAGTATTCAAACTTTCTTAAGACTTTCTTGGGGCAAAAGCTGAATTTCTTGGTTAATAGAACTCAACACTGTACATAACACATGTTTTTGATCTGAAAATTTGGGACAAAATGAGCCAGAAAGGAGAACAGATGCAGAAAACCTCGGATATTATGAATGAAATCTCAAAAGAACAAAAAGCTACTAGCAAATGATTTCAACACCATCAATTTAATCAATTCCAATGTAACAAGTTGTTGAAGTGCTTTTCCTGACTAACTCTAACTGGTCACAGGATGAAATTTATTCATAGTTTTGCTTGTTTGTCTTTATTGGGTAAAAACAAATTTTTAAACTTTCTTAGGTTTGCTGAACCCAGTACTGAACTTTTGTTAACTTTTTGACGATTCCAATACTACTTTCCTATAAAGCACTTTCTTAAAAAATACGCGTATGCCCCCTACTATTTGGTGCCAAAGAGTACGATGTACGTAGAAGTTATTTGTTTACAATTAAACGGAATGTTGGGAAATGTCAAACATGTTTTATCTTATGTTTTTCCTTTTGTAAAAATCTATTAAAATCTCTCTTATTTGGTGCCAGTTCGATGCACTTCGTACAAACACGGACAACTTTATTGGCTCTGAAGCCTATTGCAACAGCCAACTTCCGAAATGCTTGCAGATAACGATATTTCGGTATCTTTGACTCTGTAGTGGTGTAGTTTTTAGTTTAGCACTATTTAATATGGCTGGTATTCGAACAATATGGTTTGGCTTTCCCCGTATTACCTGAATGTTACTTCCAAGCCTGTAATCAATGACGTTCAGATTTCCCGCCAAAGTGGAAAACTGTATACGCCATAAAGTCAGTCGAGGACGGCCTTGGACATTACGAGAGTTATAGAGGTTTGTTTTTGTCATAACTTCACTACAGTGACCAGTTTTGATATACCTGGATTAAATTATCAGCGTAGGACAATCTAAACATCATTTAATTTTGAACATGGCTATCATCCAGCTTTAGGGGTACCGATATGACGCCTAGCTGTGATAATTTCAGAACTATGCGTACCCAACCCAGATCTGAGAAGAGTAGAAGTGAATTCAGGATAATTAGGCATACCTAGCTCTAGTCCAACGGTTTTTAGATAAAATGACAAACTCCTTACTGCTTGCTTGGTGAAGGGGTGCTCATGGAGGACCTGTGTAATGGGAGGTCATGGCGGCAGGGTGGTGCGCAATGTCTAATATTTTTGTAACGGATCATAGCCCAGCTTAGGGCTCGGAGATATCGATGAGAAATGTAGATACGAAGTTGTAGCCAAAAAATCGCTGTTGTAAATGAACGTAAATTTTTTTCCGGGGCAAAAAGTTATGAGGCATGAATTCTCCACAGCACCTCCGTTTCACAATGGCGAAATGAAGAAACAAGGTAAAAATGGAGGCATATGATTGGATAATAATTTTATGTAAACAAATCCGCTGATTGGTCAATTACAAAATGTGCTCTTGCTGGTCCAAGGGGTCATATTGGTCAGGAACAGAAGACACTGGTGGAAACCACTGGTGGAAATTGTTCCAGACCAATATCACTCCTTGGACCAATATGACCCCAGAGTCATATTGGTCCGGACCAATATGACTCTGGTGTCATATCGGTCTAGCAATGGTCATATCGGTCTGGGTGAAATGCTGCGAAGTCGAGGAACTTGCAAAAATAAGGACTTGCTGCGAGTAAACATCAAACTTTGTTCACGCTCTTCAAAGTTTTGCTGGTGGCAATCTTCACCGAAGGGTTGTATGTTGATCGCATTGATTTTTTGTGGCATGAAAGAGTGATTGAGCTGTTATAGATGAAAGCAAAGAAAAGCTAAGTCCTGGAAGGACGGTGGATTTGAACAAATTGAAGGACTACGTTCTCTGAATCTCATAAAAAGCCTATTCTCTCGGGCCTATGCTGCCTATCGTTACCTGGCCTTTAGTTACCGTCAGTTTTGTGTTACGTACATTCCTTCTCTACTGTTAGAGCACCAGTTTTATCGTTAATTGTGGTTACATAGAGGTGTGTAGCATGTTGCTTAATTATATTCCTATCGGTTCCGCTTTTTCGCAGACATCCACATTTCCTGTCCATATCGAGTGGTTGCTGTCATCATCTCTTTATCTAAATTACTTATCTCTTCGGCGTTAGGGCTGTAAATAGACAGTCTGTTCATATGCTTGCGTTGTCCATGTATTATTTGTACTATTTGTTTTGTTAAATCTGTCATGATTCCGTAAAGTCGAGAAACATTTGCTGTGCAGAAAAGCATACGCTGTTGCCGTTCTCGTTGTGGTTGTCGTAGCCAGTATCAAGGACATAATACTATATGAAAAAAGACAGTCGTTTCTTCGCTAATAGTAAACACTCTTATAGTTTTACAGCATCTTAACCAAACTTTTCATCTTGCTATGTCTTGTAGCTTGGTCGCCATTTTACATTAACATATGTTGTGAACGAGGCATGCTTTGTAGGACCATACTGGTCCAGTATGGGTCATATTGATCTAGGGGTCATATTGGTCCGGACCAATATGACTCTGGAGTCATATTGATCCAAGGGGTCATATTGGTCTGGAACAGAAACCACTGATGGAAACCACTGACCAGAGCAGTGGGTCAGCCTCGATCTGATGTTTGCGCGATCAAAATGGCTGGCTTTAGAGTTTGCTCACTTTGTCAGATCCCGTTCCGTATTGTGCATCGTGGCTTATTTTCAGGACCAGTACTGCATCAAATTGATAATTACAATAAAATTAGTAAATATGGGTAAGTACCAGTGACCGAGGATCTGCCTCAAATTTCGTTTCTGTTGTTAGCACTCGATTTATAGTGACTGATACAGGACCAATGCGGAGTCGGACACTTGTATGCCACAGATCTGTTCCAAAAGGGAGTTTTTAAGGGTTTTCATTCGGGGAAGCAAACTCTATAGGTTACTATAGTTATTTTTTTGAATATAAATGCAAAGGAAGTTTGAAAATAGGAAGTAGAAACAATCCCAATCGGGAATGATACATTATCATAATGGAAATGGGGTCAACCAGCATTTAAGCCAACTAAATTACTCCAAATTGGTGACTGGTCTTTTATTAATACTATTTAATTTTGTTTAAGTTTATTTAGTGTTATTTAATATCTCATTATCCTGCTTGGCATTGGCTGCTGGTGGATTTACAAGTACTTCTAACAGTCAGCAAACTAATATCCATTGGTAAATAGTACATTACTGCAATACCACAGATTTATTAACTATATATCTGCCATGCATCAATGTTAACACATCTGTGCATAATAACCTTATCGCACATTAATGTACAATACATGTATAGATAGATAGAGAGATAGAGATAGAGAGATAGATAGATAGAGAGATAGATAGAAATTCTATTAGATAGTGGAAAAAGCTCTCTTAACCTTTTAGACTTCACTGGATACCTGAAGTCTGCTGCTTTCAAAGTCTGCAAAAACTCTGCAAAACCAAGAGGTGTAAAAAGTTTACCAAGGTCAAGAAAGCAAAGAACACTCACAATATCATAGGTGATACTATCAAAATATTGATGTCAGTTGGCTTGCATAAGGCTTTAACGTTTCAGCAAAAATTGACAATAGATGAAAAGCTCAGAAATTTTGCACCATTTTATTGTTCTTTAGTAGTCTTGGAAGGGTTTCACAAAAGATTAGTAATACTAGCAGAAACATCTTGGTTGATATCCTGAATTTCATTTTTCTTTGAAAGGGCAGTCAATTGGTTTGATCTCAGCAATTTTTACATTTCTTGTTCTTTACAAAGTTTTTTCAGATGCCGACATCAGCAGACTTCAGGGAGTCAGTGGTGTCCAACAGTTTATGGTAGCTATTCCTGCTACTATGATAAAGCAGTATTTCTAAACTCTGTGTATAAGTAAGGTATTTTGCTTCTATTGTTGCAATCTTTACAAAAACTCTTCATAGCATTTATCTGTATGTTCATGAAGTCATACTCTTTTGCAAATACATAGATTGAAGGGCTGAAGATACTTCAAGTAAAGTTTAGGGGTAATTGACATGGGAGTTTTCATGAAAACTGCCTTTGAAATTTGTAAACAAAATCTTGCTCACTGAGATTTTGCTACCAAATTTGAAAGTTTCTGCATAATGTCATTACAGGAGTGTATGTTGATGCAGGCATGTGTCGATGGGACAAATAATATTGATATGAATAATCAGCTGTTAGCCTGTAGTCAGTGTTAGGGTGATCTAATGATAGTACTTACCCCTAGTAAGCACCAGCCCCTAAGTTACCTGGGCGTTGGGATGCTATTGTATATGATGAGCAGTAGATTTAGTGTTGAAGGAAAGTAGGGTACCATGATAGTGTGGAAGACAATGTGTAAGAGCAGTTTTGATGTACAGCAATCATCATTATCATATATATGACCAGCTGATATCTTATGTTTGTTGTGATGGTGACAGTTTGACATGATCAGATTAGTGTCTACTAGAAGTGTCACCATATATGGGGAAATGGGAGACAAAAATTGACATTTTGGTTCTCCAGATGGACAGAAGATGTATTTTGGCAGCTTAATTTTCAACAGATGCCTTTTGTTTTAGAGTTATTATCTGTTAAGATTTTAGTTCTCTCCTCTCCTGCAACCTGAATATTAAGTCATAATTCTGCCTGGTCTCTAATGTTAGCAGAAAGATCTGAAAACCTTCAAGGCATAAATTTGAGAAGCAAGTATGTGATGGACCCCAATGTTTTACACTGTTCATTTTAATGTTGTTATTGAAGGGATCTACAGGAAAATGAATCTGATGGAATCTATGGACAGAAAGTTAATTGCCCTTTTGAAACTTCTTTCAGATTTCAGTTGTGTAGGCAGTTAGCTATATGAGAAAGAAGCTTGCACTGCATAATATCATGATGGAGCACTTCATAAAAGGATATGTATCCCTATAGAATGTTTGATTTATTTATTGACTATGTCATTTCTTGATGTGCAGAGAAAGACTGGAAGGGCTTGAATCCCTATTCCTTAGCTTTGAGACTGCAGGTGAATGAATATTTAGAAAAATCTGGAAGCCATTTGAAATCATAGCAATAGGCAGAACACAATGTGATGCAGGGGCCATTTGCGTGAGTTGGTAGGTATAGATTTGCTTGGTTTGTTCTTTTTGAATGATAGTGATGGTGCAACTGTAGTTGTCTATTACTAACTAATGCAAATTATATGTAAAGGTCACAGCCTGTCCCTGACATCCTTGCCCATTGAGGAGTGGTGGCAATATTGAAGAAGAATGTGATAGTGTTGTGAAGTGAAAGATTTAGCAAATTTGGTTTTGATAACAAAAGTCTTAGTTGTAGCAAATTTCCAGAGTCATAGTAGAATAGATTGAAATTGATATGATATTGAAAATTTTTGATATAAAAGCAAAGTGCTTGATTCAGTGAAGTGAAAAGGAAGTTACTCTTGTGGTAGATTCTGGATTGTTATGTATTATGTTAGATCCTGACAGGTCACTGCAAGTATGAGTACACATTGTAATTGAGCAACAATATGCAAACTGTAAAAGTGACACCTTTGTCAAAGTCAGTCATAGAAGTAAGCTACTATTGACACATTCATTGGTGTATATCTACAGAAACTAATAGATATGGTAGGAAATGAGTGTAATATTCCATAGAGGTATCTCTGTAGGAGCTTCTTCTTGCATGGCAGTAGATACCCTTGAGTAGCATGGAAAGATGCAACCAAAGCATGTGAGCGATATCTTTACTGGGAGCCAGATCTTGTGACTGGAGGGGCCACTAAATGAGCTTGGGGGGCCAATGGCCCCAATCAGTATAGAAGTAAAGGCCCTGGCTCCAGCTGTGCAAGATGGCTATGGGTCGTTCCATATTGAAAAGGGACAAAATTTGAGGAAATATAACAAACATGAATTCCATCACATATAATTGCAAGCACTGGGAAGAAGTCAGGACCAATACTCTGGTGTTGTTATGCCGCCTATAGAAAGTAAACTGCAAGAAAATCTTCATTTGCTAGTTTTACATGAAGATCATCAGTGGAGCATGGATGAGCTGCTTACAATCTTAGCATAAGAAATAACCATAAGAGAAAAGAACAAACTGAATTTCAAGAGAAGGAAGGACAAAGATGTCGAAAGGGAATCTCGAAGAACATTAGCTCTAGCAACTACTAGATCATTGTAAGTTATTTTCTCACGTGTTTTGAGGAACTCCTCGATGAATATTTGTATTCTAAGTACTTAGAATACAAGTATAAAAGATCAAACCTGCCGAAAATAACCTCAAAGCAATTGTTTCACACACCAAAACTACTGTAATTTGGGTCAAAGAGAAGTTAATTATTGCAATGGAAGAGAAAGCCACGTAAAATAGAGCTATTTTCGTCATGTGGCAAATATGTATCAAGTGCTACTTTCCTGCAAAAATCTGGAGTGATGTTCTCACCCTAGAAAAATTATGCATCATTCAATATTACATGTTTTAAGAGAATGAATCTTGCATTTCTGAGTCTCAACTATTGCCTGAAACAAATCTTTCCTTTTGAGTAAAGAGCTCTACAGTCCAACAGGTATTCCACAGGGTCTGTACTTGGCCCCCTACTATTCAGTATATTTATATATATCTAATATGTTCTGCTTTGACCTAGAATCTGAAACCTGCAAGTTTGCTGATGGTAAACCACTTTATTCATGCAACAGATGCATCGATACCGTGATAGTAAAACTAGAATACTATGTACAAGAAATTTTAGATTGGTTAAAAAAACAGAATGTGTGCTAATCCAGCAAAGTTTCAGGTGCTGTTTTTGGTTCTTAAGGTTAACAGTTCCCTCTGCCTTAATACAGATGGACAGGAAGTAAAACAAAGTGAGCATGTAAAAGTGGTTGGGTTCGAAATAGACAAAAAATTACATTTTGATGCAAGTCGGATCGCTCACCTGTCAAGCAGGCATGTTCATCACCATCATATCATATTTGACCAGGAAACCCTATCAGCTACTATTTAATGATAAAACAAACGACATTTTTTTAATGCGTTTACATCTAATAATACATAAAAGGAGACTAGAAAGCATGGATTTACTGGTCTTCCTAGGGATCGTGCTTCGTGAAGGATGCTAATTTTGTAGGAACTCCTTCAGTTTCCTTTTGAACGTAGTGACTGTTGGACTTGTTCTAATTTCCAATGGGATGTTATTCCAGTCTTTTCTCTAGAGTAAAATAAATTTCTTTGAGAACTCTAGGCGCAACCTTGGAATGTCCAGATCTAACTGACTTCTGTCTAGTAGCTCGATAACTGAGATCTGGGAATAAGTTTCCAGAGACTGTTCACTATGTTATGGATCATTACTGCTTTGTCAATATGTATCATATTTGAAACTGTAAACCAGTTGCATCGCCACTCATCCCTTAGCCTAGAGTTCTCTATCAACATTTTTTGCTCTATTCTGTAGACGTTTAAGATGTTGGAGCTTTGTGTTTGATAAATTGCTCCATAGTTCGTCACTGCATCTCAGATGACTTTCAAACAGTGCCTTATACACCTGATCAAGTTAAGTCTGTGATAGTATATTCTTACGTTTCTGTAGGGACGAGAGGGCAGCTTTTATTTACACTTGGGCTTTCTATAATGCTCATTCCATGTTAGGTTTTCATCCAAAGTAATCCCACGGTACTTGACGTTTTCACTCATTTGATTGATTCCCTATTTATGCTTATCTCTATTGGCCCAAGGATACGATTGGTTTGTAGTTTGTGACCTACTACCATAAACTCCGTTTTGTCAGAGTTTAAACTCAGCTTATTTTGCGTAACCATTCTGCAATTTGTTCAGCCTCAGCTTTTAGATCATTGCAGCTGATCAATGTCTTCAGCAGAACAAGTTACGCTGGTATCATCCGCGTATATATTTGGGGTGCATTTTGTGCGGCATTGTTCGAAGTCATTGACATACAGGATGAAGAGGAGAGGCCCTAAGCACGATCCCTGAGGTATACCACATTGAACAAGTGTTATTTGGTATTTCTGGCCATTTACTTTACAGAATTGTTTTCTGTTAGTCAAGTAAGATGTGAACCACCGAAGAGGGGTCCCTGCAATCCCATATTTGGATAGTTTTGAGAGGAGAATTCCATTGTCTACCGTATCAAATGCCTTCTTAAGGTCAAGAAATATGCTTATGTTAATTTTGCGTTTGTCAACATTAGAAAGCCATGAATCCGTGATAAATGAATGTTCCCTCTTAAAGAATTTTCCCGCATTTTTGTGCTATAGTGAAGTTCTGTAGTACCAACAGACTTTTGACGAATCTGTGATATTTAAAAGCACTGTCTAGGTGTTATTCATCTTTAGGAATGCATGCTGGCACTTAGAAATTTTACCTTTTTTAATTTTTATAGTGTGAGACTTGATCATGTCCTAGTTTTTCTAGCAATCTCGAGAATACAGATAGTACAGATACTGGCCTATATCTGGGAAAGTACACGTTTCAAATGACGAGTTGAAAATTGCGGCTAGTGGCTTACTTAAAATTCCTGCTGCATCTTTCAATAGCTTTATAAAATTTGTCATATCCTGCAGATTTGGAGCATTTTAACTTTCTTATTTCAGTGTCTATAGTTTTTGGCTCAATTGGCTGACATTTGAAGAATGGGGTTGTAGATGTTTCTCTTAAAGTTAATTACTTTAGTCGGTCATCGGATTACTTAGTTTCTGTTTTTCTGCAAGTTTTGGACCAATAGTAGTGAAATGGATATTAGATGCCTCCGCAATCTGATTTGACTTTTGAACTAGTTAACTCCAGAACATAATGGATTTGGGGGTTGTAGAGGTTTGGTTTCGTTTAGGACTTTGTTTATTTTTTCCCACATCTCCTTGGGGTTATTAGAATTCTCATCAATCATGCTATGATAGTAACTTTCGACAGCTCTTCGGAGTTAGCTGGTTACACTGTTTCTTAGTCGGTTGTATTCAGTGCATATTAAGCTGTCTTTTTCTGCTCTTTTCTTTGCCTGGTCTCTCTTGTGTATGAAGTTCTTGGTACTGGGAGAAATCCAGGGGGAGGGTGCATGCTTCTTAATCTCTTTCGGTGTTTTAATGGTGCATGCACATCCAAGACCGAATGCAGTAGATCGCAAAAGTTATTTGTCATTATATTTGGGCCACTACTGGCCGTAGGCGCAACCATTTCCCAATCGACACCTTGCAAGCCGAAAAGAAAAGCCTCTCTGTCATGATTTTGCATGCTACGAAATTCCATTTCGATTTCATTCCTTTTTGCTTGAAATTGGCATTTAATTTTCTTATGCCTAATATCATATAATGATCTTTCATGCCAATTTTTGTGACGCCAGAGTATGAGATAGAATTTGATCTGTTCATGTAGAAGTGATCGATTACTGGTTTGGTTGTACTAATGTTTCCACTGGGGCTAGTGATAGGTGCTACTCTAGCAAAGTCTGTGATTAGGTGATCAAATTGAAATTCTGAATAGATCAATTTTAGCTTTCTTGTGTTACAATCTTTAGGCTTTTTGTAGTCACAATTTGTATTACCCACAAGTATGATCTCTTTGCCTTCTGCCTCTAACAACTTTGTTATTTTTGTCAAAGCTTCAAAGGTGGAAGTATCAGTAGATTCAGTTGGTGGTCGATACCAAGAAAGCACAATGCAACTTTTTGCATGCTTAGGAGTTACTTCAATTCCTACCATCTCTGAATGGGCATCATAAATGTCCTCTCTTTTTTGATGGACAAGAGTTTCCTTAACTTAAATAGCTACGCTTCCCCTGAGGTGTCCTTATCGCTTCTATAAATATCATATCCCTGAACTGAAACCTCGCTATCGCATATAGCTTTAGGCTGTTTGGTATCATCGAGACCTAAAATCTAGGTGATGTTCGTGCATTAATTTGGCTACTTCAATTTTGTGTTTTCTTAATGATACTACCTTGAACTGCGATATTTTCACTCCTTGTCTACGTTTTTGCTCTACAGTAACAGAGTAATTACCTCTTCCCTGGAGTCCCTAGCAATATCGTATATATTTACTGTAATTGTATGCTAGCTCGTTAACATCAAGTCCGTAAAGTGAAATATTACCATACCGTATGTTGTCATTAGTAGTAAAGTCAATCCCGCCGAGAAGCCGTATTTCTTCAAGGAGTTTGTCGTCTTAAGCACTTTTGCATTGAGTTCTAGAGCGTCATTTCGTTCAAGAATACTTGAAATTGCAACTAGTGCCTTCGGCAGATCTGCCTTCACATCACGCAACGTAGATATAATTTCTTCTGCCAGGTTTTCTGGATTCGTTTGCTTATGTATGTTACATGTTCCTGCGTGGACAATCACTACGTTTGCATCCTCTTCGAGCTTTACGTTTTTCATCCTCGCAATTCTTGCACCTGGCATTGGTTTTGCAGTTACGCTATGGCGATCTGTGGGCTGTGTCTATCGATTGATTTTCCTTAGTTGAGAATCTCCAATTATAAACACTTCCCTTGTTTCATCTTCCACCATTTCCCTGTTATCAAAATTCCTTTTTCCTGTTAGACTTCGATGATCTTTCTGTTTTGCAACCTGGCTTCTCTTTTTCAATCGACTGTGATGGATTTGTTTCGTTCTTCCTTTTTGGAGTATTATCTTTGATTTCTTCAGAAGTGTTCGTGTCTACTACACCGTTTTGATTGACCATGTTATTTGTGAGAATGTTCTAAATGTTAGACATTGAGTTCATTTAATTCGTTATCAATATTTTTGCAACCTCTGGGCCCACCTTTCTATTGTTATGGAACTCATCTAAATAATTTTTGTTAATCAATCATTTTTTGATAGAATTGAAAAATCATTGCCAAAACCTCTGCCACTATACTTGTTAAAGTTTAAGAGGCTTCCATTATGGTGTTCTATTTTGATGTTCCATGTATTTCACATCTTCCTTGCACATGTCTCTTATGACAGCATTTGTTTTGGCTCTTTTGCGTTTAAAGCAATCTCCCCTTCGTAACAATCTAGCGAGCATTACATTTATTCCTTGTGCTTTTATCGAATGTGCTTGGGCTATCAAAATGGTTGAAATGTCCATGTCTCAATGATCATAGCCAAATCACAAAGTAGTGGCTTTTAAAGCAAATTTTGTAGTCATGTTTTATTGAAAGGAAATTTCTTTTGATTTCTATAACTTTTTTATGTTTTTCGACCATGTTCGCATTCATATGCACAATACTGTTCATCCGGTGACAGGGGCACACGTGAGGAATAATGGAGGACCAATATGTTCTCAGACGGATGATCATCTAAGGTTGACAACGGCATTCTCCGTGGGAAGGAACTGGGGACCCTATCACGTACTCTCTCCAAGATCATCACAACATGGATGTACAATTAACTAGAAACCACAACAGCGTGAATAGAGGTTGTGTGATCACACCTATAGATGCGCTCGGTAAAGTGCTCTGATTACTCAGAGAGCTCTGGACCTTCGTCAAGCTACTAAGTTCAGCACGGGAAATCAGATAACAATAGGCACTTGGAATGTTAGGTCACAATATCAAAAAGGGTAAGTCGAGAATGCTAACTGGAAGTTGAATATTGAAAAGTGCAAATTCTAGGAATAAGTGGAACAACATGGAATAAAAGTGGGAATTGTAGAACGAAGGATTATATTATGTTCTACTCAGGAGGGAACGATCATGAACGTCGATTTGGAAGTTTACTAAACAAACACTTTGCGAACTCATGGATTGGGTTCTGGCCGTATCAGATACAATTGCTCTAGTGAAGTTGAAAGCCAAGCCTTTTAACATAAACATCATGCAGGTGTATACGCCAACAAGTGCGTTTGCTGAAAAGGAATTGGAAGAGTTTTGTAAGGAATTAGACAAATACGAAAAGATTGCAAAGATCATGAAATAGACTAGAATGAAATGAATTAGAAATCAAATCTCTTACATCGCAGTCATTAGGAGGTACAGAAACACTGTTAGAATTGTTCGCACACACCCAGAAGCAGACTGCAACAGTGACCACAACATGCTTGTTGGAGACATAAAAGTGAAGCTTCAAAGTTATTCACCAAAGCTGGCTCTAGAAATCCTAGAGAAAGATAAAGATGTTAAAGAAAAAGTTTACAAAGAGATAGAAACGAAAATAGAAACAGCAAATTAAATCTATGCACTGAACAGTTAGTTAAGGTATTTAAAAGGAATTTAAAAGAAGCAGCCAAAACGTGAATACCAGTTTGTCGCAAATAGAAGCACAAACCGTCGATGACACTGGAAATCTCTGAGCTAATGAACGAAAGAAGGAAGAAGGAGAATAACGTCGCAGCATTCAAGAAAGCAGGCAAGGTTAGAAATGCT
The DNA here is from genome assembly GCA_964019165.1 of Mastigias papua. Taxonomy (NCBI): domain Eukaryota; kingdom Metazoa; phylum Cnidaria; class Scyphozoa; order Rhizostomeae; family Mastigiidae; genus Mastigias; species Mastigias papua. Next base: position 5,657,496 of record OZ025272.1, read on the forward strand.
AGCCAAAGAGCAAGAGAGCTATTACTCAACAATGTGTGCAGGAAATTGAAGAACTAGAAAAGAAAAACTTCCAACTAATGCATGCTAAAATTGAAGGAAAATGCAAACTTGTCCTTCAGCCTTTTGCATTGAAGCAGAGGATGGTGCTATTATTATGGAAGAAGAAAAGTTAATTGAAAGACGGAAAGAACATATTTCTGAGCCTTATGAAAGCAACAGACCACCAGAATACCTAGTTACGAAGAGAGAAGAAGAACACTTGCCTATATTACAAAGAGAAATAGTCAAAACTATAAAATGCATCCTAAAGGGCTAAGTAGCAGATCCAGATGAGGTATGTATTGAGTTAATTCAAGCCCTTGATGCCTTAGGTGCGGAGTGGATGACTAAGATAGTCAGGAAGATTTACGATGAAGACCATTTTCCAACAGATATGTCCCGATGTGTCTTTATTACTTTGCCAAAGAAAGCTGGTACTGCAAAATGAGAGACCCATCGTTCAATAAGGCTAGTAAGTCACGTGGTGTTGGCGATCTTGATAATCCTACTACAGTGGATGAGAGGCAGGACGAAGGGTGAAATATCAGAAGAGCAATTCGCACTCATGCCAGACAGGGGAACAAGAAATGCAGTATTCTTGCTTCGAATGATAACAGGTAGATGTATAAATATAAGTATGTTTTACCGACTATACAAGAGCTTTTGATACAGCCCAACATGTATTTTATGATACAGCCCACCACCCTTCGCCTCCGGCCCCACTTGTTTGCATTTTCACTCAAATTATTCCGTACATGCTCTGTCGTTGTTAAAAGGCAAGAGAGTAGTGCCCCACTCTTTTCATCTTTGAGTTTGAGGGTTTCAATTTTCAGATTTACATTTTCACTTGTCAGAGAACTGTTGTTTGTTCCTTCAGCATTGAACAAATCGTTTAATTTTGAATTGCTGTCAATCAGTTTACAAATTTTTTCAAGAAAAATATCCACTTATGGTTGAAAGCGAACTTCGTACGAATGCGCCTTCGGGGTATCCACTGCGTCTAGGAATTGGAGGAAGGAGTCACTGCCGCCATCCAATGTGTTGTAGCTCATATTTTCTTCTCCATTTTCTGTCACATCTTCAGGGGTGTTACCATGATTAAAGTTTTCGATAATAAGTAAAATGGGGCCAGAGGCGATGGGTCCTTTGAAGACTATTCCACGCTCTTTGCTGCCACCCAGAATTTTGTGTTCATTATGTCATCCTCTCGTTCTATTACTACTTCAAGCTTGTTATCATCATTATCCGTTTCAATGAAAAGTGAATTGAGGCCAGCTGCGGAGGGTTTGTTATAAACTTTTCCCAGCATCATTAGACTGTTGAACGAGTCATTTCCTTCACTCATATAATGGTTAAAATGTTGAAAGGATTATTCCAAAATGTTTGTTGGGGCAGTCGGTTTCTCTGAGCAGTGCTAATGTGATCAATTGATGGCAGTAGCACTGAAGTGATCTAACAGTGTGCCATAAAACATAAACAGTTTATAGATAAATAAGCTGATAACAGTAAGTAATGTGAATCTCGTCTTGGAAACACTCATTAGACGTGAGGTGGAGCAAGTGACACATCTTAATTGCCTTAGCTGTATGTAATTATTAGAGTCAACTTCACATAATTCAGATCACGTGGGACTGGCTGATTTTTTCCGGATTACAGAAAATCCGTATTACGTGAAAGCTTCTCCAGTGATACTATTCATTTACACATGACCCCGTAAAATGTCTGTTGTTGTTTGGTGCTCACTTCCAGGGTAGCTGGGCATATAGAGTTGTAGAAACCAGGTCGCCCCTGGATGCCGCTATTCAAGTTAGCCTGGAAGAAATATAAGCGTTTTTTTATAAGAAAGCTGCTAAAGACCTTGTAGTAAAAGCTTCTTACTTTCTTGCCACATTTTAGTTCTAAATGGCTCTTACAGATTTCTGAACAAGATTGCCGTGAAAACGAAACCGAAAAGTAACAAGCATTGTCTTTTGTAGTGCCACAAGGCTTTTTGACGTTTATGCATATAGCACATACTGTAGTGGACACTGTCAAACATAAACACTGATATTTAAGACTTAGAGTAGAAATCCGGATGAGTTGCCTAACATTTACGTAAGGACAATCGTTTCATGAACTCTTCCTATTTTCTCTGAAAGCTGATACATCGGCCTTCGCCAGTTTAAATCTGTTAAGGCTTGGTTTAAGCGTCGAACTTCTCATGTGACGAACTAGACTTGAATTTGAATTGACCCAAGGTGTTATATTCGACATCTGATTTAGACGACAAATTAAATTCTGCTGACTGTAATTCAACGAGAGAGAGGTTGTTCCCCTGGCCCATTGCTCATTTCCGGCCTAGTCTTGTTTCAAGCTGTCGGATGTTGCAAGCTTTTTGTGCTCTCGGGTTTCTTTTTTTTTATAGAATGGTAAGTGCCAGCTGAAGGCGAAGAATTGCTGTGCAAATGGCCTTTAGATATTTCACAGCAAGACAAAAGTGACTTCTTCGAACATTTTACTGCTCCTAATCTGGGCTTAAAAGATACAATATCTTTTCTTTTCCTAGCTCACTTTGGCCTAGAGTTCGATATTGTCATTGTTTGAACTGGAATACTGGCTGGTGGCAGAAGGTTTGGAACAATTATTCTGATGCGAGGATTAAAAAACCTGTTGAAGTGTCTTGAAAACGTTTTGACTTTGCTTTAAGCCAAATAGTGGCAGAAGAGCCGATCTCGCCAGAAGAGAGACTAAGTATCTTAAACAATTCATTCAAGACTCTATGTAGACTTGAGTTATTTAGGACTAAGTACTTTTGAAATTTAAGTCCGTTATTGAAACAAAAAAAATATAGTACTGCAGGGGGTGCTGTCCTCAAGTTAGTTTACGAACTAGTAGGAAAGTTCCTCCTTAAGACTTTCCCTTAATACAGTGTTTTCCCTCTACATATTGATTTACTACTCTATGTTTAGTTCTGTTGTTGTACTTTGTATATAGTGTAATTTGAAATGAATTGAAGTGAATTGGAATTGAGAGATCTGCCTGAATAGGTTAGCTAGAGGCGACTACCAGTGTATGGTATTTGAAATGGTAGGACAGTGTGTAGTTACTATAAGCCGAATTGTGCACGAGGTGTCTGAATTTCTGGTTGAGGAGTTATTGGCCTAAAGTGTATCAGCTATTATGCCAGCTCCCCAGGATGAATTAGGAGCTGAAATGTTGGACATGGAAGATTTCTGGCAGTTTCTGTATTGTTTGACAGCATTAGATGGCTGCCACATCCCAGTAAATTTCCCACATGAAGGTTGGAAGCCGGGAAGGAATGTCATAGTTTTAAAAGCTTTTGCTCCACTGTTGTGATGGACATGGTGGATTCAAATTACCGGTTTGTGTGGACCAGCAGCTGTGGGTATCCTGGCAATTCCCATGAAGCAATAATATTTAAGTCAAAAGATACCTATTGGGCAATCCTGGATGATGATTAAGGCCTAGTTTATACGTCATGCCAGTGTCGCACCATGCTAAAGAAATTTCCCCTAGCACAGCAACGGTGCGACGTCTAAATCAAACCAATAATTTAGCTCGAGCTAAAATTCTGGCACGGCTGCATTTGCCGTGCTGTATGACACTTTTGCGACTGTAGCACGGCAGTGATTTATATGTTGAGCCTGCCCGAGCTGTGTTTTCGTTGAGCATGCACTGTAAAGAGAATACTTGAGCACCATAATTTTGCCAAGACGCATCTCTTGGGATATTGGCTTTTTCGTTAGAGTCTGCTTCTGAATGTCCATTTTGATATGATCAATGATATATAGCATAGTAAACAGATAGTGACTGGTTTGGAAACCTATTGTTTTCAACAACAACAGAAACTATAGCAGCTACTATATTATGTTGAAAAATGGTCACGTGATGACGAAGCGGTAAGGAAATCAATCATCATGGAAGTAAAACAGTGCACAACTGGGCACAGACAAAATGTTCCACGACTTTTTACATTTTCAGATGCGCTTATTGCTCTCACAGAATTCATTTTCGATGACGAAGCTATTCAACACACTTCGATTAGTGCAGAAGGTGTTCGTAATCTTACAGTTAGCCCAAAATTTCACTGTTGGATGACCTTATATCATGTAATGATGGCCTAAAATCACAAATCGATGCCTGCACTTTTCTCAGCTGAAAGACACGGTTTAAGTGAATGGTGATTTCAGTGGCTTCCCAAAAGAAATGGGAGAATGATTATGTACGGATAGTTTATACCTACAATGCCTGCCAAAAGTCTTGTAACACTTGCCATGATTTACCCAAAAGACGAGCTACGGCAATTTTGTATTAACGAACTATGAGCAACTTAGAGGGCAAAAGTAATGTGTTTCTAGAAAGCTACGGTGTTTTGCCATTGAGCCAATATTGATTAAGGAGGGGGAAGGAGATTAAATTTTAAATGGTGCCACAGAAAAGCGACAGAAGTGGGGAATTCAAAGAATTTTATGGGTTTTCCAACTACTTTTGGCAGGCGTTGTAGTGAACGTTCTTGAATGGGTTCCATGCATTACATTGGGTCGATTTCAAGCGGCTCCTATAATCGTAAAACATGTCCACATAGCGACCAAAAATAATTACATATAGTAGATTCTACACCGGATACTCAGCCTAATATACGAAAATTCTCCACTTTGTGATTAAGCGAAATACCTTTTTGTGACACTGAGGTCTTGCTAAAGATTGAAAGGGTACAGGCATGTAATTAAATGCAGCTGTGGGGTTGTGACATCCCCAATCGTTCATTTAATTAAAAAATCTAACAGCAGGCAAAAAGTTTAAGTCCTTTTGGAAAAACCTTCGAAACATGCTGACTCGGAAAAGGGTGAATCAATGGTGAAAACCGATTTCCCGACTCAAAATGACCTTGTAACTAACTCAACGATAGGCATAGGAAGATAGCTGTTCATAAGAGTTAATTTTCATACAAAATGCTTACTGTAGTTTAGACTTTCATACATAATGGTAATTGACGTCCCTGTAAAGGATACTTCTTATAATCTAAACGGATATTCCTTCCCACTAATTTGTGGTTGGGTGGGGGGGGGGCGGCAGATTTCCAGTAGTTATAATGATAATAATTTATAAAAGCTGACAAAGAAAAGGCAATCCATTACAATGTGAAAATAGAACTAAGAGGTAAGGTAGAGCTCCCGAAGTAGGCTTTAGCGAGTTAAAGGAAAGAAGGGCCATTTGACAAGTGTTTTAAGATCATTTCTTAGATCTATTTGTAACAAGCTTGCTTTCTCAGGAGTAGTTACTCAAGATTGAAAATAACAAATAGTAGTATTTTTCCCTTTATCAAAAATTTGTACTTTCTGACTCTGATGATATCTTACAAGAACAAGAAATGGCCATGAGTCTTTCAACTTGCTAACATCATATTGGCCGCTTTCGTAGACTGTTGCGGGGAGATGATCCAGTAGAAAATCCTTGTTTGGTTGGAAAATTCTAAATATCATTAGGTTTAGATAAATTTAGTGCTCTGTTAACTGCCCTATGAAGTTTGGAATTCTTCCCAACGCGTGCAACACTAGACAAATTGATTCATGCCGTACAGCCAAGTTTTCTCTATAATGTTTAATGTTAAGTTCTGAATTCTCCTTATTTACGAAAGCCTTCTCATTCAAAAGGATAGACCTAACCTTAACTCCCAACATTCTTCCATTCCCTTAGTCCTTTTCTAAGTTGTTTGTTTTCCGTTTAATTAGCTAGTTCATTTCCTATTTGTTTAGTTTTTTCCTCTAGGTTGTTTTGACATATGTGCGCGAGCTTACTCACGCCCCATAGTTATTGACTTAGTGCATGACCTGATTCTCGCCCCCATGGCTATATATGGCCATATTTTCGCTACTTCCATCCCTTTACTGATGATGGCTCATGATTGAGTCGAAACGTCTGATTATGTCTTAGGTCTTTTTACTGATTATGTCTTGTTAGGTCTTAGCTACTGATTAGGTCTACCGATTATGTCGTATTTAGAAGGAATTAAATTAAGTCGAAATTAAAATACATCTACAAAGACAATAAAATGTCATTATTTCTTGTCGCGATTCTTGTACTGAAGTTCTGAATTGGGATTAAGATCGGAAGTTAAAACTGTTAACATTGAATGAGTATTTGTTTATTCAATTTAAATAAGTTATCCTATCATTAGTAAATCCAAAACCTCGACGAGTTTTTCTAGGCATTTTGAGTGTCTCTGTACTAGAATCAAGTCAGACAGTGCGGACACTACCGGCTCGTCGTCACGTGACGTCGAAAACTGAGAACAGTAATATCTGCGATTGAAAACAATAGGTTTCCTAACCAGCCACTATCTATTTACTATGTTTTGACACACCTGTCTCCACCAAGCACCAGTACTTTTGTAATCCTTCATGTACTCTTGCGAGTAAGGCCCGAAATACACGGTCCTTTTTTACCTCCATTTCCACCTAGCGTATGTCAAAAGCATTTGAAAATAAGATCACCAACTCTGGCCCCTTCTCAGGCCTTGGGGCCCGGGGTAATCTGCTTCCATTCCCCCCACCTCTATCTAAGTGTTCCAGGCGTAATCGCCTTTGCGTTTTCCAGATAACTTTAATACCAAAACTATAGAGCCAACACATACATTGGTTTTCCCATGATGAAAAGACAGAAAATAACAAGAGAAATAGCATGTTATTGTGTATATGAAAACACCAATCGTGCATACTTCTCTATCTATTTAGGGAGCAACGGAGGAGCAAGAAGATCTTGTAAACACCCATCACTCATCAAATTGACCTAATCCTATTTGGCTAATAGGTGAAAACTTGTGAATTCTTGTAAAAGAAGGACCGTGTATTTCGGCCTTAAGGTGAAGGATTGGAAATCAAATTAAGAAATCAAGAGATTCCGCAGATTTGATATTGTCGTATAAAGCAGCAGGAACACTATAAGGATCTTTGATGCCCAAACTTTGTAGTTTATTTCTACATCTATCCTTCTCTTTATTGCCAAGATGTGAAACAGCATCTGAAAGGACGAAATCTTGAAAACAGACACCAGTTTTATTTACAGAACTGTTTCTTTCCGCCATGACACTGCCAGTCAGTTGACTGTCAAGATGGCGGCTAAATTCTTGAAGGTCACGTGACTGCAAGACTAGAATAGAGAAGTGTCTCTAGAAACTCGCATTGCCTTGTGAATCTCTCCCCAGAATACTTATTCCATAAATCGCACCATCGTATACCTTCTACGCCACTGACGTTGTTTTCTCTTTTTATTAGGCCTTAGCTGCTGTCTCAATAGCATGGCAGAGCATATTTTTAGCAACTGCTGTTCGTTTCGAAGTTTCTGAAGCAAGACCAGTTTATGCAATGTTTCTCTTAGTTTCTTATGTGCATACAATTGCAAAATAGAGTTTCTTGTTCGCATTCATTTTTCAAGACACAATCTAATTGTGAAAAGTCTGTTGGTACTACAGAACTTCACTATAGCACGAAAAAGCGGGAACATTGCTTTAGCATACTGAAAGCTTTTTTCGTCCGACACTCGTCAGAGTATGAAACGTCGGATAGCGACCGAAAGGTGAAACGAAATATATAGCCAGATGCGGGTACACGTGACATGATGAATAATGCGTCTATTTGGCTCTATGATTGGTCAATTAGCACCTATTCATCATTGTTTACTTGAAGAGTCCAAGTGAAAAAACGAACTCTTTTTGTTTACACAAGACTGGGTTTTGAGTCTTGATGTAAACCGATTCCAAAACACCTAAATGAAAGGACGATCTTGCTTGCCCAATGATCCGAAAATTATCGTCTGTATATGTTTTGGCGCATTCTGGATTTGTAATAAGATGTTGTCCTATGGCCGAATCACTTTTCATTTTAGAAATAGAGTTTTTACACATACGAGGTGGCTGTTCTCTTGTTGTTGTGTTGTTCGTCCTGATGCTCGTGGGGACATGTTGTTTTATTCTGTCTGCTAGTCTCTGCGTGGTGCGCCCTACGTACCGAGCTTCACATCGGCACGAAAATTCGTAAACTACACAACTTTTTTGAGTGGTAGGAACGCTATCTTTTTTAGCAGATGGTAGCATGACCCTAGTGTTATAAACCACACGGGGCTTCACAGCATAGAAGCAAGATGTAATGGCTTTGTTAATTTGGTTTTCAAATTTTGAAGAAACATTTCCAATCCAGGGCAATTTTAGGTAGACCGGGCACTTTTCAGGACCAAACTGTTTTTCTGATGAAATGTTGGCTAGTTTTTCCTTAATGCAAGAAACAAGGACATCTTCTGGATATCCATTGTCAATAAGCAGTTGTTTTATTGTGCCCAGCTCAGAATCTAACTTGGTTTTAGAGCAAATCATAAGTGCCCTGTGAACTAAAGGTTTTATAAGGTTGATTTTTCTAGCTTTTGGGCTAAAGGAATTCCAACGGATGTACTGACCAGTAAACGTTGGTTTCCTGTAAATGCTGGTGAGAAATCCAGTGCCCCCTTTCTCAACCGAAACGTCTAGAAAATTCAAGGAGTTGTTTTGCTCCTTCTCTACCGTAAAATTTAGGGCTGGATGTAGGTGGTTGAGGTTGACGTGAAAACGGTCACATTCCAGCTCAGAACCGAAAATGACAAAAGTATCGTCAAGCTGGAATGTGACCGTTTTCACGTCAACCTCAACCACCTACATCCAGCCCTAAATTTTACGGTAGAGAAGGAGCAAAACAACTCCTTGAATTTTCTAGACGTTTCGGTTGAGAAAGGGGGCACTGGATTTCTCACCAGCATTTACAGGAAACCAACGTTTACTGGTCAGTACATCCGTTGGAATTCCTTTAGCCCAAAAGCTAGAAAAATCAACCTTATAAAAACTTTAGTTCACAGGGCACTTATGATTTGCTCTAAAACCAAGTTAGATTCTGAGCTGGGCACAATAAAACAACTGCTTATTGACAATGGATATCCAGAAGATGTCCTTGTTTCTTGCATTAAGGAAAAACTAGCCAACATTTCATCAGAAAAACAGTTTGGTCCTGAAAAGTGCCCGGTCTACCTAAAATTGCCCTGGATTGGAAATGTTTCTTCAAAATTTGAAAACCAAATTAACAAAGCCATTACATCTTGCTTCTATGCTGTGAAGCCCCGTGTGGTTTATAACACTAGGGTCATGCTACCATCTGCTAAAAAAGATAGCGTTCCTACCACTCAAAAAAGTTGTGTAGTTTACGAATTTTCGTGCCGATGTGAAGCTCGGTACGTAGGGCGCACCACGCAGAGACTAGCAGACAGAATAAAACAACATGTCCCCACGAGCATCAGGACGAAAAACACAACAACAAGAGAACAGCCACCTCGTATGTGTAAAAACTCTATTTCTAAAATGAAAAGTGATTCGGCTATAGGACAACATCTTATTACAAATCCAGAATGCGCCAAAACATATACAGACGATAATTTTCGGATCATTGGGCAAGCAAGATCGTCCTTTCATTTAGGTGTTTTGGAATCGGTTTACATCAAGACTCAAAACCCAGTCTTGTGTAAACAAAAAGAGTTCGTTTTTTCACTTGGACTCTTCAAGTAAACAATGGTGAATAGGTGCTAATTGGCCAATCATAGAGCCAAATAGACGCATTATTCATCATATCACGTGTACCCGCATCTGGCTATATATTTCGTTTCACCTTTCGGTCGCTATCCGACGTTTCATACTCTGACGAGTGTCGGACGAAAAAAGCTTTCAGTATGCTAAAGCAATGTTCCCGCTTTTTCGTGCTATAGTGACAATCTAATTGCCTCATTGTTCGTAACGGGATTTGGATAATTTTTTTGGCGAAGTCCTACTAACCCGACGTATAAATCGAAGTGCCGTGCAGTTTCGAGCCAATGCCGCGCTAGAAAAGGTTTGGTACGGCAGGATATTGGTACCAATGTATAAACCAGCTCTTAGTGCCAGATTTTAGTAAAGTCAATTGATTAGATAAATGTGCCACCTCTTGTTTTGGCTGATTCTGCCTTCTCTCTCCAAACGTGGCTAATAAAGCCCTATACAAATTCAATAGTGAATTCTCAACTCAGAGACACTTTACTTACAGATTAAGCAGAGTTCGGATGGTTACTGAGGGGGCATGAAGAAAACTGAAAGGAAGGTGGAGAGTTCTTTTGCAAGAAAGTAAAAGTAGTAAAATCTATGTTCACACAGTTACACTCTCATATGTTGTACTACACAATATTTGCATCACTCATAGAGATTCTATTTCCAGGAAACTTGACTTTTCCACTAAATTGCAATACCCAGAAAAGAGAAATAGGGATGAAATTCGGAAATTATTAGAGTTGAGAGGGTGTAAACCAATTAATGACACAGCAGTTGAGGCAGCAAAAGTTCGAAATGTAATTTGTCACAAATTATGGCTTGAAAAAGAAATTGAGCAAGTGTCATCACAAAATTTGAGCATTTACCAAGAAACTGCTTGTATTTGCTGAGTTATATTATGTTATGGTTGTTTTACTCAGAACATTTATGTCTATAAAGTACCACATAGCAATAATGTAGTTAGCACTATGTAGTAAGTTTATCTCAATTGATAAATTGATTGAGGTTAAAACAGTTTTAAATAAAAGAGCACTTGGTTTGGAGAGTCATGGGCAACTACATGTTGTTTATAGGACAATAATATTTAGGAAGCAGCTATTACATTTATCCTTTACTTTACTTTTTCCTTGAAATGCTTCATGCAACTTAGTTGGTCTTCAGATGATGAAGAAATATCTGGGAACTTTAAGCATGGGTTAGAATTAACTTCTGCATGAATTTTTAAGCTGCATTCAAACCTTGTACCTGATTTTCCAAAATCAGTACAGTTGGTAGGACAAACAACATCCAAGAGGAAAGCTACCAAGGATGGTATTGCTTTGGATAGTAAGCTCATGGTCACTTTAAAGATATGGTTTGGAATAGTACTGAGGCCAATGACCTGAGCTAGTATAGCTTCAGAACGTAGTACTGTGTTGCGATTCATTGCTTTGTACAGTTTACACTACACAGGTCTTTTCATCTTATATCATCTTGAATATCCTTGGAAACCTTAGCATAGTATTTTCCCATCACAGGGATAAGAAAAACTGAGTGTGATCTAAGGATGTGCCATTGTTATAGTGTATTTGCGCACGTCCGGTTGACTTGAGTCTCTTTTAGACCAGAACAAGAGTAACTTCGACCTTTTACTGTCCTCTACAAGACAAACGAGCATAGCATGACGTTCTTCATTCTTTTTCATCGACAGGTAGCTACGAGCACGTACGAATCCCTCTCTGGCGTGAGAGCCCTGCACCCAATTTAGATGTTGTGCAGATAGGCCTCCTTGAAAAGCTTTCAGAACTTTGAACCCCATCTCTTTTTCAAGCTGACATTAACCAGTCAGCCCTTGTTGCTGGTACAAATTTTTTTGATTTCAACAAGTGATTTCGAAAAGTATAGATTTTGTTCTTTGGTCCAACATTTATAGCAATGGCAATGAACTTGTCAACATCTGCTGGACCCTCTTGCCGCCATTTTCCTTTCTGTCAGAATGTAAACGCCCAATTCATATCACGTGACCTAGTAAGCAGATTGGTCTGTTAAGATTGGTCTATTCCAACATTATCTGCACTGTTGATTACACTTCCTTTACTAACTGAGAATGACTCAATTAAGAATCGAAACTTCTAAATGGAGTAATCTTAGCGGGGATGTTACTACTATTTGGGGATAAGGCTATCTACCTGAATTGACCGGTTTTTCCACCATTGTTCTCACATTAGTGACTATTCTTGCAGTAATCTTTGATCCTTCCTCATCAATCACCATGTAAAATCTCGGTTCAAGTACTGTAGTCCATTGATTCATATTGGGTTGCTTTACAGGGACGTGATCTCTCAATATCAGAGTACTTCTTTGATGTTATTCTAATCTCTCTGTACTACACAAACTTTTAAAGTACAATTGGGATTGCTATGTGTGGAGCAAGTCTGTAAGACGTTATCATGTCACACATCTCGTTCTAGTGTATCTAGTCGTTGCAGCACTGATATTTGCTGTGCTGTATTTACTAGGCGCATGAATGCCTCAGACTCCTCATTAGCTCTAGGATGTAATTGTATAATGTTATAGTGAGCAAATCCTTCGTCATCTGTAAAATGTTTATATTCTCTGTTGTTGAGAGGTGGCTCATTGTTTATCAATATTTGACTTTGTGCTCCATATATAGCTAATATCTTTATGAATTGTTACCTTTTTACTTTGAGATTTTTGCTAGGTATTGAATCTACAACTGGGTATCATGTCCTCCTGTCAATTATTACAAGAGTATGATGACCACCTGGGTAGGGTTCTGAAAGTTCAGCAGCTACACAGTCCCAATCGTTGTTTTGAACCTGTATACGTCATATTTCTTCTCCATCTCCTTGGCGCTCACTTTTCTTTTTAATGCTTGTGGAATCACAATTTTCTCCTGCCTATACATCAGTCCATTTATTTCTGATAGCTAATCTCTTATCTGAAAATATGCCTCTAACTCTCTATTCTTTGCCTTGCCTCCCCAGTTACCTTTCTCTATTTTCTCTCTAATTGCTTTAGTATTTCATCTTTGGCAGTTTTCTCTTGGAGTTTCACAATAGCAATCCCACTTTCTGATGTTGTGAGATGGCTAACCTTTTCTAAGTTGCTCCTTTTATCATTCAGTTTTAAAGGAAATCTTGAAAAGCTGGGTCTGCCTCGTGTTGTCCTGGTTCATGGGCGACTTCAAGGTCCATATCCTGCATACCTATTATCCATCTCTATTCTTGTTGGCATTTTGTGGTTTTGCTCAATGAACATTGGAAGTATGTGTTTATGTACTGTCATAATCTTGGATCTTGTTGCTCCTGTGAGGCATATTCTATGTCGATGTGTTGCCTATCTTAGTGCTAAAGCATCCTTTTCTCTTTGGCCATAACTTCTATCTCACTTAATGCTCCGCTAATGAAATGGACTGGCCTTATCTCGTCTTTTGATATTTGGAACACTCCAGCTGCTATTCTTTCATTGAAACTGGCCCCTGTACTGAGTATTGTTTGTTTGTTTGAATGAAAGTATGATAGATTTGTTGCTTTAGATACTACAGCTTTTAACTTCTTGAATGAACTTTCGTGTTCCTTTCCCCACTGAAATTGTCCCTTTTTCTTTGTTAGCCCCATAAAGGATGCTGTTATCTCTGCATATTTTGGGATAAAAATATCAAGATAGCCTCTTATATCAAGAAAACTCCTAGATTTTCCTTTGTTTTCTGGCTTGCCAGAATCTGCTATGGCTCTAATTTTGTTCACATCTACTTTTAGTCCTTCACCTGTGAATATGTGGCCAAAAATGCAATGTGCTCTTTGTTGATTTCACATTTATCTCTGTTGAATTTTACATTGTATTGCCTTAATCTCTGGAGACCCTTTCGTAAAACTTCCTCTTTTTTCTGCTCAGATTTTCCTCCTATACTGATATTTTCTCTCCTGTTCTTGGAATTCGTTATATCGTCAACTATTCTGTACATGGCTTAATCCAGCACACCTTGAGAGGATCTTTCTCTAAGTTTTTGAACTAGAAATGTGTCTTCAAGTCAATTCTTCAGTGGCTCTTCTAAGGGGTATGGTTCATAGCGTGGCTTTTTTGCTACATGAATTTCATTTTCTCCCATTTCTAATTGTGCTCTGATTTTTTTTCCTGTTTTAGGGCTTTGAATTAATCCTATACGCTTACAGACACCTTTATATTCTTTAAGTAATTCATCTGTCTGTGAATACTGGATGTGTTCGAATTTCTGTATTCTGAGCTCATTCTTTTCTTCCAATATGCCATTAGGCTCGATGTTTATTATTCCATGTTCTCCACGTGATTGCATTGAGATCAATGGTAATAAATCTATCTTTCCACTTGTGACAAGAAATGGTTTGATTCATCTTGTAGCCAGTCCCAAAATTACTGGCACATCTACTTCAACCCTTACTTCATTCTGCAGTGTCCTAAGGTTATCTGCGCAGGCTTCGTGTTCAGTTGTAGTGGGGGGTATCATTTTAAGTTGACTCTATTGAACCTCGTCCATGATGTTTGCTGTTGCTTCTGTATCTTGCTCACATTTAGTGGTAATGTCATTGATTCTTTGTTTTATCATATTCTCAATCTCATGTAACTTGATTACATGCTTCGCCATTACATAAATGTGTTACCAGCAGAATGATAATCACTTTCATTTCAGACTCTCTTACTGCATCATGTCCTTGCTTTTGGTGTTGTTGCCAGACTTGTCATTGCTCCCCTCGGCAGTGCCCACGTTCTCTAGACCCACGAGTGTAGTCTCCAAAACGTCGTTTCTAAAAACGTGAGCATCTCAAGAACAGACTGAACACCCCAAGGAGACCCCAAGAACACTCAAATAAAAGGCTGAGAACCTCATAAACGTAATCTAAAATGGACATGACAGTCTAAAAACACCTTGATCAGTCATTCCCTATTAATTTTGGGGTAATTGATTTATGTGGAGAAATACGTATGAAGGCCCAAGATCGTCTCAACAATCGCACTGATCGTTAAAATCGCTCCAGATGTAGTATCCCCTATTAATACGTCTGGCGTTGAAGACAACAATGGATTGTTACAATTCCAACAGCACAATGCTAAAAGGGCCCTTACCATTCCACAATTAATTGGGGATGATTGATCAAAGTGTTCTATTATGTCAGTTGTTTATTAAATTTGTGAGGCTTTCAGCCTTTTATTTGAATGTTCATGGATTGTTCTTGGGGTGTTCAGTCCTTTAGTATCGACGCCCCACAACAGCATGCAGCAGAATAATCAATTCCTTCATATTCCAGACACTGTTTTCCATATACTAGGATATTTTTCTTATCTCCGAATGCACGATCTTGATCATACAAAAAACATTTCTTATAGTGTGCTTGTTGTTCTTCATTTTTATGGTCATTTCTTCTTGTCTGGCCTCTGGTTCTACTATTTGCTCTTCTACCTCTGAAGCCTCTTGGTGAAAACCTCTATGTAGAATTACTCTTCACTTTATTGGCAGCTTTTTGAAATCTGTTTTCATATCTTTTATTTCTGACTGCAGTGTTTCTCTGTCGCCAGATTCTTCTATGAATTTATCTGAATCCCACTTAACTGGTATTGCTTCTCCTACCTACCCTTCACCCTTTGTTACTTGTATCATGTGGTCTAATATCCGGTCCTTTATATCATCAAATGTACCATGCTCTACCTTCCCTCAGGCTTGCTGAGTAATTTGCAATGGACTCTACTGTCTGCATCTTCTCTTGGTTGAATTGATACCTTGCAAGCTGCTTGTTCTCTTGGGAATTATACAAGCATTTAATTTCATAACACGCTTCTTGAAGTCTATGTCAGTCTCTGCCTCAGCAAGTGTTGGCAAATGTTTTGCTATCCTTCATGGTTTTTTGACTAAATATCTGCGTAAACATATCAACGTGTCCAGGCCGTCTTCCACCTTCTGCAATTATAATTCCTTGCCAGAAATATCCAACCATTACTCCCAATCAGTATCAATATTCAGCTTGAATAGGTCAACTGACAATTGAATTCCAGGTTGTATGTGTTGATCTCAGCCGCGTATGCTACTTCACAATTCGCCATGAAACAAAGTTAAAAGAAACCTACAGCAGCCAGTGTTGTATACGTAAATTACAGGCTTATTTGCAAATCTCAACATTCTATTCAGACATTTCTCCTTTTACAGCTGAGAGCTCCATTTTGGGTGAGAAAAATTTGAATCTTTTCCATGAGGTATTGGAAAGCTATTCTCTGATATGCCTTACCACACCTATCTTGAAACCCTTGAATTTTAGCCATGTCTATATTTGTACCACCCCAAAATAATCAAGTATTTGATAATTTTTTGGCCTAATAACCGAATAGTGAAATCGAAAGATACGGGTAGCCCTAATGTGAGTACAGCAACTTAGCACAGAAAAGTACAAGAGAGGTGACAATATAGCGAGGCTAGTTGACCGGGAGATATGGAAGAAATACAGTCTACTTTGGATTGAACAGTGAATACAGACCTTTTGTCAGGATTCCTCCTTCTCTCTTAGTGAACTGAGCATTTAAAAAGCTAATATTATTTCCGGAATATTCAGTAGTAAATATCTTTGATATGGTGTGTTCATCGTGGTAGGAGATTATGGTGTGTTGTTGCTGTAGTGCCCGTTGTCTGGTATACAATGCTTTTCTTCTTTTAGTCGTCCAAACTTAGCCCTATCTGTTATACCAGAGGCTGGAAACTCTACTATTCCGAGTGTCCCCATTGTATTATTGCATGGAATGTTTGGATCTAGATCTAATTGGAAATCTATTGGAAAGGCGCTTAGCAGGAAAACAGGCAGAAAGGTACATATTGCATTAAAGTATTTGTTCAAGTTCTTATTTTTTCAGCATGCATATGTGCATTTATATAGTACACAGTATAGGATTTAGGCTATTCATTTGGTAATTACTATGCCCATATATGTTTTGTGGTTTGTATGTGTATTATGTTAAATACCTTTTGGCTTTGCTTTAGGGAAGTGCTATCACGGAAGTACATTGCCCGCATAATTTAGCTGTAAAGAATTATCATCCCTCACCAGCTTTGTTCTCAAAGGCTACCTTCAAATGTTGAGGAATAGATTTATCTATTGGACTGTCCACAGTTTCATATCAATGTGCTTGAGTATAGAAAATGTTAAAAAATCCATGGCATAGGTAGACATCAGCATTAAGAATTTTAGTTGTTGCGTGAATCAAAGGTTAAGTAATTGGTTTTATCAATCCGTGGAAAACACATTAAAGCGTGTGTTCCATATCCTTGAAAGTGACGGGGAAGCGTCTCCGTCATGGCATCGGGGTGTGTCTGGGATGCTTGTGATGATATGGAAGCATGTTTGTTAAATATTTCCCTATCGATGCCGTCACGACGAGATGGTTAGAAAAGATAAACCATATCAGCTTTTTTCATCTACTCAGTTGCATCCCCGTTGCATCCCCACTGCTCTTGATGTAATGGGGATATAGACACTAAGTTTGAAGTAAAATCAATTGCATATTGACTCTAATATGATACGTCCAAGGTATGATGTAATCAAGACACGGTCATCCAGATATTTAAAGTTAGAAAGAGCTTTATGATCAGGTTTTGGATTGAGCGACGCGAAAATAAAGACAGATCAATTTTCTATTGGAACAAATGATCCGTCGTGACTGTGGTATATGTTATTAGTGGAATATAACTGTGGTATATATTATTTATTGCATCCACTGCAGCTTATGAGGTATAAAACGTTTTTAACTTTACAATCAATCTTGATTTGTATTATGAATGGAAGTTTGTAATTTTTAATCATGATTGTACTGGTTGTCGTAATTAGAGGGCATGTGCAGCATTTTTCTCTTTACAGTTTTTGACTGATTTGCCATTAATAATTGTTGCCCCAGTGTTATGTACGCTTTCATTATGCGTCAACTTCACTCTTGTTAATATCTGTTTGTGATTGGGAGGTTGTCTGTAGCTATTCAGTAATCTAAGGTATTTAATTGCTTCTTCCATTTTTGGGCTGGCATTAAGTAATAGGAATGATTTATTTATTATTAAAAAGGAGTTTGGATTTCTTGGATTGGAAGTTCAAACAAAGGCTATTATTTGGTTATTGTTAGATTTAGGTTCCTGTTCTCTACGTCAAAGACATGATATCCGATCTAGCTATGCAATTTTGTATCAATGTTTCAGGTAGCCCTGTTTTGCAAGATTGGTTCGTAATTCCATTAGTCTTCTGTTTCTTAGTTCCTTGTCCTCTGCAATTGCGCAAATTCTTCTACAATGCCTGCCCAAAGTCTTGGAACACGTCCTGTGATTTACGCTATAGATGAGCTATAGCATCCCCTCCCCCGTTAAACAGTGTTGTATGAGGCAAATATGAGCAACTCGAAGGCCGAAAGTGATGCGTGTTTATAAAGCTACTCGTTTTCACTATCGAATCAACATTGCTTGAGGGAGGAGGGGGTTTACATTTTAATTGGTGTCACGGAGAAGCAGTAGCAATCGGAAACCAATACAATTGTGTGGGTGTTCCAACTACTTTTGGCAGGCATTGCCTGAATCTCATATTTAAGCAGGGCAGGTAGTTTTGCAACAATGGATCATTCTAATAGGTTTTCGTGGGTGCTGATTTCATTTTTAGCAGATTCAGAGTCATATCTCCACGGAATCATTAGCTTTCGTGTTAATTTGAAGTCTTTATATTCAGTTTATTGATGAAAATTGATGAAAATACAGTATATCTAACTGCATTATTTCACGTTGGAGTTTGTTGTACAGCTTCGCTCCAGAATAACAAAACGACCCTCTAAAGAACTCTAGTTTCAAGTTTGGAAGTTTTAGCAATGTCCCGAGTGAAATGTTTCCGGTAAATTTTGTGTGTTGATTGTTTTTTAAAATAGTTTCTGAAATTGTTGCAAATTTCCCTTTCACTACACTTTCGTACAGTAACTAATGTCCTTGATCGGATAATCGTTTCAGGTGATTTGATACAGAGTGATTTATCGCTTCCAATTATTCGACATTCGCGTTCGTGTAGAGCATTGGACTTTTTTTATCAATGTTTACGTTTTATTGAGATGTAAAATACCGCAGTACGTAAGAATTGGTATAACCATCGACTTGTAGAGCATGGAACAAGCATCTGCTGTCATGTACCGTCTTATTTTGCAGAACTGCCTCAATCTGTTGCTTGCCTGTTTATAGCTGTATTCAAAGTGTAGATCCATATTTAGACTATGCTCAATGGTACAACCAAGATATTTGTACTTTGTTGTAAAATTTATAGTTTTATCACCATAACTGATATCAAGGACAGATGTTTCGAAGTACCAAATAACATTGACTCTGTTTTACCTTTCTGAAGATTTCAAATTAATTCGTTGTCTGTGCACCACTCATTTACTCGTTTCATGTCTGCTGACAGTCGAGATTCTATTATCTCTACATCTTTACGAGGAACAAAGATCACTGTATCGTGTGCATAGATCATTACTTCAGAGTGCTTTAGACAAGATGGAAGGTCATTGTAGAATAAGATGAACAGAAGGGGGCCTATAATCGACCCCTGAGGTACTCCTGAATGAACCTTTCCTGCGTCTGAGAGTGAGGTACCCCATTGTACGTATTGAGTCCTGTCAAATAGATAATCTTTAAGCCATTCTAACTCTTTGTTTAAGATTCCATAGGATCGCATTTTTGATATAAATTTTGCGTGGCTTATGGGATCAAATGCTTTTGTTAGGTCAAGGAAGATAGATCCTACATGCTTCCCTCCTTCACTTTCTTTTTGATTTTGTCAGTGAATAAGGCTACTGCAAGTTCTGTTGATGGATGTTTTCAAAAACTAAATTGGCAGTCATTTGTTAGGGTATTGCTTTCCAGGTACTCTGATAGTCGACTGTGAATTGCTCTTTCAATTATTTTAGAGATTGATGGAATAGCGGATATTGGACGATAATTCTCGATATAACCTCTTGCATTTGATTTGTGAATTGAGGTAATTTTTGAGACTTTCCAATCAGCTGGAAAAACTCCTGTCTCAAGTGACAGGTTTTTGATCTTAGTAAGTGGTTTTGCTGAGACGCTGGCTGCATCTTTCAGCACTGACGGTGGCATATCATCAATGCCTCCTGACTTTTTGCGTTTGAGTTTACGCAGTTCACTGTGTATTGTCTTTTGTGTTACTTGCTTGAAAGTGAATTTTTTACAAAAACGAAGGGGCTCGAGTGTCTATCTTCTCCATACAAAAGAGAGTTTCCGATCGACGAAACAACGACGGAGACGCTAGCGAGGCCTGGAGCAAGCGCGGCCAGGAATAGTGCCTACCCCCATCTTTCCGTCTTCTCAGATCTGGAACGTCAGCTCTACCGATTTGCCGTCCTCGTTGGAACGTCGATTGCAAAAAAGTAAGAATGAAATATTTTACGTCTAATCTGGCTTCTGTAAGCGTGATGAATTAGGCGAGCTTTTGTTTCACCCTTTTCACATGATAAACATTCAATTTACTTGAGTTACTCTTGTATTTTAGTGTTATCGAAAACCGGAACAGAAAGTCCAAAGAAATGGCTACAAGTTCATTTGTCGTTACAAAAATTCAGGCTATGTTCGTAGTTATTGTGCTTCTTATAACCTTTGTAAGAACTCACTGAATGCTCACAGAGTTTATGCTCTCTTAAAAAGTCGTGTTTTATGTGCTTTTCATATATTGTATAAATTCCTATGCTAGGTTATATCGAGTGTTTGGATTTGAAAGATAAGAGTTTTATATATTAAAATGTAACTTTCATGTTGTAGAATATAAATTAGAATCTACTATGAAATTATGATGTCTTTTATCTCTCTATCAACTACCCACAAAGGCACAAAAAGACGTGGACCAGGAGACATGACATAATGTTGTGTCGGGAAGTTCTTGTCACCCAGCCCTTCCAGTTCAAGCTGGCACCAGAGATCGTGGACAATGCTGGGACAAAATAGCATCTAGTTTAAATTGGATTGAGGTGCCACACTTATTGGTGGACCAAAGAGGGGTGCGAGATCGGTACACCAAACTTATTAAAGATTTTAAAAGAAAGAGGTCTTTCGAAGAAAGGGCAAGTGGGATTTGTCCAGATGAGCCTGATGAGCTAGATCAGGCTCTAGAGGAGTTAATTGGAATAGAGGAGAGCCAGCAAGAGCAGTTGCAAGTTGGAGAGAAAAGGAAGAGAGCTGAGTTGGATAAGGACAGGGCAACTGCCGAGTCAATGAGGAAAAGAGCTATGGAGAGAATGGGGGAAACCAGGGCAAGGGAAAATGTGGAAAGTGAGGGTAAGAAGAGAAGAGGTGGAACAGAAGTAATGGAGTATTTGAAAGAGAGAAGACAGCATGACAGTAAACTTAAAGAGGAGGAATTAGAGCTGAGAAAGAGGGAGATGGACTTAAAGGAGAGGAGAGAAGAGGAGGACATAATGATAAGAATGAGACAGCAAGATGTGAAAGAGAGAACAATCCATCAGGGAAAGAGAGCTGGAAGGTAGATTGAAGAGGGACCAGGACATAATTTTATACTAAAACAACAATTACAACAGCAACAGGCAACCTTGGAGGAGGTACAGCAGCAAACCAAACTGCTTCTGTCCCTCTACCAAAATTGCCTTGAAAAGAAGGAATAAACAGGTATGAAATATAATCTAAAGTCTCTTATTGTTTGATGATATGCTTCCCCTAATTGTTTTAATATTTCCTCATTTCATTCACAAGGAGTTTAACTGGTTAGTTCTTGTTCTACAAAAATGTTCACATGTCAAATAGTTAAATACCAGTTTTCAGTGGAGTCTGTTTATCTTCTGCTCGTAGATCACTTTTGTTTTGCAAAAGTTAGTTTCATAAATTAAATAAAAACACCTTTTATCTATAGTTTTTTTGGGGTGTCATGAATGCTTTTCAACAATATTTGCCTATCATGCAAAGAATGCTCAAAGTGGCAGGTCTATAGTAGAAAATAAAGTATGGACTATTCCTGGTTAGTTTATTTTCATACAAAATGTCTGCAAAGTCATGTCATCATTTATATTGCTGAATTGAAAGTTTATGACCTCTTTCAAATGTAATAGTATTGGCCTATGGATTGTGCTCTTTAGTTTTCTTGCTAAGACCTTTGAAGTAGGATCTAAAATTTATCTATCAAATCACAAATTCAAAACTTTGGGTTGTCTGTGCTCCATAAAAAGAATTCATAGTGTCATTAAGGGCTGGTGGAAGAAATGCAATTAATTCATAATTGAAGTTAACTAATTATTCATTAGCAAAGAAAACACACCATGTAAATGAAGCAAACCATGTGTGGTAGTAGAAGGGTATATTTGGTAGTTTTGGTAGCTTTGAAAAAATTGTTTGATAGTTTTGAAGAAAACTGTTTGGTAGCTTTGAAAAAAACTGTTTGGTTGTTTTGAAAAAAACTGTTTGGTAGTTTTGAAAAAACCTGTCTGGTAGCTTTGAAAAAAGCTGTTATGGTAGTTTTGAAAAAACTGTTTGTAGCATTTATTGTAAGTAATCTTCAAGAACTGGAGGCTATATACCAAAGAAAGTTGATGTTATTGCCTTATAGACATGTCATTGAATACCTTAGTAGTGCACAAACAGCGTAGATCTTTCCAACTGCACTGAGGCCAATCTTGAGATTTTTCTTGAAATCAATAAATTTGAAATAAGTGACAATATCTCCAAATACCCATTCTACAGGAATACGCACTTTCAGAGGCGGATCCAGGCATTCGCAACACCCGCACTGGCGAAGGTCAGATTTTCTAACTGCACATTAGCTGTCAAAGATCTCTGTGTATAGAAACTCCCTTTCATTCTTATTTGACACTAATCACATCAAAACCTCACTATCTATCAACAACCCCATCTTGTAACCGTGGTAACATTATCTGTTGTTTATCTTTGGCATTACTTGTTTGTTATTGTACGTTGTTTTTGGGCTCCCCTCAAGTATTGTTTGAATTGGGTGATCCCCAACATCATAAATTACACAGAACACATTATTTTGTGCGACCTTCACATAAAATTAGCATCTACTTATCTGTGCGTGCGCAGAGGAATAGTACGTGAAAAGTGTACCTCCAAAAGCTGTGCGAACTTCGGAATGGATGGTGCTATTAGTACGTCAAAAATCAATAGGAAAGTGTATGGAGAAAATGGTTGTGCGAATGTGGCGAAGGTAGAGGCGACGGATGTTATATGGAAGAGAGCGGGGGATAACCCTATACTACCTGTCTCGATAACCCTCTCTTCCGCTAGGATATCCTGTGCATACAGTTTTCCCAATTCTCCCAAATATCCAGCTGACGGGATTCAATTGCAAATTGAGGAAGTAGCATGAATCTATGAAGGTCTATTAGCAGTCTCCATATGGGATGTGAATGGCTCTGCAGACACTTATACCAAAGATGATAGCAGCCCAATACTGTAGCTATTCTATTTGTATTTGTGGCATTTGTTGCCATCGATTTCAGTTAGGCATACATGGTAAGCACCTGGATAACCGTCGATTTCTGTAGGAAGTGTAGACCAAGCTCCCGTTTTGTTACAACGAGGATACATGCCAAGACTGCAAGTCGATAACACTCAGTGAAAAGTTAATTAATAATAGCATTTCTAAATGTTGAACGAATACCCCTAGGCTTGGACCGTAGTGGATCTATTCGTTATCTGATTTATTCATCTGCAACCCCCTCACCAGCTGACAATTCGATTTACTCACAAATATTTTTTAGAAAGCTAACTAGACCTCAATGTGTACTTAATTTGCCTCATGGGGGAGGTGTCATTATCGGGTGATGTTTACTGGAAAGAAATTATTACTTTTTTGGCGTAAGAAAGTGGTCAATAAGAAAATAGTGCTCTAAGGTTTCGGGTAGAGATTGCTTCAATAGTTCCTACTCCTTGCTGCTGACTGAAAATGAAAAATCATTGCATTTATTATGTAGATATTACGGGCTCTCTCTGCTTTACATGGGGTTGTACTAGGTAGCAGTATTGGGATTGGAATAGGGACTCTGCAGGTGTGGTTTGTAGGTGTGGTTTATGGGTGTGGTTATTTGGGCATGGCACTTATTTCGCACTTTGTGCGAATGTCAAAATTTTTCCTGGATCCGCCCCTGCGGACTTTACTCAGACTGGGTGGATGCCTGTTCCTCCACAGTGAGGTCTGGCCTACGTGCAAAGGGACATTGCAGGTGACTTCTATGAGGATATGCTGGATCACCATATACACATAAAGGCTGGCCATCAGGTCTGAAGGAATGCTCTTCCAATTGATCCTAGAATCCTGACATTGCAAGCAAACCACTATCATGCTGTCTTCCTTCAACAGGACCAAACAGATTTGCAATTAACCCATTGGGTGCAACAACTGATTGGAACTTGATTGCATGGACTCTTTTATGTCCATTATAAACAGCACTTTGGTTTTCCTTAGGTCTGCAAATTGGGCGCACTGTTCCATCAACAAAGCCCCAACAATTGTCTAAAGCAGCACCTTTATTGTATATGGCATCTGCAAAAAACTGTAGGTGGTGACGTGATAGCCATGGCTGGTCAAGATTGATAAGCAGATGGCCAAACCTATCGAATATGTGATCGACAAGAAGATTTGTTACCATGCAGAACTGAGATATAGGCCTTCCAAATCGAGGGATAAGGTCGACATACCTACATGGATAAGCCAACCTCTTTAAAAGCATTCAGAGTCCCTCGATAGTATCTGCTACCACACCATTCTGACATTTTATTGTTTCAGGAATCTGCAAAGCAGCAGCAAGTCTAAAAATGTCCCCTTTTCTGAAACGAAATTCCACTTCGCATTCATCCTCTTGCATTTGAAAAATATTAAACGCATTATATTGATAATAAAGGAGGCCACAGTGCAAATTTCTACGCTGATTTGGCATTAGTAGGAGTAACTCTTCGTCATCGATTTCTCCATCATCATGCAACAAGTACAAGTCCTCCATTTTCAATTCTTTCGATTTTGGCGCTAATTCTGTGTTCCCGCCGTCAATCGGAACCAACAATTTGCCCTTGAAAGCAAGACGGTGCGGCTGGACTAGTCCCAGGCCTCGTTACCGTCCCCGTTGTCGTAGCGTCGTCGATCGGAAACTCACTATAGTCTGTAAGAACAAAACTTTTGTTTTGAGAGTATTAATTGTGTTGCTAAAAAACGAACAGACTGTGTTTGCAATGATCTTTCAATCAGAATGTGTGAAAAACATTCACAACGAGTCGCAATTGTGAAGACGCGCTGACGGTCAGAAGTCAAACTACACACGAATTTCTTGTCATTCATTTCTTTATCTCTAGCAACCTTCTACGAGAATTATGAATGAAGAAAGTAAATGTTCAAATGCAATACTTGATGTGATTACTGAGATCCGAAGTTCAAAGAGAAGGCCAGACACAGAGAAAATTGTTTCCGCAGTTTCTCGAAAACTAGGCCTAGAGGCCATAGAGGTGAAGCGAAATCTTGATTTTCTCATAGAAAGTGGTGCTATAGTCAACAAACCGACCGCAAAAGGTAAGGAGTCAATATATATATTTGATATGGAAAGTTTCGTTGCTGGTACAGGGGATTTTCAAAACGAAGAAGACCCAAATGATTCTAGCCCTGATCTTGATGTCTCTATCACAACGCCCCCATCATCAACAGGAGGCTCTTTTGACGAAGGGAATTTGAACGTTAATAGAGAAACTGAGTTTATGGCATTCCTCAGATTAATTGAGAAACTAACCAATGATATAAGAAGGTTAGATAAAAAAATTCTTGAGGAAAGGGACAAAAATGAAGTTTTGTTCGAACAGAACTGTAGGCTAAAGCTCGAGAACTCTAATCTAGAAAACAAGATCAAAGGAAAGTCTCTAGTGGGGACAAAGGAACATAAAGAGGGCATGGTACACGCTACATCCCTGAGTAACGTAGCAGAATTGACAATAGAAACAAAAGGAGCGACTAAGAGTGGGATGGCATCTTATTCATTCGAAAACACCAAGCAGGAGGCTATTGAAAAGATTCAGGCTCAATGGAATACTTGCTTAGAGGAGAGAAGGAAAAAATACGAGCAGTACAAGGTTGCAAGCAATCTAAACTATACCCGACAAAACTCTGAAGGCCAAATATCTACACAGCTAAATAACCATGATCTGCACAACAGAGCAGCCATTCGTAAAGGGTCAATTGAGAATGATAGAACTGGTGAAATTAGAATCGGAAAAGCCAAAAATCCTCAAGTTAGTACACTGACCGAAAAGAAAACTCAGAAAAGGAAAACCACTGTATCCATAGTGGGCGGAGTAATCAGTGATAAAGCAAAAACACCACTTGCAACTCAGGGACTCCATACTTGGAGAAAGGGGACTGTTCTAATTATGGGTGACAGCATGTTGCATGGGATTGACGAAAGACGTATGAGCAAAAATGGCTTAGTAAAAGTTAGGTGTTTCCCAGGTTCTACTGTTGCTGATCTTAAAAATTTTTATATGCAACCTCTTCTAAGCAAAAAGCCTAGTCACGTAATATTGCACGTTGGGACTAATGACGTAGCAAACAAAGATTCCACAGCAGACATTATTCTGAACAGACTGTTGGATATAAAGAAAGATATAGAGTCGAAACTGCCAAATGTCACAGTGACGATCTCAACTCCAATGAAAAGGACCGATCAGTCGTCTGCAGGGAAGATTGTTGACGAATTAAACAGGAAGATTCGCTCTCTCAGACTGAGCATTGTTGATAACAACAACATAGGGTCAAAGGAAATAGGACGTAAAGGACTCCACCTCAATGACAAGGGAGTGAGTAAATTTGCCTCTAACTTAGTTGCTAAATTGCGTAGTATTTAACGTAAAAATTAGTCAGTGTCATCAGCATTTGTCATCCAACAAAGGTTTGGCGATTGCGTCCCTAAATGTTAATGGACTCCGTAGGCACTTCGACGAGGTTCAAAGCTTGTTAGTTGATTTGGATTTACATATCCTTGCTCTAAATGAGACTAAACTTGATGGTTTGTACCCTGAAGAGCTAACTCATATACCTGGCTACCAACAAGTACGCCTTGATAGATCCTGTAAAGGGGGAGGGGTCTCAATTTATATCCGAGATTCTATGAGGTTCAGACATAGATCTGATATCCCAACTAAGGATTTAGAGCTAATATGTATTGAAATTGAGCCCCCAAAAAGCAAGTCTTTTATTGTTCTTGCTTGGTACAAGCCACCAAGTGACCTCGTTGATGTATTTAACAGACTTGAAAATGCAATCTCTTACCTGGACAGGGAAAATAAAGAATTGCTTTTACTCGGTGACACCAACTGTGATCTTTCCAATAAAGTAGCCGGCCTTGTTACAGAAGGTAATACAAAGCACATATGTAACCTCTATGAGCTATTTTGCTTTACACAATTAATTGATGAACCAACTAGGGTTACTCTCAGCTCAGCAACTATTATAGATCATATTGCTACAACATGTCCAAGGAACATTATAGAAGCAGGGGTTCGCAAAATATCTTTAAGTGATCACTATATGGTATATTGCATACGAAAACAAAATGCTACGAAGACAAAGCTCATAGGTCGGTCTCATGGTCGCGTGCAGAGCAGATGTGTGAAAGCTGAGCAGCGGCTGAAATGGTTGTTTTTATGACTATTAGTGGTGAATAATTAACACAAACGGTGCAAATGACTGCAAGTTCGTCGTTTGATAGAATATAACCGTATTCATCTTAATTTTTTTGTTGGATTTGGTTGAAATATTACGAACTCTTTTCCACGTGTGAAACGAGTAGGCCATCATGGCCAAATACCAAGAATATTTTGATATGCAGTTCGCTGAGATGAAGAAAATAATGGCAACGAAAGATTGCATACAAGGTTTACAAGACGTTATTATGAAGCAAAACGATAAAATTGATGTCCTTGAGTCGAGAATAGCGGTGATGGAGCGATATATTTCAAAACTTGAAAAGGGAGTGGATGATCAGGAGCAGTACAACAGGAGGTTGTGCCTTCGCATTGATGGCATAGACATGGAAGAAAACGAAACAGGTGAGATATGTCTTAAGAAAGTGAAGTTAGTTTTTAAAGAATTAAAAGTTAGCGTGCCAGATACCGTAATCGATAGAGCACACAGAATTGGGCAGCCAAAAGTTGTGAAGGGTAAAAAGGTTCATACCATGATTGTGAGATTTACCACCTGGAGGCACAGAACAGCCATTTATCGCGCAAGAAAGAGCAGCACTAAGTATAAGATTAGGTTAGACCTGACAAAGAAAAGACTCGACACCATCATAAAGTCGTCAAAATTGCTAGAGGAGAAGAAAATTGGATTCGTCTTTGCTGACGTGAACTGCAGAGTGTGCGCGAAAATAGGCGATAAATTCCATTACTTTAATGGAGAGAAAGATCTGATCGAGATTCTTGCAAGGTTGAAGATAAATGACAAAGGTGATGAGGAAGGTGAAGATGAGGAACCAGACTCTGAAACTGAGGAAAGCTAAACTTTAGCGAGCAAATATTTCGGTTGAACAGCGCATTATCCCTTGGACTCGTTATTTTGTATTATTTTGCTACATCTGAACAGGGCTGAAGTCTGCCTCAAAACAGGTGTCAAATCGGAAATTTGCGCATGCAAAATATCTTAGCTTTGCGATAGCAATTTTCAGGATATCACCCATCTGGCACTACACCTGTTTTGAGATAGACTTTAATCTCTGAGAATTGTTGTTAATTGCTATATCTGGAAGGGGCTGGAGTCTGCTTCAAAATCATTTTCATGAAACTTTCACGAAACAACACTGAATAATCTCGCGCAAGGAGTTAGTTTCGCGCTATTCTAGATTAGCATAACATTGTTTTCGGATTAGACTCTAGTCCCTTACATGCGGTTGGTTTTCCAGATCTTATCCAGACCAAGCTGGGATCTGTCTCAAATAGATTTTGTTATTCCAGTCGCATATCTACCACGATATCTATTTGAGCAAAGATATCTATTTGAGTCAGACTACAGTCATTCGGACCAATCAATCTGATCTATTGGTTCGTTTATGTTCTCACTTTCGTTTGTGTTTTCGCCCCATGCACACGAAATCACCTACTGCAGGAAATAGGAAATTATGAACTTTATAAGTCGTCCAACAGCAAAACATCCACCTTTGTTTTTGTTTTAGAAATCCAGGCCTAATCCAAATGTATTCAACAAACAAAACATCCCATTTCAGCCAAGCAATCAAGTCGTGTGGAAAGGTGTCACACTATAGCCAGGGCCCCTTTGAGACGTTGTATTTGTATATGTTCATACTATTTCTTTGTTTTTACTTTTGTATACTCTTAAAGTTTGTTCTTTTATACCCGAGAGGAAAATTCTACCAACTCAAAAGGCCTATCAAATTGCGTTCAATTCAACGTGCTTTTCCCTTGACATTGTTGAGAAGATCAATATCTAGCGATGCCAATTGATATTTGCCAATGGCGAGCGGCTATAGGGTTGTTCCGTAAATTATTTAATACGGAAAAAAATAAATGTGCTCAAACCACTCTCTCAAAAATTTACTTAATCTTGAAATTATACCTATTTTGTTATGCCTTCATCTCGATTTCAGTTCCACTTCTACCCCTTTCTATGATTGTGCATGCTATCTCCAAGCATTCAATATTCCCAAACTCGCGTTTCTTGTACGTCTTTGCTAAATTGTATACATTAGCCAAGTCACTCTTTTACATTGTCTTTAAACTAATCAAGAGAACTTGCTTTCTCATTTCATACCCAGGCCGGAAGAAATCTTTCAAATTTTATATGTTAAGCTATGGTTATTTCTATGCAGTCTGCTTAGTATGCTATACTCTGCAATTGCAATGGACAGTTTATAGGCATATCTTACGAAGTGCTGACATCGAGAAAAACCCAGGCCCCGATCATGGTACCTTTAAATTTTGTTCATGGAACCTTAATAGCATTTGCGCCCATGAATTTATTCGGGTGTCCCTAATTAACGCATATAATTCTGTATATAACTATGACCTGATAGGCGTTGTTGAGACCCACCTTGACAGTACTGTTGATGAAAGGAAATTAGCTCTGAACGGTTATTCATTTATGAAAAGCAACCACCCCCAAAATATAAAGAGAGGTGGTGTTGGTCTTTATATCAAAGAATCCTTCCCCGCTAGAAATCGACCGGACCTCGAGACCCTTCCTGAATGCATTGTGTGTGAGATACAGCTAAATAGGAACAAATACTTCTTCGCAGTCCTCTATAGGAGTCCCAGCCAATCCTTTGCAGAATTCGAAGTTTTCATGAACAACTTCGAATTGATGGTATCCAAGATGTCTGCCGAAAACCCTTATTCTGTGATCATAACTGGTGATTTTAACTGTAGATCCTCTCAGTGGTGGGAAGACGACATTGATAATGAAGAAGGTAAAATTTGTGAACCACTCACTTCTGACCTTGGCTTGCACCAGCTGATTACTGAGCCAACTCATATCATGGGCGACTCCAAATCTTGTATTGATGTTATTTTTACCGATCAACCGAATCTGTTTCTTGAATCAGGTGTTCATCCCTCCCTGCACGAACAATGCCACCATCAAATTGTCTATGGTGAGCTCAGTGTAAGAAATTTGGCACCACCCCCTTATCGCCGTAGGATCTGGTTTTATGACCGTGCAGATGTCTTAGCAATTCGCAATAAGTGTCCAAATGTTTCGTTGGTGTGAAAGCATTGGTGACTTAATCTGTCCAAACCAGCAAGTTGAAGTGCTGACTCAAACTCTTCTTAATATATTCTCCAACTTCATTCCTAATAAAGTAAACACAGTTAGACCTCGGCAGGCACCTTGGATAACACAATCTATCAAAAACTTCATCCGGAAAAAGAACAGGGCATATAAGACATTTGTTAAAAATGGGCGGCCAAACGACAAATTGGAGTCCATAAATGACATGATATCTCAAGGATCCAAACTAGTTGAAGATGCCAAGGACAAATACTTCAAAAAAATTGGCAAAACTCTGTCGAATCCAGAGACTGGAATGAAAACCTATTGGTCCATGCTAAATAAAATCTTGAACAAAGCTAAAATACCAATAATCCCCCCTCTCTTAGAAAACGATATATTCATACTAGACTATGAAGCGAAGGCTGAAATCTTCAATGAATACTTCATACAACAATGCACAACTTTTGATTCTGGCAGCACAATCCCTCAAAACATAATCTCTATTGCTCCACCACTGACTGAATTCACCATTTCCGATGAAAAGATTCTGGAAATCATTCGGTCATTGAATCCGAATAAAGCACACGGCTGGGATGATATATCGATTCGCATGATTAAGCTATGCGATAAATCACTCTTACTGCCCCTTAGAATAATTTTTGAAAATTGTTTAAAGCAAGGTATCTTCCCTGAAATCTGGAAGAGCGCTAATGTAGTTCCAGTACACAAAAAGAATCAAAAAAATTTAAAGCATAATTATCGTCCAATTTCTCTCCTTCCAATATTTGGTAAAATTCTTGAAAAGCTAATATTTGATACCCTTCATCAGCATTTAGATGCCAATAGCTTACTAAATCCGAACCAATCAGGTTTTCGTCCTGGTGATTCGACGGTCAACCAGCTCCTGTCTATTGTCAACTCCATATCTCAAGCATTCGACTGCAACCCCACCCTTGATGTTCGCTCTGTTTATCTTGACATATCCAAGGCTTTTGACCGTGTTTGGCACGAGGGTCTTATATACAAATTGCGTCGATGTGGCATCTCTGGTAGACTGCTCTCACTAATGCAAAGCTTTCTAGCCAAAAGGAAACAGCGTACCGTTTTGAATGGAAAAACATCAGGGTGGGGTGCTATTGAAGCTGGAGTTCCCCAGGGTTCTATACTGGGGCCCCTGTTATTCCTAATCTACATAAATGATCTGTCGGATGGTTTAAAATGTAACGTAAAACTATTTGCTGACGATACATCAATCTTCACCGTTGTCCATGATCCAAACACAGCAGCTGCTGACATGAACCATGACCTGAGCTTGATCAACCTTTGGGCACGTCAGTGGAGAATGTCCTTTAATCCAGATCTTTCTAAGCAAGCAGTCGAGGTTACCTTCTCCAAAAAGAGGTCTCCCGTAAACCATCCAGCCATATTTTTCAATGATGTCCCTGTAAAGAAAGTCCAGGAGCAAAAACATCTTGGCATCATATTGGACTCCAAATTGTCGTTTGCTAGTCATATCAATGCTGCAATTTCCAAGTCCAGGAAAGGAATAGGAATGTTAAGATTTCTCTCTAAATACTTACCGCGCCACACCCTCAACGAAATGTATAAACTATATGTTAGACCACATCTTGATTATGGTGACGTCATATATCACATCCCACATAATATTTGCGAATTTAGTCACAGTGTTGTATTAACCAACGTAATGGAAAAACTAGAATCTGTCCAATACTCTGCTGCGTTAGCAGTAACAGGTGCTTGGAGGGGTACTGCTCGTGATAAACTGTATGATGAACTTGGATGGGAATCATTGAACCTCCGGCGATGGAGCAGACGCCTCATCCTCTTTTATAAAATAGTTAACAATGTGACTTTAGACTACACTAGATATCCCATTCCTCATCTAAAAGAATCCAACTATGATCTTCGCAGACGCGCTACTATAGGGCAAATACGCGCAAGAACGAAAGGTTTCCAATCAAGTTTCTATCCAAACTGCATATCGGAATGGGAAAGGCTCGACCCTGAGATTAGGCTATCCAGCTCTGTAAATATCTTTAAGAAAAGGTTATTGTCTATTATCCGTCCACCTCCAAAATCTGTTTACCGCATTCATGACCCAATAGGTTTATCGATCCTAACACAGCTAAGAGTTGGACTCAGCAAGCTAAACTCTCATAAATTTAAACACAATTTCAGGGATACTTTGAGCCCTTTGTGCCCAACAAACGATGGTGTTGAGGATACGGAACACTATTTCCTGCTCTGCCATACATATGATGCAAGTAGACGCGATCTTCTCAACAGTGTAAAGGCGATATTGTTGTCTCATGGTTTGAAAAGTCTTTCAAATGAAGAGTTACTAAAAGTTATCCTTTATGGCCATGAACAGTTACCATTTGATTCAAACGCACAGATTCTAACAGCAACGCTGAAATATATCCAGGCCTCCAAACGATTTGAATAAGTCAGGAATAGAACATGTAGAACTTCCTCCGCCCCCCCCTTTTTTTTGTTCCTTTCTCGTTCTTGTAGCTTTTTTGTCCTTTCTCGTTCTTGTAGCTTTTTTTTTTCCTTTCTCGTTCTTGTAGCTTTTTTTTTTTTTTTCCTTTCTCGTTCTTGTAGCTAATCTAATAGCTTTTTGTAGGTTATATACTAGTTGTGTTTAGCTTTATGTTAAATGCCAGGGGGTAGTCATGATCTTTTGCTCCCCCTGGTATCGTTCTTGTAAGTGTAGTATAGTAGTTCGTAGTATTGTATTAAGTAATTTGGTTTGTAAGCTTTGACATTGAATATATAAAAAAAAAAAAAAAAAAAAAAAAAAAACAAAATGGATCCCTTACTAAAGGCCACAAAATGATAAAAACGAGAAAGATGAATAATTTCATTGAAGGTGATTTCCTTGCTGATGTAGCTAGTGTATGTTGGGAGCATGTGGTCACTCTAACAGACAACATCAATTCGCTAGTAAACGATTGGTCAGCTATTTTCTCTGCAATAATCGAGAAGCATGCTCCGCTAAGAGAAATGCGTGTGTCTGAAAAGTACTGCCCCTGGATAGATAAGGATCTGAAGAGTTTGATGCGCACTAGGGATAGGTTAAAAACAGCAGCTCTTAAAAGTAAGTCCCCTATAATAATGGACTCCTATAGGCATATCAGAAACAGGGTCAATTTCCAAAATAACCAACTAAAAAAGCAGCATTACTCTGATAAGATTTCCTCCAATAAGGGGAACTTAAGGGACTCCTGGAAAACGATTAACGAACTTTTAAATAATAGGTCCAAGTCATGTAATATAGACTGCCTTAAGGATTCAGGCAATGTCGTAACGCACACAAAGGATATTGCCAACATGATGAACAATTATTTTTGCTCCATAGGTACCGAGCTGGCCAATAAAATTGATTATTCTTCAAATCCTCTTCTGTCCGGGGAGTATCATATCAATGATAAATCTGAAAAATTTAATTTTAGGCCTGTTAATGTACAAAATATTAGGGATGCACTCGCCAAAGCAAAAACATCAAAGAGCTTTGGGAATGATAACATATCCTATTTCTTTTTGAAACTTGCTCTTCCTTACATTGAGAACTCTCTGGCAATCCTGTTTAATACATCCATTCAAACGAGCGTCTTTCCGGACGCATGGAAATTAGCCAGAGTTACTCCAATATTTAAGGAAGGAGATAAAGATGATAAGTCAAACTATCGTCCCATTTCCGTCTTACCAGCTATCTCAAGGCTCTTTGAAAAACTGATTACCAATCAGTTGTACCAGTACATTGAAAAAAATGGTCTATTTTCATCTGACCAATCAGGATTTCTACGTCAACATTCCACTTTAACGTGTCTACTAAAGAGCACCGATGACTGGTACAGAGGATTGGATCTAGGAAAGCTAGTGGGTTTGGTATTCATTGATCTCAAAAAAGCCTTTGACACTGTTGACCACGACATTCTCTGCCAGAAGCTACAACATTATGGTGTATGTCAGCGTGAACTTTCCTGGTTTAAATCATACCTGTCCAACCGGAAACAGTTTTGTAGGGTGAGTGGTACTGATTCAAAGGCCGAAGATATAACTATAGGAGTGCCACAGGGGTCATGTCTTGGACCCCTTCTATTTCTCATATATATCAATGACCTCCCACTAGCTATAACTAATTCGAATACTTCCATGTATGCTGATGACACTAGTATTTGTTACCACTCCCATGATATCACTCAGTTGAATGAGGCTATTAACAGAGACCTCTACAGCCTAGAAAAGTGGCTAGAGGGAAACAAGCTTTCTTTGAATGTGGTAAAAACTCGTGCAATGTTAATTTCCACCAAGCAAAAGTACAAAGCCTTGCAGAACCAAAGCCAAGATCTTCATTTGAAAATTAAAGGTGTGGAACTTGATACTGTTACGAATACTAGGTACCTCGGTGTCAATATTGATAGCTCTCTCGATTGGAAGGATCACATAAAGGCTATATCCACCAAAGTTTCCAGAGCTGTTGGCTTTTTGAAATATACTAGAAATTTCCTTCCCCAAGACACATTGAAAACACTCTACACAGGTATTGTAGAACCGCATTTTCGTTACTGCTGTTCCGTCTGGGGCAGTTGCGGAAAAACAGATCTTAACCAATTACAAAAGCTGCAAAACCGAGCCGCAAGAATTGTGACGAACAGCAGTTATGATGCTCCCAGTAAGCCTTTGTTACAAAAGCTTGAATGGAAAACCATTGTAGAACTTATTGCCAATGAAACGAAAATGATGGTTTTTAAATCTCTCAATGATTTTGGACCACAATACATGCTTAATATGTTTACTAAAAATTCACAGCTTTCTGAGCGCAATCTTCGAAACACTACCACTGATTTAAGGCTTCCTTTGAGAAAATCAACTGCGGGGCAGAAAAGCTTTTCATACAGAGGTGCCAAGATGTGGAATAGCCTCTCAACTGAGTGCAAAGAAACAAGATCATTACGTGTCTTCAAATCCCTCCTAAAGTAATTTTAAATCTTCAGTTTTTCTTTTCCTCTGATTATAATTACAAGAATTGACTTTCTTAGAACTATTTTGATATTTAATTTTTATTTCTACTTTGTTCTACAATTATTATAAGTAGTTTATTGTATTAGATTGTAATTTTATATTCTTTTAATGGAGGGTCCCTCGAAAATCAGCTATGCTGAAGGGCCACCCTCCCAAAATATGTAAAAATGAATGAAAAATGAATAAATCTTCGTGTCAGTAGTAGGTGTTGAATGTATGGTAAATCGTTTTGGTGTATCTTTTTGGCTGCTGAGGTAGATTTTCTTTAAATTACTCCAAAAGCTATCTGGTTTCTATGCAGAGCTTGATAACAAGTTCTTGACATATTCGTGTTTCGCTTTTTTGACAAGGTTTTTTTACAGTATTTCTTCTTTGGTTGTAATCGACTTTGTGTACCTGTAGCTTTGACTCTCTGTATCTGCGTTGTAGCCTCTCTCGTTCTGCCATTTGCTGTTTTAGGTCGGGTGTCATCCATGGGCATGGTTTTCCACGAATTCGTTTGGTGATGATCGGGGCAGTGCTGTCTAAACACGATCTTATGATTTCCCTCATACTATTTCCAAGCAACATTTACGTTGGTAGTTGTAAGGATATCCTGCCAGTCAGCATTCTTGAGCTTGCCAGAAAACAGTTCTTTACTATATTTTTTGTTATGTCTACATTTAATTTCCTTTG
The DNA here is from genome assembly GCA_964019165.1 of Mastigias papua. Classification (NCBI taxonomy): domain Eukaryota; kingdom Metazoa; phylum Cnidaria; class Scyphozoa; order Rhizostomeae; family Mastigiidae; genus Mastigias; species Mastigias papua. The sequence goes on from OZ025272.1 coordinate 5,693,619, forward strand.
GTGTGTGTTTTTCCTAATTTAGCTTTCTAAGAAGATGATCCAGATAACAAGCTTCGTCTAATCAGCTAGTCCACTTTTATGCCTCTGATCAATGAAGATATAACTATTTGGCAATGGTAAAACACTGCATGAAAAGTACATGGAAGACAGTAAATAGGGTCACTCCTTGGCAGACACCAGTTATAACTGCATATCAGCTTTTCTACACGTGGGGAAAGCTAGTTAAATGGCAGTTCCCAGAGTTCTGATGTGAAGGCAAATTTGTCTGTATGATGGGAGGACTACATATAGTACAGATAAAGTAACCATACCAGCAAGAGCACTGTGATTTATCAGAGACAATCGAGCGGCTCTTAAGATCTGTCATGGCGATATCACCCTCGTGCAAAGGTATTACAATCTCGCTGAAAACATGGAAATATATAGCGTGAAAGAGAAGGAATACGGTGATAATTAACACAGTAACTACAGGCAAGCATAGATCAAACTCTTTGGATTAAAAATAGATACTTAACTGCCACAGAAAGTACGAAATTTGCCGCGAATTCGAAGATCATCCTCTTCCAGTGAGATCGCACATTGTACTGAGAGCAGGTTATGGTTGCAGATGAAAACAATGGAGAATAGAAGACGACACACTAAGCCGAAAAAATCGCCTGATAGAAAGTGGAATATCTCGGCGAAGAAAAACATTAGAAATAAAGCAAAACATAACAATGGCATTCAGACGAGGCGGGAAACATTGGCCAAGTTTGGAGCCAATCCGACCAAAATGCTAGGAGGAGTTTATATTACTGAAGTGGGTGGCGGTCCTTTTGATGTAAAAACTAGCGAAGCTCATTTCCATTTATGGATTTAAACGCGTGCTCTCCTTGCCCCAGTTCAAGCATTGCAGATTAGCCTTGGAAAGACTAACGCCATGTCCCCATGAAAGCGGCATGGTCTGCATTTTCGATGAACATGGATAGAAAAAGCTCGCATAGGATCACGAGAAGGTGACGTCATGGCCCTCTGTGATGGAGCATGTGATCTTCGGCAGTGCATTGTGCAAATCAAAGAGAATTGCAAGAAAAAATTGTGCAAAAAATGCTCGGATACCTGCGCTAGGCTACGGGGCTGTACAAGAAAAGGGTGAAAGTCAAGAAGCCCCGTACTTTTAATACTAATCATCAAATCGGGTTTTGAGCAGTATCAGTACTTGAGGTGGGGAGTGATGGTAGGGGCTCCAGAAATCAAGTCTACACAATAGGAATAATCATGCTGTACAGAATGATCTATGGAAATCATTAAGGGCATTTATAACAAGTGATCTCAGAAAGGAGGGCAACTGTTTTCCAGCAAAGAAACATTCATAGTGAACTGAACTATGAAAGTGTTGTAAATAAAGAGTAATGGGATTAAGCTACAAACTGCACTGGGAGAAGGGGAAGGCATCAACTATAGGGACTGAGAGTAATATGAAATGCCCTTCAAGGTTGTGGAGAGAATGCACGCAATAGTTTCCTCAAAGAAATGCAAGAAGAAGAAACGGAAAGAGATGTATCAAGCTGCAATAATCCACCGGATAAATTGGAGAACATCCTAGCTTTAGCCTGCAATAACTGTGTTGCAAACGTAAAGACCTATGTAGAACTTACAGACATCTTAACTGTAAACAATTTCAGAGTGGCCTCGCATAGCAACATCCTTCCCTCTAACTCACACGCATAAGCTAAAAGTCAACAGTATGCTAAAAACCCTAGCATATTATTAAAAATAGTCAAGTAGGTATCTGCCGAACAACTTCCAGAACGTTCTGCAGTCACTAATCTAAAATGTAGCAGCGAGGATCAAGGAAAACTGAAGGGATTTGGCTTGACTATAAACCCATGAAGCAATCTATAATAATGATAATAACAAATATGCACATCTTTATTGAAGAGGTCTAGCAAGTTGGGGGAGGGCAACTATGTCAACATTGACAATAAGGACGACGACAAAAAGAGAAATCATTTTAATTTAGACAAATCATGACTATTCCAGTAGTTACAATTCCGGTATGACTAATCCAGTGTACATTTTCGGTATGACTAATCCAGTGACGTTTCGACTCAGCCTTGAGTCATCCTCAGTAAAGAGAAGAGAAGAGGGAGAAGGGATATTAAAATACATGGCTAAAACGTGGGTGCAACCCCACGTGATGTCAAAAGAAAGAAAAACAGGAGGAAAAAGTATTGTAACGGAGCAACAGCAAGAAAAACAGTAGGAAAAAGTATTGTAAGTAGTAAATTATGTCGTAATAAAAATATCGCTATTACTCGACCTGATAAAGGTAATGGTATTGCTATTTTTAATCGCCACGATTATGTTAGTAAAGTTATCAATATTCTTCAGGATTCTTCTAAGTTTGCACCTCTTAGTAGTGATATTTTAGATTTATGTCTTAAACGTGAAAATAGGCTCGTACGCTTTCTTAGGGATACACTCTTAAAACAGAAATGTATCTCTGAGAAGGTTTATCGTGATCTCTACCCAACCGGTAGTACTCCTGGCATCTTATATGGATTACCTAAGGTTCATAAGACTGGCTGTCCTGTCAGACCTATTCTCTCTTCGATAGGAACCTTTAATTATAAGCTTGCTAAATTCTTTGTCCCTCTCTTAAAACCTTTTACTTCTAACAGTTATACTGTTCGTGACTCTTTCTCCTTTGCTAAGGAAATTTCCTCTCTTCCTAATCATAACTATTTTATGGCTAGCTTCGATGTCGTCAGCCTGTTTACTAATATTCCTTTAAATGAGAGTATTGATCTTTGCACTGACTTAGTGTTTGAAAACCGACAAAGTTTTGAATATGAGGAATGTAAATTTGATCGTAACAACTTTAGCAAACTTCTCAGTTTTGCGGTGAAGGACAATCATTTTATGTTTAATGGGAAACTCTATGACCAGATTGATGGAGTAGCTATGGGGTCCCCTCTAGGCCCTACCTTTGCTAATGTTTTCATGTGTTTCCTTGAAGACAAATACCTAAGTGATTGTCCTTCGCAGTTTAAACCAGCTTTATATCGTCGTTATGTAGATGATACCTTCTGTTTGTTTAAGGAAAAAAGTGACATCTATCGTTTCCTAGATCATATTAATAGTTATCATCCTAGTATTAAATTTACAGTGGAAATAGAGGACAATTGTTCTCTGCCCTTTCTCGATGTCTTAGTTAATAAAGAAGGTATTGATTTCTCTACTAGTCTTTTTAGGAAACAGACTTTCACTGGTTTATATACTAACTTTGCTAGCCTTAGCCCTACTAGGTATAAAACTAACTTAGTTCGCATTTTAGTCTTCCGTGCTTTCCATATTTGTTCTTCATTCGTTAATTTTCATAAGGAAATTGTTAGAATTAAGGAAATACTTCGTGCCAATTGTTTTCCCGTCACTCTTATTGATAATGTTATCCGAAATTTTCTCAATAGGCAATATATCCCTTGTAACAAACCTAAGGATAAAAATGAGGATAAGCCTCGTATCATTTGTTGTTTACCATTTCTGGGTAAACGTAGCTTTAGGATTCGTAATGATATTACTAGACTCATTAAAACCCATTATCTTAATATTCAAGTTCAATTCATCTTTAAATCGGCCAAACGCATATCATCTATGTTTCAGTATAAGGACCGCATTCCTACACTAGTTTGCTCTAACGTTATATATAAATTTTCGTGTAGTGGCTGTAATGCCTCTTACTATGGGAAGACCAACAGGAATCTTTTGATTCGCTGTAACGAGCATCTTGGTATTAATAGAAATGGACGAGAACTCTCATCACCGAGCCCATCGTCCATTAGAGATCATATTAAACAAACAGGTCATACTGCTTCTATTGATGATTTTAGCGTGATCAGTAAAACCAGTAATTCATACGATCTACTCATACATGAGAGCCTCCTCATTCAAAGAGATAGACCCTCCCTTAATTCCCAGCAGTCCTCCATTTCTATGGTTCTATTCTAATCTCTTGCTTTTCACTTACTGCTTTCCTGCCTCCACAGTTCTTTCCATTCTTCTGGGTATTTCTATTTAACTACTTACAATACTTTTTCCTACTGTTTTTCTTGCTGTTGCTCCGTTACAATACTTTTTCCTCCTGTTTTTCTTTCTTTTGACATCACGTGGGGTTGCACCCACGTTTTAGCCATGTATTTTAATATCCCTTCTCCCTCTTCTCTTCTCTTTACTGAGGATGACTCAAAGCTGAGTCGAAACGTCACTGGATTAGTCATACCGAAAATGTAAACTGGATTAGTCATACCGGAATTGTAACTACTGGAATAGTCATGATTTGTCTAAATTAAAATGATTTCTCTTTTTGTCGTCGTCCTTATTGTCAAGTTTATATCAAAGCTGCGATTTCCAGCTCATATGTCAACATTATCTGTAATAATCTTGGCGGGAATACTACCAATAGGCGAGGCCTTTTTAATATCGAGGTTCTCAACTTGCTCAAGAAACTCTACAACTGAGGCCCTTCTGAAGTTGAAAACTTCAACATTTTCATAGTGGCCTTTTATCATGGAATCCCCTTGGAAACATCATAAGTAAATCTCGTCAAGAAAGCAAACAGCAACTATTCTATAACACAATACTGTAAAAGTTAAATCAATAGCTATGAAATAAAATAGACCACTTCCCGTATACTGAAGCAAAGAAATTCGTGCTCAACTACAAACATGCAGTTTGTGATACAACAATGTTTCGAAAACAAAGGATTGAATGTATCTGCGATTGTTGGGAATCCCCTGGCACTTCTCCTGACAAACTGCACGGGAATAAAAAGTGAAGGATGCCAAACCGCTTATGGCTGAAGCCCGTGAAACTTAGCTAATAGCGTACAAAGTATTCTGGCTTCTTGTAAACGAATGTATCACGTAGTTTGCTAGTAATCACACTTGGCATTAAAGACAAAGAGCAGTCCCTTCATTCCCTGAACTATAAGGGGGCGTAAAAACCCCTCAGAGTTATAGTAGAGAACACAAAGAACACCCTCATACAACAAAACACGGACAAAACTATAGAAGTAAGACCAATCAATTTCAGTACGCTACTGGTCGATATTTTATCATGGCTTACGTTATTGTCCTCGAAATCAAACTGGAACTTCATATCATGCGAACACAACCAACACTGACATCTTCCCAGATGTTATCCCATGTCAGGTAAAAAAAGCGTAAAAGGGCAGTGAATTACACAGTGATATACTACAACACACAACATGAAATATCTTCTACATGGTTTATCACAGCATACGGGCAGAGGCGCTATGGTTTAGCAGAGAGAATCGAACGGCTCGGGAAGACCAGTCATGGCGATATCACCCCGGAGGAAAGGTACTACAATCTCGCTGAAAACATGGAAATATATCGCTTGAAAGAGAAGAAAACACCGATAATCAGCAAAGTAACTACAGGCAAGCATAAATTATATTCTTTGGAATGAAAACAGCAACAGAACTGCTTCAAGAAAAGTATAAAATTCTCCGCAAATTCCAAGATCATCCTCGACCAGTGCGATCTCACGTTGTAGTGAGAGCACGCTATGGTTGCAGACGAAAGCAACGGAGAACAAAAGACGACAGACAAAGCCCGCACACTCGCCGTATAGATATTATTTGTCCATCATGTCCATCACAGATAAAGTTTTCTGGAATGTTCTAATGTGTTATGCTTTGAGAGCGGGTGACAACAAGTCACCAAGGGTCTCAAAGTTCCTTTCTTCTGATATCTAAATAGATAATACTTTTCGCAATATCCTAGCTGAGCCAAGCAATGCTGTTTTTTGGATAACATCCGTCGCAATCTTTACTCCCAACTTTTTAATATGCTTTTCAAACTTGTCAGATATAACTGCTAGTGCTCCAATCACTACAGGTACTACTGTTGCACTTCTCATTTGCCATACATGTCCAATCTCTTCCCTCAAGTACTGATACTTTTCCATTTTTTCAAGTTCTTTTTCTTTTACTCGTGAATCTCCAGGTACCGCAATGTCTATTATTTTGACCTCTTTATTCATTTTATCTACCAACACAATGTCCGGTCGTCTTGCCTCAATCATTCTATCACATTGGATCGTAAAATCCCATAAGAGCTTATAATTCTCATTTTCAATTATTGCTTCAGGTTGCTGATTATACCATCTATCAGCTCTCTCAAACCCTCCTTTGATACAGAGCTGCCAATGAATGTATCGTGCCACATTATCATGCCTTCTCTTATACTCTCGTTGGGCCAACTTACTACACTCACTAACTAGATGACTAATAGTTTCCGCTTTCTCCCCGCACATTCTACATATAGGAGACTCAGAACTCTTATCAATATAGAACTTTGTATAATTATTATTATTATTAGTCTTGTGGGGTTTCGTTAAATCCACCTTTAAGCAAGGAACATCTCTGTTACCCTCCTTTGATGTAACGACTTGTACTAATTTCTTTGCTAGAACCTTCAGCTCTATTAATCTATTCAAATCTTTTGATATACCTAGCTGGATTCCACCCCTTCCCGCCCCTACGGTGCAATGTGATTTATCCCCTCCTTCACATAAACAGATAACTAAAGTCGTCCCAAGAATTAAAGCTTCTGGTTCTCCCTGTCCTCTCGATCAAATTTCAATAATCCCTTTCAAACGCTGTCCATACCTTAGATCTTATCTAACTGAAGTGTTTCGCATCGTCTGGCTGACTGGGGAAATCCCAAATGTCTGGAAGAAGGCTTGCACTGTTCTTGTGCATAAAAAAGTAGATCAGTCGGACCCTGCTAACTTTAGGCCTATTACTCTAGAATGTACTCCTCTAAAAATCTTTACTTCATGTTTGCGGGACACTATGTTCGCATGTCTGTCTGCTAATGGGTATATTGAACATCGTGTTAAAAAAGGTTTCATGCCTACACTCTCCGGTACGTATGAGCATACAGCTCAAATGGCACATATCATCAACAAAGCCAGGATAAAACAACGCTCGGTGGTCATTACACTTCTCGATCTCAAAAACGCGTTTGGTGAAGTCCATCATAACCTTATTCCGCAAGTTTTGAAATATCATCACATTCCTGATCAAATACAACAGCTCATTAAAAATCTTTATTCTGATTTCTACACTTCTATCATATCTGAGCGTTTTCACTCTCCTTTTATCAAAGTTGATCGCGGCGTTCTCCAGGGTGATTCCCTTAGCCCACTCACCTTTAACCTTTGCTTCAACACTTTCATTCGATATATAGCAGATAAAAAATTTCAACAATTCGGTTTCACGTTAAATTCTCTTAACCCAACTCACTGGTTTCAGTTTGCAGACGATGCCCCTGTCATTACTGGTCTTGAAAAAGAAAATCAGATACTTTTTAATCATTTTACGCGTTGGTGTAACTGGGCAGGCATGAAGATCAGAGTCGACAAATGTGTCACATGTGGCATAAAGAAATCCGCCACATCCTCAGTCCAGTTCCTTCCAAAGCTTACTTTGAACAACTCACTGGTTCGTACTGTTGAGAGTGACTAATCCTTTAAGTATCTCGGGCGTTATTTCAATTTCAATATGGATAATAATGACCACATGTCTACCCTTCTCAGCACAATTAAGGATCTGATGATCAAAACGGATAACCTTCCCTGTCACCCTAAATACAAGCTCCTACTTTACCACCGATTTGTGCTTTCTAAGCTATCTTGGCATTTAACTATTGCAGATCTTAGCAAGACTTGGGTTGTTGATGATCTAGATAACATCGTTACAAGTTATGTAAGGAAGTGGCTTGAACTGCCCATAAGTGCTACTATTAGTTCTCTCATCTTAAAAAAGTCTAGATACGGTATCAACCTTGTCCTTCCATCTACTAAATTCATCGAATGTCAGACTGTTATACGCAATGCATTAAAATCTTCTCCAAACCTGGATATCAAGAATCTTCGGGCTGAGACTAGTTATGGTACAAATCTTCAATATGACCAATTTCAAAATACTAAGCAAGTTCTTAAGTCTATTCAACATGACCATGAAGAGCGAATAAACAACACCCTTCTATCGCAAGGTTTAGTTATTTCGTATATTATCAAGAATTCATGCCAGAATTTAAAAGGCTTATGGTCAAGTGTCCAGCAAAACTTGCCTAGGAACATTTTCAATTTTTCTGTAAAGTATCTTAATAATACTCTTCCTACTCGCAAAAATCTCTGTAGGTGGGCACTTTCTCAGTCGTCTAATTGCTTTTGTCTCCAGTCAGAAACTTTACAACATGTTGTATCCAGCTGCAAGTCATATCTAGATGAGGGTAGATACACTTGGAGACATAATTCTGTTCTTCTTTTTCTCGCAAGCACATTCTCATCACTTAACAAATGTACTGTATATGCTCATCTTCCTTCCTTCCTATCTCCATGTTTGATTACGGGAGATTCTTTTCGTCCCGACCTTCTTCTTCTTACAGATAATAAGATACTTTACATCCTTGAGCTTACTTTCGGTTTTGAAACGAATATACAGAACAATAGCGATCGTAAAACTGCCAAATATAGTTCACTGATAAATGACCTTTCTCCTTCATATAGCAAAGTTGTGTTCGTCAATCTCTCTATGGGTGCAATTGGAGTTATGGGTTCTTCCTGGAATTCTCTTCTATCCTTACTACATGAGCTACATTTTGATAAGACTATCACAAAAAGAATTATAATGAAAGCCATGAACATCTCTATTCGATCCAGCTATAACCCAGAACTTTTAACTATTTAATATCCCTATTCCTTATTCGTTTACTTCTACTGTTTTTGTTTCATTTTATGTTTTATGCTATGCTCTCTACAAGCAAGCCAATTCTACACTGCCATTTACTTGAGAGGTGTATTATTGTATTTAATTAAAGATATATTCAATGAGAGGTTTAAAAAATTATTATTATTATTATTACTAACTCATTAATTTAAAGTTGGCTGTTTATAGTAGCTACTATAGCTAATTTAGGCCAACTATTTACAAGATAAAAAAGTAAATGGAAGAAGACGAAATATGAAAATTATAAATACCCTAATCCACAAATAAAAGTCTTGCAGATTCTACAGTTGCAATGTCTGCTTTTCTCTGATTTCAGATATTTTCTAAAAACTGTCAAAGAGCTGGAAGCTTTTAATTCTATTGGCAATTTTGCCCATGCTCTTTGACCCATGAACCGTACTGTATCTGTACCATAGTTTGTAGTTCTCACTTTTGGTAGATTTAGTTTACTCGTGCTTCTTAGCTGATAGGGCACTTCCTTATCGCCAAAAATTTCTATCATAAACGGAGGATTTAACCGATTTTTGGTTTTGTAAATCTCAATCACCAGCAACTGTAGGTTCTTCTGATGAACAGATACCGAAGTATCTTTTTCTAACAGCTCTTTAAATTGAGAAGTGTTATCTCTGTATGCGATTCTAAGAGCCCTCTCCTGTATTTTATTTATTTTGTTTTCAATCTTCCTATCATGGAACATCCATATCAGAGGGCAGTAGCTGAAATGTGACAATATCAAGGTATTCATCATCAATTTTATCTTTTTTGAATCCATGAAAATCGAAATTCTAGATAATGCGTGCAGCTTCTGGCTTGCTTTTCTGCAAAGTGACTGCACATGACTTTTGAAGCTAAGCTTTGTATCTAGCGTTATCCCTAGCAATGTTTCTTCATCACTCTCTTCTATTACAGCCTCTCCAAAATGTATTTTCATCTTTTTACTTTTTTCACCAAATATCATAAGATGACATTTATCTACATTCAATTTCATATAATTTTCAGGATACCAGGTTGCTAACTGAGCAACATCTTGCTCTAAGCCATCTATGACACATTCAATCTTAGAGTCGCATACATATATTGTCGTATCATCAGCGTAGTTGCATATTTCGGATCTGTTCATCAGAAGAAACAAATCATTCAAAAAAATGTTAAAAAGCAAAGGTCCTAAGACGGATCCCATGTGGGACTCCTTTGTTAACTTCCTTCCATGTGCTAAATGAACCATTTTTTTTAACTCTCTGTAGCCTTTTTGACAAATAACTATGTATCATTTTGAGAGCATTTCTAGTAAGGCCATAGGCATGCAATTTTGCTATTAATAATTCATTATCTATGCAGTCAAAGGCTTTAGAGAGATCCATCAATAGAGCTCCTGCGTAGCCGCTTTTATCCAAGGTCATTTTACAAGTTTCCAGAAATCTTAAAAGAGCATGCTGTGTATTATAGCCTTTTTTAAACGTGCAAAGTAGGGGAGACAAGAAGCTCACGGAGAATTCCATTAACTGGTCATATAACAGGCGTTTCAAAATTTTTGAAGTAGATGATAGGACAGTAATTGGCCTATAATTCTTTTTGTTTAAGGCATCGTCCTTTTTGTAAAGCGAGGAGACATCCCCTTTTAAGTTCGTTTGGAAAGTAATTTTCTGCCAAGCACAGGTTGAAAGTTTTAGTAAGATAAGGAAGAAATACATCCGAGCTTCCTTTCAAAATTTTTGCTGGAATGCTCTCTAGTGGTGTTGCTTTCTTTAGATCAAGTTTATCTAGTTGTTTGTATACTTCTTTTTTGACACAAGTGCAAACTCGAACATCCTTGAAGGATTAAAGTTGTCTTTTATTCTTTTGACGCTTGGTTGTAAGCTGTATTTAGTAATCGCAACATCAATTGGATCCTTAATGCCATCAGTTGATAACAAGTTTAAGTCAGCCCTTCCAACATCAATAGAGCCCGTAGTGTTAACGAAGTGTAAAGTGAAAGTGCGAGAAAATAACCGACCCGAGCGGGATTCGAACTTGCGACCCCTGACTTTGTACGTCGGTGCTCTACCAACTGAGCTATCGGGCCATGCTTCCAAATCGTTGCTCAAGGGTAGGTCATTTGCTCGCACCGCCCCTCTCTTAACCAATTTGCACAGGGGAGCCATCGCAGCTCCATCGCAATGTGCATTGGACCTGCTGTTGAGAGAGGACTGCTCACACCAGGGGGGCCATCGCAGATCCATCGACTGGATAGAGTTAAGGAAGGTTAAGTAGAAGCAACAGGGTTTGAAAGAAATGAAAAGTAAAAGTGCGAGAAAATAACCGACCCGAGCGGGATTCGAACTCGTGACCCCTGACTTTGTACGTCAGTGCTCTACCAACTGAACTATCGGGCCACGCTTCCAAATCGTCGCTCAAGGGTAGGTCTCTTAACCAATTTGCACAGGGAGAGCCATTGCAGCTCCATCACAATGTGCATTGGACCTGTTAACGAACTATTCATTACAAATCTCAGCGATAGCCTTATCATTAGGTATAAATTGGCTACCTTCTGCCAAGGTGACACTAGATGATGTCTGGACTTTCCCGGAAAAAATAGGCTTTACAGTTTTCCAAAATTTTCGATTGTCACTAAGATTCTTTAGATCTAGATTTTGATAATAGTTGCACTTGGTCTTACGCAAAAGTTTAACACACCAGTTTCTTTGCTTCTTGAAAGCCCTTTCATTTTCTTCCGTCCTATTCTTATTGCATCTATTGCGCAACTTTGACCGCAACATAATGGCTTTCCTTAGTGCTTTTGTCACAAAAGGTCCGTCATTTGCTCTGACATATTTTCTCTTATTAGGCGCGTGTTCATTTATTTCATTTTTGACCACCGAGTCAAAAGTATCATAGTTTATTTTATCCGCAGGGACATGTGTTGAAAGGTCAATATGTACATCTATTCTAAACTTATTGATATTGAAATTTCGGTAGTCTCTGTAATTTATGAGTTTAGGACCTTTTTTTGAGAAACCACCTTTTAAAACAGTTATTATCATGCCATGAAAATCCGACAGTCCAGTTTCAATCGAGTCTGTGCATTGAAAACTGGATGCTCTGTTGGTAAGTATTAAGTCAATCGATCTTGGTCTGTCGGATTTAACGCACGTTGGCTTTTTCACTAAATTTTTCAAGTTATATATTTCCAAGAAATTGCTTATGTTAGCTTCTTTTTCTTCCATGTTGAAATCTCCCAGTAAGATGAGGTTTTCATACCCAGTACTATAGGCATCAAGCGACTTTCCCAGTTCTTCAAAAAAGTACCTTCCATTCTGAGAAGGAGGACGGTAAACATTTGCCAGAAGCCACTTTTTATTTTTATTTAGTGGACTATCTTTGCGAAACACAATGATACTGCTCTGAAAATTTACAAAGTAACCCAGCTCGCCAGTCGCATCTACTGACAGAAATTTGAGGCACGTCGACAAAGAACCCTAGAAAAAGTATTCATAACAGTGGAGGATGCCGGTCCATTTGATGAGAATAGTGGCGAGCTCATTTGCATATTAGGGATCTTTGTAGTATAGTGATAGTACTACTGTGTATCTGCTAGAGTTAACCGTTGGCTTTGAGTAGAATATTAAGATCAATATTGAATGAAACTCTGCTAAGTATCGCCCTATAATTTTGGCCTTCCTGGAAAGGTATTACGATGTTAAGTTTATTAATCTCTTTATGAGTGCTCTTGGTATACTTGGTACATCCTCTGATTCCTTGTCATTGATGCTGAAAGATGAATACCTTGATAATACTCCTCAACAGGAGATCGGTATGAAAGCTTCGAGCATTACCATAGGATGCAGGTATTTCACCTTCTATACGATAATTGTTGTTAGCGCTACAGAATTTAACTTTGGTTCAACCCTGGCCAATGTAATTCGGCTTAACTTTTTCCAATGTAAGATCAGCCAGCCCGGTTAATGTAGCCCGTCTTCGATAGCTGGTTGAAGGATTAGGTTGCGCCGGTTTAGTTTCATTTGCATTGCGAGAAGTTAAGCCTGGTTACTTTAACTCTGACCTAACTGGGTTTAAATTTCACAATTTAAATAGGGCAATATAATTTCATTCTATGCTTAACTTTCACTCTTCTGTAACGTTTGTGGGTTCTTTGGTATGGATGCATGTAAAGGCATTTGTGAATCAAGGCCCGAGGGCCTAGCCCCTAAAGAAACATAACAACTTATTATGACCAGTTCTTTTCATTCAATCGACGAACTCCTTGCATACAGTATACTGCTTCTTTTATAGTACGGTATGACGCTAACACAGCAGGTCTAACAACTACAACATGACATAAACTTAACCAATATCGCTACATACCCAGCTGACACTGAGGGTTACAGTCACATTTTAACACAAATATCCACAAGCTATTTTCATTACACTTTGATCACCTGCCACAGTCTCCGCACCTTCCCCCTCACTTTTATTCTATAGCGATATGACTGTCTTTGTCTACGATACATTGTTCTATATTATTTTCTTCGAAACTTCGTATAATGTTCAGTCAGTGCCAACCAACTATAGCCTCTCAATATGTAGGCAGTTTGCAGTCAGCTTCTTGTTTTACAAGTAAGAAATTTGCTGCTTGTGCTACAATGGAAACTCCATGTCATTAGAAATATTGGCTACGTACAGTTGCAAACCTCACTAAACACTAGGTAATTAACGATTGAATACTTGGTTTGGATACATTAGCACTGAATTTTTTGAAATGTTTCATTCATCAGAAGTAATTTCTCTTATAACTGGAAAAATGATACCATTAGCTACTCTGTTCACTCACATTGATACCTAAGTTACTGTAGCAAAATGCCTTAGACCAAGCAGAGAGATGAGACAACTGCAAAATTTTAATAAATATGGATTGAGTAACATAGGGTTTGTCCACTGCTTATATATATTATGCTGTCTTGAAATATGTATTATGCTCTTAAAGCAGTTTCCAGGCACTTTTTCAATGAGTCTACTTTAGTCTTACTTACATTGGATGAGTTGATACTCATTCATCAATCCAACTAATGTGACAAACGGACACTGCACACTGGCCTTACGTGGTATACTTAACAGTGGGTTTTGTCTTGGTCAAGCTTTGCTTGAACGTCAATTCAAATACTGGATGTTGTGGAAGTAATAGGTAAAATCAAATCTTCCATGAGCTTTGGTAATCACAAAATGTCGTGTTGTATACATTCTGAAGCTAGCTTTGGCCTATATAGTAATAGCCCTTCCTGTCATGCTCGATACATGTGTAGAAACAGGGCAATTCCCTGAAGAAAGAAAGATTACTAGAATCACACCTATGTCTAAGAATGGTGATTGAAGTTATAAGGGAAAGTACCACTCTATTTCCTGTTCTCCATCTGAAAACCAGCCATTTGAAAAGTTAGTTGTTTTAACTAGCGTTACAGGTACCTCAATGGCAGTGGTCTTCTGTATCAGGGCCAATCCTCTACATAAAACTTCATTCTACAATTACATATGTATAAGAAAATACAAAGACTGGTATAGAGAAATGGAGTGTGGTTACCTTATCTTGTACAGTGTCCATTTACCTCAAAAGAACATTTGATACAATTCATCACGACATACTTTGAAAACATTAATGCACTATGGAGTCCAAAACAAAGAAATGTTCTCGTTTGAATCTTATCCTTCCGATAGGAAACAGTCCAGCTTTCAGTAAATGTTGCAATGCCTAAGTCGATGCAAGTTGCTAAAAAGGCTAAGCCCAATAATTGCAACAGTGCCGAGTTCAGATGGAACGTAGCTTTGATTGGAATGAAAATATCAAAGTAGTTTCTTCAAGCTATCAAAAGCATAGGGAATATTAAATCATGCTAAAAGAGTTCTTCCTGTAGCCTCTTTAGAAACATTGTACTTTGGCAATGTTGAACCACATTTAGACATTTCTTCTCTGTATGGGGTTGCTGTGACTCTTCAGCAAGATCACAGTAGCAGAGGCTGCAAAACCTAGCAGCTATAATACGGACAAATAGTGGCTCTGATGCCCCAGATTTCATGAACTTTTTCATGAAAAGTTTAGACTGGAAGACAATTGATGATTATCTCTTTCAAATCGCAACTCAGGGTCTGCAGGTCTTTAGATAATCAGACTGATCTATACTTGTGTAGTCTTTTCGCAAGAAACTCAGAGTCTACCTCAGTAAACTTGCGAAACGCTGCAACAGAAGTTAGGGTACAGATGATCTCATCTGGAAAATTCCCTGCATAGTGTTAATCAACTGGTTTGATACGCACAAATATCTACTTTACTTAATTTTTACTGTTTACCTTTTACTACTATGTTTATATACAATCTAATTTTAGCACTGACGTGTATAAGACTTGCAATAGTTCTTAATCAATTAGTGTGATTTTGATTTGAATGTGATGACCCCTTGCTAATCAGCTTTAGGTCTGTAGGATATCCCTCTTTATATATCTGGAAAAGGTAAAAAGGAATGAAAAAGTTTTATGAAGCCCTGATTTAACCAGTAACCTTGAATAATTTTTCTCATATCACATTTATTTCACTTGGGTGGCCGTGCTATCGATAATTTCAATAACGTTAATCATATTGATGGTGTATACAAAGAAAAACGGGAAAATACCCAAGCTTAATTCAAATGTTTTGGTTTCTATAACAGCAAGTAGACTTCCTTGCAATTCTAAATCTGAAAAGTATTACTCTAAGAAACATACTCTTCAAACTTGTTAGTGTGAGCTATGATACGGAATACTGTCAGTGTATATGAGCAGTAGTGCCAGAAATAGTGGAGCACTTCACTATATCGCCTCTTGAGTTTTACATCATTATGATCTTCTTAAGTAGTGAACACATGATGCATACTCCATTCAAATGTAGTCAGTAAAATTCATATAGAACGCACCTTCAAGATGTTTTTACTCTAATTTTGTTCGCTGCTTTCACACTAGGAAGGCTTAATTAAATGCAAGTTCCCTCTGGATATCTGTTCTTTGGAAGCTTTTTAAGCTTAGAATATTCTATGTCTTTAACCTTTAAATTCTGATAGTAACTCTAGTCCTTCCTAGATCTGGCTCTGAAGTAGTTGATGATTCTCGATTTGTAGTCAGTGGTATATGAAAGGGGACTTATGTTTTTTCTCCCTCTCTTGACAGATTGTAACTTTTGATGCTCGCAACCATGGAGAAAGTGAGCAGCATATTTGTATGTCGTATGAAGCTATGGCTTTTGATACACTAAAGGTTTTAGAGAATCTTGATATCAAACGTTGTGCTATTGTTGGACACAGTATGGGTGGTAAGACTGCAATGTGTCTTGCATTGAGTTATCCCGAAGTTGTTGACAGACTGGTTGTTGTAGATTCTGCTCCTAAAACATCAATTGCTGCCGGAGCTGCTGTGACTTGTTTGAAAGCAATGATGCAACTAAATGTTAGAGATGTCAAGTCATACAAAGAGGCTAGTGAAATATTACAGTATGATATCAAGGTGTGCTTTTTCATACATTTTATATTTTTCTCACATTTGCTGGCTAGCTGCGGCTCAGCGTATTGTGCTTTGATATAGTAATATTTAGCTTTCTGTCTTTAAATATAGGTTCAAATTCTTTGACTGGCTCAGATCTCTGAATATATATGGAGTTTCCATATCATATTATCCCATAGTAACAAATACTACTGTAAATACGTTCCACCTATAGTATGCCTAAATGCTTACATAGATTAGTCATATGTACACTCCCCTACCAAAAGTATGAAAATGATTGGGAGGCCATGTTTGCAGAGCAACTGTCAAATAGAAATGGTGTAACAAACAGAACAATGAATTATTGCGCAACTTTTGTTCTAACAGTTGTCAAATTTCATTCAATCGTGGTACAATTCCTAGGCTTAATCTTCAAAATACAAAAATATATTTTTTATTAACTAAAATTTGCCGCCAACAGCATACAAGGTCTTACTCTTGACAATTCTAACAACATGATGTTGACAGTTTATAGTACCTTTTCACCTTACTTAATGTGGAATAGATATTTTTCGTTTCCTCAGTTAATATGTGAAACTAACTTTATAGTAGAACTGAGATATTTTGATAGAAGTATTAGAGATTGTGCTGATGGAGAGCCATTCCCTGTTGGGGCATTTATTATTTGACTATGACATAAATCGATACTGTAGAAACATTGTTTTCTGAAGAAAGTGTGATATTTTAATGATTTTGAAGCTAACATTTGTTAGGTTTCATGATTGTAAAAAAATTTGCTGATTTTGTCTTTTACATTCAGAATTATGTTCTGTTAGATCATGGGCAGTTTCCAGTGAGTGATATGTTGTAATACCAATTTATCTCATTTTGGTAAACGTCCATTTCCAGTGTTTCTGCAAGGGCCTAGGCGTTACATTTGGTGTCTCCTATAATGCTTATTAGCAAACTGTTCATATACACTGATAATGCTCGTTAGGTAGTCTTAAGATTTATTTTATGAAGTGTCCAACTTATCTCAATCGACATGTAGAATCTTCAAGATCAACTTACCTGAAACTGCTTCATGAACGACATAAAACTGTTCGCTCTAAATGGCAAGATCCCGTATACTAAGTATTCACTACCAATTCTAGGCCCGAAAACGTTTCGCCTTGAAATGCCGGAATATCATGCTTCTGCATACAAGGATGTTTCATTCTTTTGTAATTTGCTATGCCTACCGTATGTGGTTGTCGCCGAACTTTTGATAGTACTGTCTCAAAATCTTGTAAATTCCTCCACAGACAAATATCAATGTTGCTTCACAGATTGTTCTACGGTCAACCGTGAAATACTGACGAATCTTTTCCCGCCTAAATTAAGATGGGAGAAGCCCTTACAGCGTAATGCTTTAGTTACTTGGATGTTCTTCACTACGGTCTTTGCCACTGTTAGCAGCAATGTTTTGGAGGGTGATGCAACACTTTTTGAACGCAAGTGTTAAACGCATATCTTAGTATACATACATTCATAAGTATATAAGTTAGCTATTTTCCTTATGTTATTCGTAGAAATGCATTCAGTAGAATGTATACCACAGTATTTGCAATCCCAGTGATAGAGAGATATTAAGTGGTGTCGATTTGTCTGGAGCGGTCATTGCGTGGTTCGTAGGGTTCGTAGAGAGATTGACATGTATTAACGAGAATGGTCCCAGGCAAACTATTCCAAATACAATATATGAAAGGACATTTATCTGCACATCTACAATTTGATGTAGCATCTGAATGACTCTGAATTACATTGATATCATAACTTGTTGTTGTTGTTGTTTACTTTATTTTGAGTAGGCTGTTCTATCTTGCGTTTTCAGCTAATTTATGCCTACTGTGCATTCCGCATCCAGGCATGGCACCCCCTAGTTTAACTTCCCTTCTAAAGGACGGCAGATTGAGTTGCTTTGGTTGTTTATCGGATAGTCGTCGGATTTATCTGGATTATCTGGTTACTTTAACTCTGGCCTAACTGGGTTTAAATTTCACAAATTACATAGGGCAATACAATTTCATTCTGTGCCTAGCTTTCACTCTTAGATCACCTGTCACAGTTTCCGCATCTTCCCCCTCACTTTTATTCTATAGCGATATGACTGTCTTTGTCTACGATACATTGTTCTATATTATTTTCTTCGAAACTTCGTATAATGTTCAGTCAGTGCCAACCAACTATAGCCTCTCAATATGTAGGCAGTTTGCAGTCAGCCAGTGCAGTCAGTGGGGTGAGTGGCCAAGTGGGTCAGATGGCTTCCGTTAGCAAGCTGAAGTTAAGCTTGGCTGCACTAGGTCAGAACTGGCTGGGCTACTATCCAGAAAAGAAAAATGACCAAAGCAACTCACTCCGCCATCCTTCGGAAGGGACGTTAAACTAGGGGTCCCATGCCTGTATGCGGAATGCACAGTGGGCCGAAATTAGCTGAAAATGCTAGATGTAACAGCCTACTCAAAATAAGCAAGCAAACAAACAAACAAACAGCTTCTTGTTTTACAAGTAAGAAATTTGCTGCTTATACTACAATGGAAACTCCATGTCATTAGAAATATTGGCCACGTACAGTTGCAAACCTCACTAAATACTAGGTAGTTAACGATTGAATACTTGGTTTGGATACATTAGCACTTAATTTTTTGAAATGTTTCATTCATCAGAAGTAATTACTCTTATAACTGGAAAAATGATACCATTAGCTACTCTGTTCACTCACATTGATACCTAAGTTACTGTAGCAAAATGCCTTAGACCAAGCAGAGAGATGAGAAAAATGCAAAATTTTAATAAATGTAGATTGAGTGACATAGGGTTTGTCCACTGCTTATATATATTATGCTGTCTTGAAATATGTATTATGCTCTTAAAGCAGTTTCCAGGCACTTTTTCAATTAGTCTACTTTAGTCTTACTTACTTTGGATGAGTTGATACTCATTCATCAATCCAACTAATGTGACAAACGGACACTGCACACTGGCTTTACTTGGTATACTTAACAGTGAGTTTGGTCTTGGTAATGATAAGCGTGTATTTGCATATTTATAGAAGGTGATTGGTAATTGTCATGTCTTTTCTAGGATGATAGTATTCGACATTTCATTCTAACAAACCTTCAAGTATCCAATGTGTCATCCAGATGGACTGTAAATTTACGGAATTTTGACAAAAATCTTGACAGTTTATTAGGATTTCCTGAATTTGTAGCTACTAAGTACATTGGCACTACTCTCTTTCTTGCTGGAGGTGAATCAAATTACATCACGTAAGTGTCTACTAAGGCGATACCCCATATCTTCATATTTAAATACGTTGTGATGTTATTGCGCTACATTGAAAGTTGAATATGTATGTAAGAATTAAATCAAACTATGCTACCTCTTCTTTTGGCATGAATGATTATTCACAGGTGCATGGCAGTAATCTCTGTACCATAAACTATTGATTTAGATGCTGTTGAGTTGTTTATTCTGTTAGGAATTAGTTGTATAGTGAAGTTACATTGTCTATAATAGAAGTTGTATGTAATTGGTGTAACCATGTTATGCGACGGTTGGTATCATGTGTGATATTTGTATTATTGTGTAGCAGTAATTTTATTTCGTGAAGGTTTCCTCCACTCGCCAAGTGATATCCTCAAAGTTAGGATATATCTAGCTTTGATGTCTCCGTGATTGACTATGGAGTTCGGAATAATACTTCTGTAGAAATACAGAATTCTGGGTTCTTACTGTTACAACGGATGATGTATATGTCAAATGGTTAGTGATAGCCAACTCTATTGTAAGTCAAACAGAAATCAGAATAGCTCTGCGAGCGTTCATACTTGTGACCTCAGGTGGCTTGCTACTTTTCAGCGGTGAGGGGATGTAGCTTGAGCTGTTTGAAGACAGTTTAAATTGTTATCATGTTTACCCATAAGCAATTTCAACTATTATATCAACTTTTACCGATGTGTCAAAGAACTATCCAACCGCAAACAAGTTACGGTCGGCTTCTGTCCCTCTGGCTACTGGAATTCGACTGTGCTTTGAGAGCCACTCATGAATTGAAAATTGAAAGCTGATTCCTATTTGCTTCGCGGTGCTAGCATTTGTTAGAAAGACGTATTCAAACAGAGTATTGGCAAGTAATTTATCAACTATGAATGCGGCGTTATTTCATTTCTTCAGCAGATTTATTTCTCAAAGAAGTTTATATAAATGCTGTGTGCAAACAGAAAATAATTTCCTTTTCTTATTGCTACTGGTTAAATAGGAGTACTTCTAAAATATATTTGAATTGTCAACGAACGAAGAGAAGAATTTTATGATGCTGACAATATTTTGATTAGTACAATACTTGCGAAAATTATTTTTCTATATAAGGATCGCTCCTCCAAACAGTTATGGATATTACATGAACATTTCAGTTTTTGGAGTGATATGCGAAGGAAACCAGGTAAAACACTCTTGGAGCTTGCAGCATGCATTCAAGATGCTGTCACATATGACTTCACATCCTTCAAGGACCCTTATGATGAAGCACTCAGACCTCGTTTTATATGATTTGTAAACAATAAAGTGGTACTTAAAGCCCTCTTTATAGTTAAAGATGGTGAGATGGATTTCACTAGAGCTATTGAAATTTCCATCAAGGCAGAGAATGCAGCTAAAATTGCCAGAGACACATTTCATATGGCTAAGCCAATACCTGTTCACAAGGTTCCTCCGTGGCATGCCAGCAAAGCAAAGGAAGCCGCACCCATAACAAGCAAGTCGGCTGCTACCACTGTGGTGATGAAACCCATGACGCACCGCAATGCAGTATCAATGACTCCGAGTGTAAATTCTGTGTAACTTGAGCGAAATAACTACAGCATTAACCCAATCAGTGGGCTTTTCTACTGGTTCAATAATTTCAAGCTTGACAATACGCTGGAATTCTTCTTTCGGCGTGATTTTGAGAGCAGTTGTTATTTTTCATGTAGGAGTGATAACCGCTTTCATATCCTTTTATGTCAATATGATGAGTGCGTCTTAGGAAGCCAATTTCACCAAACCAACCTGAGAATTTATCTTCAATATTACCCTGAGCTGGAACATCATAGGTTATTTTGTAAATCTGTTTGATTAAATTGAGGTTTTCTGATATTTTAAAACCTATAATACGGAATGAATCAGCGTCAACAGCAATAAATAGAACGTTTACTTTCTGTTTCTTGAGTTTGATGCTGGTCATGCACTTTTAGACTTCTGGTAATTCGGAACCATTATATGATGAGAGCTTCATGGTTATTGGCTTCGGCTTAATGTTAGTGTTAGTTTTATTATCAAAATAGAACATATCCAATTGAAGAAAAGCTCTAGAAGCCTTCCTGGCTTTAAAAAAAGATGCTGAAAACTCAGATGATGAATCCAAACCCTTTGAGTTGGAAACTGATGCTTCCGAATTCGCACTCGTTGCTACTCTCAATCGGAACAGTCGCCCTATGGCTTTCTTTTCGAGAACTTTACACGCATCTCAATTGAAACACCCCGTGATTGAGCAAGAACTTGACGTACAATGAGGAGAAGTGTGTGTTCTCTACAAGAGTCCTCAATATATTAGGCTGTGAGGTGTCTGAAGGAGAAATAAGGCCAGATCCAGAACGATTGAAGCCACTTCAACAGTTACTACCACCTAACGATCTCAAAAGTCAAAAACGAGTAATCCGGCTCTTCTCCCATTACTCAAACTGGATAGGGGATTTCTCAAAGAAAGTAAGGCCTCTGAATCAAAATAGAACATTTCCAATTGAAGAAAAAGCTCTAGAAGCCTTCCTGGCTTTAACAATGATGTTGAAAAGTCAGTCGTCTGTGCCATTGAAGAATCCAAACCCTTTGAGTTGGAAACTGATGCTTCCGAATTCGCACTCGCTGATACTCTCAATCAGAATAGTCGCCCTGTGGCTTTCTTTTCGAGAACTTTATATGCATCTGAATTGAAACACCCCGCAATTGAGAAAGAAACAGCTTCTATAATTGAATCTGTTAGACACTGGAAGCACTATCTTACTGGGAAGCACTTAAGGCACATAAGGGACCGGAAGTCAGTTGCTTATATGTTTGACACAATGCATAAAGGGAAAATCAAAAACGACAAGATCATGCGATGGAGATTAGAACTGGCCACGGTCAGTTTTAATATTGTATACAGGTTTGGAGCTGAAAATATTCTTGCAGATACACTATCAAGAGTTTCCATGAGCCTTTGTACAGGACAACTTAACAACCTACATGAGCTGCACGCGTCACTCTGCCATCCAGGTGTAGCCCTTATGGCTCACTTTGTTAAAGTCCGTAATCTCCCGCATTCAATGGAAGAAAGCAGAGAGGTAACTCGCGCCTGCAAAGTGTGTGCTGAATGCAAGCCACAGGTCTTTCATCCCGAACCAAGACATTTGATTAAAGCAACACAGCCATTCGAACGTCTTAATATTGATTTTAAAGGACCTCTGCCGAGCAACAGCCAGACTAAGTATATCCTCGCAGTTCTAGATGAATTTTCGATGTTTCCTTTCGGTTTCCCTTGCAAAGTTGTTAGCAGTAAATGCCTTTGCTCTTTGTTTTCTATATTCGGAATGCCTGCATATATTCATTCTGACCGTGAAAGTGGCTTTATGAATGTAGAGCTTACGACATTTCTTCATCAGAAGGGTATTGCCACCAGCCGCACAACAAGCTACAATCCAGCCGAGAATGGACAAGTTGAGCGTTGTAATGGGACGGTATGGAAAGCAATCAATCTAGCACTGAAGACTCATCGAATACCAGTAAAGTATTGGCAAGAGGTGATATCTGATGCTCTGCACTCTATACGGTCCCTTCTTTGCACAGCAACAAATACCACACTTCATCAAGATCTGTTTTCTTTTCAACGAAAATCAACCAGTGGACAATCAATGCCTACCTGGCTTAATACACCTGGTCCAGTTCTTCTAAAAAGACATGTTAGAAATTCCAAATTTGAGCCATTAGTGTTGTGAAGGAGTTGTGAGGTTGGAAAGTCAGAGATACCACATATATATTTTACTTCATTTTAGTTATAGCAAAACATACTAAAGAATAACCACTACTTATTTGCATCACGTTTCATTTAAAAAACCCATGCCCCTTGTTCTAGACAGCTGATTTATAGGCAAGTGACAACTGATATTGATGCCTGTCTCAGACTTGACGTGTCGTTGTACCGCCCTTACAATACACTCCCCCGATTTTGATTACAATCTAATCAAAATTAAACAACATATACATGCAATTTGTCCATTTATCAATACTTAAACAAAACATCTCTAAACAAAACACATCTAAGCATAAAACAGCAAGTCCATAAAATCTGAAAAGAATACACTATTTCTACTATCTGTCTCTTCTGAGTAGTTCCCCAATAACTGCCGCGTTTTACTTTGGCCTTGCTGCGGGATTATTCTGCGCACTCGCCGATGGATGCGCTTGCGCCGTTGGCTGCGCTGTGGCGCGCGAATGACCTGCGGTCGATGTTGCTGAGGTAGTAGATTGGCTACGAATTTCTAAAGGTACCAAACATTTCAAAGATCTATTCAAAATCCTCTTACCTTTCTGATTTGACATGACTTCTATTCTCGCCGATCGTATAGATCCATCAGCTCCAGCTATCAAATCCACCACCTTGCAAAGCTTCCAAAAGGTTCTTTTCTCCTGATCATTTCGTAAGAGGCAAATATCATTCACATTAATAGATGGTTCGGTTTGACTACTATTTGGTTTATAGGCTTCTAGAAGACTGAGTAGATACTCATTTTTCCATCGTTTCGTAAATTCTTTTAACAATTTTCGATTATACCTGGCACGTTTTGACAATCCTTCATACGTATTAACTACTTCAAAGTATGAACCACTGGGTGAACAATCTAAATTTCTGCCATCAATCTACTGCGATGGCGTTAAGGGAAACGATATTCCCTCTGAATCATCAAACACATATGCCAGAGGGCGAGAATTGATTATACTTTCTATTTCTACAATAACGGTACTCAGCTCATCTATTCCTAAGGGCGCTCTACCCACGATTTTAACTAAACAACGTTTGGTACTGCGCACTAATCTTTCCCAGAAACCTCCTTGAAAAGGTGCAAGCTCAACAATCAACTTCCACTTCACTTCTTTATTCCTAAAATATTCATTAATCCTGGGTGACCTTAATAACACGCGTATTTGCTTTGCTGCCGATTTAAATGTTTTTACATTGTCCCTAATTATCGTGGAGGGTAACCCCCTACGAGCACAGAAACATCGAAAAGCACGAATGAATGACTCTACAGTCAACGATGTTACTACTTCTAAATGAATGGCCCTTGTGCTGGCGCACGTGAATAAACAAATATACGCTTTCATATTCTCTTCTTCCAAACTTCCATGTTTTACAAATAGAGGTCCTGCAAAATCTATTCCGATGCGATTAGATGGTGGCCCTTCGTCAACACGAAATGTTGGTAAATCCGGAGACTATTTCGTTCTAAATGGCATCCCTTCGAGTTTCTTACAGACTAGGCACGTACAAATAACACGTTTAACCTTTTCCCTCCCCCGAAGCACCCAATAACGTTGACGAAGTAGATTTAAGGTATCTCTTATTCCACCATGCAAGGCTTTGTTGTGATAATCCTTAATTATTAATTCAGAGTTACATGTTTCGATGGCAAAAGTATAGGTATTTTTCCTGATTCAATAACTGACGAATTCCTAACACGAGTTCTACAACAAAGAACAGCGTTTTCGTCCAAAAACATATTAAATTGATTAACATACAAGCGGATTTTTCTTTCTAGTTTTTCTAATTGTTTCGTTCGACGTTAAAAATTCTATTTCGCTCTCAAAATGTTGACTTTGAATTGCCCGTATCACTTTTATTTCCGCAGCACTAACTTCATCGGTACTTACAATTTCCTCTTTATTCACGGATTTCTTATTGATCACCGCCTTGGCATTGTCAATGAATCTTATCACCCACGCCAAGGTTCTTAACAATGTACCTTTACTATTAAACCGTTCTATGTCTACAATATTCATGACTGTCCCTGGCATTCTGTCTCGAGCTAAAATTGCATACGTAATATCTGGTTCTGTTTTCGTCTTCTCTTTCATTGCATTTTCTGTCTCTAACCTGTCACTGCACGGAATTTTTGGCCACTCCTCTCTGTCCGATTTTAGAAATGTAGGACCCTCCCACCGGAAAAGATTGTCTGCAATATTTGTATACTTACCACGTGATGGCAAATCTGCAGGGTTTTGAATACCTGGGCAATGAAACCACTGTTCTTGAAAAGATGTTTGCAGGATCTGGTCCACATGATGACGTACATACTGCGACCAGTGTTTATCATTACGAATCCAGCAAAGAGCAGAATATGAGTCTACCCAATAAAACATATCTACGGTGTGCCCCCCTAATTCGTCTTGTAAGCTAGTACGGAATGATTGTACCAATCTAGCCAAGAGACACGCTCCTTAAGAGTTCTAATCTCGGTATGCTTTGTGTTCTAATTGGGCTGACTTTCGACTTCGATGCAAGAAATTGAGTTTCGACCTTACCATCATTATACTCTATTCTAAGATAAACTACAGCAGCATGCGCTCTTTCGCTACCATCTGAAAACCCATGTATTTCTACTTTCTTTACCATGTCGTTTTGCTTAAACAGACTCCTATGAATGTATACGTTATTAACTTTTTCGAGATCATTAATTAACTTAGTGTATTGCTCACGATACTCACCGGTTAATGGTTTATCCCATTCTATTTTATCTATGCATAACTGTTGAAATAGCAGTTTCAAATTTATGGTAAAGGCATTAATACATCCAAGTGGATCGAATATCTTGGCAGCGAGTTTCAAAACAGAGCATTTAGTTATAGGTAATGACTTTGCAAACGTTATTATATGAGTTACGTCTTGTACAATTGTATCATTTGCACTGTCCCAATTCACCCCCAAAACCTTAGAATACTTTTCATTTGCAGGAGATCCTGTAGCGTACTCCGAATAAGTTTGGTCATCTTCCTTCACAGTTTGCGACTCACTTTTCCCATTTGTCGATACATTACCTTCATTTTCGAATTTACGAATTTCATGGAGCAAGACCTTGTCATTAGAATTCCATTTACGTAAATTGAACCCGCCTTGTAGCATAATGTTCTTAGCCTGCTTGTAGATATTCATGGCGTCTAGAGGTGTTCTAACACTACAGCTTAAATTGTCAGCATATAGCCTTTTGAGAATTTTAACGACTTCGGGGTAATCATTTTCGTACTGAGCGATATGATGATGTATCGTTGCTCCTAACAATGCTGGACTACATGTCAAACCAAATACCAGATGCCGATACCTATACTGCACTACAGACGGCTGTGGCTTCAACACGTCATCATACCATAAAAACCTTAACATATCTCTATCTTTCTCGTCAATTTCTACTTGCAGGAACGCCTTCTCTATATCAGCAGTAATAGCGATCGGCTGTGAACGGAAACGTACGAGGGTATCAAACAACAATGGCATGAAGTTACCTCCTACTTCTAAACACTCATTAAGAGAAGGGGATTCCTTTCCCGATTTTGCGGAGCCATCAAAAACGATGCGTAGTTTAGTCTTTGTGCCTTCTTTCACAATTTCTGCTTCTGGAACCTTCTCTATTATATGCGAATTTAACTGATCTCGTAAAATATCGTCGTATTGTCTTAAAAGATCGGGTTTTAAATTCACCTTGGTAAACAAAGATTTAAGTCTAACACTACACATATCAAAATCCGAAGATGACATTTTAGGACTATTGTCCCTCCAAGGAAGACTTACCGAATAGCGACCATCTCTCAATTTAATGTCGGTTTTTGCTTCATTGGTTTCGTGCCTCTCTACGTAGTCTTTTTCGTTTTCGGCCAAACCTGACTCTTCGTGTTTCCAAAACCTGTCCAAGGATTCACCGATTTCCTGCTTTTCATGTACTTCCCTGGACTCCGAAGGTAAAATATCTAAAACGAGACTTGTTACAATATTGGTACATAAAGATATTTCATTATTCATGTAGCTAACTGGCCCCGAAATAAGCCAGCCATGCTTACTGCTAACAGCAACCGGCCCCGCGCTACCTTTATGAACATCGCCCTGTACTATATTATAGTAGTAATCTTCGCCGATTACCATGTGAATTGCCTTATCGCTCTCATCAAAGTTATCTGCGAGCGCTATTCCTTGTAAATGTGCGAAGCTACTTATATCTATGTGTGTTTTTATAGGCGAGCATAAGATGGGGAAACTATGGGCCTTAATAGATAGCACCTCATCGCTTAATTCGAGATTTACTCTTACAAGCTCACAAAATTTCTTACTAAATTTTTCTGACCCAAATATATTAAGATTAATAAATTCCTTGCCTTCAGCTTTCAGTTCTAATTTCTTCTGGAGCTCTTCAGAGACGTACGTCTTCTGACTTCCAGAATCGAATAAAACATGGACTAGTTGTCTTTTGCTTGGATCTTCCCCATAAACGTATGCTTGGGCTGTCTGGAGTAACACATCTTGTTTCATTTTCGTCGTAGCTGTTGTTACAGACTTATTGCTACTTTCCGTTATTGACTCGTCGTTCGCATTTTTTGGACAGAGTGCAGTGTTATGTCTGCCCTGACAGTTGTAGCATTTAGATGCACTTCTGCAGGCACTGGAAATATGACCTTTTCGCAGGCAGTTGAAACATCTTGGCATCCATGAGGATCGATTTTCTTTGCTTAACATCAGTGACTTCCGTACACTGATTGGAATAATGTTCTTTCGTACAAAAGAAGCATTCGGGTTTTCGTTTCCTGTCGTTTTTCGTAACGAAGGCTTTTGTTGTCGAATTCGGTTGCGTTGTATAGGTTTTCGGGTCCTTTTCATTCTTTCGTTGTGAGTCACCAAGTAATTTTCGGCTCCATTCTCGGGCATCGATCTCTTTTCATATGATTTCTAATATTTCCGCTATTTTCCATTGGTCTTCCTCAACCTTTCGAGTGACTTGTAATGTAATTTCAGTAGGCATGCGGGACATTATTAGGGGAATGAGAAGACTTCCATATCGTTCCGACGTTATTCCTAAGGCCTCTAAGCCCCGAACATGAACGTTGATTTTGTCTAGAATTGTTCTTAGTTGCGTTACTGTTTCGTTAGGGTTTGTGTTCAACTTTAAAATCTCTTGCATGTGTGCACTTATTATTTGCTGGGACTTGCCAAATCTAGATTTCAAGGTATCTATGGCTTGCTCGTAATTTTCTTCGGTTAAATCAAACCCCTCTAACGCTCTGTACGCTGTTCCTTCCAATGAACACATTAGATAAGTAAACTTCTGTACCGTTGAAATTGTTGTGTTTTCGTGAACAGCACTTCTAAAGCATTGCCAGAATGATTGATATTTTGTAATATCCCCACTAAATCTTGCTAGAGATATCTTTGGCAGTTTAATTCCAGTTTGTACACTTGACGACGACGACATGCTTCGTCCGGATGGTGAATTTTCGGTTAGCAATTCAAGCCGGCGTGGAGTAAAAACATTTTGTATCTGAGAAGGCATACCTTGTACAGACGTACCTTGTGCAGACGTACCTTGTGCGGACGTGCCTTGGGTAGACGTATCTTGTGCGGACGTGCCTTGTGCGGACGTGCCTTGTGTGGACATGTCTTGTGATGTGACTGTTTCGGTTGTTCCATTACGTGCCAATCCAATTCTACATTTTTCTTTGACACTATAACTTCGATTTTTGAACTGACTTCTGTCGATTCTTCAACTTCCTTTTCGATTTCTTCCAAGTCGCATTGCGCTAAAATCTTATCGTCTAATTCTGCCAAGTGTTTCTGTTTCGTTTTCATAGTTTTCGTACATGATTCTAGTTTCAATATATGATCCTGGCTTAGATTGCTTCCATAAGCATTTATGATATCAGCAGCTTCCCTTTCTATTTTCGTTACCACGGCTCGGTTTCCTGCTTGTATTCTCCTCAATCGTTCGTAATTTTCATGCGTTTCTTCGATTTCGTTTCTTTCGTTTATCATTCTGGTATTCTTTAGGCTGCTTTCGTTTCAATTTTTCTCCTTTTACTGACTTTCGAGCCCCACATTGGGCGCCATTTGTTGTGAAGGAGCTGTGAGGTTGGAAAGTCAGAGATACCACATATATATTTTACTTCATTTTAGTTATAGCAAAACATACTAAAGAATAACCACTACTTATCTGCATCACGTTTCATTTAAAAAACCCATGCCCCTTGTTCTAGACAGCTGATTTATAGGCAAGTGACAACTGATATTGATGTCTGTCTCAGACTTGACGTGTCGTTGTACAGCCCTTACAATAATTAGTTGATGAAGTTGAGTTTATTGGAGCTAATTATAGTTATGCCTGTATTCGTTTACCAGATGGTAGGAAAGATACTGTTTCGCTAAAGCATTTAGTAGCACAAGGGAATACAGATCCACAATGCCAAAATGAGATAGAGAGGCAAGACTCATACAAAGAAAACGCATCGTCGAGTGAGTTAATACCAATTGAGCAAGACTTACCACAATTTTTTCTTCTGAAATTGGAGAAAATAAGAGTGATCAAAATCAAGTGCAGTTGCGTCGATCAGAAAGTATACGCTGCATACCGGATCTTCTGGGCTACTGAGATTTGGAGGAAGGAAGACTGTCATATTATTAAAAACTGTTGTGTTCGATGTGAACTCTATTGTTTACCGGATGAATGACATTCAAAAGACATTAGCACCTATTCTTGTTAATTTGCGTTGTTTACGAGATATTCCTTTAGTGTTGAGTAAAACCTATATCATGTAGGTGACAATTCTCTCGTCTTTCGAATCTCTACTTTACGACAGTTAGGTGATGTATTAATGAAAAGAGTCTTTGGAATAGTGTTTCACTTAGCTCCTATATCAGTCTTAAAGGCAGTGATATCTGCACCCATTTCCAACGAAACAGACCAATGAGATTTAATGCCATTTACAGTAGAGATAGCTTTTGACTCAGTTAAATCTTGTTTTCAAACAAATCCATAAAATTTCTTCATCTGGAGTATCATTATTAGATGAGGATTCAGATATTGCTTTATTAGGACAGCAAACTTGAAAATTATTAGGTTGCTTTAATGATCGACACCTCTTTCCATACACAGGGTATTAGCTACGATTATTAGTAGAATCCCAAAACTTACATCTCTTTGTCACATCTCATGATTTTTTACTTTGTTTATCACATTTGTTTGCCAGAATCTTTTGTTACCATCATTCCTATATTACCTTCTGATCTGATTAATTTTTGCCTTCTTTGGAGACGACTTCATTTCTTTGGCATGAAGACAGGTTTCCCCTGCAGCATGACAGGAATCAATAGTCTTTTCCAGTGCTAAATCTGCATCATGGCGTAGCCTTTCTGTCTATGCATTGTAACCTACCCCACACACAATCATAGTTTTAGTTAGTGGATCCTGAAATGTACCAAATTTACATTTAGTAGAGGTCCTTGTGTCGTAAATTTTTTGCCTCCACTGGATATCTCTGCTTTAATTGATATTACAGAATAAATCGTTTCTTTCATAACTACTCGATACACTTTAAGTGGGTGCCATTTTTTTCAGTCACATTAAGGGTGATTTTAGGGTGCTGGAAAGTAACGGCTTGTTCGCGAGCCTCTGTGGAGGAGAAAATAATCAAATGCATGTTTCCTGATATATCTTGGGATCAAAATTATTTTTCAGAATACTATCGGTTCATTATTTGTAACTTTTATTGTTAAATCTCCAAACATGTCCGTTGTTTTAAGAAATTTGATACTTTTTATGCCAGTTTTTATCAACAAAGAGATCTGAAACAGGGAAGCTGAAGTATGTACCGCTACATCTTGCTTAAATGAATGAAGCAAAGCAGAAAGACTCAGAGACATGGGAAGCTTTAGAGAAGGAAGATTTTGCAGTTGCAAGAGCAGGAATTTCACTTACAGATCTGCTTTGTGAATCAAGCATTAGAGCAGAAGATTCGACAACTCCAAGCAGTAGGAGGAATAACCGGAATTACCCAAATAACAAAGCACTTGACTTATATTTCTATATCGCACCTCATCTATCAAGGTTAACAAAAGAGTTTGATTCTTTGTTCAGTTAAAAACAGAATTCATTCGATTCGAGAAAATGTCGTCAACTAACAGGTTCCATGGCCACAAGAATCTTTCCAAAGGTCTAGGGGAAATCCATTTCTAGACGAATCTCCTTTGATGAACAGTATCTCTACAAAGGAAGTACCAATCTCTAGCAGAGAGGATATCATGAATCGAGAAGAAAAGGGCCAAAAAGCATTCAATAGGTTTGTGGGAAGTAGATTAGGAAAAGAAATTGCCAGCGCCTCCATACGGGATCCAATGGTAAAGATGAAACTGAAGATGTTCAGTACATGCAACAAGAAGGTCAAGTGTAATCTAAGCGTCAAAGTGGTTAAGCTGAGAGATGATAGATCACTACTAGCAAGTTATCTTGTCGTCTAGCAGTGTCGTCCTGAAGTTGGTGCGCCTTTGAAAGAAGCAATTGGACAATACGAATTCTCGGTGGTTCCCCGCTCGTTGCTCCCCTACAGATGGAATGGTTCTTTTACCGAGCAACAAAAGCTCATTTATGAAGGTATTCGAAGAATTCCCAAAACAAGATATATCTGGCATTTATATGGATAACGCGAAATCAGCTAGAACAAATTCGACTCAAATGCACGTATGTATTATTGATGGGATGGCTGTTGTACAAAGCAATAGGAAAGGAGCGTCAATGATAACATGTCTGGACTTTCCTAACTTTTCTGGACTTCTACCAGTGCTCGATAGAAAGAATGCTACAGGGTTATACTGAAGGGAGAGTGATTTTCGATCGCTACATCAGCACTTCTTTGAAATGGCAAACAAGAGCAAAGCGTAATGTGAATATAGAGTCCATCAAGTTTAATATATATAACTATACCAATATCAAAATGGTTCCTCTAAAGACATCCCTGTCACATATAGAAACCAAATCACAATTAACGGAGTATCTAGGCAAAGCCCTCCTGCAAAAGTATAGACTGAGCGATACAGAGTTAATTGTTATATAAGGAACTTCGTATTATGCAAAAAAGAAATCTTGTATGCTTCTGAAGTTTCTAGACAAGACCATGAAGAAGCAGACACATTAATTTCCTTGCATGTTTTGGATGCAGTAAGCAAGAGTGGTGTTGTTTGTAACGTCACCATCTATTCTCCAAATACAGACGTCTTTAGTTTAGTTCTAATGTAGTAGAACCAGCAAAGCAACCGGTCTCGTGGGACTCCATATGTTTTCTGGAGCTAATTAGTGAGGCAAATTCTTCTGAATTTCGGAGAAGAAATAAATCAAATCGTACCTTGCTTTGCAACTGAAGAGTGAAATAATTGAAGTATTTCAGCAGCTTAGAGAAAGAGATTTTAACTTGGAAAGAAGTCATAAGGTGCTCGAGAGTTTTGTTTATTTCGTGTACTCAGCCAACAAACATCCCTTACTAAATTGAGATGGGAATTGTTTAGCAAAATAAATTCAGAAAGTGAAAAACTCCCACCAACAAAGACCACCTTTTTCCCCACTTGATAAGAGTAAACTATATAGCCAAAGTAAATAAGGGATACAGAAATGCCAAAAAACCAGTTTCCTCTACTTTCACATAATGGCTGGCGTAAAACGGAAGGCTGTTTTGCACCTTTTCAATGTACCGAGCTTCCTGCACCACATGCTGTCATAGCCCTTACAAATTGTGGTTGCCAAGGATCATGCATCAAAACAAGGTTTTCATGCAGTAAAACTTTTATGAATTTCACCCCGTTATGCAAATGCATTGAATGTGAAAATACAAAAGACTATGATATTTCTAAAATGAAAGGTGTAGACGAAGAATTAAATTAAATTTGAATAATTTTTTATTCTTTGTCGTTTTGCTAGGTTTTATAGCTTTTTGGGTAGTTTAATACCTTCCATGCCCTTTATTGAGGTGGCAGATCTGATGAGCCAGAGCTATAACAGTCTCCTTGAATCCATTCCTGGAGCAGTATTGCTTATATGTCTCTGTAAGAAAGGCGTTTTCAGCCAGAACAATTTGCTCCTCCGCAGAAGCTCTTGTTTTGAACAGAAATTTTCCGGCCCCCTAAAATTACCCTTAAACTAGGTGAAAAAAATGGCACCCACCTTTATCCCTTAAAGAAACCCTCAAAAAAGTGATCCATGCAAAAAAAATTTTGGCAGAGAAATTCTTCTGGAGTACACAAGGACTTCTACTAATTTGGATGAGTACCTAATTCATAGCTCTGTGATGAAGTTGTTGAAAGCTTGTAAGTGAAGGATTTGTGACTTATAATTGTGATGTTCTTTAGAGGATTGCAATAGGCCGTACACTTGGCAAGAACTGTATCAAAGGGAAGATGATCCCCTTCTGTATCAAATTGAAATGTTTCATATATCTCCTTCCCTTTAAGACTGGTAAATGATAGAAGAATTGAGATTGTGAGTCTATCAGACTTTCCATCTGATACAGTTGCCATTAAGAAGAAATCGAGTGCTTGCTTCTGTTGTTGCAATTTCCGCTTCTCTGAATCAGAATAGAAGGCCTGTCACATTTTTATCCACAACGTTGTCGGGTGCTGAACGCCGTTTTCCTGCTGTAGAGAAAGAAGCCTTGTCTATCATTGAATCTGTTAGGACATGGAGTCATTTGCTTTCTCATCAGCCATTTATTCTAATAACAGATCAGCGATCCGTCTCTTTCATGTTTGATAACAGAAGGCGTTCAAAAATTAAGAAGAGCAAAATACAATCTTGGCGAATGGAACTAGCATAATTCAGTTATACTATCCAGTACCGGGAAGGAAAGAACAATACTGTCCCAGATTCCTTCACCCGTGCTTACTGAATCTAGAAGATATCCATGCTCAGCTCTGTCATCTAGGTGTTACTCGTCTTCTGCGTTTTGAAGAAACCAAGAACATGCCATTTTCCACTCAAGACGTTCGAAATGTATGCTCTAATTGTCAGGTTTGTGCTGAATTGAAACCAAACTTCTATCAGAGTGAGAATAATAAACTAATCAAAGCAACGCGTCCTATGGAACGATTTAGCATAGATTTTAAGGCGCCTCTGCGGTCTTCTTCAAAGAACAAGTACTTTCTAACAGTAATTGATAAATACTTCCGTTTTCTTTTTGCCATTCCTTGCTCAAGCATTTCTACTGAAACAGTTATTAAACGATTGGAAGTGATATTTTCCTTATGTGGAATGCCTGAATTCGTGCACTCTGATCGTGGCTCCTCTTTCATTTCTACAGAACTTACTGATTATTTGAGACACCAGGTTATTGCCAGCAGCCATAGCACCCCTTATCATCCTACAGGCAACTCACAAGTTGAAAGATTCAATGGAATTATATGGAAAGCAGTGAGGCTTGCTTTAGCTTCTGCAAAGTTACCTGTTGAGCAGTGGAAGAGTGTTTTGCCAGATGCATTTCATTCCATTCAATCGCTGCTTTCAATAGAAAGGGAGGAAAAGGAAACTTATTTCATTCAAAAATATACGCCAGAATTGAATCGAGATTAAGTCGATTAAACGTCATATATGTCGATGCTTGGTACTTTCATCTAATTTAACGCATTACTATGTACAACTTTTCCATAAATTTGAGCGTAAGACTGTCCAGTTCGCTAAGGATTCCGTATCAAACGGATGAAATCGGTACAATAAACAAGGTGGTTTTTATTTTCTAATGTATTTTTCTGCATTTGGATAAAGATAGATAGATTGGTGATATACAAAGCCAAAAGTAGACATGCCACTCACACAAAAAGAGAGGCGTAGACGCGAGGACTCTGACGAGAATCAGTATGCAAACCATGACATTGTCAATACAGTGAATGAGATGTCCGAGAGGCTCAGCAATATACTTGAGGATAAGCTGTCTAAAATTTTAGAGGCAATAATTGATCTAAAAGAAGACGTTAAAATCATAAAACAGAAGGAAGGCACAAATGCAGATACTATCATCGAAACCATTTCTTCAACTAGCACATCATTGATAAAAGAACTAGTCACGATACACCAAACCCAAACCTCCATGTTAAAAAACATCACAACAGTAGGCGCAAATACAGAACAAACACTAGAAGGTATTATTCCGAATTGGAGAAACATTCTTACGAAACGCAAAATAGAGTACTGGAAATACTTGAGAAATTCAGAACTTGCCAACATTTACAACCAATGGCTAGAAGGAGACCCTGTTACAATTCCAAAGAAATTTCAACTAAAGCCAGTGCGTGTAGGATCAGAATTCCAAAAGGAACTGAAAGTCAAATTGGCAACAGACCAAATGAAATGTGAAATTGAGCTACAAAAGGTCCATGCAAAAAATCACAAGCAGCAATTTGATTCCATAGATCAGCAAATAGCCCATAAAATTGAAGAGAAATTCCCATCCAATCAAGATGCTGTAGCACTACTTGTTAGCAAATGGCAGTCTTTATGCAAAATGGAAGAAGAATTATCAGAAGAAATTTGGAACAAGGAGGAAGATTGGTACATAAAGCAAGAAATTGACAGTACCCTCACCAATGACAGTGAAAATTTGAATGATTCGAATGGAGCTAATAACGACTATAGCAATTCAAGCGTCAGTACCAATCATCGACAAAACCCTAGTACATTATGCAAAACTGATCGATATAGGAAGAATGTTCCCCAAAGATATATGCCACAAAATCGAAGCAACAATTCTAGGGATAGGCCTTATTTTCATCATAACAATAACACAAACTTTCTAAGTACTAGAAGACTCCAAAATAGAAAGATAAATCGGTCGAACTATCAGAAAAGGCCTGAAATGTTATCTGACTGCCAGAATTCATTTACAGATTTAATTGCTCAAAATTTTCCCACAAGTGGGACCCAAAGAACAATAAGCGATCCTTTTTTACGGCAAGGCCGGCACCCGATAGGGAGCCGGCAATAATTCATATTAACCCTCCAAACTTAACAAATAATCCAAAAAAACAAAAAAACTAAAAATGCCACCGCACAATGACATAAAAAATAATAACAATAACAATAATAATTATATACACAAGGATGACAACAATGATATAAAACCCAAACTTATTAATTTATCTTCAAAAATAATTGATTCCAATGCTAAATCTGCTTTATGTAAATATGGACTAAAATTCACACCAGTCCCAAGAGAGAACCTCACTGAACTACGCTCGGACATACGAAAATTCTGCCGAAAACTACGATTAATTGAATTCTTTCACAATAAAACCCCAAGCACTGATGAACACGACATAGCTAAACCAGAAAGCTCTTTTACACCAAATAGACACAGAGACATAATACTGGACACTTATATTGACTTCTTGCTTAAACATCCTTTACAATCATCCGATGTAAACCCTGTCAAAAACAACTTAAACAAAGAAGAATGGGAAGGCATCATGAAACTTAAAAAAGATGACACTGTAGTCATCAAAGAATGCGACAAAGGGGGTGCATGTGTCATAATGGATGCTAAATTGTATTACGAAAAAATGTGCGATATATTAGATGATAAGG
The DNA here is from genome assembly GCA_964019165.1 of Mastigias papua. Lineage (NCBI taxonomy): Eukaryota > Metazoa > Cnidaria > Scyphozoa > Rhizostomeae > Mastigiidae > Mastigias > Mastigias papua. The sequence continues at coordinate 5,730,594 of OZ025272.1, forward strand.
AAACTTACAAACAATTGGATAAGAATATTGACAACAGAACAATGACGATGATAGAAAAACTGGCTGAAAAATACAAGGAGGCACTAACATAAAAAGAGATTGAATACTTAACTGGATGCCAAAATAAAACAAGCAATCTATATGGTTTACCAAAAGTCCATAAAAGCAAAATCATAGGCAATGCAGTAAAAAATAACATAGCCGAAGTACTTGAATTACAGAACCCTCAAGACCTTACATTTAGACCAATAGTAGCTGGCCCAAATTGCGTTACTAGTAAGTTAAGCGATTTTATTGATAGAATTCTATAGCCCTTCTTTCCAAAAGTAAAAGGCTACGTAAAAGATGACTTGGAATTTTTAAACAAGATACCCAAAAAACTGAAAGAATATGAATGTTTAGTTACACTTAATTTAACCAATATGTACACCAACATTGATAATGATCTAGGGCTTGTCGCCATCAAATATTGGTTGCAACAATATCCAGAACTAATTGTACGAAATCTACCTAGTGATTTTATATGTGAAGCTTTGACAATAATTCTACAATACAACACATTCATATTCAATCAAGTCAATTACATTCAAATTCGTGGGACAGCTATGGGAACTAAAGTAGCACCCACACATGTTACCCTTGTTATGGGATACTTAGAAAATAAGCTCTACAACATAATCGAAAATAAATATGGACTTGATCATAAAAAGAAATTTGTCATCAGCTGGAAAAGGTATTTAGATGACTGTTTTATAATATGGGATGAAAGAATTGATAAGATTGACAATTTATTCGAGATTCTTCAAAACCTACATACGAACATTAAATTCACAATAGAATCTAGCAAAACATCTATCAACTTTTTAGATATCCATATTAGTGTGAACGATTACAAGATTTCCACTGATATATATCGCAAACCAACTGATAGTCAACAATACGTTCACTTCAAGTCCTGTCATCCACCCCACACAAAACAAAACATTCCTGTTAACCTAGCCAGAAGAATTTGCATAATTGTTGCAGACAAAGAGCAGAGAAAGAGAAGACTAACTGAATTACAAACCAACCTTACGAAATAAGGATACCCTGAAACACTGACACAAAATTGCATAGCTAGATCAGACGTCATCCCCTTGACAGAATCGCGCAAAGAAAAGGAGCCCAAATCTAACGACAATAAAATTCTAGCCTTTGTTTCAACTTTTAGCCCAAGAAATCCAAACTTCTTTTCAATAATTAAAAAGACATTCCTTTTACTTAATGCCAGCCCAAAAATGCAAGAAGCAATAGAACAACTTAGATTGATGAATAGCTATAGACAACCACCAAGTCTTAAAAAGATATTAACAAGAGCTAAATTCACATATACTGAAAGCGCACATAACATTGGTACAACAACAATAAATGACAAAGCAGTAACAAAATATAATGACAAAAAATGTGGCACATGCCATCTAATTACGACAACTAACACAATCACATTTAAAAGTAGCGAAAGTTCATTCAAAATAAAAGCAACATGGATTGTAATGTTAAAAATACTTTATACCTTATAAGGTGCAGTGGGTGCAATAAAGAATACATTGGACAACCTTCTAATTTACGAGCCAGGGTTCGAATTCATAAACAACAAATCCTACATCCTAACCTGCGGACCCTGTATGTAACTAAACATATAGCCCATTGCTCCATCGGTGAAGACATACCATTTACAAGTACACCGTTCCTAACCTTCGATCGAAATGATGTAATAGAAAGGGAGGAAAAGGAAACTTATTTCATTCAAAAATATACGCCAGAATTGAATCGAGATTAAGTCGATTAAACGTCATATATGTCGATGCTTGGTACTTTCATCTAATTTAACGCATTACTATGTACAACTTTTCCATAAATTTGAGCATAAGACTGTCCAGTTCGCTAAGGATTCCGTATCAAACGGATGAAATCGGTACAATAAACAAAGTGGTTTTTATTTTCTAATGTATTTTTCTGCATTTGGATAAAGATAGATAGATTGGTGATATATATATATATATATGCAAGAGACCCTGGTTCGATCCCAGGTGGTGGCAAATTTTAATTTTCTCCTGGTTTTTCTGAGCATTATATCAACCTTTCCGTCTGCACCGAAAAAGGAGAAATCCTGGTTACTCGCTAGCTACTGATTGTATATATATATATATATATATATATATATATATATATATATATATATATATATATATATATATATATATATATATATATATATATATATATATATATATATATATATATATATATATATATATATATATATATATATATTTACAGAATACTGGTCAGAAAAGACACAGCAGCTTAGTCAGTACTAATAGTTTCATGCCTTACGGCAATCCTCAGCCAACTAAAAACCGTTAAAACGAACATTACATAAAAGGAACATAAAAGTTACGTCAGATTTGACTATCAAGCGAATACTTAGTTCTGTGACGGCACTGAGCCATAATTTCACTCCTCTTATTCAGCAATTTGTTCCGATCTTTGAGGTTTATAATTTCATACTTCTCGGCCAGACACAGAGGGCATCTATTCCACTCTGGTTTAAATGAAGGTGCCCTGTGAACAATCCTCCATGAAATCCGCGGTTCTGCGTCCATACTTTTTAAACGCCAATATTCGGATGACAGTGAGGTGCTGTTTTTATAATCTTCGTGGTTGAAAGATCGTTTATGGTTTGCATACTGTTTTTCAAAAGTCGTTTCACAAAGGCCAATGTACTTCTTATCAGGTAACTGAGCTGTGGTAGCCAGGATGGTTGCCTCATATATGACATTGGACGCCAGGCAGTTCTGATTCATGGAGCAGTTTTGCTTTACCATACAGTTACATGTCTTTTCGCTGGTATGTGATGTGTTGGAAGTAAGAATGCGTTTGTTGTGGGCCGTAATGATTGATTTAATGTTGGGCAAACAGCTATTACTAACTTTGATGGTGTTCTTGTTGAAAATTTTATGGTACTTGTGAGATCTGGGAAAATGGTACGCAATAAGGTGAAGGAAGTTTTTACCGATATTAGTAGATACTGATTTATCGTATGGAGGGTTAAACCAAATGATGTTGCATTGCCTGCTCCTCCGTTTATGATGTACCTTGTCTGGGCTGTACGTAAATGTGTGTGAGTAGCCAGAACGCGAAAGAGCCTCCTCGTAATATGGAACAGCACATTTAAAAATATCCTCATTAGATGATAGGTTTGAAAGACTTTTCTCAATGGACAATGGTACTTGCTTGATTATACACGGTGGATGATTGGACTGTTTGTGGATGTAATTGGTTTCGCTCCCAGGTTTATGGTATGGCTTATATGTTGAGCTTTGCATATCTAGTGTGACATCAAGGAAGTTAACCACTGTCATGTTGCATTGAATAACGATGTCCAAACCATTCCTCTTGAAGGTTTTCTGGAAATCTTTTTTAATGCGCTCACTTTGAGGACCATTGACATTGCGGAAGAAGGCAAGGCCATCATCTCTATAAAGACCAATATGTTCTTTTGGTACCATACCGCCGATTTGTTGAAGGATGTAGCACCCAACTAGTTCACATATTTCGGCACCGTCATATGCCCCCATTGTCACATCAAATAGTTTGCCACCCTTTTTCATCCAGCTCTCGCCATTGTTAAAAAGTAGAGACTTTCTTGCGTGGAAGATGAATAAGCAAACTATCCGCTATCACTCCACATGAACATGAAATAATCTTCCACGCAAGAAAGTCTCTACTTTTTAACAATGGTGAGAGCTGGTTAGATATATAAATACCGTAAAATTAGCAGTATAAAAACTGTAAATACTGTAATATATATATATTATGTGACGTGCTAATTTTACAGTATTTAACTAAATACTTATTCTGGTGCCTACATTTACTAACAAGTTCAGATTTACTATTTGATAGACTCGGATCACCTAAATGATTAATAAGGAATAGCTTTTCTGTCGGGCATAACACACTTACAATAATTTATCTCTATGTTTCAATATACTCCATTCAATCATCGGGGATTTTCCTTCATTCTTCAGTTTCCAAATATAGTTTGATAATTCGCTGCTCTTTTCATATTTCTTGTACTTAAAGTATCTACAATGATTGGCATATCGTTGTTTAAAAGTTCCATTTGTGAGACCAATGTATCGCATTTCTTCGTCATTATTACCGTCAATTTTAATCTTTGCTTGGTATACAACGCCGAGAGTAAGAAATTTGTTATCCAATGGGCAGTTTTCTTCCATTCTGCAGTTGCAACCGTAATTTAACTTTGTTTTTTGATTCAATATTTCTCTATTATGAGCAGCTATTATGGAGTTGATGTTTCTCATGCAGCTGTAACTAACTTTGATGGTATTTTTATTAAACAGTTGTGCAAATGTGTGGCCTTTAGGGAAGTGTCTCTTTATCAGTTGAAGAAATATTTTGCCAACATTTGTTTTTACATTCGCTGAATATGGTGGATTGAACCAAATAATCTTTCTTTTGCTTTTCTTTAAATTGATCTTTGAGTGCTTAATGTTGCTTGCATCTGCAGGGGTATACTCATATAATTCATCAAATCCACTTTCCTTCAGAGCTGAAAAAATAAATCTAAAATAAAATAAAATAATATTAAATAAAAAGTAAATCTGAACTTGTTAGTAAATGTAGACACCAGAATAAGCATTTAGTTAAATACTGTAAAATTAGCACGTCACAATCGATAAAATTCATTATGGCGGACAAGGTGTCGACGTAAATGAGGTTCAACTTAAAATTCGCCCTACCCGAATGTAGTCAATTGCTTGTTCATGAAATAACAACAGTTCAAAACAGAATTCATTCAACTTTCAGAAAGTTGAACAAAAACCGTCCCGTCTTGCTATAAAACTGTGATTTATCGACTTTTCATGCGACAATCATTTGTGTTTTAGATTTGTTTGAAACTATTTGGACTCAACCAGTGAAATTTGACAATAAAAATCTTAGATATACTTCTCTATTTCTGGAATAAAAGATCATCAATCTCATCCTTGGTTGCTGGTGGACCATGAGAATGCTCTTTTTGCATGCATTTCACGAACAATTTAAGATTTTCAACACCGTTTATGTTAAAACTGCTTTCTGACCAGAGAAACACAGCAATGACATCAACATTACATAAATTTTTGTCTTTCTAGTTCACTATGGATGTTTATTATCATGATTAATGATAGGTGGCCTACCCTACTTCTGTTTGACTTCGTATTTGAATTCTGAAAGAGCTTACTTTCGAGAATAAAAAGTAATATAAATGCATTAGGTTTTGACCAGATTCTGGCAAATGGCCTAAACCAGTAGGCCTAGTATACCTCCAAAACTTAAAAGACACTGAATAGCCCAAACTTAACTGAAATTATTGTTTTATTGGCTTCTTCTATCCGACATCAAATAACGAGCATTTTATCATTCCCTGTCAGCTACAAATAACATCCTTCTGTAAACGAAACCTCTATCCTTTGATCTATCTTCCAGTGACCAAATACCCAAACCCAATACAGGTGGTAACTATCAATCGTTAAAAAAACAAGCCATTTCTTTGTATTTTGTAAGACTTAGTGCAATGATTTTGAACAATAGGCCTTTCTAAGGAAGTCCAGGAAATTTTTCCTGGAAACGGTGCTCATTGCTTTTATATTATTGTTGTCAACTTTACAAACCTCAGCTTCTTGGTAAATTTGCATACAAATCTTTCCTGTGTTTCGATTAATATTTTTAAGCGACCACCTCTAGGTGTGGACAGGATAAAGCCAGCTTTTCTGAAGTTCTTGTGCACCCATAATAAACTGCCATACTGAAAACCAGCAATTACTGCAATTAATAAACGGCAAATACTGCTTCTTCCTCAATATTTTGACAGCAAGTTGCACTTTACCTGACATTTTTATGATTTAGGTACACTTCTTTAAGAACCATTTAAAAAGCAAACCAAATGAAAGCACACACTTTTTATACATGAAATGTCACGAGAGCATTGCAACAAATACTTTCCCGCCGAAACAGTGGTTACAGGGCTCATTGATATTCAGATAGAAGCTGTGGATTTGGTCAACCTGTGAAAACCTTGTTTCATTGGACGCCATTTCGGGTCAACCTGTGCAATACTTTTGTGAGGAGAGTGTATTCTACTTCTTTAGCGATTGCAGTTCTAACAGTTATGCCTGATGATTGTTTATCATGAAACTCAAAGTCGCATAAATTAGTCTCTCTCATCTTATTCTAATATCAATACTAAAGGCTCCTCTTATGTTGAGCACTATTGATCAGCTATATTATCTAATCTAAGCAAGATATATATAATATAATATAATATAATATAATATAATATAATATAATATAATATAATATAATATAATATAGTATAGTATAATATAATATAATATAATATAATATAATATAATATAATATAATATAATATAATATAATATAATATAATATATATATGTATATATATATATATTATAATAATATAATATAATATAATATATATATAATATATATATATAATATATATATATAATATATATATATATATATATATATATATATATATATATATATATATATATATATATATATATATATATATATATATATATATATATATATATATATATATATATATATATATATATATATATATATATATATATATATATATATATATATATATATATATATATATATATATATATATATATATATATATATATATATATATATATATATATATATATATATATATATATAAGATAAGATAAGATAAGATAAGATAAGATAAGATAAGATAAAAGAGAAGAAAAATTAGAACATACTTGTATACGCGACCGTCGGTTTCATGCCAAAGCAATCATCAGGCGTATGAAGATAACAATTGAACAACGCATAATATACGCACAACGAATAAGTAGCAATAGAATCCATGTCGCAAAATAGAACGTAGATCGTTAAATGGAGTCACGTATGCTTCAATGTTCTTAGCAGGGGTTTATTCTGATGGCGGCATTTGTTGATTAGTTCTGATCTTTTATTAATTAGTGATTCATCGTATATTGAGTCAATAATGAAGAGCTTTTCATACAAACATAAATTACATTTCCCGTTATGTTGTGTTCCATTGGTTCTCTTTAATATCGTCCATTTTATTTCGAAGTGCTTATTACTCTCTTTTAGTTGCCAAACATGCTTTGTCAATTCTGTGTTGTTCCTGTACCTGATCTTATTAAAATCTTTGATATGGTTTCTATATCTTTCTTTAAATGTCGTTTCTGACAGTCCAATATATCTTTTCATATTTCCTTCTGATTTCACTGTAGCTTGGTATTTGATTCTAGGTGTGAGGCATTTTCCTTTCAGTGGGCAGTTGTTTCGATTTCGGAAATTGCAGAGATGGCTATCATCCTTTGTTGATTTTAATGCTGTATTGATGTGTCCTGATATTATAGACTTTATATTTTTCATACAGCTGTAACTGATCTTTATTGTATTTCTGTTAAATATCTTATGTAGTTTGTTGGACTTTGGGAAATTCTTATCTAATAATTTGAAAAATGCTTTTCCAATATTCGTTTGTACATTTTTGGAGTATGGAGGGTTGAACCAGATTATATTCCTTTTCCGTTTCCTTTGTTCCTTTTTCTTTTGGCAATCATCATGTGGTGTATATTCTAAATTGGTTGAATATCCACTACAGTATATTTTATCGTATCGCTCCATTACATTGCTGAGCACTTTGGTATGGTAGAAGATACATTGGAATTTATCGCCGCTTGTCTATAAATATATATATATATATATATATATATATATATATATATATATATATATATATATATATATATATATATATATATATATATATATATATATATATATATATATATATATATATATATATATATATATATATATATATATATATATATATATATATATATATATATATATATATATATATATATACAAACTAAACCTAAGCCGCATCCACAACGTATATACATTACATAAATAGAATAAACCACAAATATACTATCCTTTAAGTAAACGTTTCGATCAGAATCTTCATCAGTACTAAACTTACAATGACATTGGGCCTGCTTAAATTACCTACATAACAATGGGGTCACAATTGATATTACCTAAGGGGGACCTACCTATTAACACCTCATGATAAATTAAGAATACATTATATGGGGAGGGCCGAAGCTATGAAGTAAGAAACAAAGGAGGATAATATAGAGCATATAAGGTGATGCAAAGAGTGCGAGAAGTGTGAAGAAAAGACGAATAGATGCCGGATAGACGCAAAATGGACAAAAGAAGCAATTAACGCTAGGAAAGTGCATAGGGGATTGCTAATGATCTGCATATCTGACGTTAAGTCCCTCAGGTATAAAGCTCTGTAGTCTAAACTGCCAGAATCCCTCCTTATGTCTAGATACTCCAAATACCCTATCTATAATTTGAAAACTAACATCCTCTAAAAATCCATGATGGTTGGCTTCTGTAAAATGTCTAAACAACTCTGCCTGCGTCACTGCTACTGCACTAGAAAACTTCCTACTAGATGAATTATAATTGTTAAACCTGGCTCTAAATGATGTAAAGGTGCTACCTACATACTGCTTGCCACATACTTTACAGCCTAATAAATACACTACCCCTGAAGAATCGCAATTAAAATCACTATTTATATCATACTCCCTACCTGAAACATTACATCTAAACCCACTACCCTCTGACATATAACTGCAAACTTGACATCGCGCTTTACCACACCTAAAACAACCCCTAACTCCTTCTGTCCGAATCTTAGGAAGCTTAGCTCTAACTAGATTATCCTTCAAATTTGGTGCCCGTCTGAAGACCACAAGAGGCTGCTCTTTAAAGGCCATCCTGTGTTCTTCAGACGCTTCTAACATGGTATGGAGTTTCCTAATTATGCCCCTAAGCTCATTAAGTGCTGGATGGAATGTAACTACTAATGGAACCTGATCCTTTCTCTTGTCATTACATCTACCTTCCTGGTTAAAAAGTCTTTCTCTGTCTAAACTACTAGCACGAACTATCTGCTCCCTAACGAAATCCTCCTTATAACCCCTATCTACTAACCAACTCACTAACTCCTCCGACCTCTTTCTGAACTTCTTCTCATCTGAACAAATTCTTCTAATTCTAAGAGCCTGTCCATATGGGATTGCTTTTTTGACGTGCTATGGGTGACAAGAGCTCCTCTGCAAATACTGGTGTGTATCAGTAGATTTGCAGTAGAGATCTGTCTCCAATGCCCGTCCCTTTCTACTTACTAAAACATCCAAATAACTGACACTATCCCTTGATTTCTCTGTTGTAAACTTTATTGTTTGATGATAACTATTAATATACTCTACAAAACTACATAACTGTTCCTCGCCATGTGTCCAAATAAAAAACACATCATCAATGTACCTGTACCAAATCCAAGGCTTAACTTCACAACTGTTCAACATATCTTCTTCTAAACTGGACATAAACAAATTGGCATACGCCGGAGCAAACTTTGTGCCTATTGCGGTTCCTAACTTCTGCTTATACACTTTACCATTAAACTCAAACACATTACTATCTAATACTAATTTTCCTAAACTAACTAATGACTTTGTAGAAATTGACGGATTCTGCCTTGTGTCCAGGGCTTTACGCATCGCCTCCAAACCTTCACCATGTGGAATATTAGGGTAGAGGCCCACAACATCCGCTGTACATAATAAGGCATTGTCCGGAATTTCACCTAACTTAGCTAGCAACGACAGAAAATGATTAGTGTCCTTAACAAATGATTTACTCTTACTAACTAGAGGATTAAGGTGGAAGTCCAAATATTCTGAAATATGCTCTGTAGCTGTACCACAATTACTAATAACCGGCCTACCTACAACATCTGACAATCCCTTATGTATCTTAGGCAACAAATAAAATCGACCCAACTTCGAACCTCTAACCTGCAAGTACTCAGCCTCCTTATCCGACAAAGCATGTTCACAAACCTGGATCTCCGAAACTACGTTACTAACCTCTGCTTCTAACTCTGATAAAGGACTACTATCTAACTCTTCATACACACTACTGTTATCTAACTGTCTATAAGCTTCCGCACAATAATCTTCTCTGTCCCAAACCACCACTGCTGACCCTTTATCTGCTTCCTTAATAACAATAGTCTTGTCAGATTTAAGATCATACAACGCCTGTCGTTCCCCGATGGAAAGATTACTAAAGTTTCTACCTTCGGGTACAATAGACAAAACTTCGCTTTCAAGAAGAGAGAGATAGGATTCTAATATAGGATCGGCCCTGGGAGGATTCCAACCTGACTTAATGTAAAAAGAGGGACCATTATTATTATCATGATTATTATTATCTCTACAACTACTACCTAAACTACTAACATCATTACTATTGTCTCTAAAATACCACTTCAGTCTCATTTGCCTCTTAAATTCTTCGATATCCAACTTTAGCTGACTTTTGTCAATGTCTCTAGGACATATATACATATATATATATATATACATATACATATATATATAAATATATATATATATATATATATATATATATATATATATATATATATATATATTATATATATATGTATATGTATATATATATATGTATATATGTATGTATGTATGTATGTATGTATGTATGTATGTATGTATGTATGTATGTATGTATGTATGTATGTATATTGTAAATCGTGAATGTTTGAAATGTTTGTCTAATAGAAGTGTTTTGACTTTCTAGAAAAGAATTGATTACATTGCCATGGTACTTGGCCAGATCCATAAAAATAATCGCCAAATTTTTCACGCTGTCCTAGTTGGCTAATTTTGCATTATTATTTCCTTATTTCCTTTATGGGAGAGGTAGCATGTTTCCAGACATTTCATTGAGTCTGCACTGTCCCTGAATCATTTTATCTCCCTGCATCTCATCAACAAAACCCTTTGGAAGGTGAGGTTCAAGGGATTTTGCTCTGAACAAGTCATGAAGTGCAAGTGCAGACAACACAACCAAAGTAGCTGTACCTGGGTGGATATTTATCTTAGTTGAGAATATTCGGAGAAAGTTGTCAATATGCCGAAGGCATTCTCTGAAACACGAAAAGCGTGTCTCTTTCTAATTTTGAAAGCACTGTCCTAAGGTTCTTATCTCCAACATATAACGTTGTATCATCTGCGTAATTTCATACTTGAGTATCATTCACAAGATAGAAAATATCGTTGATAAAGATATTGAAGAGAAGGGGTCCTAATATTGATCCCTGTGGTACTCCTATTTTTTCTGAGTAACACCAGGTGCTGAAAGTACCATTTACCTTTGCCCGTTGTCTCCTGTCAGACAGGTAGCTAAATATGAAATTTAGGGCATTGCAACTAAAACGATAGGCATCTAGTTTTGCTAAGAGTAGACCTGGATGTAAGCAATCAAAGGCCTTTGAGAGGTCCATCAGGACTGCACCTACGTGTCCTCATTTGTCGAGAAACTCTTTACACGTTTCCAACGGTCTGAGGAGTCCATGTTGGGTCCTATAGCTCTCACGAAAACCACATAAATAACGTGAAAATGGAATAAACACTTATTTGGTCATACATGATTTGCTCGAATATTTTGGATTCAGATATAAGGATAGTGATGGGGCGATAAGTCTTTTTTAAAGTTAATGATGGAATACCAGACATGTCTGAGCTAACTACATGCAATTGGTCTTGGGGATGTGGGTATTTACACTTGGTGGGTTGGCAGGAACAGTGGCACCAGCTATGAAGTTGGATCTTGCGAGGAATGCAGTTCGGCGAATTAGATCATACAGAACGTTGGACCCAATAGTGCGAGAGATTATGACAATTCTTGAGAAGTGATCATGTGCAGTCGGTACTGGATAGCCACAATGAGTGTCAGATTCATTGTGTTGGTTGTGAATGATTTAATTTCGATCGAAGGATGGTTTAAGCGCTGTTCTTACAGGAATTCAAATGTCGCAAGTGACGCCGAAGGTATATAATGACTGACCGATAGGCAATGACAAATACCTGAGCCACACTGCTAAACACATCACAGATCTTTATACCGCATCATCACAGACAATTTCAGTACAGCTTGTATGCCACTTTATTCGACTTTACCATACAATAACAACTCCAATGGCACCAGATCTAAAACTTTCTTGCGACCAAGAAGGAAGAAGCATACGGCATGGACTCAAGGAAGACAGAAAGGGGATTGGAACTAGGAGAAGGGCGTGAAATAGGGAAGGGAACTGGGCTGACAACGGCCTATCTGCGTTAATCTACTATTTATAGCGAATTGAAGGGCAGTTTACACGATTAAATTATGGTAAAACATGAGAAGCCAGCATTCTGTAAATATTATCAGAAAATGATTCTGTAAACTGGCCTTCATAAAAATAGAGAAGTGCAAATGTTCTAGATTCTCTTTCTAGTAGCACTCCTACCTGATTTTCATAGAGCACATTCTGAATGAAGAAACAGAACTGCCTTTATATGGTTCTCTAATTCATGCAGCAATCTTTTCGCTGTTTTGAGATATAGGATGTCTACGCACAGTAAATAAACAGCCCGATTACGAGGTCGTTCTCAGCTACATAGGATCTTCGTGTAAGTATACTCGAACTCGATCGTATCATATGACTCCATCTGTACCTGATTGCATATTTCAGTTTCCCTTTAGGTAATTTTTTGACTGTTTGTACTCTGAGGAGTTGAAAGCTACAAAGAGTTCAGTTTGCAACAGCAGTTAGTACATACGCACAAATATCACCCCTCCTCCACATATGCATATGTACGCTGCTTAGGAACCTCGCTAGTTGCATACATACGTGTACCCATCTGGTTCCCCGTCTTCTATGGCACTTGCGTAAATAGCGATTATTTTTTCATTTGTATACGTACTTGAATGTGTCAAACCCCTCCTCCTTTTTCATAAAAGTATACTTTTGCTTGGTCCCCTCCCCCTTTGTGGGCACATACTAAATGAATGATCTTGAATGCCCTTTTATTACATAATCGTTGCCTTAAATGTTTACTCTTCTTTTATGCAGAAGTGCAGAAATACCGGAGATTCGCAGATTATTTCCAAATGCAATGATTGACAAAGTGGAAAATGCTGGGCACTGGGTACATTCAGATCAGCCATCAGTGTTTGTCGATAAAGTTTGTCAGTTTTTAAGTTAGTAAGGGATGTAGAACTGAATTTTTGTCATTTCTACTACTTATGCTACTCTTTCCTTTTTCTATATCTTTTTTTGTATTGTACATTTTCCATTTATTTCGACTTGATACTGTTATATTTGCACGAAATTCCTTAATTGCTATCAACTTTAAGATAGTCAGGTTGGTGAAATCGCAATGATAGTAGCAGTATATGACTCTAGTCACGTACATGACACCTATAATTATTAGGCACTTATAAGTAAAATTTGGGCATGTATTCTTACTCGCCTACTAAACGAGGGATTGGTGTTAATTTTTCATGTCTTTTGACCCCCTGGGCTTATTAGGACCGCATGAACAATAGTTTGGAAGGTGTTTCCTTAAGACAAGAAATGTCTTGTTTCTTTACGTGGTAATGTTTCTTTCGCCAATTGAATGTGTCTTTTGATATATGTCAGATGCGCAATAGACAGTTAAATTACCATTAGAGTTAGAAATGTTTCCGATCCACCCTCCATTTATTAAGATCCTCCCGTTTATTAGGTTTTAGAAATATTTCAGATTCCCCGTTTGTTAGTACCCCATATATTGGGAACCTAGGAGTATGCAACCATTGTGTGTGGGGGGGTTATGCCCTGCGCTTTAGTCTGATAGATTTTAATTCCTGTCAACTTGAAAACTGATTCTAGACCTTTGCTAGAAGCGCTCCTAAGACCCAGTGAATACAGTCGCATATATTTTGGAACAGGGTATGCTTTCTTTGTTTTCGTCGAAATTAGAGCAAGCGTTTTTTCTTGGGTCATTAAATTGCACAATTACTCTTTTGGGTTCATAAAGTTCTAAATTTCCTATTGAGTTGAGATTGCGAACAGAGTTTCAAAATAGGGACAAATTAGGATACACAAACCATACGTTTTATTTTCAATCGATTTAGGATGGAGCCTTCTCACAAGACTGTTTTGCTGGAATTGCATAAGGAGCTCTCACAACTCTTTAATGTTTATCTTTCATAGGGGATTAGTCAAAAACACTTATTTAATTATGTATATGTACCCGGGAGAACACTTTCAACATACAAGCCCCTCAAGCTACAACAGCTGACCTTGTGGACACTTTGAACAGGCTTTTTTTTCAACGATGCTAGAATAGAACTTTAAAGTACTGGAAACTATTGTTCTTTGCTTTGGCTACAGGATCTCTTGATAAAATGGAACAGAGTGTTCTTTGTTATGTCATTCGGTGTGCATGGCAAGTAATCTTATTTCTTTGAGTCAAATTGTTTGCCAGCTATTATTTTCTGGGGTTGATGGTTTGTGCCCAAGCCTGAGCACCTTTTCCTCAATACATATGCGAGTAACTCTTTCCCCTTTCCTCAATATGTGGTTAGTTGCTTCTCTATATACTAAGATCCCTATATGCTAATTTATGCCAAACCAATCAGATTGCTCTAAATTGTACCACGTGACCTGATTACGCCCACACGATATCCTCCCAGGGTATTCGTTCCATGGCCCCCAAATTTTTGTCAAGGATAGACATTTGGGTCTGCTACTTACATAAGAAGAGATATGATTTTTATCATTGTTTTTCGCTAAGTTATTCAACTTTCTTTCCATCACCATTCACAGTAAAACTGTTGCTCCTCCCTGTTGGACAGCGTGTTGTCAGTTTTGCGAGCGGTCCTGTAGGACTAAGTAGCTGTGTGTGTTATTGCGAGGAGACGTTGGTTGCTGTTCTTCCTGGTAGGCCTGCTCTTCTTTCATGACATGGATTTTGATTTAAGATTTCCTGTATTTCCTTTGTCCATTTCATCCGTACTCTACAGTTGCAAACCATTACTACCATATAGTTGCAGTGTGGCTTGGAGGAGAATTTCGTCGTTCTGCTTCCAGTTTACTGATGTTCTCGCTTGATTTCATTTGCCAAGGAATCCTACTTTTCGAGGGTGATATCGCCATGACAGATCGTCCTGAGCCGTTCGATTCTCTCCGCTAAACCATAGTGCTTTTGCCGGTAAGTTGTGATAAACCATATAGAAGATATTTTCATGTTGTATTTTGTGGTATATTATGGTGTATTTCGCTTATTTCTTACGCTTTGTTACCTGACATGGGATGACATTCGGGAAGCTTTCAGTTTGGGTTGTTTTTGCATGATGTGAAGTCACAGTTTTATTTTGACGAAAGTAAAGTAAGGCCTGGTAAAATATCAACCAGTAGCGTACTGAACTTGTTTTTTCTACCGTCTAAAGTTTTTCCGTGTTTCTCCTGTATGAGGTTGTTCGTTGTGCTATATACTATACCTCTCAGAGGTTGTAACCCTCCCCTCGTATGGTTTAAGCAATGAAGAGACTGCTGTTCTTCTTTCATGTCAAGTTTGATTGCTTGATTTTCAGAGTTTGCACACATACGTAGTTTAGGCCCATTACAGGTAATGATCAATTGTTCATATACTGTTGTATGGTTGAAATTCCATGCAACTGCGTCAATCTCATGTATCAAACGTCTTTTACATCTATGGTTGCACCGATGTCAGTAGTTTAGCCAATGCTTCATACTCATATTAGCTTTAGTCTTTGTTTTTACACTACATACACTATATAGAGCTTTAAAGTGCCTTACATGTGGCAAAATTGACAATACTATGCAATGGCTACATTTGACTATAAGTGTGTGTGTTACAGCGCCAAACCACAATCTAAGCATTTGTGTGCATTGAATCAAGCACTTTTAATATGATATGACCATCAGATGTGTAGTCATTGCTGTATTTTCAATGTTTGCACACATACGTATTTTAAGCCCATCGATTGTGCATATACTGTTGTATGACTGAAATTCTGTGCAAGTGCGTCAATCTCATGCATCAAACGTCTTTTACATCTATTGTTGCACCCATCTCAGTAGTTTAGCCAATGCTTCCCACTCATATTAGCTTTAGTCTTTGTTTTTACACTACATACACTATATAGAGCTTTAATGTGCCTTACATATGGCAAAATTGACAATACTATGCAATGGCTACATTTGATTATAAGTGTGTGTGTTACAGCGCCATACCATAGTCAGAGCATTTTTGTGCATTGAATCAAGCACTTTTAATAAGATATGACCATCAGATGTGTAGTCTTTGCTGTATTGTCAATGTTTGCATAGATACGTATTTTAGGCCCATTACAGGTAATGATCAATTGTGCATATACTGTTGTAGAATTGACAGTCTTTTTCAAGTGCGTCAATCTCATGCATTAAAGGTCTTTTACATCTATGGTTGCACCGATGTCAGTAGTTTAGCCAATGCTTCCTACTCATATTAGCTTTAGTCTTTGTTTTTACACTACATACACTATATAGAGCTATAAAGCGCCTTACATGTTGCAACATTGACAATACCATGCAATGGCTACATGTGACTATAAGTGTGTGTGTTGCAGCGCCACATCATAGTTGTAGGATTGAAATTCTGTGCAAGTGCGTCAATCTCATGCATCAAACGTCTTTAGCATCTATAGTTGCACCGATGTCAGTAGTTTAGCCAATGCTTCCTACTCATATTAGCTTTATTCGTTGTTTTTACACTACATACACTATATAGAGCTTTGAACAGCCTTACATTTGGCAAAATTGACAATACTATGCAATGGCTACATTTGACTATAAGTGTGTGTGTTACAGCGCTAAACCATAATCTAAGCATTTTTGTGCATTTAATCACACACTTACATATGATATGACCATCAGATGTGTAGTCATTGCTGTATTGTCAGTGTTTGCACACATAGGTTTTTTCGGCCCAATACAGGTAATGATCAATTGTGCATATACTGTTGTATTATTGACATTCTGTACAAGTGCGTCAATCTCATGAATCAAACGTCTTTAGCATCTATAGTTGCACCGATGTCAGTAGTTTAGCCGATGCTTCCTACTCATATTAGCTTTATTCTTTGTTTTTACACTACATACACTATATAGAGCTATAAAGTGCCTTACATGTTGCAACATTGACAATACCATGCAATGGCTACATGTGACTATAAGTGTGTGTGTTGCAGCGCCACATCATAATTGAGCATTTTTGTGCATTGAATCAAGCACTTATCATATGATATGACCATCAGATGTGTAGTGATTGCTGTATTTTCAATGTGTCCACACATACGTATTTTAGGCCCAATACAGGTAATGATCAATTGTGCATATACTGTTGTATGACTGAAAGTCTGTACAAGTGCGTCAATCTCATGCATCAAACGTCTTTTACATCTATGGTTGCACCGATGTAAGTAGTTTAGCCGATGCTTCCTACCCATATTAGCTTTAGTCTTTTCTTTTACACTACATACACAATATAGAGCCTAACAGTGCGTTACATGTGGCGAAACTGACAATAATATGCAAGGGCTATATTTGACTTTAAGTGTGTGTGTCATAGCGCCAAACCATAATCAAAGCAATTGTGTGCATTGAATCACACACTTACATATGATATGACCATCAGATGTGTAGTCATTGCACACATACGTATTTTAGGCCCATTACAGGTAATGATCAATTGTGCATATACTGTTGTATCATTGAAATTCTGTGCTAGTGCGTCAATCTCATGCATCAAATGTCTTTTACATCTATTGTTCCACCCATGTCAGTAGTTTAGCCAATGCTTCCTACTCATATTAGCTTTAGTCTTTGTTTTTACACTACATACACTATATAAAGCTTTAAACAGCCTTACATGTGGCAAAATTGACAATACTATGCAATGGCTACATGTGACTATAAGTGTGTGTGTTGCAGCGCCACACCATAATTGAGCATTTGTGTGCATTGAATCAAGCACTTATCATATGATATGACCATCAGATGTGTAGTGATTGCTGTATTTTCAATGTGTTCACACATACGTAATTTAGGCCCAATACAGGTAATGATCAATTGTGCATATACTGTTGTATGACTGAAAGTCTGTACAAGTGCGTCAATCTCATGCATCAAACGTCTTTTACATCTATGGTTGCACCGATGTAAGTAGTTTAGCCGATGCTTCCTACCCATATTGGCTTTAGTCTTTTCTTTTACACTGCATACACAATATAGAGCCTAACAGTGCGTTACATGTGGCGAAACTGACAATAATGTGCAAGGGCTATATTTGACTATAAGTGTGTGTATTACAGCGCCAAACCATAATCTAAGCATTTTTGTGCATTGAATCAAGCACTTATCATATGATATTACCATCATATCTGTAGTCATTGCTGTATTTTCAATTTGTGCACACATACGTATTTTAGGCCCATTACAGGTAATGATCAATTGTGCATATACTGGTGTATGATTGAAATTCTGTACAAGTGCGTCAATCTCATGAATCTAACGTCTTTTGCATCTATGGTTGCACCGATGTCAGTAGTTTAGCCTATGCTTCCTACTCATACTGGCTTTATTCTTTGTTTTTACACTACATACACTATATAAAGCTTTAAACAGCCTTACATGTGGCAAAATTGACAATACTATGCAATGGCTACATTTGACTATAAGTGTGTGTATTACAGCGCTAAACCATAATCTAAGCATTTTTGTGCATTGAATCAAGCACATTTAATATCATATGACCATCAGATGTGTAGTGATTGCTGTATTTTCAATGTTTGCACACATACGTATTTTAGGCCCATCAATTGTGCATATACTGTTGTATGACTGAAATTCTGTGCAAGTGCGTCAATCTCATGCATCAAACTTCTTTTGCATCTATTTTTGCACCGATGTCAGTAGTGTAGCCAATGCTTCCTACTCATATTAGCGTTAGTCTTTGTTTGTACACTACATACACTATATAGAGCTTTAATGTGCCTTACATGTGGCAAAAGTGACAATACTATTCAATGGCTACATTTGACTATAAGTGTGTGTGTTACAGCGCCAAACCATAATCTAAGCATGTTTGTGCATTGAATCAAACACTTTTAATATGATATGACCATCAGATGTGTAGTGATTGCTGTATTTTCAGTGTTTGCACACATACGTATTTTAGGCCCATTACAGGTAATGATCAATTGTGCATATACTGTTGTATGATTGACATTCTGTACAAGTGCGACAATCTCATGAATCTAACGTCTTTTGCATCTATGGTTGCACCGATGTCAGTAGTTTAGCCGATGCTTCCTACTCATATTAGCTTTATTCTTTGTTTTTACACTACATACACTATATAGAGCTTTAAACAGCCTTACATTTGGCAAAATTGACAATACTATGCAATGGCTACATTTGACTATAAGTGTGTGTATTACAGCGCCAAACCATAATCTAAGCATTTTTGTGCATTGAATCAAGCACTTTTAATATGATATGACCATCAGATGTGTAGTGATTGCTGTATTTTCAGTGGTTGCTCACATACTTAATCTATTTTTCCGCTACTAAACTAAGTCAGTAGAACGTCTGGTGTTCTCAAGAGCAAACAAATAAAAACAACCACATTATGTGGGAGAAAAGGAAATGATTCGTGGCAACGAGTACCCCCGGCTCCAGGGCCTGAAAACACGTTGAATGGGGAAGATACCCCATATGGGGGAAAGGTTAACCAAAAATTTCACTGGCTGAGTCTATGAAAAAAGTGTGAACCAAAGGCCCAGAGAACACTTGCTGCCACGAATTACACTTGTGTAATCCCCATAGACGAAGGAAAAGAGCTTATCGACAAGTAGTAATAGCAAGGACACTAGGGGGGCTAAGCCTAGTTTTGGGTGAGGGCGTGCCATGATGATTTGGAGCCTGGACTCGCAAATCTGTCTATGTTTGAAAGAAAAATTGTGACCCATAATTCCACAAATATGATGAAAGCCATGCTCATAATCCCACAAGGCAAAGAACAGTTTGCAATAAACAACCAACGTTTTGCAGCCCATTTCCAAATTGGAGCCCACAATTCTGCACTTTTCTTCAAATGGTACCCATAATTCCACACCGATTTCCAAACAGCTGATACCCACAATTAAGCACTTTTCAGGGAAAGGCACCCCTAAATAGTGGCACGTCCCCGTATCCCAAACCAATTTAAGTTAGCCCCTTGAGCGAGGGTCACTGCACCGAAAATGAGATCTGCCGCAGAAGCTGAAGTTTGGAACCAGGAACACGCGCGTGCATTGCATAATTTGAGAGCCTAGTAGAAAGCCGAGGAAAGCAAGTTCTGTTCACTGGCCAACCCAATTGTAAAAATGTATAGCCTTATTCGATGAGATCTTGAGTGTGCATGAGGAAAAGGTCAGGTGTGTAAGTGTGCAGTTGATCTCAGGTGTGCACTTGTGGTGCCTGCTTCAATTTTGGCTTAGAAAGTACAACCGGCTGACATATTGTCTATCGTTTTTCACCTTGTACCAATCTGTATCGAATAGCATGCACTTCAGTGGATACATTGATACTTCATCAGTAGCGTTGTGACAGCTGAAAAATATTCAAGGTAACCAAGGAAACCATCCCCTGTTGC
This sequence comes from Mastigias papua, assembly GCA_964019165.1. Taxonomy (NCBI): domain Eukaryota; kingdom Metazoa; phylum Cnidaria; class Scyphozoa; order Rhizostomeae; family Mastigiidae; genus Mastigias; species Mastigias papua. The sequence goes on from OZ025272.1 coordinate 5,751,365, forward strand.
CTGTCAATACCCAACCACGCCCATTCCTGGGTGTGCATTATCACTTGCAAACTGTAGCTCCTAAACGCTACTTTATTGTTGTGGAGACTTGCTTGAAAATACCACGGAGAGACTCATAGGTTCAAAATTGAGGAATGCGTCCAACATGCAGTGAAAGAAAGAGATACCGTGCTTGTAAGTCAACATGCATATGAACGCCTAGAAACCTAAGCAGGTGAAGGGGGGAAAATGTCCCGGAAGTTATCCATTAGACTTGTCCCGTTCCATTCCGCTTCAAGAAGTTCCTATCATCGAAGTGAGCAAGGTATGCTAGGATGTTTGTAGTGAACGTAAATATTGTACTCCTAGGCCATATCTTACTCAATGTCAATTGTCCTTCCCTACTTTATTCGCATTCCTTACATCCAATTTCAATTCAATTTCACTGCATACATAAGAGGGTAACCCTTCTGCAAGCGCTGATTAAAAGAGGCCTTCAGCTAAAAACTTACAATTTAATGATATACTAAATTAAATTAAAAGTAAAATACAAGTTAAAATAATACTCAAGTATACAATATGAAAATCTATGAAGAGGGAGAAAAAAAAAATAATAGACAAATCTTATTTACAAAGACGCTTTAAAGCTATATAATGATACGTCTCCACACCGTGGATATCACCTTGGGCGCATATACACGAGAGCTTGGAACTGTCCTTAAACGGTACCGTGCTGCGCAAGTAGGTTTTGACTTCCTGACCTTCTGTCCCTATTTTCCGTATCAAAACGAGTAACAAGTGTCAATTATTCCTATACATGATCACTGATTATAGCATAGCCTTTTAAAGATTCTCTGCGGCAATTCCTTGTACATATTGTTGTACAAGATCGTTGTCTGCTGATGCTAATTCCCAGTGATAGGGATTAACAAGAAAACAATTCTGCCTTAAAACAAGGTAAGCTTGAGAGTGCTTTATAGGCCGGTCCTTTTCATTCTTATGTATGAAAGGAACAAGGTGCTTTTCGTAAAATGGACCAAATAAACTAGGAGCCAAAGCGTTAATTTCCAGAATCCTTCAACAAATGCCCTTATTTCGTTGGTGTATAAAGCCCCTTAACGTCACTCCTGTCATCACACGACTGGTCATTCCTCTTCCGTTTTGCCACCGGCAATCATCGCCACATGAACCCCTTCAGCAAACTACGAACAATGACCTAACTCGTCCTCAACGCAAGACATGTATATTGGTGGGCTGTCGAATATTTATGCATGAAACTACGTGATGTATAAAGTAAAGTCAGACTAGAGTGAGGCAATACGGGGCAAAATGCGACATTTCTTGTTTCGCAATGACTGATAAAGAGCGCAGCCAACACCACGGTCTCTTCTTGCTGCCTCCGTGTGCTCTGGATACAAGCTCCAACGCTGATCAACAGAGGATGTGATGTCACTGAACGAATATTGAGGTACATAGCAAGCACAAAAGCCCTTTCCTATTTGTAGGATCAATGGGGGTCTGAATCATGGCCGCTTGTGCGGTCCAGTATAACCTTATGTCCGCACTAGGTCCAGGCTGACAAGGGCAAGGGGTAAGTTGCAAAGATTTTCGGTTCATCCTTACCATCCTACAGAAACAAGAACTAAACGCGCAGTTACTTGCATACATTAAACTGTCCAAACAACTATCCTACTCTACATTACATAAATTATTTGCAAAACTACTATTGCTAGAAGAAGTCATTTGTCCATTCCTGTAGTTCAGTGTTCCATGGTGACTCTCTCATGATCTCTACCAGGCTGTTGATGACACTTCGGAATGCTATTAGAGACTGGTGGCCGATCCGATTCCAGGGTGCGTTCCTGAGTTGAGGGCCTATTATACCACGGATGTGATATCTAAGTTGTGCACTGATATATCTAACAGACGTAGTTTAACAGATATGAGACTGAAATTGTCAAAAGGAACAAACTCACCGTCCGCAACGGATTACATGGGTGACGCAGGAACAAATGTAGTAGCATAAAAAGTGTTCAACTAGACATCTCACCAGTAGATGACAACGTTTCCGTATCATATCTCATAAAGAATTCATGCTTTCTTTCACTGGATTTCCCAGATCTCCTGATAGGCCGGTCGCATGTTGAGAAGTCAGCGCTTTCAGATGAGGAGGGCCAATTCCTGTTGAGGCGGGCTGTAAATGATGGGCGCTTTCTTTACGAGACTTGCGTGTTCTTGAAAGAGTTACTTTCAAAACGATTTGGTGTGCTAAGTTGCGAATAAAAGCTACGATGGTCCATAATGAACTTGAAACCTGCTTTACGCTACTTAAGAATTGACTTGAGTGGCCTAACGTATTTGTTGGACGGTGATTGAGCAACTTGAAGCAATCTCACACTTAGGTATGAAGAGCACATGTACTGACCTAATGAAATATAAATTGCATTCATTGGCCGTAGTAAGTCATCTGGACAAATCCTAGGTCATGATTGGATAGTATCTGAGTACCTTATTACGTATGTCACACCTACACCTGAGGAGCCAATGACTTGTATCCCGTGCGTCCATGCACACCCTACTTGATGAATTATCCAATCTTATCCGGCTCGGGGCTTGTATTTCGCGTCGCTTCACATATCGATTAACTCCAATTCACGACTTGCGCATGAATTCTACAGTATTTTAGGCCCATTACAGGTAATGATCAATTGTGCATATACTGTTGTATGACTGAAATTCTGTGCAAGTGCGTCAATCTCATGCATCAAACGTCTGTTACATCTATGGTTGCACCGATGTCAGTAGTTTAGCCAATGCTTCCTACTCATATTAGCTTTAGTCTTTGTTTTTCCACTACATACACTATATAGAGCTTTAAAGTGCCTTACATGTGGCAAAATTGACAATACTATGCAATGGCTACATTTGACTATAAGTGTGTGTGTTACAGCGCCAAACCATAATCTAAGCATGTTTGTGCATTGAATCAAACACTTTTAATATGATATGACCATCAGATGTGTAGTGATTGCTGTATTTTCAGTGTTTGCACACATACGTATTTTAGGCCCATTACAGGTAATGATCAATTGTGCATATACTGTTGTATGATTGACATTCTGTACAAGTGCGACAATCTCATGAATCTAACGTCTTTTGCATCTATGGTTGCACCGATGTCAGTAGTTTAGCCGATGCTTCCTACTCATATTAGCTTTATTCTTTGTTTTTACACTACATACACTATATAGAGCTTTAAACAGCCTTACATTTGGCAAAATTGACAATACTATGCAATGGCTACATTTGACTATAAGTGTGTGTATTACAGCGCCAAACCATAATCTAAGCATTTTTGTGCATTGAATCAAGCACTTTTAATATGATATGACCATCAGATGTGTAGTGATTGCTGTATTTTCAGTGGTTGCTCACATACTTAATCTATTTTTCCGCTACTAAACTAAGTCAGTAGAACGTCTGGTGTTCTCAAGAGCAAACAAATAAAAACAACCACATTATGTGGGAGAAAAGGAAATGATTCGTGGCAACGAGTACCCCCGGCTCCAGGGCCTGAAAACACGTTGAATGGGGAAGATACCCCATATGGGGGAAAGGTTAACCAAAAATTTCACTGGCTGAGTCTATGAAAAAAGTGTGAACCAAAGGCCCAGAGAACACTTGCTGCCACGAATTACACTTGTGTAATCCCCATAGACGAAGGAAAAGAGCTTATCGACAAGTAGTAATAGCAAGGACACTAGGGGGGCTAAGCCTAGTTTTGGGTGAGGGCGTGCCATGATGATTTGGAGCCTGGACTCGCAAATCTGTCTATGTTTGAAAGAAAAATTGTGACCCATAATTCCACAAATATGATGAAAGCCATGCTCATAATCCCACAAGGCAAAGAACAGTTTGCAATAAACAACCAACGTTTTGCAGCCCATTTCCAAATTGGAGCCCACAATTCTGCACTTTTCTTCAAATGGTACCCATAATTCCACACCGATTTCCAAACAGCTGATACCCACAATTAAGCACTTTTCAGGGAAAGGCACCCCTAAATAGTGGCACGTCCCCGTATCCCAAACCAATTTAAGTTAGCCCCTTGAGCGAGGGTCACTGCACCGAAAATGAGATCTGCCGCAGAAGCTGAAGTTTGGAACCAGGAACACGCGCGTGCATTGCATAATTTGAGAGCCTAGTAGAAAGCCGAGGAAAGCAAGTTCTGTTCACTGGCCAACCCAATTGTAAAAATATATAGCCTTATTCGATGAGATCTTGAGTGTGCATGAGGAAAAGGTCAGGTGTGTAAGTGTGCAGTTGATCTCAGGTGTGCACTTGTGGTGCCTGCTTCAATTTTGGCTTAGAAAGTACAACCGGCTGACATATTGTCTATCGTTTTTCACCTTGTACCAATCTGTATCGAATAGCATGCACTTCAGTGGATACATTGATACTTCATCAGTAGCGTTGTGACAGCTGAAAAATATTCAAGGTAACCAAGGAAACCATCCCCTGTTGCCTGTCAATACCCAACCACGCCCATTCCTGGGTGTGCATTATCACTTGCAAACTGTAGCTCCTAAACGCTACTTTATTGTTGTGGAGACTTGCTTGAAAATACCACGGAGAGACTCATAGGTTCAAAATTGAGGAATGCGTCCAACATGCAGTGAAAGAAAGAGATACCGTGCTTGTAAGTCAACATGCATATGAACGCCTAGAAACCTAAGCAGGTGAAGGGGGGAAAATGTCCCGGAAGTTATCCATTAGACTTGTCCCGTTCCATTCCGCTTCAAGAAGTTCCTATCATCGAAGTGAGCAAGGTATGCTAGGATGTTTGTAGTGAACGTAAATATTGTACTCCTAGGCCATATCTTACTCAATGTCAATTGTCCTTCCCTACTTTATTCGCATTCCTTACATCCAATTTCAATTCAATTTCACTGCATACATAAGAGGGTAACCCTTCTGCAAGCGCTGATTAAAAGAGGCCTTCAGCTAAAAACTTACAATTTAATGATATACTAAATTAAATTAAAAGTAAAATACAAGTTAAAATAATACTCAAGTATACAATATGAAAATCTATGAAGAGGGAGAAAAAAAAAATAATAGACAAATCTTATTTACAAAGACGCTTTAAAGCTATATAATGATACGTCTCCACACCGTGGATATCACCTTGGGCGCATATACACGAGAGCTTGGAACTGTCCTTAAACGGTACCGTGCTGCGCAAGTAGGTTTTGACTTCCTGACCTTCTGTCCCTATTTTCCGTATCAAAACGAGTAACAAGTGTCAATTATTCCTATACATGATCACTGATTATAGCATAGCCTTTTAAAGATTCTCTGCGGCAATTCCTTGTACATATTGTTGTACAAGATCGTTGTCTGCTGATGCTAATTCCCAGTGATAGGGATTAACAAGAAAACAATTCTGCCTTAAAACAAGGTAAGCTTGAGAGTGCTTTATAGGCCGGTCCTTTTCATTCTTATGTATGAAAGGAACAAGGTGCTTTTCGTAAAATGGACCAAATAAACTAGGAGCCAAAGCGTTAATTTCCAGAATCCTTCAACAAATGCCCTTATTTCGTTGGTGTATAAAGCCCCTTAACGTCACTCCTGTCATCACACGACTGGTCATTCCTCTTCCGTTTTGCCACCGGCAATCATCGCCACATGAACCCCTTCAGCAAACTACGAACAATGACCTAACTCGTCCTCAACGCAAGACATGTATATTGGTGGGCTGTCGAATATTTATGCATGAAACTACGTGATGTATAAAGTAAAGTCAGACTAGAGTGAGGCAATACGGGGCAAAATGCGACATTTCTTGTTTCGCAATGACTGATAAAGAGCGCAGCCAACACCACGGTCTCTTCTTGCTGCCTCCGTGTGCTCTGGATACAAGCTCCAACGCTGATCAACAGAGGATGTGATGTCACTGAACGAATATTGAGGTACATAGCAAGCACAAAAGCCCTTTCCTATTTGTAGGATCAATGGGGGTCTGAATCATGGCCGCTTGTGCGGTCCAGTATAACCTTATGTCCGCACTAGGTCCAGGCTGACAAGGGCAAGGGGTAAGTTGCAAAGATTTTCGGTTCATCCTTACCATCCTACAGAAACAAGAACTAAACGCGCAGTTACTTGCATACATTAAACTGTCCAAACAACTATCCTACTCTACATTACATAAATTATTTGCAAAACTACTATTGCTAGAAGAAGTCATTTGTCCATTCCTGTAGTTCAGTGTTCCATGGTGACTCTCTCATGATCTCTACCAGGCTGTTGATGACACTTCGGAATGCTATTAGAGACTGGTGGCCGATCCGATTCCAGGGTGCGTTCCTGAGTTGAGGGCCTATTATACCACGGATGTGATATCTAAGTTGTGCACTGATATATCTAACAGACGTAGTTTAACAGATATGAGACTGAAATTGTCAAAAGGAACAAACTCACCGTCCGCAACGGATTACATGGGTGACGCAGGAACAAATGTAGTAGCATAAAAAGTGTTCAACTAGACATCTCACCAGTAGATGACAACGTTTCCGTATCATATCTCATAAAGAATTCATGCTTTCTTTCACTGGATTTCCCAGATCTCCTGATAGGCCGGTCGCATGTTGAGAAGTCAGCGCTTTCAGATGAGGAGGGCCAATTCCTGTTGAGGCGGGCTGTAAATGATGGGCGCTTTCTTTACGAGACTTGCGTGTTCTTGAAAGAGTTACTTTCAAAACGATTTGGTGTGCTAAGTTGCGAATAAAAGCTACGATGGTCCATAATGAACTTGAAACCTGCTTTACGCTACTTAAGAATTGACTTGAGTGGCCTAACGTATTTGTTGGACGGTGATTGAGCAACTTGAAGCAATCTCACACTTAGGTATGAAGAGCACATGTACTGACCTAATGAAATATAAATTGCATTCATTGGCCGTAGTAAGTCATCTGGACAAATCCTAGGTCATGATTGGATAGTATCTGAGTACCTTATTACGTATGTCACACCTACACCTGAGGAGCCAATGACTTGTATCCCGTGCGTCCATGCACACCCTACTTGATGAATTATCCAATCTTATCCGGCTCGGGGCTTGTATTTCGCGTCGCTTCACATATCGATTAACTCCAATTCACGACTTGCGCATGAATTCTACAGTATTTTAGGCCCATTACAGGTAATGATCAATTGTGCATATACTGTTGTATGACTGAAATTCTGTGCAAGTGCGTCAATCTCATGCATCAAACGTCTGTTACATCTATGGTTGCACCGATGTCAGTAGTTTAGCCAATGCTTCCTACTCATATTAGCTTTAGTCTTTGTTTTTCCACTACATACACTATATAGAGCTTTAAAGTGCCTTACATGTGGCAAAATTGACAATACTATGCAATGGCTACATTTGACTATAAGTGTGTGTGTTACAGCGCCAAACCATAATCTAAGCATGTTTGTGCATTGAATCAAACACTTTTAATATGATATGACCATCAGATGTGTAGTGATTGCTGTATTTTCAGTGTTTGCACACATACGTATTTTAGGCCCATTACAGGTAATGATCAATTGTGCATATACTGTTGTATGATTGACATTCTGTACAAGTGCGACAATCTCATGAATCTAACGTCTTTTGCATCTATGGTTGCACCGATGTCAGTAGTTTAGCCGATGCTTCCTACTCATATTAGCTTTATTCTTTGTTTTTACACTACATACACTATATAGAGCTTTAAACAGCCTTACATTTGGCAAAATTGACAATACTATGCAATGGCTACATTTGACTATAAGTGTGTGTATTACAGCGCCAAACCATAATCTAAGCATTTTTGTGCATTGAATCAAGCACTTTTAATATGATATGACCATCAGATGTGTAGTCATTGCTGTGTGTTCACTTTGTGCACACATACGTATTTTAGGCCCATTACAGGTAATGATCAATTTTTCATATACTGTTGTATGATTGACAGTCTGTACAAATGCGTCAATCTCATGAATCTAACGTCTTTTGCATCTATTGTTGCACGGATGTCAGTAGTTTAGCCAATGCTTTCTATTCATATTAGCTTTATTCGTTATTTTTACACTACATACAATATATAGAGCTTTACAGTGCCTTACATGTGGCAAAATTGACAATACTATGCAAGTGCTTCATTTGATTATAAATGTGTGTGTTACAGCGCCAACCCGTTATCTAAGCAATTTTGTGCATTGAATCAAGTCTTTTTAATATGATATGACCATCAGATATGTAGTGATTGCTGTATTGTTAGTGTTTGGACACATACGTAATTTAGGCCCATTACAGTTAATTATGAATTGTGCATATACTGTTGTATGACTGAAATTATATGCAAGTGCGTAAATCTGATGTATCAAACGTCTTTTACATCTATGGGTGCACCGATGTCAGTAGTTTAGACAATGCTTCCTACTCATATTAGCTGTAGTCTTTGTTTTTGCACTACATACACTATATAGAGCTTTAAAGTGCGTTAAATGTGGCAGAATTGACAATACTATGCAAGTGCTTCATTTGACTATAATTGTGTGTGTTACAGCGCCAAACCATAATCTAAGCATTTGTGTGCATTGAATCAAGCACTTTTAGTATGATATGACCATCAGATGTGGAGTGATTGCTGTTTTCTCAGTGTTTGCTCACATACGTATTTTAGGCCCATTACAGGTAATGATCAATTGTGCATATACTGTTGTACGACTGAAATTCTATACAAGTGCGTCAATCTCATGTATCAAACGTCTTTTACATCTATGGTTGCACCAATGTCAGTAGTTTAGCCAATGCTTCCTACTCATATTAGCTTTAGTCTTTGTTTTTACACTACATACACTATATAGAGCTTTAAAGTGCGTTACATGTGGCAAAATTGATAATACTATGCAATGGCTACATTTGACTATAAGTGTGTGTGTTACTGCGCCAAACCATAATCTAAGCATTTTTGTGCATTGAATCAAGCACTTTTAATAAGATATGACCATCAGATGTGTAGTCATTCCTGTATTTTCAATGTTTGGACACATACGTAGTTTAGGCCCATTACAGGTAATGATCATTTCTGCATCTACTGTTGTTTGACTGACATTCTGTGCAAGTGCGTCAATCTCATGCATCAAACGTCTATTACATGTATGGTTGCACCGATGTCAGTAGTTTAGCCGATGCTTCCTACTCATATTAGCTTTATTCTTTGTTTTTACACTACATACACTATATAGAGCTTTAAACAGCCTTACATTTGGCAAAATTGACAATACTATGCAATGGCTACATTTGACTATAAGTGTGTGTATTACAGCGCCAAACCATAATCTAAGCATTTTTGTGCATTGAATCAAGCACTTTTAATATGATATGACCATCAGATGTGTAGTCATTGCTGTGTGTTCACTTTGTGCACACATACGTATTTTAGGCCCATTACAGGTAATGATCAATTTTTCATATACTGTTGTATGATTGACAGTCTGTACAAATGCGTCAATCTCATGAATCTAACGTCTTTTGCATCTATTGTTGCACGGATGTCAGTAGTTTAGCCAATGCTTTCTATTCATATTAGCTTTATTCGTTATTTTTACACTACATACAATATATAGAGCTTTACAGTGCCTTACATGTGGCAAAATTGACAATACTATGCAAGTGCTTCATTTGATTATAAATGTGTGTGTTACAGCGCCAACCCGTTATCTAAGCAATTTTGTGCATTGAATCAAGTCTTTTTAATATGATATGACCATCAGATATGTAGTGATTGCTGTATTGTTAGTGTTTGGACACATACGTAATTTAGGCCCATTACAGTTAATTATGAATTGTGCATATACTGTTGTATGACTGAAATTATATGCAAGTGCGTAAATCTGATGTATCAAACGTCTTTTACATCTATGGGTGCACCGATGTCAGTAGTTTAGACAATGCTTCCTACTCATATTAGCTGTAGTCTTTGTTTTTGCACTACATACACTATATAGAGCTTTAAAGTGCGTTAAATGTGGCAGAATTGACAATACTATGCAAGTGCTTCATTTGACTATAATTGTGTGTGTTACAGCGCCAAACCATAATCTAAGCATTTGTGTGCATTGAATCAAGCACTTTTAGTATGATATGACCATCAGATGTGGAGTGATTGCTGTTTTCTCAGTGTTTGCTCACATACGTATTTTAGGCCCATTACAGGTAATGATCAATTGTGCATATACTGTTGTACGACTGAAATTCTATACAAGTGCGTCAATCTCATGTATCAAACGTCTTTTACATCTATGGTTGCACCAATGTCAGTAGTTTAGCCAATGCTTCCTACTCATATTAGCTTTAGTCTTTGTTTTTACACTACATACACTATATAGAGCTTTAAAGTGCGTTACATGTGGCAAAATTGATAATACTATGCAATGGCTACATTTGACTATAAGTGTGTGTGTTACTGCGCCAAACCATAATCTAAGCATTTTTGTGCATTGAATCAAGCACTTTTAATAAGATATGACCATCAGATGTGTAGTCATTCCTGTATTTTCAATGTTTGGACACATACGTAGTTTAGGCCCATTACAGGTAATGATCATTTCTGCATCTACTGTTGTTTGACTGACATTCTGTGCAAGTGCGTCAATCTCATGCATCAAACGTCTATTACATGTATGGTTGCACCGACGTCAGTAGTTTAGCCAATACTTCCTACTCATATTAGCTTTAGTCTTTCGTTTTACACTACATACACTATATAGAGTTTTAAAGTGCGTTACATGTGGCAAAATTGACAATACTATGCAAGTGCTTCATTTGACTATAAGTGTGTGTGTTACAGCGCCAAACCATAATCTAAGCATCTTTGTGTGCATTGAATCAAGCACTTTTAATATGATATGACCATCAGATGTGTAGTGATTGCTGTATTTTCAGTGTTTGCTCACATGCGTATTTTAGGCCCATTACATGTAATGATTAACTGTGTATATACGGTTGTATGAATGAAATTCTATGCAAGTGCGTCAACCTCATGCATCATACGTCTTTTACATCTATGGTTGCACCAATGTCAGTAGTTTAGCCAATGCTTCCTACTCATAATAGCTTTTGTCTTTGTTTTTACACTACATACACTATATAGAGTTTTAAAGTGCGTTACATGTGGCAAAATTGACAATACTATGCAAGTGCTTCATTTGACTATAAGTGTGTGTTTGTTACAGCGCCAAACCATAATCTAAGCATCTTTGTGTGCATTGAATCAAGCACTTTTAATATGATATGACCATCAGATGTGTAGTGATTGCTGTATTTTCAGTGTTTGCTCACATGCGTATTTTAGGCCCATTACATGTAATGATTAACTGTGTATATACGGTTGTATGAATGAAATTCTATGCAAGTGCGTCAACCTCATGCATCATACGTCTTTTTCATCTATGATTGCACCGATGTCAGTAGTTTAACCAATGCTTCCTACTCATATTAGCTTTAGTCTTTGTTTTTACACTACATACACTATATAGAGCTTTAAAGTGCCTTACATGTGGCAAAATTGACAATACTATGCAAGTGCTTCATTTGACTATAAGTGTGTGTGTTACAGTGCCAGAGAACAATCTAAGCATTTTTGTGCATTGACCCAAGCGCTTTTAATATGATATGACCATCAGATGTGTACTGATTGCTGTATTGTCAGTGTTTGCACACATACGTATTTTAGGCCCATTTCAGGTAATGATCAATTGTGCATATACTGTTGTATGACTGAAATTCTATGCAAGTGCATCAATCTCATGTATAAAACGTCTTTTACATCTATGGTTGCACCGATGTCAGTAGTTTAGCCAATGCTTCCTACTCATATTAGCTTTAGTCTTTGTTTTTACACTACATACACTATATAGAGCTTTAAAGTGCGTTACATGTGGCAAAATTGACAATACTATGCAAGTGCTTCATTTGACTATAAGTGTGTGTGTTACAGTGCCAAAGAACAATCTAAGCATTTTTGTGCATTGAACCAAGCACTTTTAATATGATATGACCATCAGATGTGTAGTGATTGCTGTATTTTCAGTGTTTGCTCACATGCGTATTTTAGGCCCATTACATGTAATGATTAACTGTGTATATACGGTTGTATGAATGAAATTCTATGCAAGTGCGTCAACCTCATGCATCATACGTCCTTTACATCTATGGTTGCACCGATGTCAGTAGTTTAACCAATGCTTCCTACTCATATTAGCTTTAGTCTTTGGTTTTACACTACCTACACTATATAGAGCTTTAAAGTGCGTTACATGTGGCAATATTGACAATACTATGCAAGTGCTTCATTTGACTATAAGTGTGTGTGTTACAGCGCCAAACCATAATCTAAGCATGTTTGTGCATTGAATCAAGCACTTTTAATATGATATGACCATCAGATGTGTAGTCTTTGCTGTATTTGCAATGTTTGCACACATACGTATTTTAGGCCCATTACAGGTAATGATCAATTGTGCATAAACTGTTGTATGATTGACATTCTCTGCAAGTGCGTCAATCTCATGCATCAAACGTCTTTTACATCTATGGTTGCACCAATGTCAGTAGTTTAGCCAATGCTTCCTATTCATATTAACTTTAGTCTTTGTTTTTACACTACATACACTATATAGAGCTTTAAAGTGCGTTACATGTGGCAAAATTGACAATAATATGCAAGTGCTTCATTTGACTATAAGTGTGTGTGTTACAGCGCCAAACCATAATCTAAGCATTTGTGTGCATTGAATCAAGCACTTTTAATATGATATGACCATCAGATGTGTAGTCATTCCTGTATTTTCAGTGTTTGCACACATAAGTATTTTACTCCCATTACAGGTAATGATCAATTGTGCATAAACTGTTGTATGATTGACATTCTGTGCAAGTGCGTCAATCTCATGCATCAACCGTCTTTTACATCTATGGTTGCACCAATGTCAGTAGTTTAGCCAATGCTTCCTACTCATATTAGCTGTTGTCTTTGTTTTTACACTACATACACTATATAGAGCTTTAAAGTGCGTTACATGTGGCAAAATTGACAATACTATGCAAGTGCTTCATTTGACTACAAGTGTGTGTGTTACAGCGCCAAACCATAATCTAAGCATTTGTGTGCATTGAATCAAGCACTTTTAATATGATATGACCATCAGATGGGTAGTGATTGCTGTATTTTCAGTGTTTGCTCACATGCGTATTTTAGGCCCATTACATGTAATGATTAACTCTGTATATACGGTTGTATGGTTAAAATTCTGTGCAAGTGCGTCAACCTCATGCATCATACGTCTTTTTCATCTATGGTTGCACCGATGTCAGTTGTGTAACCAATGCTTCCTACTCATTTTAGCTTTATTCGTTGTTTTTACACTACATACACTATATAGAGCTTTAAAGTGCGTTACATGTGGCAAAATTGACAATACTATGCAAGTGCTTCATTTGACTATAAGTGTGTGTGTTACAGCGCCAAACCATAATCTAAGCATTTGTGTGCATTGAATCAAGCACTTTTAATATGATATGACCATCAGATGTGTAGTGATTGCTGTATTTTCAGTGTTTGCTCACATGCGTATTTTAGGCCCATTACAGGTAATGATCAATTGTGTATATACGGTTGCATGAATGAATTTCCATGCAAGTGCGTCAACCTCATGCATCATACGTCCTTTACATCTATGGTTGCACCGATGTCAGTAGTTTAACCAATGCTTCCTACTCATATTAGCTGTAGTCTTTGTTTTTACACTACCTACACTATATAGAGCTTTAAAGTGCCTTACATGTGGCAAAATTGACAATACTATGCAAGTGCTTCATTTGACTATAAGTGTGTGTGTTACAGCGCCAAAGAACAATCTAAGCATTTTTGTGCATTGAACCAAGCACTTTTAATATGATATGACCATCAGATGTGTAGTGATTGCTGTATTTTCAATGTTTGGACACATACGTAGTTTAGGCCCATTACAGGTAATGATCATTTCTGCATCTACTGTTGTACGACTTAAATTCTATACAAGTGCGTCAATCTCATGTATCAAACGTCTTTTACATCTATGGTTGCACCAATGTCAGTAGTTTAGCCAATGCTTCCTACTCATATTGGCTATAATCTTTGGTTTTACACTACATACACTATATAGAGCTTTAAAGTGCGTTACATGTGGCAAAATTGACAATACTATGCAAGTGCTTCATTTGACTATAAGTGTGTGTGTTACAGTGCCAAAGAACAATCTAAGCATTTTTGTGCATTGACCCAAGCACTTTTAATATGATATGACCATCAGATGTGTAGTGATTGCTGTATTGTCAGTGTTTGCACACATACGTATTTTAGGCCCATTACAGGTAATGATCAATTGTGCATATACTGTTGTATGACTGAAATTCTATGCAAGTGCATCAATCTCATGTATCAAACGTCTTTTACATCTATGGTTGCACCGATGTCAGTAGTTTAGACAATGCTTCCTACTCATATTAGCTTTAGTCTTTGTTTTTACACTACATACACTATATAGAGCTTTAAAGTGCGTTACATGTGGCAAAATTGACAATACTATGCAAGTGCTTCATTTGACTATAAGTGTGTGTGTTACAGTGCCAAAGAACAATCTAAGCATTTTTGTGCATTGAACCAAGCACTTTTAATATGATATGACCATCAGATGTGTAGTGATTGCTGTATTTTCAGTGTTTGCTCACATGCGTATTTTAGGCCCATTACATGTAATGATCAACTGTGTATATACGGTTGTACGAATGAAATTCTATGCAAGTGCGTCAACCTCATGCATCATACGTCCTTTACATCTATGGTTGCACCGATGTCAGTAGTTTAACCAATGCTTCCTACTCATATTAGCTTTAGTCTTTGTTTTTACACTACATACACTATATAGAGCTTTAAAGTGCGTTACATGTGGCAAAATTGACAATACTATGCAAGTGCTTCATTTGACTATAAGTGTGTGTGTTACAGTGCCAAAGAACAATCTAAGCATTTTTGTGCATTGATCCAAGCACTTTTAATATGATATGACCATCAGATGTGTAGTGATTGCTGTATTGTCAGTGTTTGCACACATACGTATTTTAGGCCCATTACAGGTAATGATCAATTGTGCATATACTGTTGTATGACTGAAATTCTATGCAAGTGCATCAATCTCATGTATCAAACGTCTTTTACATCTATGGTTGCACCGATGTCAGTAGTTTAGACAATGCTTCCTACTCATATTAGCTTTAGTCTTTGTTTTTACACTACATACACTATATAGAGCTTTAAAGTGCGTTACATGTGGCAAAATTGACAATACTATGCAAGTGCTTCATTTGACTATAAGTGTGTGTGTTACAGTGCCAAAGAACAATCTAAGCATTTTTGTGCATTGAACCAAGCACTTTTAATATGATATGACCATCAGATGTGTAGTGATTGCTGTATTTTCAGTGTTTGCTCACATGCGTATTTTAGGCCCATTACATGTAATGATCAACTGTGTATATACGGTTGTATGAATGAAATTCTATGCAAGTGCATCAATCTCATGTATCAAACGTCTTTTACATCTATGGTTGCACCGATGTCAGTAGTTTAGACAATGCTTCCTACTCATATTAGCTTTAGTCTTTGTTTTTACACTACATACACTATATAGAGCTTTAAAGTGCGTTACATGTGGCAAAATTGACAATACTATGCAAGTGCTTCATTTGACTATAAGTGTGTGTGTTACAGTGCCAAAGAACAATCTAAGCATTTTTGTGCATTGAACCAAGCACTTTTAATATGATATGACCATCAGATGTGTAGTGATTGCTGTATTTTCAGTGTTTGCTCACATGCGTATTTTAGGCCCATTACATGTAATGATCAACTGTGTATATACGGTTGTATGAATGAAATTCTATGCAAGTGCGTCAACCTCATGCATCATACGTCCTTTACATCTATGGTTGCACCGATGTCAGTAGTTTAACCAATGCTTCCTACTCATATTAGCTTTAGTCTTTGTTTTTACACTACATACACTATATAGAGCTTTAAAGTGCGTTACATGTGGCAAAATTGACAATACTATGCAAGTGCTTCATTTGACTATAAGTGTGTGTGTTACAGCGCCAAACCATAATCTAAGCATGTTTGTGCATTGAATCAAGCACTTTTAATATGATATGACCATCAGATGTGTAGTCATTCCTGTATTTGCAATGTTTGCACACATACGTATTTTAGGCCCATTACAGGTAATGATCAATTGTGCATAAACTGTTGTATGATTGACATTCTATGCAAGTGCGTCAACCTCATGCATCATACGTCTTTTTCATCTATGATTGCACCGATGTCAGTAGTGTAACCAATGCTTCCTACTCATATTAGCTTTAGTCTTTGTTTTTACACTACATACACTATATAGAGCTTTAAAGTGCGTTACATGTGGCAAAATTGACAATACTATGCAAGTGCTTCATTTGACTATAAGTGTGTGTGTTACAGTGCCAAAGAACAATCTAAGCATTTTTGTGCATTGACCCAAGCACTTTTAATATGATATGACCATCAGATGTGTAGTGATTGCTGTATTGTCAGTGTTTGCACACATACGTATTTTAGGCCCATTACAGGTAATGATCAATTGTGCATATACTGTTGTATGACTGAAATTCTATGCAAGTGCATCAATCTCATGTATCAAACGTCTTTTACATCTATGGTTGCACCGATGTCAGTAGTTTAGACAATGCTTCCTACTCATATTAGCTTTAGTCTTTGTTTTTACACTACATACACTATATAGAGCTTTAAAGTGCGTTACATGTGGCAAAATTGACAATACTATGCAAGTGCTTCATTTGACTATAAGTGTGTGTGTTACAGTGCCAAAGAACAATCTAAGCATTTTTGTGCATTGAACCAAGCACTTTTAATATGATATGACCATCAGATGTGTAGTGATTGCTGTATTTTCAGTGTTTGCTCACATGCGTATTTTAGGCCCATTACATGTAATGATCAACTGTGTATATACGGTTGTATGAATGAAATTCTATGCAAGTGCGTCAACCTCATGCATCATACGTCCTTTACATCTATGGTTGCACCGATGTCAGTAGTTTAACCAATGCTTCCTACTCATATTAGCTTTAGTCTTTGTTTTTACACTACCTACACTATATAGAGCTTTACAGTGCGTTACATGTGGCAATATTGACAATACTATGCAAGTGCTTCATTTGACTATAAGTGTGTGTGTTACAGCGCCAAACCATAATCTAAGCATGTTTGTGCATTGAATCAAGCACTTTTAATATGATATGACCATCAGATGTGTAGTCATTCCTGTATTTGCAATGTTTGCACACATACGTATTTTAGGCCCATTACAGGTAATGATCAATTGTGCATAAACTGTTGTATGATTGACATTCTGTGCAAGTGCGTCAATCTCATGCATCATACGTCTTTTACATCTATGGTTGCACCAATGTCAGTAGTTTAGCCAATGTTTCCTACTCATATTAGCTTTTGTCTTTGTTTTTACACTACATACACTATATAGAGCTTTAAAGTGCGTTACATGTGGCAAAATTGACAATACTATGCAAGTGCTTCATTTGACTACAAGTGTGTGTGTTACAGCGCCAAACCATAATCTAAGCATTTTTGTGCATTGAATCAAGCACTTTTAATATGATATGACCATCAGATGTGTAGTCATTCCTGTATTTTCAGTGTTTGCACATATACGCATTTTAGGCCCATTTCAGGTAATGATCAATTGTGCATATACTGTTGTATGACTGAAATTCTATGCAAGTGCATCAATCTCATGTATCAAACGTCTTTTACATCTATGGTTGCACCGATGTCAGTAGTTTAGCCAATGCTTCCTACTCATATTAGCTTTAGTCTTTGTTTTTACACTACATACACTATATAGAGCTTTAAAGTGCGTTACATGTGGCAAAATTGACAATACTATGCAAGTGCTTCATTTGACTATAAGTGTGTGTGTTACAGCGCCAAACCATAATCTAAGCATTTGTGTGCAGTGAATCAAGTACTTTTAATATGATATGACCATCAGATGGGTAGTGATTGCTGTATTTTCAGTGTTTGCTCACATGCGTATTTTAGGCCCATTACATGTAATGATTAACTGTGTATATACGGTTGTATGAATGAAATTCTATGCAAGTGCGTCAACCTCATGCATCATACGTCGTTTTCATCTATGGTTGCACCGATGTCAGTTGTGTAACCAATGCTTCCTACTCATATTAGCTTTAGTCTTTGTTTTTACACTACATACACTATATAGAGCTTAAAAGTGCCTTACATGTGGCAAAATTGACAATACTATGCAAGTGCTTCATTTGACTATAAGTGTGTGTGTTACAGCGCCAAAGAACAATCTAAGCATTTTTGTGCATCAAACCAAGCACTTTTAATATGATATGACCATCAGATGTGTAGTGATTGCTGTATTTTCAGTGTTTGCTCACATGCGTATTTTAGGCCCATTACATGTAATGATTAACTGTGTATATACGGTTGTATGAATGAAATTCTATGCAAGTGCGTCAACCTCATGCATCATACGTCTTTTACATCTATGGTTGCACCAATGTCAGTAGTTTAGCCAATGCTTCCTACTCATAATAGCTTTTGTCTTTGTTTTTACACTACATACACTATATAGAGTTTTAAAGTGCGTTACATGTGGCAAAATTGACAACACTATGCAAGTGCTTCATTTGACTATAAGTGTGTGTGTTACAGCGCCAAACCATAATCTAAGCATCTTTGTGTGCATTGAATCAAGCACTTTTAATATGATATGACCATCAGATGTGTAGTGATTGCTGTATTTTCAGTGTTTGCTCACATGCGTATTTTAGGCCCATTACATGTAATGATTAACGGTGTATATACGGTTGTATGAATGAAATTCTATGCAAGTGCGTCAACCTCATGCATCATACGTCTTTTTCATCTATGATTGCACCGATGTCAGTAGTTTAACCAATGCTTCCTACTCATATTAGCTTTAGTCTTTGTTTTTACACTACATACACTATATAGAGCTTTAAAGTGCGTTATATGTGGCAAAATTGACAATACTATGCAAGTGCTTCATTTGACTATAAGTGTGTGTGTTACAGTGCCACAGAACAATCTAAGCATTTTTGTGCATTGACCCAAGCACTTTTAATATGATATGACCATCAGATGTGTAGTGATTGCTGTATTGTCAGTGTTTGCACACATACGTATTTTAGGCCCATTACAGGTAATGATCAATTGTGCATATACTGTTGTATGGTTGAAATTCTATGCAAGTGCATCAATCTCATGTATCAAACGTCTTTTACATCTATGGTTGCACCGATGTCAGTAGTTTAGACAATGGTTCCTACTCATATTAGCTTTAGTCTTTGTTTTTACACTACATACACTATATAGAGCTTTAAAGTGCGTTACATGTGGCAAAATTGACAATACTATGCAAGTGCTTCATTTGACTATAAGTGTGTGTGTTACAGTGCCAAAGAACAATCTAAGCATTTTTGTGCATTGAACCAAGCACTTTTAATATGATATGACCATCAGATGTGTAGTGATTGCTGTATTTTCAGTGTTTGCTCACATGCGTATTTTAGGCCCATTACATGTAATGATCAACTGTGTATATACGGTTGTATGAATGAAATTCTATGCAAGTGCGTCAACCTCATGCATCATACGTCCTTTACATCTATGGTTGCACCGATGTCAGTAGTTTAACCAATGCTTCCTACTCATATTAGCTTTAGTCTTTGTTTTTACACTACCTACACTATATAGAGCTTTAAAGTGCGTTACATGTGGCAATATTGACAATACTATGCAAGTGCTTCATTTGACTATAAGTGTGTGTGTTACAGCGCCAAACCATAATCTAAGCATGTTTGTGCATTGAATCAAGCACTTTTAATATGATATGACCATCAGATGTGTAGTCATTCCTGTATTTGCAATGTTTGCACACATACGTATTTTAGGCCCATTACAGGTAATGATCAATTGTGCATAAACTGTTGTATGATTGACATTCTGTGCAAGTGCGTCAATCTCATGCATCATACGTCTTTTTCATCTATGATTGCACCGATGTCAGTAGTTTAACCAATGCTTCCTACTCATATTAGCTTTAGTCTTTGTTTTTACACTACATACACTATATAGAGCTTTAAAGTGCGTTACATGTGGCAAAATTGACAATAATATGCAAGTGCTTCATTTGACTATAAGTGTGTGTGTTACAGCGCCAAACCATAATCTAAGCATTCTTGTGCATTGAATCAAGCACTTTTAATATGATATGACCATCAGATGTGTAGTGATTGCTGTATTTTCAGTGTTTGTACACATACGCATTTTAGGCCCATTTCAGGTAATGATCAATTGTGCATATGCTGTTGTATGACTGAAATTCTATGCAAGTGCATCAATCTCATGTATCAAACGTCTTTTACATCTATGGTTGCACCGATGTCAGTAGTGTAGACAATGCTTCCTACTCATATTAGCTTTAGTCTTTGTTTTTACACTACATACACTACATAGAGCTTGAAAGTGCGTTACATGTGGCAAAATTGACAATACTATGCAAGTGCTTCATTTGACTATAAGTGTGTGTGTTACAGCGCCAAAGAACAATCTAAGCATTTTTGTGCATTGAACCAAGCACTTTTAATATGATATGACCATCAGATGTGTAGTCATTGCTGTATTGTCAGTGTTTGCACACATACGTATTTTAGGCCCATTACAGGTAATGATCAATTGTGCATATACTGTTGTATGGTGAAAAGTCTGTGCAAGTGCGTCAATCTCATGCATCATACGTCTTTTTCATCTATGGTTGCACCGATGTCAGTTGTGTAACCAATGCTTCCTACTCATATTAGCTTTAGTCTTTGTTTTTACACTACATACACTATATAGAGCTTTAAAGCGCGTTACATGTGGCAAAATTGACAATACTATGCAAGTGCTTCATTTGACTATAAGTGTGTGTGTTACAGCGCCAAACAATAATCTAAGCATTTTGTGCATTGAATCAAGTACTTTTAATATGATATGACCATCAGATGTGTAGTGATTGCTGTATTTTCAATGTTTGCACACATACGTATTTTAGGCCCATTACAGGTAATGATCAATTGTGCATATACTGTTGTATGGTGAAAATTCTATGCAAGTGCGTCAATCTCATGCATCATACGTCTTTTTCATCTATGGTTGCACCAATGTCAGTTGTGTAACCAATGCTTCCTACTCATATTAGCTTTAGTCTTTGTTTTTACACTACATACACTATATAGAGCTTTAAAGTGCGTTACATCTGGCAAAATTGATAATACTATGCAAGTGCTTCATTTGACTATAAGTGTGTGTGTTACAGCGCCAAACAATAATCTAAGCATTTTGTGCATTGAATCAAGTACTTTTAATATGATATGACCATCAGATGTGTAGTGATTGCTGTATTTTCAATGTTTGCACACATACCTATTTTAGGCCCATTACAGGCAATGATCAATTGTGCATATACTGTTGTATGGTTAAAATTCTGTGCAAGTGCGTCAACCTCATGCATCATACGTCTTTTCCATCTATGGTTGCACCGATGTCAGTAGTTTAACCAATGCTTCCTACTCATATTAGCTTTAGTCTTTGTTTTTACACTACATACACTATATAGAGCTTTAAAGTACGTTACATGTGGCAAACTTGACAATACTATGCAAGTGCTTCATTTGACTATAAGTGTTTGTGTTACAGCGCCAAACAATAATCTAAGCATTTTGTGCATTGAATCAAGTACTTTTAATATGATATGACCATCAGATGTGTAGTGATTGCTGTATTTTCAATGTTTGCACACATACGTATTTTAGGCCCATTACAGGTAATGATCAATTGTGCATATACTGTTGTATGACTGAAATTCTATGCAAGTGCATCAATCTCACGTATCAAACGTCTTTTACATCTATGGTTGCACCAATGTCAGTAGTTTAGCCAATGCTCCCTACTCATATTAGCTTTAGTCTTTGTTTTTACACTACATACACTATATAGAGCTTTAAAGTGCGTTACATCTGGCAAAATTGACAATACTATGCAAGTGCTTCATTTGACTATAAGTGTGTGTGTTACAGCGCCAAACAATAATCTAAGCATTTTGTGCATTGAATCAAGTACTTTTAATATGATATGACCATCAGATGTGTAGTGATTGCTGTATTTTCAATGTTTGCACACATACGTATTTTAGGCCCATTACAGGCAATGATCAATTGTGCATATACTGTTGTATGGTTAAAATTCTGTGCAAGTGCGTCAACCTCATGCATCATACGTCTTTTCCATCTATGGTTGCACCGATGTCAGTAGTTTAACCAATGCTTCCTACTCATATTAGCTTTAGTCTTTGTTTTTACACTACATACACTATATAGAGCTTTAAAGTGCGTTACATGTGGCAAACTTGACAATACTATGCAAGTGCTTCATTTGACTATAAGTGTTTGTGTTACAGCGCCAAACAATAATCTAAGCATTTTGTGCATTGAATCAAGTACTTTTAATATGATATGACCATCAGATGTGTAGTGATTGCTGTATTTTCAATGTTTGCACACATACGTATTTTAGGCCCATTACAGGTAATGATCAATTGTGCATATACTGTTGTATGACTGAAATTCTATGCAAGTGCATCAATCTCACGTATCAAACGTCCTTTACATCTATGGTTGCACCAATGTCAGTAGTTTAGCCAATGCTCCCTACTCATATTAGCTTTAGTCTTTGTTTTTACACTACATACACTATATAGAGCTTTAAAGTGCGTTACATCTGGCAAAATTGACAATACTATGCAAGTGCTTCATTTGACTATAAGTGTGTGTGTTACAGCGCCAAACAATAATCTAAGCATTTTGTGCATTGAATCAAGTACTTTTAATATGATATGACCATCAGATGTGTAGTGATTGCTGTATTTTCAATGTTTGCACACATACGTATTTTAGGCCCATTACAGGCAATGATCAATTGTGCATATACTGTTGTATGGTTAAAATTCTGTGCAAGTGCGTCAACCTCATGCATCATACGTCTTTTCCATCTATGGTTGCACCGATGTCAGTAGTTTAACCAATGCTTCCTACTCATATTAGCTTTAGTCTTTGTTTTTACACTACATACACTATATAGAGCTGTAAAGTGCGTTACATGTGGCAAAAGTGACAATACTATGCAATGGCTACATTTGACTATAAGTGTGTGTGTTACAGTGCCAAACCATAATCTAAGCATTTTGTGCATTGAATCAAGTACTTTTAATATGATATGACCATCAGATGTGTAGTGATTGCTGTATTTTCAATGTTTGCACACATACGTATTTTAGGCCCATTACAGGTAATGATCAATTGTGCATATACTGTTGTATGGTTAAAATTCTGTGCAAGTGCGTCAACCTCATGCATCATACGTGTTTTTCATCTATGGTTGCACCGATGTCAGTTGTGTAACCAATGCTTCCTACTCATATTAGCTTTAGTCTTTGTTTTTACACTACATACACTATATAGAGCTTAAAAGTGCGTTACATGTGGCAAAATTGACAATACTATGCAAGTGCTTCATTTGACTATAAGTGTTTGTGTTACAGCGCCAAACAATAATCTAAGCATTTTGTGCATTGAATCAAGTACTTTTAATATGATATGACCATCAGATGTGTAGTGATTGCTGTATTTTCAATGTTTGCACACATACGTATTTTAGGCCCATTACAGGTAATGATCAATTGTGCATATACTGTTGTATGACTGAAATTCTATGCAAGTGCATCAATCTCACGTATCAAACGTCTTTTACATCTATGGTTGCACCAATGTCAGTAGTTTAGCCAATGCTCCCTACTCATATTAGCTTTAGTCTTTGTTTTTACACTACATACACTATATAGAGCTTTAAAGTGCGTTACATCTGGCAAAATTGACAATACTATGCAAGTGCTTCATTTGACTATAAGTGTGTGTGTTACAGCGCCAAACAATAATCTAAGCATTTTGTGCATTGAATCAAGTACTTTTAATATGATATGACCATCAGATGTGTAGTGATTGCTGTATTTTCAATGTTTGCACACATACGTATTTTAGGCCCATTACAGGCAATGATCAATTGTGCATATACTGTTGTATGGTTAAAATTCTGTGCAAGTGCGTCAACCTCATGCATCATACGTCTTTTCCATCTATGGTTGCACCGATGTCAGTAGTTTAACCAATGCTTCCTACTCATATTAGCTTTAGTCTTTGTTTTTACACTACATACACTATATAGAGCTTTAAAGTGCGTTACATGTGGCAAACTTGACAATACTATGCAAGTGCTTCATTTGACTATAAGTGTTTGTGTTACAGCGCCAAACAATAATCTAAGCATTTTGTGCATTGAATCAAGTACTTTTAATATGATATGACCATCAGATGTGTAGTGATTGCTGTATTTTCAATGTTTGCACACATACGTATTTTAGGCCCATTACAGGTAATGATCAATTGTGCATATACTGTTGTATGACTGAAATTCTATGCAAGTGCATCAATCTCACGTATCAAACGTCCTTTACATCTATGGTTGCACCAATGTCAGTAGTTTAGCCAATGCTCCCTACTCATATTAGCTTTAGTCTATGTTTTTACACTACATACACTATATAGAGCTTTAAAGTGCGTTACATCTGGCAAAATTGACAATACTATGCAAGTGCTTCATTTGACTATAAGTGTGTGTGTTACAGCGCCAAACAATAATCTAAGCATTTTGTGCATTGAATCAAGTACTTTTAATATGATATGACCATCAGATGTGTAGTGATTGCTGTATTTTCAATGTTTGCACACATACGTATTTTAGGCCCATTACAGGCAATGATCAATTGTGCATATACTGTTGTATGGTTAAAATTCTGTGCAAGTGCGTCAACCTCATGCATCATACGTCTTTTCCATCTATGGTTGCACCGATGTCAGTAGTTTAACCAATGCTTCCTACTCATATTAGCTTTAGTCTTTGTTTTTACACTACATACACTATATAGAGCTGTAAAGTGCGTTACATGTGGCAAAAGTGACAATACTATGCAATGGCTACATTTGACTATAAGTGTGTGTGTTACAGTGCCAAACCATAATCTAAGCATTTTGTGCATTGAATCAAGTACTTTTAATATGATATGACCATCAGATGTGTAGTGATTGCTGTATTTTCAATGTTTGCACACATACGTATTTTAGGCCCATTACAGGTAATGATCAATTGTGCATATACTGTTGTATGGTGAAAATTCTGTGCAAGTGCGTCAACCTCATGCATCATACGTCTTTTTCATCTATGGTTGCACCGATGTCAGTTGTGTAACCAATGCTTCCTACTCATATTAGCTTTAGTCTTTGTTTTTACACTACATACACTATATAGAGCTTAAAAGTGCGTTACATGTGGCAAAATTGACAATACTATGCAAGTGCTTCATTTGACTATAAGTGTGTGTGTTACAGCGCCACACAATAATCTAAGCATTTTGTGCATTGAATCAAGTACTTTTAATATGATATGACCATCAGATGTGTAGTGATTGCTGTATTTTCAGTGTTTGCACACATACGTATTTTAGGCCCATTACAGGTAATGATCAATTGTGCATATACTGTTGTATGTCTGAAATTCTATGCAAGTGCATCAATCTCATGTATCAAGCGTCTTTTACATCTATGGTTGCACCGATGTCGGTAGTTTAGCCAATGCTTCCTACTCATATTAGCTTTAGTCTTTGTTGATACACTACATACACTATATAGAGCTTTAAAGTGCGTTACATGTGACAAAATTTACAATACTATGCAATGGCTTCATTTGACTATAAGTGTGTGTGTTACAGCGCCAAACCATAATCTAAGCATTTGTGTGCATTGAATCAAGCACTTTTAATATGATATGACCATCAGATGTGTAGTGATTGCTGTATTTTCAATGTTGACACACATACGTATTTTAGGCCCATTACAGGTAATGATCAATTGTGCATATACTGTTGTATGGTTAAAATTCTGTGCAAGTGCGTCAACCTCATGCATCATACGTCTTTTTCATCTATGGGTGCACCGATGTCAGTAGTTTAGCCAATGCTTCCTACTCATATTAGCTTTAGTCTTTGTTTTTACACTACATACACTATATAGAGCTTTAAAGTGCCTTACATGTGGCAGAATTGACAATACTATGCAAGTGCTTCATTTGACTATAAGTGTGTGTGTTACAGCGCCACACAATAATCTAAGCATTTTGTGCATTGAATCAAGTACTTTTAATATGATATGACCATCAGATGTGTAGTGATTGCTGTATTTTCAGTGTTTGCACACATACATATTTTAGGCCCATTACAGGTAATGATCAATTGTGCATATACTGTTGTATGGTTGAAATTCTGTGCAAGTGCGTCAACATCATACATCATACGTCTTTTACATCTATGGTTGCACCGATGTCAGTTGTGTAACCAATGCTTCCTACTCATATTAGCTTTAGTCTTTGTTTTTACACTACATACACTATATAGAGCTTAAAAGTGCGTTACATGTGGCAAAATTGACAATACTATGCAAGTGCTTCATTTGACTATAAGTGTGTGTGTTACAGCGCCACACAATAATCTAAGCATTTTGTGCATTGAATCAAGTACTTTTAATATGATATGACCATCAGATGTGTAGTGATTGCTGTATTTTCAGTGTTTGCACACATACGTATTTTAGTCCCATTACAGGTAATGATCAATTGTGCATATACTGTTGTATGTCTGAAATTCTATGCAAGTGCATCAATCTCATGTATCAAGCGTCTTTTACATCTATGGTTGCACCGATGTCAGTAGTTTAGCCAATGCTTCCTACTCATATTAGCTTTAGTCTTTGTTGTTACACTACATACACTATATAGAGCTTTAAAGTGCGTTACATGTGGCAAAATTTACAATACTATGCAATGGCTTCATTTGACTATAAGTGTGTGTGTTACAGCGCCAAACCATAATATAAGCATTTGTGTTCATTGAATCAAGCACTTTTAATATGATATGACCATCAGATGTGTAGTGATTGCTGTATTGTCAGTGTTTGCTCACATGTGTATTTTAGGCCCATTACAGGTAATGATCAATTGTGCATATACAGTTGTATGAATGAAATTCTATGCAAGTGCGTCAACCTCATGCATCATACGTCTTTTTCATCTATGGTTGCACCGATGTCAGTTGTGTAACCAATGCTTCCTACTCATATTAGCTTTAGTCTTTGTTTTTACACTACATACACTATATAGAGCTTTAAAGTGCCTTACATGTGGCAGAATTGACAATACTATGCAAGTGCTTCATTTGACTATAAGTGTGTGTGTTACAGCGCCAAACAATAATCTAAGCATTTTGTGCATTGAATCAAGTACTTTTAATATGATATGACCATCAGATGTGTAGTGATTGCTGTATTTTCAGTGTTTGCACACATACATATTTTAGGCCCATTACAGGTAATGATCAATTGTGCATATACTGTTGTATGGTTGAAATTCTGTGCAAGTGCGTCAACCTCATACATCATACGTCTTTTACATCTATGGTTGCACCGATGTCAGTTGTGTAACCAATGCTTCCTACTCATATTAGCTTTAGTCTTTGTTTTTACACTACATACACTATATAGAGCTTAAAAGTGCGTTACATGTGGCAAAATTGACAATACTATGCAAGTGCTTCATTTGACTATAAGTGTGTGTGTTACAGCGCCACACAATAATCTAAGCATTTTGTGCATTGAATCAAGTACTTTTAATATGATATGACCATCAGATGTGTAGTGATTGCTGTATTTTCAGTGTTTGCACACATACGTATTTTAGGCCCATTAGAGGTAATGATCAATTGTGCATATACTGTTGTATGTCTGAAATTCTATGCAAGTGCATCAATCTCATGTATCAAGCGTCTTTTACATCTATGGTTGCACCGATGTCAGTAGTTTAGCCAATGCTTCCTACTCATATTAGCTTTAGTCTTTGTTGTTACACTACATACACTATATAGAGCTTTAAAGTGCGTTACATGTGGCAAAATTTACAATACTATGCAATGGCTTCATTTGACTATAAGTGTGTGTGTTACAGCGCCAAACCATAATCTAAGCATTTGTGTGCATTGAATCAAGCACTTTTAATATGATATGACCATCAGATGTGTAGTGATTGCTGTATTGTCAGTGTTTGCTCACATGTGTATTTTAGGCCCATTACAGGTAATGATCAATTGTGCATATACTGTTGTATGAATGAAATTCTATGCAAGTGCGTCAACCTCATGCATCATACGTCTTTTTCATCTATGGTTGCACCGATGTCAGTTGTGTAACCAATGCTTCCTACTCATATTAGCTTTAGTCTTTGTTTTTACACTACATACACTATATAGAGCTTTAAAGTGCCTTACATGTGGCAGAATTGACAATACTATGCAAGTGCTGCATTTGACTATAAGTGTGTGTGTTACAGCGCCACACAATAATCTAAGCATTTTGTGCATTGAATCAAGTACTTTTAATATGATATGACCATCAGATGTGTAGTGATTGCTGTATTTTCAGTGTTTGCACACATACATATTTTAGGCCCATTACAGGTAATGATCAATTGTGCATATACTGTTGTATGGTTGAAATTCTGTGCAAGTGCGTCAACCTCATACATCATACGTCTTTTACATCTATGGTTGCACCGATGTCAGTTGTGTAACCAATGCTTCCTACTCATATTAGCTTTAGTCTTTGTTTTTACACTACATACACTATATAGAGCTTAAAAGTGCGTTACATGTGGCAAAATTGACAATACTATGCAAGTGCTTCATTTGACTATAAGTGTGTGTGTTACAGCGCCACACAATAATCTAAGCATTTTGTGCATTGAATCAAGTACTTTTAATATGATATGACCATCAGATGTGTAGTGATTGCTGTATTTTCAGTGTTTGCACACATACGTATTTTAGGCCCATTAGAGGTAATGATCAATTGTGCATATACTGTTGTATGTCTGAAATTCTATGCAAGTGCATCAATCTCATGTATCAAGCGTCTTTTACATCTATGGTTGCACCGATGTCAGTAGTTTAGCCAATGCTTCCTACTCATATTAGCTTTAGTCTTTGTTGTTACACTACATACACTATATAGAGCTTTAAAGTGCGTTACATGTGGCAAAATTTACAATACTATGCAATGGCTTCATTTGACTATAAGTGTGTGTGTTACAGCGCCAAACCATAATCTAAGCATTTGTGTGCATTGAATCAAGCACTTTTAATATGATATGACCATCAGATGTGTAGTGATTGCTGTATTGTCAGTGTTTGCTCACATGTGTATTTTAGGCCCATTACAGGTAATGATCAATTGTGCATATACTGTTGTATGAATGAAATTCTATGCAAGTGCGTCAACCTCATGCATCATACGTCTTTTTCATCTATGGTTGCACCGATGTCAGTTGTGTAACCAATGCTTCCTACTCATATTAGCTTTAGTCTTTGTTTTTACACTACATACACTATATAGAGCTTTAAAGTGCCTTACATGTGGCAGAATTGACAATACTATGCAAGTGCTTCATTTGACTATAAGTGTGTGTGTTACAGCGCCACACAATAATCTAAGCATTTTGTGCATTGAATCAAGTACTTTTAATATGATATGACCATCAGATGTGTAGTGATTGCTGTATTGTCAGTGTTTGCACACATACGTATTTTAGGCCCATTACAGGTAATGATCAATTGTGCATATACTGTTGTATGACTGAAATTCTATGCAAGTGCATCAATCTCATGTATCAAGCGTCTTTTACATCTATGGTTGCACCGATGTCAGTAGTTTAGCCAATGCTTCCTACTCATATTAGCTTTAGTCTTTGTTGTGACACTACATACACTATATAGAGCTTTAAAGTGCGTTACATGTGGCAAAATTGACAATACTATGCAAGTGCTTCATTTGACTATAAGTGTGTGTGTTACAGCGCCAAACCATAATCTAAGCATTTGTGTGCATTGAATCAAGCACTTTTAATATGATATGACCATCAGATGTGTAGTGATTGCTGTATTGTCAGTGTTTGCTCACATGTGTATTTTAGGCCCATTACAGGTAATGATCAATTGTGCATATACTGTTGTATGGTTAAAATTCTGTGCAAGTGCGTCAACCTCATGCATCATACGTGTTTTTCATCTATGGGTGCACCGATGTCAGTAGTTTAGCCAATGCTTCCTACTCATATTAGCTTTAGTCTTTGTTTTTACACTACATACACTATATAGAGCTTTAAAGTGCGTTACATGTGGCAAAATTGACAATACTATGCAAGTGCTTCATTTGACTATAAGTGTGTGTGTTACAGCACGAAATAATTATCTAAGCATTTTTGTGCATTGAACCAAGCACTTTTAATATGATATGACCATCAGATGTGTAGTGATTGCTGTATTTTCAATGTTTGCACACATAAGTATTCTCGGCCCATTACAGGTAATGATCAATTGTGCATATACTGTTGTATGACTGAAATTCTGTGCAAGTGCGTCAACCTCATGCATCATACGTCTGTTTCATCTATGGTTGCACTGATGTCAGTTGTGTAACCAATGCTTCCTACTCATATTAGCTTTAGTCTTTGGTTTTACACTACATACACTATATAGAGCTTTAATGTGCGTTACATGTGGCAAAATTGACAATAGTATGCAAGTGCTTCACTTGACTATAAGTGTGTGTGTTACAGCGCCAAACCATAATCTAAGCATTTTGTGCATTGAATCAAGCACTTTTAATATGATATGACCATCAGATGTGTAGTGATTGCTGTATTTTCAGTGTTTGCACACATACGTATTTTAGGCCCATTACAGGTAATGATTAATTGTGCATATACTGTTGTATGGTTGAAATTTTGTGCACGTGCGTCAACCTCAAGCATCATACGTCTTTTACATCTATGGTTGCACCGATGTCAGTAGTTTAACCAATGCTTCCTACTCATATTAGCTTTAGTCTTTGTTTTTACACTACATACACTATATAGAGCTTAAAAGTGCGTTACATGTGGCGAATTTGACAATACTATGCAAGTGCTTCATTTGACTATAAGTGTGTGTGTGTTACAGCGCCAAAGAACAATCTAAGCATTTTTGTGCATTGAACCAAGCACTTTTAATATGATATGACCATCAGATGTGTAGTGATTGCTGTATTTTCAATGTTTGCACACATACGTATTTTAGGCCCATTACAGGTAATGATCAATTGTGCATATACTGTTGTATGACTGATATTCTATGCAAGTGCGTCAAGGTAATGTATCAAACGTCTCTTACATCTATGGGTGCACCGATGTCAGTAGTTTAGCTAATGCTTCCTACTCATATTAGCTTTAGTCTTTGTTTTTACACTACATAACACTATATAGAGCTTTAAAGTGCGTTACATGTGGCAAAATTGACAATACTATGCAAGTGCTTCATTTGACTATAAGTGTGTGTGTTACTGCGCCAAACAATAATCTAAGCATTTTGTGCATTGACTCAAGTACTTTTAATATGATATGACCATCAGATGTGTAGTGATTGCTGTATTTTCAATGGTTGCACACATACGTATTTTAGGCCCATTACAGGTAATGATCAATTGTGCGTCTACTGTTGTTTGACTGAAATTCTGTGCAAGTGCGTCAATCTCATGGATCAAACGTCTTTTACATCTATGGTTGCACCGATGTCAGTAGTTTAACCAATGCGTCCTACTCATATTAGCTTTAGTCTTTGTTTTTACACTACATACACTATATAGAGCTTTAAAGTGCGTTACATGTGGCAATATTGACAATACTGTGCAATTGCTACATTTGACTATCAGTGTGTGTGTTACAGCACCAAACCATAATCTAAGCATTTTTGTGCATTGAATCAAGCACTGTTAATATGATATTACCAACAGATGTGTAGTGATTGCTGTATTTTCAATGTTTGCACACATACGTATTTTAGGCCCATTACATGTAATGATCATTTGTGCACCTACTGTTGTTTGACTGAAATTCTGTGCAAGTGCGTCAATCTCATGCATCAAACGTCTTTTACATGTATGGTTGCACCGATGTCAGTAGTTTAGTCAATGCTTCCTACTCATATTAGCTTTAGTCTTTGTTTTTACACTACATACACTATATAGAGCTTTAAAGTGCCTTACATGTGGCAAAATTGACAATACTATGCAAGTGCTTCATTTGACTATAAGTGTGTGTGTTACAGCGCCAAACAATAATCTAAGCATTTTTGTGCATTGAATCAAGCACTTTTAATATGATATGACCATCAGATGTATAGTCATTGCTGTATTTTCAGTGTTTGCACACATACGTATTTTAGGCCCATTACAGGTAATGATCAATTGTGCATATACTGTTGTATGGTTGACATTCTGTGCAAGTGCGTCAATCTCATGTATCAAACGTCTTTCACATCTATGGTTGCACCGATGTCAGTAGCTTAGCCAGTGCTTCCTACTCATATTAGCTTTAGTCTTTGGTTTTACACTACATACACTATATAGAGCTTTAAAGTGCCTTACATGTGGCAAAATTGACAATACTATGCAATGGCTACATTTGACTATACGTGTGTGTGTTACAGCGCCAAACCATAATCTAAGCATTTGTGTGCATTGAATCAAGCACTCTTAATATGATATTACCATCAGATGTGTAGTCATTGCTGTATTTTCAATGTTTGCACACATACGTATTTTAGACCCATTACAGGTAATGATCAATTGTGCATCTACTGTTGTATGGTTGAAATTCTGTGCACGTGCGTCAACTTCATGCATCATACGTCTTTTACATCTATGGGTGCACCGATGTCAGTAGTTTAGCCAATGCTTCCTACTCATATTAGCTTTAGTCTTTGTTTTTACACTACATACACTATATAGAGCTTTAAAGTGCCTTACATGTGGCAAAATTGACAATACTAAGCAATGGCTACATTTGACTATAAGTTTGTGTGTTACAGCGCCAAACAATAATCTAAGCATTTTGTGCATTGAATCAAGCACTTTTAATATGATATGACCAACAGATGTGTAGTCATTGCTGTATTTTGATTGTTTGCACACATACGTATTTTAGGCCCATTACAGGTAATGATCAATTGTGCATATACTGTTGTATGGTTAAAATTCTGTGCAAGTGCGGCAACCTCATGCATCATATGTCTTTTTCATCTATGGTTGCACCGATGTCAGTTGTGTAACCAATGCTTCCTACTCATATTAGCTTTAGTCTTTGTTTTTACACTACATACACTATATAGAGCTTTAAAGTGCCTTACATGTGGCAAAATTGACAATACTATGCAAGTGCTTCATTTGACTATAAGTTAGTGTGTTACAGCGCCAAAGAACAATCTAAGCATTTTTGTGCATTGAACCAAGCACTTTTACTATGATATGACCATCAGATGTGTAGTGATTGCTGTATTTTCAATGGTTGCACACATACGTATTTTAGGCCCATTACAGGTAATGATCAATTGTGCATATACTGTTGTATGACTGATATTCTATGCAATTGCGTTAATCTCATGGATCAAACGTCTTTTACATCTATGGTTGCACCGATGTCAGTAGTTTAACCAATGCGTCCTACTCATATTAGCTTTAGTCTTTGTTTTTACACTACATACACTATATAGAGCTTTAAAGTGCGTTACATGTGGCAAAATTGACAATACTATGCAATTGCTACATTTGACTATCAGTGTGTGTGTTACAGCACCAAACCATAATCTAAGCATTTTTGTGCATTGAATCAAGCACTTTTAATATGATATTACCATCAGATGTGTAGTCATTCCTGTATTTTCAGTGTTTGAACAGATACGTATTTTAGGCCCATTACAGGTAATGATCAATTGTGCATATACTGTTGTATGACTGAAATTCTCTACAAGTGCGTCAATCTCATGGATCAAACGTCTTTTACATCTATGGTTGCACCGATGTCAGTAGTTTAACCAATGCGTCCTACTCATATTAGCTTTAGTCTTTGTTTTTACACTACATACACTATATAGAGCTTTAAAGTGCGTTACATGTGGCAAAATTGACAATACTATGCAATTGCTACATTTGACTATCAGTGTGTGTGTTACAGCACCAAACCATAATCTAAGCATTTTTGTGCATTGAATCAAGCACTTTTAATATGATATTACCATCAGATGTGTAGTCATTGCTGTATTTTCAATGTTTGCACACATACGTGTTTTAGGCCCATTACAGGTAATGATCATGTGTGCATCTTCTGTTGTTTGACTGATATTCTGTGCAAGTGCGTCAATCTCATGCATCAAACGTCTTTTACATGTATGGTTGCACCGATGTCAGTAGTGTAGCCAATGCTTCCTACTCATATTAGCTTTAGTCTTTGTTTTTACACTACATACACTATATAGAGCTTTAAAGTGCCTTACATGTGGCAAAATGGACAATACTATGCAATTGCTACATTTGACTATAAGTGTGTGTGTTACAGCGACAAACCATAATCTAAGCATATTTGTGCATTGAATCAAGCACTTTTAATATGATATTACCATCAGATGTGTAGTGATTGCTGTATTGTCAGTGTTTGCACACATACGTATTTTAGGCCCATTACAGGCAATGATCAATTGTGCATATACTGTTGTATGACTGAAATTATATGCAAGTGCGTCAAGTTCATGCATCAAACGTCTTTTACATCTATGGGTGCACCGATGTCAGTAGTTTAGCCAATGCTTCCTACTCATATTAGCTTTAGTCTTTGTTTTACACTACATACACTATATAGAGCTTTAAAGTTCCTTACATGTGGCAAAATTGACAATTCAATGCAATGGCTACATTTGACTATAAGTGTGTGTGTTACAGCGCCAAACCATAATCTAAGCAGTTTTGTGCATTGAATCAAGCACTTTTAATATGATATGACCATCAGATGTGTAGTGATTGCTGTAATTTCAATGTTTGCACACATACGTATTTTAGGCCCATTACAGGTAATGATCAATTGTGCATATACTGTTGTATGACTGAAATTCTCTGCAAGTGCGTCAATCTCAGGTATCAAGCGTCTTTTACATCTATGGGTGCACCGATGTCAGTAGTTTAGCCAATGCTTCCTACTCATATTAGCTTTAGTCTTTGTTTTTACACTACATACACTATATAGAGCTTTAAAGTGCCTTACATGTGGCAAAATTGACAATACTATGCAATGGCTACATTTGACTATAAGTGTGTGTATTACAGCGCCAAACCATAATCTAAGCATTTTGTGCATTGAATCAAGCATTGTTAATATGATATGACCATCAGATGTGTAGTCATTCTTGTATTTTCAGTGTTTGCACACATACGTAATTTAGGCCCATTACAGGTAATGATCAATTGTGCATATACCGTTGTATGACTGAAATGCTATTTAAGTGCGTTAATAACATGGATCAACCGTCTTTTACATCTATGGTTGCACCGATGTCAGTAGTTTAACCAATGCGTCCTACTCATATTAGCTTTAGTCTTTGTTTTTACACTACATACAATATATAGAGCTTTAAAGTGCGTTACTTGTGGCAATATTGGCAATACTATGCAATTGCTACATTTGACTATAAATGTGTGTGTTACAGCACCAAACAATAATCTAAGCATTTTTGTGCATTGAATCAAGTACTTTTAATATGATATGACCATCAGATGTGTAGTGTTTGCTGTATTTTCAATGTTTGCACACATACGTATTTTAGGCCCATTACAGGTAATGATCAATTGTGCATATACTGTTGTATGATTGAAATTCTATGCAAGTGCGTCAAGTTCATGTATCAAACGTCTTTTACATCTATGGTTGCACCGATGTCAGTAGTTTAGCCAATGCTTCCTACTCATATTAGCTTTAGTCTTTGTTGTTACACTACATACACTATATAGAGCTTTAAAGTGCGTTACATGTGGCAAAATTGACAATACTATGCAATGGCTACATTTGACTATACGTGTGTGTGTTACAGCGCCAAACCATAATCTAAGCATTTTGTTCATTGAATCAAGCACTTTTAAGATGATATGACCATCAGAGGTGTAGTCATTCCTATATTTTCAGTGTTTGAACAGATACGTATTTTAGGCCCATTACAGGTAATGATCAATTGTGCATATACTGTTGTATGACTGAAATGCTATTTAAGTGCGTCAATCTGATGCATCAAACGTCTTTTACATCTATGGGTGCACCGATGTCAGTAGTTTAGCAAATGCTTCCTACTCATATTAGCTTTAGTCTTTGTTTTTACACTACATACACAATATAGAGCTTTAAAGTGCGTTACATGTGGCAAAATTGACAATACTAAGCAATGGCTACATTTGACTATAAGTGTGTGTGTTACAGCGCCATACCATAATCTAAGCATTTTGTGCATTGAATCAAGCACTTTTAAGATGATATGACCATCAGATGTGTAGTGATTGCTCTATTTTCAGTGTTTGAACAGATACGTATTTTAGGCCCATTACAGGTAATGATCAATTGTGCATATACTGTTGTATGGTTGAAATTCTGTGCACGTGCGTCAACTTCATGCATCATACGTCTTTTACATCTATGGGTGCACCGATGTCAGTAGATTAACCAATGCTTCCTACTCATCTTAGCTTTAGTCTTTGTTTTTACACTACATACACTATATAGAGCTTTAAAGTGCCTTACATGTGGCAAAATTGACAATACTATGCAATGGCTACATTTGACTATAAGTGTGTGTATTACAGCGCCAAACCATAATCTAAGCATTTTGTGCATTGAATCAAGCATTTTTAATATGATATGACCATCAGATGTGTAGTCATTCTTGTATTTTCAGTGTTTGCACACATACGTAATTTAGGCCCATTACAGGTAATGATCAATTGTGCATATACCGTTGTATGACTGAAATGCTATTTAAGTGCGTTAATAACATGGATCAACCGTCTTTTACATCTATGGTTGCACCGATGTCAGTAGTTTAACCAATGC
The DNA here is from genome assembly GCA_964019165.1 of Mastigias papua. NCBI lineage: Eukaryota > Metazoa > Cnidaria > Scyphozoa > Rhizostomeae > Mastigiidae > Mastigias > Mastigias papua. The sequence goes on from OZ025272.1 coordinate 5,788,747, forward strand.
GTCCTACTCCTATTAGCTTTAGTCTTTGTTTTTACACTACATACAATATATAGAGCTTTAAAGTGCGTTACTTGTGGCAATATTGACAATACTATGCAATTGCTACATTTGACTATAAATGTGTATGTTACAGCACCAAACAATAATCTAAGCATTTTTGTGCATTGAATCAAGTACTTTTAATATGATATGACCATCAGATGTGTAGTGTTTGCTGTATTTTCAATGTTTGCACAGATACGTATTTTAGGCCCATTACAGGTAATGATCAATTGTGCATATACTGTTGTATGACTGAAATGCTATTAAAGTGCGTCAATCTCATGCATCAAACGTCTTGTACATCTATGGTTGCAACGATGTCAGTAGTTTAGCCAATGCTTCCTACTCATATTAGCTTTAGTCTTTGTTTTTACAATACATACACTATATAGAGCTTTAAAGTGCCTTACATGTGGCAAAATTGACAATACTATGCAATGGCTACATTTGACTATAAGTGTTTGTGTTACAGCGCCAAGCCATAATCTAAGCATTTTTGTGCATTGAATCAAGCACTGTTAATATGATATGACCATCAGATGTGTAGTGATTGCTGTATTTTCAATGTTTGCACACATACGTATTTTAGGCCCATTAGAGGTAATGATCAATTGTGCATATACTGTTGTATGACTGAACTTATATGCAAGTGCGTCAATCTCATGCATCAAACGTCTTTTACATCTATGGGTGCACCGATGTCAGTAGTTTAGCCAATGCTTCCTACTCATATTAGCTTTAGTCTTTGTTTTACACTACATACATTATATAGAGCTTTAAAGTTCCTTACATGTGGCAAAATTGACAATTCAATGCAAAGGCTACATTTGACTATAAGTGTGTGTGTTACAGCACCAAACCATAATCTAAGCATTTTTGTGCATTGAATCAAGCACTTTTAATATGATATGACCATCAGATGTATAGTGATTGCTGTATTGTCAGTGTTTGCACACATACGTATTTTAGGCCCATTAGAGGTAATGATCAAATGTGCATATACTGTTGAATGACTGAAATTCTATGCAAGTGCGTCAATCTCATGTATCAAACGTCTTTTACATCTATGGGTGCACCGATGTCAGTAGTTTAGCCAATGCTGCCTACTCATATTAGCTTTAGTCTTTGTTTTTACACTACATACACTAAATAGAGCTTGAAAGTGCGTTACATGTGGCAAAATTGACAATACTATGCAAGTGCTTCATTTTACTTTAAGTGTGTGTGTTACAGCGCCAAGCCATAATCTAAGCATTTTTGTGCATTGAATCAAGCACTGTTAATATGATATGACCATAATGATGTGTAGTGATTGCTGTATTTTCAATGTTTGCACACATACGTATTTTAGGCCCATTACAGGTAATGATCAATTGTGCATATACTGTTGTATGACTGAAATTCTCTGCAAATGCGTCAAGTTCATGCATCAAACGTCTTTTACATCTATGGGTGCACCGATGTCAGTAGTTTAGCCAATGCTTCCTACTCATATTAGCTTTAGTCTTTGTTTTACACTACATACACTATATAGAGCTTTAAAGTTCCTTACATGTGGCAAAATTGACAATTCAATGCAATGGCTACATTTCACTATAAGTGTGTGTGTTACAGCGCCAAACCATAATCTAAGCAGTTTTGTGCATTGAATCAAGCACTTTTAATATGATATGACCATCAGATGTGTAGTGATTGCTGTAATTTCAATGTTTGCACACATACGTATTTTAGGCCCATTAGAGGTAATGATCAATTGTGCATATACTGTTGCATGACTGAAATTCTCTGCAAGTGCGTCAATCTCAAGTATCAAGCGTCTTTTACATCTATGGGTGCACCGATGTCAGTAGTTTAACCAATGCGTACTACTCATATTAGCTTTAGTCTTTGTTTTTACACTACATACACTATATAGAGCTTTAAAGTGCGTTACATGTGGCAAAATTGACAATACTATGCAATTGATACATTTGACTATAAGTGTGTGTGTTACAGCGCCAAACCATATTCTAAGCATATTTGTGCATTGAATCAAGCACTTTTAATATGATATGACCATCAGATGTGTAGTGATTGCTGTATTGTCAGTGTTTGCACAGATACGTATTTTAGGCCCATTACAGGTAATGATCAATTGTGCATATACTGTCGTATGGTTGAAATTCTGTGGACGTTCGTCAACTTCATGCATCAAACGTCTTTTACATCTATGGTTGCACCGTGTCAGTAGTTTAACCAATGCGTCCTACTCATATTAGCTTTAGTCTTTGGTTTTACACTAAATACACTATATAGAGCTTTAGAGTGCGTTACATGTGGCAAAATTCACAATACTATGCAATGGCTACATTTGACTATAAGTGTGTGTGTTACGGCGCCAAACCATAATCTAAGCATTTTGTGCATTGAATCAAGCACTGTTAATATGATATGACCATCAGATGTGTAGTGATTGCTGTAATTTCAATGTTTGCACACATACGTATTTTAGGCCCATTAGAGGTAATGATCAATTATGCATATACTGTTGCATGACTGAAATTCTATGCAAGTGCGTCAATCTCATGTATCAAACGTCTTTTACATCTATGGGTGCACCGATGTCAGTAGTTTAGCCAATGCTTCCTACTCATATTAGCTTTAGTCGTTGTTTTTACACTACATACACTAAATAGAGCTTCAAAGTGCGTTACATGTGGCAAAATTGACAATACTATGCAAGTGCTTCATTTTACTTTAAGTGTGTGTGTTACAGCGCCAAGCCATAATCTAAGCATTTTTGTGCATTGAATCAAGCACTGTCAATATGATATGACCATAATGATGTGTAGTGATTGCTGTATTTTCACTGTTTGCACACATACGTATTTTAGGCCCATTACAGGCAATGATCAATTGTGCATATACTGTTGTATGGTTAAAATTCTGTGCAAGTGCGTCAACCTCATGCATCATACGTCTTTTCCATCTATGGTTGCACCGATGTCAGTAGTTTAACCAATGCTTCCTACTCATATTAGCTTTAGTCTTTGTTTTTACACTACATACACTATATAGAGCTGTAAAGTGCGTTACATGTGGCAAAAGTGACAATACTATGCAATGGCTACATTTGACTATAAGTGTGTGTGTTACGGCGCCAAACCATAATCTAAGCATTTTTGTGCATTGAATCAAGCACTTTTAATATGATATGACCATCAGATGTGTAGTGATTGCTGTATTGTCAGTGTTTGCACACATACGTATTTTAGGCCCATTACAGGTAATGATCAATTGTGCATATACTGTCGTATGGTTGAAATTCTGTGCACTTGCGTCAACTTCATGCATCAAACGTCTTTTACATCTATGGGTGCACCGATATCAGTAGTTTAACCAATGCGTACTACTCATATTAGCTTTAGTCTTTGGTTTTACACTAAATACACTATATAGAGCTTTAAAGTGCGTTACATGTGGCAAAATTCACAATACTATGCAATGGCTACATTTGACTATAAGTGTGTGTGTTACGGCGCCAAACCATAATCTAAGCATTTTGTGCATTGAATCAAGCACTTTTAATATGATATGACCATCAGATGTGTAGTGATTGCTGTAATTTCAATGTTTGCACACATACGTATTTTAGGCCCGTTAGAGGTAATGATCAATTGTGCATATACTGTTGCATGACTGAAATTCTATGCAAGTGCGTCAATCTCATGTATCAAACGTCTTTTACATCTATGGGTGCACCGATGTCAGTAGTTTAGCCAATGCTTCCTACTCATATTAGCTTTAGTCTTTGTTTTTACACTACATACACTATATAGAGCTTTAAAGTGCGTTACATGTGGCAATATTGACAATACTATGCAATTGCTACATTTGACTATAAGTGTGTGTGTTACAGCACCAAACAATAATCTAAACATTTTTGTGCATTGAATAAAGTACTTTTAATATTATATGACCATCAGATATGTAGTGATTGCTGTATTTTCAATGTTTGCACACATACGTATTTTAGGCCCATTACAGGTAATGATCAATTGTGCATATACTGTTGTATGATTGAAATTCTATGCAAGTGCGTCAAGTTCATGTATCAAACGTCTTTTACATCTATGGTTGCACCGATGTCAGTAGTTTAGCCAATGCGTCCTACTCATATTAGCTTTAGTCTTTGTTGTTACACTACATACACTATATAGAGCTTTAAGGTGCCTTACATGTGGCAAAATTGACAATACTATGCAATGGCTACATTTGACTATAAGTGTGTGTGTTACAGCGCAAAACAATAATCTAAGCATTTTGTACTTTGAATCAAGCACTTTTAAGATGATATGACCATCATATGTGTAGTCTTTCCTGTATTTTCAATGTTTGCACACATACGTATTTTAGGCCCATTACAGGTAATGATCAATTGTGCATATACTGTTGCATGACTGAAATGCTATTTAAGTGCGTCAATGTCATACATCAAACGTCTTTTACTTCTATAGGTGCACCGATGTCAGTAGTTTAGCCAATGCTTCCTACTCATATTAGCTTTAGTCTTTGCTTTTACGCTACATACACTATATACAGCTTTAAAGTGCGTTACATGTGGCAAAATTCACAATACTATGCAAGTGCTTCATTTGACTTTAAGTGTGTGTGTTACAGCGCCAAGCCATAATCTAAGCATTTTTGTGCATTGAATCAAGCACTGTTAATATGATATGACCATCAGATGTGTAGTGATTGCTGTATTGTCAGTGTTTGCACAGATACGTATTTTAGGCCCATTACAGATAATGATCAATTGTGCATATACTGTTGTATGACTGAAATTCTATGCAAGTGCGTCAAGTTCATGCATCAAACGTCTTTTACATCTATGGGTGCACCGATGTCAGTAGTTTAGCCAATGCTTCCTACTCATATTAGCTTTAGTCTTTGTGTTTACGCTACATACACTATATAGAGCTTTAAAGTGTCTTACATTTGGCAAAATTGACAATACTATGCAATTGCTACATTTGACTATAAATGTGTGTGTTACAGCACCAAACAATAATCTAAGCATTTTTGTGCATTGGATCAAGCACTTTTAATATGATATGACCATCAGATGTGTAGTTATTGCTGTATTTCAATGTTTGCACACATACGTATTTTAGTCCCATTACAGGTAATGATCAATTGTGCAGATACTGTTGCATGACTGACATTCTAGTTAAGTGCGTCAATAACATGCATCAACCGTCATTTACATCTATGGGTGCACCGATGTCAGTAGTTTAACCAATGCGTACTACTCATATTAGCTTTAGTCTTTGTTTTTACACTAAATACACTATATTAGAGCTTTAAAGTGTCTTACATGTGGCAACATTGACAATACTATGCAATTGCTAAATTTGACTATAAGTGTGTGTGTTACAGCACCAAACCATAATCTAAGCATTTTTGTGCATTGAATCAAGCACTTTCAATATGATATGACCATCAGATGTGTAGTGATTGCTGTATTGTCAGTGTTTGCACACTTACGTATTTTAGACCCATTACAGGTAATGATCAATTGTGCATCTACTGTTGTATGGTTGAAATTCTGTGCACGTGCGTCAACTTCATGTATCAAACGTCTTTTACATCTATGGGTGCACCGATGTCAGTAGTTTAGCCAATGCTTCCTACTCATATTAGCTTTAGTCTTTGGTTTTACACTAAATACACTATATAGAGCTTTAATGAGCCTTACATGTGGCAACATTCACAGTACTATGCAATGGCTACATTTGACTATAAGTGTGTGTGTTACGGCGCCAAACCATAATCTAAGCATTTTGTGCATTGAATCAAGCACTTTTAATATGATATGACCATCAGATGTGTAGTTATTGCTGTATTTTCAATGTTTGCGCACATACGTATTTTAGGCCCATTAGAGGTAATGATCAATTGTGCATATACTGTTGTATAGTTGACATTCTGTGCAAGTGCGTCAATCTCATGCATCAAACGTCTTTTACATCTATGGTTGCACCGATGTCAGTAGTTTAACCAATGCTTCCTACTCATATTAGCTTTAGTCTTTGTTGTTACACTACATACACTATATAGAGCTTTAAGGTGCCTTACATGTGGCAAAATTGACAATACTATGCAATGGCTACATTTGACTATAAGTGTGTGTGTTACAGCGCAAAACAATAATCTAAGCATTTTGTACTTTGAATCAAGCACTTTTAAGATGATATGACCATCATATGTGTAGTCTTTCCTGTATTTTCAGTGTTTGCACACATACGTATTTTAGGCCCATTACAGGTAATGATCAATTGTGCATATACTGTTGCATGACTGAAATGCTATTTAAGTGCGTCAATGTCATACATCAAACGTCTTTTACTTCTATAGGTGCACCGATGTCAGTAGTTTAGCCAATGCTTCCTACTCATATTAGCTTTAGTCTTTGCTTTTACGCTACATACACTATATACAGCTTTAAAGTGCGTTACATGTGGCAAAATTCACAATACTATGCAAGTGCTTCATTTGACTTTAAGTGTGTGTGTTACAGCGCCAAGCCATAATCTAAGCATTTTTGTGCATTGAATCAAGCACTGTTAATATGATATGACCATCAGATGTGTAGTGATTGCTGTATTTTCAGTGTTTGCACACATACGTAATTTAGGCCCATTACAGGTAATGTTCAATTGTGCATATACTGTTGTATGACTGAAATTCACTGCAAGTGCGTCAATGTCATGCATCAAACGTCTTTTACATCTATGGGTGCACCGATGTCAGTAGTTTAGCCAATGCTTCCTACTCATATTAGCTTTAGTCTTTGTGTTTACGCTACATACACTATATAGAGCTTTAAAGTGTCTTACATTTGGCAAAATTGACAATACTATGCAATTGCTACATTTGACTATAAATGTGTGTGTTACAGCACCAAACAATAATCTAAGCATTTTTGTGCATTGGATCAAGCACTTTTAATATGATATGACCATCAGATGTGTAGTTATTGCTGTATTTCAATGTTTGCACACATACGTATTTTAGTCCCATTACAGGTAATGATCAATTGTGCAGATACTGTTGCATGACTGACATTCTAGTTAAGTGCGTCAATAACATGCATCAACCGTCATTTACATCTATGGGTGCACCGATGTCAGTAGTTTAACCAATGCGTACTACTCATATTAGCTTTAGTCTTTGTTTTTACACTAAATACACTATATAGAGCTTTAAAGTGTCTTACATGTGGCAACATTGACAATACTATGCAATTGCTAAATTTGACTATAAGTGTGTGTGTTACAGCACCAAACCATAATCTAAGCATTTTTGTGCATTGAATCAAGCACTTTCAATATGATATGACCATCAGATGTGTAGTGATTGCTGTATTGTCAGTGTTTGCACACTTACGTATTTTAGACCCATTACAGGTAATGATCAATTGTGCATCTACTGTTGTATGGTTGAAATTCTGTGCACGTGCGTCAACTTCATGTATCAAACGTCTTTTACATCTATGGGTGCACCGATGTCAGTAGTTTAGCCAATGCTTCCTACTCATATTAGCTTTAGTCTTTGGTTTTACACTAAATACACTATATAGAGCTTTAATGAGCCTTACATGTGGCAACATTCACAGTACTATGCAATGGCTACATTTGACTATAAGTGTGTGTGTTACGGCGCCAAACCATAATCTAAGCATTTTGTGCATTGAATCAAGCACTTTTAATATGATATGACCATCAGATGTGTAGTTATTGCTGTATTTTCAATGTTTGCACACATACGTATTTTAGGCCCATTAGAGGTAATGATCAATTGTGCATATACTGTTGTATAGTTGACATTCTGTGCAAGTGCGTCAATCTCATGCATCAAACGTCTTTTACATCTATGGTTGCACCGATGTCAGTAGTTTAACCAATGCTTCCTACTCATAATAGCTTTAGTCTTTGTTTTTACACTACATACACTATATAGAGCTTTAAAGTGCGTTACATGTGGCAAAATTGACAATAGTAAGCAATGGCTACATTTGACTATAAGTGTGTGTGTTACAGCACCAAACAATAATCTAAGCATGTTGTGCATTGAATCAAGCACTTTTAATATGATATGACCATCAGATGTGTAGTGATTGCTGTATTGTCAGTGTTTGCACACTTACGTATTTTAAACCCATTACAGGTAATGATCAATTGTGCATCTACTGTTGTATGTTTGAAATTCTGTGCACGTGCGTCAACTTCATGCATCATACGTCTTTTACATCTATGGGTGCACCGATGTCAGTAGTTTAGACAATGCTTCCTACTCATATTAGCTTTAGTCTTTGTTTTTACACTACATACACTATATAGAGCTTTAAAGTGCGTTACATGTGGCAAAATTGACAATACTATGCAATTGCTACATTTGACTATAAGTGTGTGTGTTACAGCGCCAAACCATAATCTAAGCATTTTGTGCATTGAATCAAGCACTTTTAATATGATATGACCATCAGATGTGTAGTGATTGCTGTATTTTCAGTGTTTGCACACATACGTATTTTAGGCCCATTACAGGTAATGTTCAATTGTGCATATACTGTTGTATGACTAAAATTCTCTGCAAGTGCGTCAATCTCATGCATCAAACGTCTTTTACATCTATGGTTGCACCGATGTCAGTAGTTTAACAAATGCTTCCTACTCATATTAGCTTAAGTCTTTGATTTTACACTACATACACTATATAGAGCTTTAAAGTGCGTTACATGTGGCAAAATTGACAATAGTACGCAATGGCTACATTTGACTATAAGTGTGTGTGTTACAGCGCCAAACCATAATCTAAGCATTTTTGTGCATTGAATCAAGCACTTTTAATATGATATGACCATCAGATGTATAGTCATTGCTGTATTTTCAGTGTTTGCACACATACGTATTTTAGGCCCATTACAGGTAATGATCATTTCTGCATCTACTGTTGTTTGACTGACATTCTGTGCAAGTGCGTCAATCTCATGCATCAACCGTCTATTACATGTATGGTTGCACCGACGTCAGTAGTTTAGCCAATGCTTCCTACTCATATTAGCTTTAGTCTTTCGGTTTACACTACATACACTATATAGAGCTTTAAAGTGCCTTACATGTGGCAAAATGGACAATACTATGCAATGGCTACATGTGACTATAAGTGTGTGTGTTACAGCGCCAAACCACAATCTAAGCATTTGTGTGCATTGAATCAAGCACTTTAAATATGATATGACCATCAGATGTGTAGTGATTGCTGTATTTTCAGTGTTTGCACACATACGTATTTTAGGCCCATTACAGGTAATGATCAATTGTGCATATACTGTTGTATGACTGAAAGTCTATTAAATTGCGCCAATCTCATGCATCAAACGTCTTTTACATCTATGGTTGCACCGATGTCAGTAGTTTAACCAATGCGTCCTACTCATATTAGCTTTAGTCTTTGTTTTTACACTACATACACTATATAGAGCTTTAAAGTGCGTTACATGTGGCAAAATTGACAATACTATGCAATGGCTACATTTGACTATAAGTGTGTGTGTTACAGCGCCAAACCATAATCTAAGCATTTTTGTGCATTAAATCAAGCACTTTTAATATGATATGACCATCAGATGTATAGTCATTGCTGTATTTTCAGTATTTGCACACATACGTATTTTAGGCCCATTACAGGTAATGATCAATTGTGCATCTACTGTTGTATGACTGAAATTCTATTTCATTGCGTCATTCTGATGCATCAAACGTCTTTTACATCTATGGTTGCACCGATGTCAGTAGTTTAGCCAATGCTTCCTACTCATATTAGCTTTAGTCTTTGTTTTTACACTACATACACTATATAGAGCTTTAAAGTGCCTTACATGTGGCAAAATTGACAATACTATGCAATTGCTAGATTTGACTATAAGTGTGTGTGTTACAGCGCCAAACCATAATCTAAGCATTTTGTGCATTGAATCAAGCACTTTTAATATGATATGACCATCAGATGTGTAGTGATTGCTGTATTTTCAGTGTTTGCACACATACGTAATTTAGGCCCATTACAGGATATGTTCAATTGTGCATATACTGTTGTATGGTTGAAATTCACTGCAAGTGCGTCAATCTCATGCATCAAACGTCTTTTACATCTATGGGTGCACCGATGTCAGTAGTTTAGCCAATGCTTCCTACTCATATTAGCTTTAGTCTTTGGTTTTACACTAAATACACTATATAGAGCTTTAATGAGCCTTACATGTGGCAACATTCACAGTACTATGCAATGGCTACATTTGACTATAAGTGTGTGTGTTACGGCGCCAAACCATAATCTAAGCATTTTGTGCATTGAATCAAGCACTTTTAATATGATATGACCATCAGATGTGTAGTTATTGCTGTATTTTCAATGTTTGCACACATACGTATTTTAGGCCCATTAGAGGTAATGATCAATTGTGCATATACTGTTGTATAGTTGACATTCTGTGCAAGTGCGTCAATCTCATGCATCAAACGTCTTTTACATCTATGGTTGCACCGATGTCAGTAGTTTAACCAATGCTTCCTACTCATAATAGCTTTAGTCTTTGTTTTTACACTACATACACTATATAGAGCTTTAAAGTGCGTTACATGTGGCAAAATTGACAATAGTAAGCAATGGCTACATTTGACTATAAGTGTGTGTGTTACAGCACCAAACAATAATCTAAGCATGTTGTGCATTGAATCAAGCACTTTTAATATGATATGACCATCAGATGTGTAGTGATTGCTGTATTGTCAGTGTTTGCACACTTACGTATTTTAAACCCATTACAGGTAATGATCAATTGTGCATCTACTGTTGTATGTTTGAAATTCTGTGCACGTGCGTCAACTTCATGCATCATACGTCTTTTACATCTATGGGTGCACCGATGTCAGTAGTTTAGACAATGCTTCCTACTCATATTAGCTTTAGTCTTTGTTTTTACACTACATACACTATATAGAGCTTTAAAGTGCGTTACATGTGGCAAAATTGACAATACTATGCAATTGCTACATTTGACTATAAGTGTGTGTGTTACAGCGCCAAACCATAATCTAAGCATTTTGTGCATTGAATCAAGCACTTTTAATATGATATGACCATCAGATGTGTAGTGATTGCTGTATTTTCAGTGTTTGCACACATACGTATTTTAGGCCCATTACAGGTAATGTTCAATTGTGCATATACTGTTGTATGACTAAAATTCTCTGCAAGTGCGTCAATCTCATGCATCAAACGTCTTTTACATCTATGGTTGCACCGATGTCAGTAGTTTAACAAATGCTTCCTACTCATATTAGCTTAAGTCTTTGATTTTACACTACATACACTATATAGAGCTTTAAAGTGCGTTACATGTGGCAAAATTGACAATAGTACGCAATGGCTACATTTGACTATAAGTGTGTGTGTTACAGCGCCAAACCATAATCTAAGCATTTTTGTGCATTGAATCAAGCACTTTTAATATGATATGACCATCAGATGTATAGTCATTGCTGTATTTTCAGTGTTTGCACACATACGTATTTTAGGCCCATTACAGGTAATGATCATTTCTGCATCTACTGTTGTTTGACTGACATTCTGTGCAAGTGCGTCAATCTCATGCATCAACCGTCTATTACATGTATGGTTGCACCGACGTCAGTAGTTTAGCCAATGCTTCCTACTCATATTAGCTTTAGTCTTTCGGTTTACACTACATACACTATATAGAGCTTTAAAGTGCCTTACATGTGGCAAAATGGACAATACTATGCAATGGCTACATGTGACTATAAGTGTGTGTGTTACAGCGCCAAACCACAATCTAAGCATTTGTGTGCATTGAATCAAGCACTTTAAATATGATATGACCATCAGATGTGTAGTGATTGCTGTATTTTCAGTGTTTGCACACATACGTATTTTAGGCCCATTACAGGTAATGATCAATTGTGCATATACTGTTGTATGACTGAAAGTCTATTAAATTGCGCCAATCTCATGCATCAAACGTCTTTTACATCTATGGTTGCACCGATGTCAGTAGTTTAACCAATGCGTCCTACTCATATTAGCTTTAGTCTTTGTTTTTACACTACATACACTATATAGAGCTTTAAAGTGCGTTACATGTGGCAAAATTGACAATACTATGCAATGGCTACATTTGACTATAAGTGTGTGTGTTACAGCGCCAAACCATAATCTAAGCATTTTTGTGCATTAAATCAAGCACTTTTAATATGATATGACCATCAGATGTATAGTCATTGCTGTATTTTCAGTATTTGCACACATACGTATTTTAGGCCCATTACAGGTAATGATCAATTGTGCATCTACTGTTGTATGACTGAAATTCTATTTCATTGCGTCATTCTGATGCATCAAACGTCTTTTACATCTATGGTTGCACCGATGTCAGTAGTTTAGCCAATGCTTCCTACTCATATTAGCTTTAGTCTTTGTTTTTACACTACATACACTATATAGAGCTTTAAAGTGCCTTACATGTGGCAAAATTGACAATACTATGCAATTGCTAGATTTGACTATAAGTGTGTGTGTTACAGCGCCAAACCATAATCTAAGCATTTTGTGCATTGAATCAAGCACTTTTAATATGATATGACCATCAGATGTGTAGTGATTGCTGTATTTTCAGTGTTTGCACACATACGTAATTTAGGCCCATTACAGGATATGTTCAATTGTGCATATACTGTTGTATGGTTGAAATTCACTGCAAGTGCGTCAATCTCATGCATCAAACGTCTTTTACATCTATGGGTGCACCGATGTCAGTAGTTTAGCCAATGCTTCCTACTCATATTAGCTTTAGTCTTTGGTTTTACACTAAATACACTATATAGAGCTTTAATGAGCCTTACATGTGGCAACATTCACAGTACTATGCAATGGCTACATTTGACTATAAGTGTGTGTGTTACGGCGCCAAACCATAATCTAAGCATTTTGTGCATTGAATCAAGCACTTTTAATATGATATGACCATCAGATGTGTAGTTATTGCTGTATTTTCAATGTTTGCACACATACGTATTTTAGGCCCATTAGAGGTAATGATCAATTGTGCATATACTGTTGTATAGTTGACATTCTGTGCAAGTGCGTCAATCTCATGCATCAAACGTCTTTTACATCTATGGTTGCACCGATGTCAGTAGTTTAACCAATGCTTCCTACTCATAATAGCTTTAGTCTTTGTTTTTACACTACATACACTATATAGAGCTTTAAAGTGCGTTACATGTGGCAAAATTGACAATAGTAAGCAATGGCTACATTTGACTATAAGTGTGTGTGTTACAGCACCAAACAATAATCTAAGCATGTTGTGCATTGAATCAAGCACTTTTAATATGATATGACCATCAGATGTGTAGTGATTGCTGTATTGTCAGTGTTTGCACACTTACGTATTTTAAACCCATTACAGGTAATGATCAATTGTGCATCTACTGTTGTATGTTTGAAATTCTGTGCACGTGCGTCAACTTCATGCATCATACGTCTTTTACATCTATGGGTGCACCGATGTCAGTAGTTTAGACAATGCTTCCTACTCATATTAGCTTTAGTCTTTGTTTTTACACTACATACACTATATAGAGCTTTAAAGTGCCTTACATGTGGCAAAATTGACAATACTATGCAATTGCTACTTTTGACTATAAGTGTGTGTGTTACGGCGCCAAACCATAATCTAAGCATTTTGTGCATTGAATCAAGCACTTTTAATATGATATGACCATCAGATGTGTAGTTATTGCTGTATTTTCAATGTTTGCACACATACGTATTTTAGGCCCATTAGAGGTAATGATCAATTGTGCATATACTGTTGTATAGTTGACATTCTGTGCAAGTGCGTCAATCTCATGCATCAAACGTCTTTTACATCTATGGTTGCACCGATGTCAGTAGTTTAACCAATGCTTCCTACTCATAATAGCTTTAGTCTTTGTTTTTACACTACATACACTATATAGAGCTTTAAAGTGCGTTACATGTGGCAAAATTGACAATAGTAAGCAATGGCTACATTTGACTATAAGTGTGTGTGTTACAGCACCAAACAATAATCTAAGCATGTTGTGCATTGAATCAAGCACTTTTAATATGATATGACCATCAGATGTGTAGTGATTGCTGTATTGTCAGTGTTTGCACACTTACGTATTTTAAACCCATTACAGGTAATGATCAATTGTGCATCTACTGTTGTATGTTTGAAATTCTGTGCACGTGCGTCAACTTCATGCATCATACGTCTTTTACATCTATGGGTGCACCGATGTCAGTAGTTTAGACAATGCTTCCTACTCATATTAGCTTTAGTCTTTGTTTTTACACTACATACACTATATAGAGCTTTAAAGTGCGTTACATGTGGCAAAATTGACAATACTATGCAATTGCTACATTTGACTATAAGTGTGTGTGTTACAGCGCCAAACCATAATCTAAGCATTTTGTGCATTGAATCAAGCACTTTTAATATGATATGACCATCAGATGTGTAGTGATTGCTGTATTTTCAGTGTTTGCACACATACGTATTTTAGGCCCATTACAGGTAATGTTCAATTGTGCATATACTGTTGTATGACTAAAATTCTCTGCAAGTGCGTCAATCTCATGCATCAAACGTCTTTTACATCTATGGTTGCACCGATGTCAGTAGTTTAACAAATGCTTCCTACTCATATTAGCTTAAGTCTTTGATTTTACACTACATACACTATATAGAGCTTTAAAGTGCGTTACATGTGGCAAAATTGACAATAGTACGCAATGGCTACATTTGACTATAAGTGTGTGTGTTACAGCGCCAAACCATAATCTAAGCATTTTTGTGCATTGAATCAAGCACTTTTAATATGATATGACCATCAGATGTATAGTCATTGCTGTATTTTCAGTGTTTGCACACATACGTATTTTAGGCCCATTACAGGTAATGATCATTTCTGCATCTACTGTTGTTTGACTGACATTCTGTGCAAGTGCGTCAATCTCATGCATCAACCGTCTATTACATGTATGGTTGCACCGACGTCAGTAGTTTAGCCAATGCTTCCTACTCATATTAGCTTTAGTCTTTCGGTTTACACTACATACACTATATAGAGCTTTAAAGTGCCTTACATGTGGCAAAATGGACAATACTATGCAATGGCTACATGTGACTATAAGTGTGTGTGTTACAGCGCCAAACCACAATCTAAGCATTTGTGTGCATTGAATCAAGCACTTTAAATATGATATGACCATCAGATGTGTAGTGATTGCTGTATTTTCAGTGTTTGCACACATACGTATTTTAGGCCCATTACAGGTAATGATCAATTGTGCATATACTGTTGTATGACTGAAAGTCTATTAAATTGCGCCAATCTCATGCATCAAACGTCTTTTACATCTATGGTTGCACCGATGTCAGTAGTTTAACCAATGCGTCCTACTCATATTAGCTTTAGTCTTTGTTTTTACACTACATACACTATATAGAGCTTTAAAGTGCGTTACATGTGGCAAAATTGACAATACTATGCAATGGCTACATTTGACTATAAGTGTGTGTGTTACAGCGCCAAACCATAATCTAAGCATTTTTGTGCATTAAATCAAGCACTTTTAATATGATATGACCATCAGATGTATAGTCATTGCTGTATTTTCAGTATTTGCACACATACGTATTTTAGGCCCATTACAGGTAATGATCAATTGTGCATCTACTGTTGTATGACTGAAATTCTATTTCATTGCGTCATTCTGATGCATCAAACGTCTTTTACATCTATGGTTGCACCGATGTCAGTAGTTTAGCCAATGCTTCCTACTCATATTAGCTTTAGTCTTTGTTTTTACACTACATACACTATATAGAGCTTTAAAGTGCCTTACATGTGGCAAAATTGACAATACTATGCAATTGCTAGATTTGACTATAAGTGTGTGTGTTACAGCGCCAAACCATAATCTAAGCATTTTGTGCATTGAATCAAGCACTTTTAATATGATATGACCATCAGATGTGTAGTGATTGCTGTATTTTCAGTGTTTGCACACATACGTAATTTAGGCCCATTACAGGATATGTTCAATTGTGCATATACTGTTGTATGGTTGAAATTCACTGCAAGTGCGTCAATCTCATGCATCAAACGTCTTTTACATCTATGGGTGCACCGATGTCAGTAGTTTAGCCAATGCTTCCTACTCATATTAGCTTTAGTCTTTGGTTTTACACTAAATACACTATATAGAGCTTTAATGAGCCTTACATGTGGCAACATTCACAGTACTATGCAATGGCTACATTTGACTATAAGTGTGTGTGTTACGGCGCCAAACCATAATCTAAGCATTTTGTGCATTGAATCAAGCACTTTTAATATGATATGACCATCAGATGTGTAGTTATTGCTGTATTTTCAATGTTTGCACACATACGTATTTTAGGCCCATTAGAGGTAATGATCAATTGTGCATATACTGTTGTATAGTTGACATTCTGTGCAAGTGCGTCAATCTCATGCATCAAACGTCTTTTACATCTATGGTTGCACCGATGTCAGTAGTTTAACCAATGCTTCCTACTCATAATAGCTTTAGTCTTTGTTTTTACACTACATACACTATATAGAGCTTTAAAGTGCGTTACATGTGGCAAAATTGACAATAGTAAGCAATGGCTACATTTGACTATAAGTGTGTGTGTTACAGCACCAAACAATAATCTAAGCATGTTGTGCATTGAATCAAGCACTTTTAATATGATATGACCATCAGATGTGTAGTGATTGCTGTATTGTCAGTGTTTGCACACTTACGTATTTTAAACCCATTACAGGTAATGATCAATTGTGCATCTACTGTTGTATGTTTGAAATTCTGTGCACGTGCGTCAACTTCATGCATCATACGTCTTTTACATCTATGGGTGCACCGATGTCAGTAGTTTAGACAATGCTTCCTACTCATATTAGCTTTAGTCTTTGTTTTTACACTACATACACTATATAGAGCTTTAAAGTGCGTTACATGTGGCAAAATTGACAATACTATGCAATTGCTACATTTGACTATAAGTGTGTGTGTTACAGCGCCAAACCATAATCTAAGCATTTTGTGCATTGAATCAAGCACTTTTAATATGATATGACCATCAGATGTGTAGTGATTGCTGTATTTTCAGTGTTTGCACACATACGTATTTTAGGCCCATTACAGGTAATGTTCAATTGTGCATATACTGTTGTATGACTAAAATTCTCTGCAAGTGCGTCAATCTCATGCATCAAACGTCTTTTACATCTATGGTTGCACCGATGTCAGTAGTTTAACAAATGCTTCCTACTCATATTAGCTTAAGTCTTTGATTTTACACTACATACACTATATAGAGCTTTAAAGTGCGTTACATGTGGCAAAATTGACAATAGTACGCAATGGCTACATTTGACTATAAGTGTGTGTGTTACAGCGCCAAACCATAATCTAAGCATTTTTGTGCATTGAATCAAGCACTTTTAATATGATATGACCATCAGATGTATAGTCATTGCTGTATTTTCAGTGTTTGCACACATACGTATTTTAGGCCCATTACAGGTAATGATCATTTCTGCATCTACTGTTGTTTGACTGACATTCTGTGCAAGTGCGTCAATCTCATGCATCAACCGTCTATTACATGTATGGTTGCACCGACGTCAGTAGTTTAGCCAATGCTTCCTACTCATATTAGCTTTAGTCTTTCGGTTTACACTACATACACTATATAGAGCTTTAAAGTGCCTTACATGTGGCAAAATGGACAATACTATGCAATGGCTACATGTGACTATAAGTGTGTGTGTTACAGCGCCAAACCACAATCTAAGCATTTGTGTGCATTGAATCAAGCACTTTAAATATGATATGACCATCAGATGTGTAGTGATTGCTGTATTTTCAGTGTTTGCACACATACGTATTTTAGGCCCATTACAGGTAATGATCAATTGTGCATATACTGTTGTATGACTGAAAGTCTATTAAATTGCGCCAATCTCATGCATCAAACGTCTTTTACATCTATGGTTGCACCGATGTCAGTAGTTTAACCAATGCGTCCTACTCATATTAGCTTTAGTCTTTGTTTTTACACTACATACACTATATAGAGCTTTAAAGTGCGTTACATGTGGCAAAATTGACAATACTATGCAATGGCTACATTTGACTATAAGTGTGTGTGTTACAGCGCCAAACCATAATCTAAGCATTTTTGTGCATTAAATCAAGCACTTTTAATATGATATGACCATCAGATGTATAGTCATTGCTGTATTTTCAGTATTTGCACACATACGTATTTTAGGCCCATTACAGGTAATGATCAATTGTGCATCTACTGTTGTATGACTGAAATTCTATTTCATTGCGTCATTCTGATGCATCAAACGTCTTTTACATCTATGGTTGCACCGATGTCAGTAGTTTAGCCAATGCTTCCTACTCATATTAGCTTTAGTCTTTGTTTTTACACTACATACACTATATAGAGCTTTAAAGTGCCTTACATGTGGCAAAATTGACAATACTATGCAATTGCTAGATTTGACTATAAGTGTGTGTGTTACAGCGCCAAACCATAATCTAAGCATTTTGTGCATTGAATCAAGCACTTTTAATATGATATGACCATCAGATGTGTAGTGATTGCTGTATTTTCAGTGTTTGCACACATACGTAATTTAGGCCCATTACAGGATATGTTCAATTGTGCATATACTGTTGTATGGTTGAAATTCACTGCAAGTGCGTCAATCTCATGCATCAAACGTCTTTTACATCTATGGGTGCACCGATGTCAGTAGTTTAGCCAATGCTTCCTACTCATATTAGCTTTAGTCTTTGGTTTTACACTAAATACACTATATAGAGCTTTAATGAGCCTTACATGTGGCAACATTCACAGTACTATGCAATGGCTACATTTGACTATAAGTGTGTGTGTTACGGCGCCAAACCATAATCTAAGCATTTTGTGCATTGAATCAAGCACTTTTAATATGATATGACCATCAGATGTGTAGTTATTGCTGTATTTTCAATGTTTGCACACATACGTATTTTAGGCCCATTAGAGGTAATGATCAATTGTGCATATACTGTTGTATAGTTGACATTCTGTGCAAGTGCGTCAATCTCATGCATCAAACGTCTTTTACATCTATGGTTGCACCGATGTCAGTAGTTTAACCAATGCTTCCTACTCATAATAGCTTTAGTCTTTGTTTTTACACTACATACACTATATAGAGCTTTAAAGTGCGTTACATGTGGCAAAATTGACAATAGTAAGCAATGGCTACATTTGACTATAAGTGTGTGTGTTACAGCACCAAACAATAATCTAAGCATGTTGTGCATTGAATCAAGCACTTTTAATATGATATGACCATCAGATGTGTAGTGATTGCTGTATTGTCAGTGTTTGCACACTTACGTATTTTAAACCCATTACAGGTAATGATCAATTGTGCATCTACTGTTGTATGTTTGAAATTCTGTGCACGTGCGTCAACTTCATGCATCATACGTCTTTTACATCTATGGGTGCACCGATGTCAGTAGTTTAGACAATGCTTCCTACTCATATTAGCTTTAGTCTTTGTTTTTACACTACATACACTATATAGAGCTTTAAAGTGCCTTACATGTGGCAAAATTGACAATACTATGCAATTGCTACTTTTGACTATAAGTGTGTGTGTTACAGCGCCAAACCATAATCTAAGCATTTTGTGCATTGAATCAAGCACTTTTAATATGATATGACCATCAGATGTGTAGTGATTGCTGTATTTTCAGTGTTTGCACACATACGTATTTTAGGCCCATTACAGGTAATGTTCAATTGTGCATATACTGTTGTATGACTAAAATTCTCTGCAAGTGCGTCAATCTCATGCATCAAACGTCTTTTACATCTATGGTTGCACCGATGTCAGTAGTTTAACAAATGCTTCCTACTCATATTAGCTTAAGTCTTTGATTTTACACTACATACACTATATAGAGCTTTAAAGTGCGTTACATGTGGCAAAATTGACAATAGTACGCAATGGCTACATTTGACTATAAGTGTGTGTGTTACAGCGCCAAACCATAATCTAAGCATTTTTGTGCATTGAATCAAGCACTTTTAATATGATATGACCATCAGATGTATAGTCATTGCTGTATTTTCAGTGTTTGCACACATACGTATTTTAGGCCCATTACAGGTAATGATCATTTCTGCATCTACTGTTGTTTGACTGACATTCTGTGCAAGTGCGTCAATCTCATGCATCAACCGTCTATTACATGTATGGTTGCACCGACGTCAGTAGTTTAGCCAATGCTTCCTACTCATATTAGCTTTAGTCTTTCGGTTTACACTACATACACTATATAGAGCTTTAAAGTGCCTTACATGTGGCAAAATGGACAATACTATGCAATGGCTACATGTGACTATAAGTGTGTGTGTTACAGCGCCAAACCACAATCTAAGCATTTGTGTGCATTGAATCAAGCACTTTAAATATGATATGACCATCAGATGTGTAGTGATTGCTGTATTTTCAGTGTTTGCACACATACGTATTTTAGGCCCATTACAGGTAATGATCAATTGTGCATATACTGTTGTATGACTGAAAGTCTATTAAATTGCGCCAATCTCATGCATCAAACGTCTTTTACATCTATGGTTGCACCGATGTCAGTAGTTTAACCAATGCGTCCTACTCATATTAGCTTTAGTCTTTGTTTTTACACTACATACACTATATAGAGCTTTAAAGTGCGTTACATGTGGCAAAATTGACAATACTATGCAATGGCTACATTTGACTATAAGTGTGTGTGTTACAGCGCCAAACCATAATCTAAGCATTTTTGTGCATTAAATCAAGCACTTTTAATATGATATGACCATCAGATGTATAGTCATTGCTGTATTTTCAGTATTTGCACACATACGTATTTTAGGCCCATTACAGGTAATGATCAATTGTGCATCTACTGTTGTATGACTGAAATTCTATTTCATTGCGTCATTCTGATGCATCAAACGTCTTTTACATCTATGGTTGCACCGATGTCAGTAGTTTAGCCAATGCTTCCTACTCATATTAGCTTTAGTCTTTGTTTTTACACTACATACACTATATAGAGCTTTAAAGTGCCTTACATGTGGCAAAATTGACAATACTATGCAATTGCTACATTTGACTATAAGTGTGTGTGTTACAGCGCCAAACCATAATCTAAGCATTTTGTGCATTGAATCAAGCACTTTTAATATGATATGACCATCAGATGTGTAGTGATTGCTGTATTTTCGGTGTTTGCACACATACGTAATTTAGGCCCATTACAGGATATGTTCAATTGTGCATATACTGTTGTATGGTTGAAATTCACTGCAAGTGCGTCAATCTCATGCATCAAACGTCTTTTACATCTATGATTGCACCGATGTCATTAGTTTAACAAATGCTTCCTACTCATATTAGCTTTAGTCTTTGATTTTACACTACATACACTATATAGAGCTTTAAGGAGCCTTACATGTGGCAAAATTGACAATACTATGCAATGGCTACATTTGACTATAAGTGTGTGTGTTACAGCACCAAACCATAATCTAAGCATTTTTGTGCATTAAATCAAGCACTTTTAATATGATATGACCATCAGATGTATAGTCATTGCTGTATTTTCAGTGTTTGCACACGTACGTATTTTAGGCCCATTACAGGTAATGATCAATTGTGCATATACTGTTGTATGAATGAAATTCTAAGCAAGTGCGTCAATCTCATGTATCAAACATCTTTTACATCTATGGGTGCACCGATGTCAGTAGATTAACCAATGCTTCCTACTCATCTTAGCTTTAGTCTTTCGGTTTACACTAAATACACTATATAGAGCTTTAAAGTGCGTTACATGTGGCAAAATGGACAATACTATGCAATGGCTACATGTGACTATAAGTGTGTGTGTTACAGCGACAAACCATAATCTACGCATTTTGTGCATTGAATCAAGCACTTTAAATATGATATGACCATCAGATGTGTAGTGATTGCTGTATTTTCAGTGTTTGCACACATACGTATTTTAGGCCCATTACAGGTAATGATCAATTGTGCATATACTGTTGTAATTTTGACCTTGTGCGCAAGTGTGTCAATCTCATGCATCAAACGCCTTTTACATCTATGGTTGCACCGATGTCAGTAGTTTAGCCAATGCTTCCTACTCATATTAGCTTTAGTCTTTGATTTTACACTACATACACTATATAGACCTTTAAAGTGCCTTACATGTGGCAAAATTGACAATACTATGCAAGCGCATCAATTGACTATAAGTGTATGTGTTACAGCGCCAAACCATAATCTGAGCATGTTTGTGCATTGAATCAAGCACTTTTAATATGATATGACCATCAGATGTGTAGTGATTGCTGTATTTTCAGTGTTTGCACACATACGTAATTTAGGCCCATTACAGGATATGTTCAATTGTGCCTATACTGTTGTATGGTTGAAATTCACTGCAAGTGCGTCAATCTCATGCATCAAACGTCTTTTACATCTATGATTGCACCGATGTCATTAGTTTAACAAATGCTTCCTACTCATATTAGCTTTAGTCTTTGATTTTACACTACATACACTAAATAGAGCTTTAAAGAGCCTTACACGTGGCAAAATTGACAATACTATGCAATGGCTACATTTGACTATAAGTGTGTGTGTTACAGCGCCAAACCATAATCTAAGCATTTTTGTGCATTAAATCAAGCACTTTTAATATGATATGACCATCAGATGTATAGTCATTGCTGTATTTTCAGTGTTTGCACACGTACGTATTTTAGGCCCATTACAGGTAATGATCAATTGTGCATATACTGTTGTATGAATGAAATTCTAAGCAAGTGCGTCAATCTCATGTATCAAACATCTTTTACATCTATGGGTGCACCGATGTCAGTAGATTAACCAATGCTTCCTACTCATTTTAGCTTTAGTCTTTCGGTTTACACTAAATACACTATATAGAGCTTTAAAGTGCCTTACATGTGGCAAAATGGCCAATACTATGCAATGGCTACATGTGACTATAAGTGTGTGTGTTACAGCGCCAAACCATAATCTACGCATTTTGTGCATTGAATCAAGCACTTTAAATATGATATGACCATCAGATGTGTAGTGATTGCTGTATTTTCAGTGTTTGCACACATACGTATTTTAGGCCCATTACAGGTAATGATCAATTGTGCATATACTGTTGTAATTTTGACCTTGTGCGCAAGTGTGTCAATCTCATGCATCAAACGCCTTTTACATCTATGGTTGCACCGATGTCAGTAGTTTAGCCAATGCTTCCTACTCATATTAGCTTTAGTCTTTGATTTTACACTACATACACTATATAGACCTTTAAAGTGCCTTACATGTGGCAAAATTGACAATACTATGCAAGCGCATCAATTGACTATAAGTGTATGTGTTACAGCGCCAAACCATAATCTAAGCATGTTTGTGCATTGAATCAAGCACTTTTAATATGATATGACCATCAGATGTGTAGTGATTGCTGTATTATCAGTGTTTGCACACATACGTAATTTAGGCCCATTACAGGATATGTTCAATTGTGCATATACTGTTGTATGACTGAAATTCACTGCAAGTGCGTCAATCTCATTCATCAAACGTCTTTTACATCTATAATTGCACCGATGTCAGTAGTTTAACAAATGCTTCCTACTCATATTAGCTTTAGTCTTTGTTTTTACACTACATACACTATATAGAGCTTTAAAGAGCCTTACATGTGGCAAAATTGACAATACTATGCAATGGCTACATTTGACTATAAGTGTGTGTGTTACAGCGCCAAATCATAATCTAAGCATTTTTGTGCATTAATTCAAGCACTTTTAATATGATATGACCATCAGATGTATAGTCATTGCTGTATTTTCAGTGTTTGCACACATACGTATTTTAGGCCCATTACAGGTAATGATCAATTGTGCATATAGTGTTGTATGACTGAAATTCTCTGCAAGTGCGTCTATCTCATGCATCAAACGTCTTTTACATCTATGATTGCACCGATGTCAGTAGTTTAACAAATGCTTCCTACTCATATTAGCTTTAGTCTTTGATTTTACACTACATACACTATATAGAGCTTTAAAGAGCCTTACATGTGGCAAAATTGACAATACTATGCAATGGCTACATTTGACTATAAGTGTGTGGGTTACAGCGCAAAACCATAATCTAAGCATTGTTGTGCATTAAATCAAGCACGTTTAATATGATATGACCATCAGATGTATAGTCATTGCTGTATTTTCAGTGTTTGCACACGTACGTATTTTAGGCCCATTACAGGTAATGATCAATTGTGCATATACTGCTGTATGACTGAAATTCTCTGCAAGTGCGTCTATCTCATGCATCAAACATCTTTTACATCTATGGGTGCACCGATGTCAGTAGATTAACCAATGCTTCCTACTCATCGTAGCTTTAGTCTTTGTTTTTACATTACATACACTATATAGAGCTTTAAAGTGCGTTACATGTGGCAAAATTGACAATGCTATGCAATGGCTACATTTGACTATAAGTGTGTGTGTTACAGCGCCAAACCATAATCTAAGCATTTTTGTGCATTACATCAAGCACTTTTAATATGATATGACCATCAGATGTATAGTCATTGCTGTATTTTCAGTGTTTGCGCACGTACGTATTTTAGGCCCACTACAGGTAATGATCAATTGTGCATATACTGTTTGACTGAAATTCTATTTAATTGCGTCAATCTGATGCATCAAACGTCTTTTACATCTATGGTTGCACCGATGTCAGTAGTTTAACCAATGCGTCCTACTCATATTAGCTTTAGTCTTTGTTTTTACACTACATACACTATATAGAGCTTTAAAGTGCGTTACATGTGGCAAAATTGACAACGCTATGCAATGGCTACATTTGACTATAAGTGTGTGTGTTACAGCGCCAAACCATAATCTAAGCATTTTTGTGCATTAAATCAAGCACTTTTAATATGATATGACCATCAGATGTATAGTCATTGCTGTATTTTCAGTGTTTGCACACATACGTATTTTAGGCCCATTACAGGTAATGATCAATTGTGCATATACTGTTGTATGACTGAAATTCTCTGCAAGTGCGTCTATCTCATGCATCAAACGTCTTTTACATCTATGGCTGCACAGATGTCAGTAGTTTAACAAATGCTTCCTACTCATATTAGTTTTAGTCTTTGATTTTACACTACAAACACTATATAGAGCTTTAAAGAGCCTTACATGTGGCAAAAGTGACAATACTATGCAATGGCTACATTTGACTATAAGTCTGTGTGTTACAGCGCCAAACCATAATCTAAGCATTTTTGTGCATTAAATCAAGCACATTTAATATGATATGACCATCAGATGTGTAGTGATTGCTGTATTTTCAGTGTTTGCACACATACGTATTTTAGGCCCATTACAGGTAATGATCAATTGTGCATATACTGTTGTATGACTGAAATTCTATTTAATTGCGTCATTCTGATGCATCAAACGTCTTTTACATCTATGGTTGCACCGATGTCAGTAGTTTAGCCAATGCTTCCTACTCATATTAGCTTTAGTCTTTGTTTTTACACTACATACACTATATAGAGCTTTAAAGTGCCTTACATGTGGCAAAATTGACAATACTATGCAATGGCTACATTTGACTATAAGTGTGTGTGTTACAGCGCCAAACCATAATCTAAGCATTTTGTGCATTGAATCAAGCACTTTTAATATGATATGACCATCAGATGTGTAGTGATTGCTGTATTTTCAGTGTTTGCACACATACGTATTTTAGGCCCATTACAGGTAATGATCAATTGTGCATATACTGTTGTATGACTGAAATTCTATTTAATTGCGTCAATCTGATGCATCAAACGTCTTTTACATCTATGGTTGCACCGATGTCAGTAGTTTAGCCAATGCTTCCTACTCATATTAGCTTTAGTCTTTGTTTTTACACTATATACACTATATAGAGCTTTAAAGTGCCTTACATGTGGCAAAATTGACAATACTATGCAATTGCTACATTTGACTATAAGTGTGTGTGTTACAGCGCCAAACCATAATCTAAGCATTTTGTGCATTGAATCAAGCACTTTTAATATGATATGACCATCAGATGTGTAGTGATTGCTGTATTTTCAGTGTTTGCACACATACGTAATTTAGGCCCATTACAGGTAATGTTCAATTGTGCATATACTGTTGTATGACTGAAATTCACTGCAAGTGCGTCAATGTCATGCATCAAACGCCTTTTACATCTATGATTGCACCGATGTCAGTAGTTTAACAAATGCTTCCTACTCATATTAGCTTAAGTCTTTGATTTTACACTACATACACTATATAGAGCTTTAAAGTGCGTTACATGTGGCAAAATTGACAATACTATGCAATGGCTACATTTGACTATAAGTGTGTGTGTTACAGCGCCAAACCATAATCTAAGCATTTTTGTGCATTAAATCAAGCACTTTTAATATGATATGACCATCAGATGTGTAGTGATTGCTGTATTTTCAGTGTTTGCACACATACGTATTTTAGGCCCATTACAGGTAATGATCAATTCTGCATATACTGTTGTATGAATGAAATTCTAAGCAAGTGCGTCAATCTCATGTATCAAACATCTTTTACATCTATGGGTGCACCGATGTCAGTAGATTAACCAATGCTTCCTACTCATTTTAGCTTTAGTCTTTCGGTTTACACTAAATACACTATATAGAGCTTTAAAGTGCCTTACATGTGGCAAAATGGCCAATACTATGCAATGGCTACATGTGACTATAAGTGTGTGTGTTACAGCGCCAAACCATAATCTACGCATTTTGTGCATTGAATCAAGCACTTTAAATATGATATGACCATCAGATGTGTAGTGATTGCTGTATTTTCAGTGTTTGCACACATACGTATTTTAGGCCCATTACAGGTAATGATCAATTGTGCATATACTGTTGTAATTTTGACCTTGTGCGCAAGTGTGTCAATCTCATGCATCAAACGCCTTTTACATCTATGGTTGCACCGATGTCAGTAGTTTAGCCAATGCTTCCTACTCATATTAGCTTTAGTCTTTGATTTTACACTACATACACTATATAGACCTTTAAAGTGCCTTACATGTGGCAAAATTGACAATACTATGCAAGCGCATCAATTGACTATAAGTGTATGTGTTACAGCGCCAAACCATAATCTAAGCATGTTTGTGCATTGAATCAAGCACTTTTAATATGATATGACCATCAGATGTGTAGTGATTGTTGTATTATCAGTGTTTGCACACATACGTAATTTAGGCCCATTACAGGATATGTTCAATTGTGCATATACTGTTGTATGACTGAAATTCACTGCAAGTGCGTCAATCTCATTCATCAAACGTCTTTTACATCTATAATTGCACCGATGTCAGTAGTTTAACAAATGCTTCCTACTCATATTAGCTTTAGTCTTTGTTTTTACACTACATACACTATATAGAGCTTTAAAGAGCCTTACATGTGGCAAAATTGACAATACTATGCAATGGCTACATTTGACTATAAGTGTGTGTGTTACAGCGCCAAATCATAATCTAAGCATTTTTGTGCATTAATTCAAGCACTTTTAATATGATATGACCATCAGATGTATAGTCATTGCTGTATTTTCAGTGTTTGCACACATACGTATTTTAGGCCCATTACAGGTAATGATCAATTGTGCATATAGTGTTGTATGACTGAAATTCTCTGCAAGTGCGTCTATCTCATGCATCAAACGTCTTTTACATCTATGATTGCACCGATGTCAGTAGTTTAACAAATGCTTCCTACTCATATTAGCTTTAGTCTTTGATTTTACACTACATACACTATATAGAGCTTTAAAGAGCCTTACATGTGGCAAAATTGACAATACTATGCAATGGCTACATTTGACTATAAGTGTGTGGGTTACAGCGCAAAACCATAATCTAAGCATTGTTGTGCATTAAATCAAGCACGTTTAATATGATATGACCATCAGATGTATAGTCATTGCTGTATTTTCAGTGTTTGCACACGTACGTATTTTAGGCCCATTACAGGTAATGATCAATTGTGCATATACTGCTGTATGACTGAAATTCTCTGCAAGTGCGTCTATCTCATGCATCAAACATCTTTTACATCTATGGGTGCACCGATGTCAGTAGATTAACCAATGCTTCCTACTCATCGTAGCTTTAGTCTTTGTTTTTACATTACATACACTATATAGAGCTTTAAAGTGCGTTACATGTGGCAAAATTGACAATGCTATGCAATGGCTACATTTGACTATAAGTGTGTGTGTTACAGCGCCAAACCATAATCTAAGCATTTTTGTGCATTACATCAAGCACTTTTAATATGATATGACCATCAGATGTATAGTCATTGCTGTATTTTCAGTGTTTGCGCACGTACGTATTTTAGGCCCACTACAGGTAATGATCAATTGTGCATATACTGTTTGACTGAAATTCTATTTAATTGCGTCAATCTGATGCATCAAACGTCTTTTACATCTATGGTTGCACCGATGTCAGTAGTTTAACCAATGCGTCCTACTCATATTAGCTTTAGTCTTTGTTTTTACACTACATACACTATATAGAGCTTTAAAGTGCGTTACATGTGGCAAAATTGACAACGCTATGCAATGGCTACATTTGACTATAAGTGTGTGTGTTACAGCGCCAAACCATAATCTAAGCATTTTTGTGCATTAAATCAAGCACTTTTAATATGATATGACCATCAGATGTATAGTCATTGCTGTATTTTCAGTGTTTGCACACATACGTATTTTAGGCCCATTACAGGTAATGATCAATTGTGCATATACTGTTGTATGACTGAAATTCTCTGCAAGTGCGTCTATCTCATGCATCAAACGTCTTTTACATCTATGGCTGCACAGATGTCAGTAGTTTAACAAATGCTTCCTACTCATATTAGTTTTAGTCTTTGATTTTACACTACAAACACTATATAGAGCTTTAAAGAGCCTTACATGTGGCAAAAGTGACAATACTATGCAATGGCTACATTTGACTATAAGTCTGTGTGTTACAGCGCCAAACCATAATCTAAGCATTTTTGTGCATTAAATCAAGCACATTTAATATGATATGACCATCAGATGTGTAGTGATTGCTGTATTTTCAGTGTTTGCACACATACGTATTTTAGGCCCATTACAGGTAATGATCAATTGTGCATATACTGTTGTATGACTGAAATTCTATTTAATTGCGTCATTCTGATGCATCAAACGTCTTTTACATCTATGGTTGCACCGATGTCAGTAGTTTAGCCAATGCTTCCTACTCATATTAGCTTTAGTCTTTGTTTTTACACTACATACACTATATAGAGCTTTAAAGTGCCTTACATGTGGCAAAATTGACAATACTATGCAATGGCTACATTTGACTATAAGTGTGTGTGTTACAGCGCCAAACCATAATCTAAGCATTTTGTGCATTGAATCAAGCACTTTTAATATGATATGACCATCAGATGTGTAGTGATTGCTGTATTTTCAGTGTTTGCACACATACGTATTTTAGGCCCATTACAGGTAATGATCAATTGTGCATATACTGTTGTATGACTGAAATTCTATTTAATTGCGTCAATCTGATGCATCAAACGTCTTTTACATCTATGGTTGCACCGATGTCAGTAGTTTAGCCAATGCTTCCTACTCATATTAGCTTTAGTCTTTGTTTTTACACTACATACACTATATAGAGCTTTAAAGTGCCTTACATGTGGCAAAATTGACAATACTATGCAATTGCTACATTTGACTATAAGTGTGTGTGTTACAGCGCCAAACCATAATCTAAGCATTTTGTGCATTGAATCAAGCACTTTTAATATGATATGACCATCAGATGTGTAGTGATTGCTGTATTTTCAGTGTTTGCACACATACGTAATTTAGGCCCATTACAGGTAATGTTCAATTGTGCATATACTGTTGTATGACTGAAATTCACTGCAAGTGCGTCAATGTCATGCATCAAACGCCTTTTACATCTATGATTGCACCGATGTCAGTAGTTTAACAAATGCTTCCTACTCATATTAGCTTAAGTCTTTGATTTTACACTACATACACTATATAGAGCTTTAAAGTGCGTTACATGTGGCAAAATTGACAATACTATGCAATGGCTACATTTGACTATAAGTGTGTGTGTTACAGCGCCAAACCATAATCTAAGCATTTTTGTGCATTAAATCAAGCACTTTTAATATGATATGACCATCAGATGTGTAGTGATTGCTGTATTTTCAGTGTTTGCACACATACGTATTTTAGGCCCATTACAGGTAATGATCAATTCTGCATATACTGTTGTATGACTGAAATTCTCTGCAAGTGCGTCAATCTCATGCATCAAACGTCTTTTACATCTATGGTTGCACCGATGTCAGTAGTTTAGCCAATGCTTCCTACTCATATTAGCTTTAGTCTTTGTTTTTACACTATATACACTATATAGAGCTTTAAAGTGCCTTACATGTGGCAAAATTGACAATACTATGCAATTGCTACATTTGACTATAAGTGTGTGTGTTACAGCGCCAAACCATAATCTAGTCATTTTGTGCATTGAATCAAGCACTTTTAATATGATATGACCATCAGATGTGTAGTGATTGCTGTATTTTCAGTGTTTGCACACACAGGTAATTTAGGCCCATAACAGGTAATGATCAATTGTGCATATACTGTTGTATGAATGAAATTCTAAGCAAGTGCGTCAATCTCATGTATCAAACATCTTTTACATCTATGGGTGCACCGATGTCAGTAGATTAACCAATGCTTCCTACTCATCTTAGCTTTAATCTTTGTTTTTACACTACATACACTATATAGAGCTTTAAAGTGCCTTACATGTGGCAAAATTGACAATACTATGCAAGTGCTACATTTGACTATAAGTGTGTGTGTTACAGCACAAAACCATAATCTAAGCTTGTTGTGCATTGAATCAAGCACTTTTAAGATGATATGACCATCAGATGTGTAGTCACTCCTATATTATCAGTGTTTGCACACATACGTATTGTAGGCCCATTACAGGTAATGATCAATTGTGCATATACTGTTGTATGACTGAAATTCTATTTAATTGCGTCAATCTGATGCATCAAACGTCTTTTACATCTATGGTTGCACCGATGTCAGTAGTTTAGCCAATGCTTCCTACTCATATTAGCTTTAGTCTTTGTTTTTACACTACATACACTATCTAGAGCTTTAAAGTGCGTTACATGTGGCAAAAGTGACGATACTATGCAATGGCTACATTTGACTATAAGTGTGTGTGTTACAGTGCCAAACCATAATCTAAGCATGTTGTGCATTGAATCAAGCACTTTTAATATGATATGACCATCAGATGTGTAGTGATTGCTGTATTTTCAATGTTTGCACACATACTTATTTTAGGCCAATTACAGGTAATGATCAATTGTGCATATACTATTGTATGACTGAAATTCTATGCAAGTGCGTCAATCTGATGCATCAAACGTCTTTTACATCTATGGTTGCACCGATGTCAGTAGTTTAGCCAATGCTTCCTACTCATATTAGCTTTAGTCTTTGTTTTTACACTACATACGCTATATAGAGCTTTAAAGTGCCTTACATGTGGCAAAATTGACAATACTATGCAATTGCTACATTTGACTATAAGTGTGTGTGTTACAGCGCCAAACCATAATGTAAGCATTTTGTGTATAGAATCAAGCACTTTTAATATGATATGACCATCAGATGTGTAGTGATTGCTGTATTTTCAGTGTTTGCACACATACGTAATTTAGGCCCATTACAGGTAATGATCAATTGTGCATATACTGTTGTATGAATGAAATTCTAAGCAAGTGCGTCAATCTCATGTATCAAACATCTTTTACATCTATGGGTGCACCGATGTCAGTAGATTAACCAATGCTTCCTACTCATCTTAGCTTTAATCTTTGTTTTTACACTACGTACACTATATAGAGCTTTAAAGTGCCTTACATGTGGCAAAATTGACAATACTATGCAAGTGCTACATTTGACTATAAGTGTGTGTGTTACAGCACAAAACCATAATCTAAGCTTGTTGTGCATTGAATCAAGCACTTTTAAGATGATATGACCTTCAGATGTGTAGTCACTCCTATATTTTCAGTGTTTGCACACATACGTATTTTAGGCCCATTACAGGTAATGATCAATTGTGCATATACTGTTGTATGACTGAAATTCTATTTAATTGCGTCAATCTGATGCATCACACGTCTTTTACATCTATGGGTGCACCGATGTCAGTAGATTAACCAATGCTTCCTACTCATTTTAGCTTTAGTCTTTCGGTTTACACTAAATACACTATATAGAGCTTTAAAGTGCGTTACATGTGGCAAAATGGCCAATACTATGCAATGGCTACATGTGTCTATAAGTGTGTGTGTTACAGCGCCAAACCATAATCTACGCATTTTGTGCATTGAATCAAGCACTTTAAATATGATATGACCATCAGATGTGTAGTGATTGCTGTATTTTCAGTGTTTGCACACATACGTATTTTAGGCCCATTACAGGTAATGATCAATTGTGCATATACTGTTGTAATTTTGACCATGTGCGCAAGTGTGTCAATCTCATGCATCAAACGCCTTTTACATCTATGGTTGCACCGATGTCAGTAGTTTAGCCAATGCTTCCTACTCATATTAGCTTTAGTCTTTGATTTTACACTACATACACTATATAGACCTTTAAAGTGCCTTACATGTGGCAAAATTGACAATACTATGCAAGCGCATCAATTTACTATAAGTGTATGTGTTACAGCGCCAAACCATAATCTAAGCATGTTTGTGCATTGAATCAAGCACTTTTAATATGATATGACCATCAGATGTGTAGTGATTGCTGTATTTTCAGTGTTTGCAAACATACGTAATTTAG
This sequence comes from Mastigias papua, assembly GCA_964019165.1. Taxonomy (NCBI): domain Eukaryota; kingdom Metazoa; phylum Cnidaria; class Scyphozoa; order Rhizostomeae; family Mastigiidae; genus Mastigias; species Mastigias papua. The sequence continues at coordinate 5,822,096 of OZ025272.1, forward strand.
GCCCATTACAGGATATGTTCAATTGTGCATATACTGTTGTATGACTGAAATTCACTGCAAGTGCGTCAATCTCATGCATCAAACGTCTTTTACATCTATAATTGCACCGATGTCAGTAGTTTATCAAATGCTTCCTACTCATATTAGCTTTAGTCTTTGTTTTTACACAACATACACTATATAGAGCTTTAAAGAGCCTTACATGTGGCAAAATTGACAATACTATGCAATGGCTACATTTGACTATAAGTGTGTGTGTTACAGCGCCAAATCATAATCTAAGCATTTTTGTGCATTAATTCAAGCACTTTTAATATGATATGACCATCAGATGTATAGTCATTGCTGTATTTTCAGTGTTTGCACACATACGTATTTTAGGCCCATTACAGGTAATGATCAATTGTGCATATAGTGTTGTATGACTGAAATTCTCTGCAAGTGCGTCTATCTCATGCATCAAACGTCTTTTACATCTATGATTGCACCGATGTCAGTAGTTTAACAAATGCTTCCTACTCATATTAGCTTTAGTCTTTGATTTTACACTACATACACTATATAGAGCTTTAAAGAGCCTTACATGTGGCAAAATTGACAATACTATGCAATGGCTACATTTGACTATAAGTGTGTGGGTTACAGCGCAAAACCATAATCTAAGCATTTTTGTGCATTGAATCAAGCACTTTTAAGATGATATGACCATCAGATGTATAGTCATTGCTGTATTTTCAGTGTTTGCGCACGTACGTATTTTAGGCCCATTACAGGTAATGATCAATTGTGCATATACTGTTTGACTGAAATTCTATTTAATTGCGTCAATCTGATGCATCAAACGTCTTTTACATCTATGGTTGCACCGATGTCAGTAGTTTAACCAATGCGTCCTACTCATATTAGCTTTAGTCTTTGTTTTTACACTACATACACTATATAGAGCTTTAAAGTGCGTTACATGTGGCAAAATTGACAACGCTATGCAATGGCTACATTTGACTATAAGTGTGTGTGTTACAGCGCCAAACCATAATCTAAGCATTTTTGTGCATTAAATCAAGCACTTTTAATATGATATGACCATCAGATGTATAGTCATTGCTGTATTTTCAGTGTTTGCACACATACGTATTTTAGGCCCATTACAGGTAATGATCAATTGTGCATATACTGTTGTATGACTGAAATTCTCTGCAAGTGCGTCTATCTCATGCATCAAACGTCTTTTACATCTATGGCTGCACAGATGTCAGTAGTTTAACAAATGCTTCCTACTCATATTAGTTTTAGTCTTTGATTTTACACTACATACACTATATAGAGCTTTAAAGAGCCTTACATGTGGCAAAAGTGACAATACTATGCAATGGCTACATTTGACTATAAGTGTGTGTGTTACAGCGCCAAACCATAATCTAAGCATTTTTGTGCATTAAATCAAGCACATTTAATATGATATGACCATCAGATGTGTAGTGATTGCTGTATTTTCAGTGTTTGCACACATACGTATTTTAGGCCCATTACAGGTAATGATCAATTGTGCATATACTGTTGTATGACTGAAATTCTATTTAATTGCGTCAATCTGATGCATCAAACGTCTTTTACATCTATGGTTGCACCGATGTCAGTAGTTTAGCCAATGCTTCCTACTCATATTAGCTTTAGTCTTTGTTTTTACACTACATACACTATATAGAGCTTTAAAGTGCCTTACATGTGGCAAAATTGACAATACTATGCAATTGCTACATTTGACTATAAGTGTGTGTGTTACAGCGCCAAACCATAATCTAAGCATTTTGTGCATTGAATCAAGCACTTTTAATATGATATGACCATCAGATGTGTAGTGATTGCTGTATTTTCAGTGTTTGCACACATACGTAATTTAGGCCCATTACAGGTAATGTTCAATTGTGCATATACTGTTGTATGACTGAAATTCACTGCAAGTGCGTCAATGTCATGCATCAAACGCCTTTTACATCTATGATTGCACCGATGTCAGTAGTTTAACAAATGCTTCCTACTCATATTAGCTTAAGTCTTTGATTTTACACTACATACACTATATAGAGCTTTAAAGTGCGTTACATGTGGCAAAATTGACAATACTATGCAATGGCTACATTTGACTATAAGTGTGTATGTTACAGCGCCAAACCATAATCTAAGCATTTATGTGCATTAAATCAAGCACTTTTAATATGATATGACCATCAGATGTGTAGTGATTGCTGTATTTTCAGTGTTTGCACACATACGTATTTTAGGCCCATTACAGGTAATGATCAATTCTGCATATACTGTTGTATGACTGAAATTCTCTGCAAGTGCGTCAATCTCATGCATCAAACGTCTTTTACATCTATGGTTGCACCGATGTCAGTAGTTTAGCCAATGCTTCCTACTCATATTAGCTTTAGTCTTTGTTTTTACACTATATACACTATATAGAGCTTTAAAGTGCCTTACATGTGGCAAAATTGACAATACTATGCAATTGCTACATTTGACTATAAGTGTGTGTGTTACAGCGCCAAACCATAATCTAATCATTTTGTGCATTGAATCAAGCACTTTTAATATGATATGACCATCAGATGTGTAGTGATTGCTGTATTTTCAGTGTTTGCACACATAGGTAATTTAGGCCCATAACAGGTAATGATCAATTGTGCATATACTGTTGTATGAATGAAATTCTAAGCAAGTGCGTCAATCTCATGTATCAAACATCTTTTACATCTATGGGTGCACCGATGTCAGTAGATTAACCAATGCTTCCTACTCATCTTAGCTTTAATCTTTGTTTTTACACTACATACACTATATAGAGCTTTAAAGTGCCTTACATGTGGCAAAATTGACAATACTATGCAAGTGCTACATTTGACTATAAGTGTGTGTGTTACAGCACAAAACCATAATCTAAGCTTGTTGTGCATTGAATCAAGCACTTTTAAGATGATATGACCATCAGATGTGTAGTCACTCCTATATTATCAGTGTTTGCACACATTCGTATTTTAGGCCCATTACAGGTAATGATCAATTGTGCATATACTGTTGTATGACTGAAATTCTATTTAATTGCGTCAATCTGATGCATCAAACGTCTTTTACATCTATGGTTGCACCGATGTCAGTAGTTTAGCCAATGCTTCCTACTCATATTAGCTTTAGTCTTTGTTTTTACACTACATACACTATCTAGAGCTTTAAAGTGCGTTACATGTGGCAAAAGTGACAATACTATGCAATGGCTACATTTGACTATAAGTGTGTGTGTTACAGTGCCAAACCATAATCTAAGCATGTTGTGCATTGAATCAAGCACTTTTAATATGATATGACCATCAGATGTGTAGTGATTGCTGTATTTTCAATGTTTGCACACATACTTATTTTAGGCCAATTACAGGTAATGATCAATTGTGCATATACTATTGTATGACTGAAATTCTATGCAAGTGCGTCAATCTGATGCATCAAACGTCTTTTACATCTATGGTTGCACCGATGTCAGTTTTTAGCCAATGCTTCCTACTCATATTAGCTTTAGTCTTTGTTTTTACACTACACACGCTATATAGAGCTTTAAAGTGCCTTACATGTGGCAAAATTGACAATACTATGCAATTGCTACATTTGACTATAAGTGTGTGTGTTACAGCACCAAACCATAATCTAAGCATTTTGTGTATAGAATCAAGCACTTTTAATATGATATGACCATCAGATGTGTAGTGATTGCTGTATTTTCAGTGTTTGCACACATACGTAATTTAGGCCCATTACAGGTAATGATCAATTGTGCATATACTGTTGTATGAATGAAATTCTAAGCAAGTGCGTCAATCTCATGTATCAAACATCTTTTACATCTATGGGTGCACCGATGTCAGTAGATTAACCAATGCTTCCTACTCATCTTAGCTTTAATCTTTGTTCTTACACTACATACACTATATAGAGCTTTAAAGTGCCTTACATGTGGCAAAATTGACAATACTATGCAAGTGCTACATTTGACTATAAGTGTGTGTGTTACAGCACAAAACCATAATCTAAGCTTGTTGTGCATTGAATCAAGCACTTTTAAGATGATATGACCTTCAGATGTGTAGTCACTCCTATATTTTCAGTGTTTGCACACATACGTATTTTAGGCCCATTACAGGTAATGATCAATTGTGCATATACTGTTGTATGACTGAAATTCTATTTAATCGCGTCAATCTGATGCATCACACGTCTTTTACATCTATGGTTGCACCGATGTCAGTAGTTTAGCCAATGCTTCCTACTCATATTAGCTTTAGTCTTTGCTTTTACACTACATACACTATATAGAGCTTTAAAGTGCGTTACATGTGGCAAAAGTGACAATACTATGCAATGGCTACATTTGACTATAAGTGTGTGTGTTACAGTGCCAAACCATAATCTAAGCATGTTTGTGCATTGAATCAAGCACTTTTAATATGATATGACCATCAGATGTGTAGTGATTGCTGTATTTTCAATGTTTGCACACATACTTATTTTAGGCCAATTACAGGTAATGATCAATTGTGCATATACTATTGTATGACTGAAATTCTATGCAAGTGCGTCAATCTGATGCATCAAACGTCTTTTACATCTATGGTTGCACCGATGTCAGTTTTTAGCCAATGCTTCCTACTCATATTAGCTTTAGTCTTTGTTTTTACACTACATACGCTATATAGAGCTTTAAAGTGCCTTACATGTGGCAAAATTGACAATACTATGCAATTGCTACATTTGACTATAAGTGTGTGTGTTACAGCGCCAAACCATAATCTAAGCATTTTGTGTATAGAATCAAGCACTTTTAATATGATATGACCATCAGATGTGTAGTGATTGCTGTATTTTCAGTGTTTGCACACATACGTAATTTAGGCCCATTACAGGTAATGATCAATTGTGCATATACTGTTGTATGAATGAAATTCTAAGCAAGTGCGTCAATCTCATGTATCAAACATCTTTTACATCTATGGGTGCACCGATGTCAGTAGATTAACCAATGCTTCCTACTCATCTTAGCTTTAATCTTTGTTCTTACACTACATACACTATATAGAGCTTTAAAGTGCCTTACATGTGGCAAAATTGACAATACTATGCAAGTGCTACATTTGACTATAAGTGTGTGTGTTACAGCACAAAACCATAATCTAAGCTTGTTGTGCATTGAATCAAGCACTTTTAAGATGATATGACCTTCAGATGTGTAGTCACTCCTATATTTTCAGTGTTTGCACACATACGTATTTTAGGCCCATTACAGGTAATGATCAATTGTGCATATACTGTTGTATGACTGAAAATCTATTTAATCGCGTCAATCTGATGCATCACACGTCTTTTACATCTATGGTTGCACCGATGTCAGTAGTTTAGCCAATGCTTCCTACTCATATTAGCTTTAGTCTTTGCTTTTACACTACATACACTATATAGAGCTTTAAAGTGCGTTACATGTGGCAAAAGTGACAATACTATGCAATGGCTACATTTGACTATAAGTGTGTGTGTTACAGTGCCAAACCATAATCTAAGCATGTTTGTGCATTGAATCAAGCACTTTTAATATGATATGACCATCAGATGTGTAGTGATTGCTGTATTTTCAATGTTTGCACACATACTTATTTTAGGCCAATTACAGGTAATGATCAATTGTGCATATACTATTGTATGACTGAAATTCTATGCAAGTGCGTCAATCTGATGCATCAAACGTCTTTTACATCTATGGTTGCACCGATGTCAGTTTTTAGCCAATGCTTCCTACTCATATTAGCTTTAGTCTTTGCTTTTACACTACATACACTATATAGAGCTTTAAAGTGCGTTACATGTGGCAAAAGTGACAATACTATGCAATGGCTACATTTGACTATAAGTGTGTGTGTTACAGTGCCAAACCATAATCTAAGCATGTTTGTGCATTGAATCAAGCACTTTTAATATGATATGACCATCAGATGTGTAGTGATTGCTGTATTTTCAATGTTTGCACACATACGTATTTTAGGCCAATTACAGGTAATGATCAATTGTGCATATACTGTTGCATGACTCGAATGCTATTTAAGTGCGTCAATCTGATGCATCAAACGTCTTTTACATCTACGGTTGCACCGATGTCAGTAGTTTAACCAATGCTTCCTACTCATATTAGCTTTAGTCTTTGTTTTTACACTACATACGCTATATAGAGCTTTAAAGTGCCTTACATGTGGCAAAATTGACAATACTATGCAATTGCTACATTTGACTATAAGTGTGTGTGTTACAGCGCCAAACCATAATCTTAGCATTTTGTGTATTGAATCAAGCACTTTTAATATGATATGACCATCAGATGTGTAGTGATTGCAGTATTTTCAGTGTTTGCACACATACGTAATTTAGGCCCATTACAGGTAATGATCAATTGTGCATATACTGTTGTATGGTTGACATTCTGTGCAAGTGCGTCAATCTCATGTATCAAACGTCTTTTACATCTATGGGTGCACCGATGTCAGTAGTTTAGCCAATGCTTCCTACTCATATTAGCTTTAGTCTTTCCTTTTACACTACATACACTATATAGAGCTTTAAAGTGCCTTACATGTGGCAAAATTGACAATACTATGCAATGGGTACAGTTGACTATAAGTGTGTGTGTTACAGCGCCAAACCATAATCTAAGCATTTTTGTGCATTGACTCAAGCACTTTTAATATGCTATGACTATCAGATGTATAGTCATTGCTGTATTTTCAGTGTTTACACACTTACGTAATTTAGGCCCATTACAGGTAATGATCAATTATCCATATACTGTTGTATGGTTGACATTCTGTGCAAGTGCGTCAATCTCATGTATCAAACGTCTTTTACATCTATGGGTGCACCGATGTCAGTAGTTTAGATAATGCTTCCTACTCATATTAGCTTTAGTCTTTGGTTTTACACTACATACACTATATAGAGCTTTAAAGTGCCTTACATGTGGCAAAATTGACAATACTATGCAAGTGCTTCATTTGACTATAAGTGTGTGTGTTACAGCGCTAAACAATAATCTAAGCATTTTTGTGCATTGACCCAAGCACTTTTAATATGATATGACCATCAGATTGTAGTCAGTGCTGTATTTTAAATGTTTGCACACATACGTATTTTAGGCCCATTACAGGTAATGATCAATTGTGCATATACTGTTGTATGACTGAAGTGCTATGCAAGTGTGTCAATCTCATGCATCAAACGTCTTTTACATCTATGGTTGCACCGATGTCAGTAGTTTAGCAAATGCTTCCTACTCATATTAGCTTTAGTCTTTGTTTTTACACTACATACACTATATAGAGCTTTAAAGTGCCTTACATGTGGCAAAATTGACAATACTAAGCAATGGCTACATTTGACTATAAGTGTGTGTGTTACAGCGCCAAACAATAATCTAAGCATTTTGTGCATTGAATCAAGCACTTTTAATATGATATGACCATCAGATGTGTAGTGATTGCTGTATTTTCAGTGTTTGCACACATACGTAATTTAGGCCCATTACAGGTAATGTTCAATTGTGCATATACTGTTGTATGACTGAAATTCACTGCAAGTGCGTCAATCTCATGCATCAAACGTCTTTTACATCTATGATTGCACCGATGTCAGTAGTTTAACAAATGCTTCCTACTCATATTAGCTTAAGTCTTTGATTTTACACTACATATACTATATAGAGCTTTAAAGCGCCTTACATGTGGCAAGATTGACAATACTATGCAATGGCTACATTTGAGTATAAGTGTGTGTGTTACAGCGCCAAACCATAATCTAAGCATTTTTGTGCATTAAATCAAGCACTTTTAATATGATATGACCATCAGATGTGTAGTGATTGCTGTATTTTCAGTGTTTGCACACATACGTAATTTAGGCCCATTACATGTAATGTTCAATTGTGCATATACTGTTGTATGACTGAAATTCACTGCAAGTGCGTCAATCTCATGCATCAAACGTCTTTTACATCTATGATTGCACCGATGTCAGTAGTTTAACAAATGCTTCCTACTCATATTAGCATAAGTCTTTGATTTTACACTACATACACTATATAGAGCTTTAAAGAGCCTTACATGTGGCAAAATTGAAAATACTATGCAATGGCTACATTTGACTATAAGTGTGTGTGTTACAGCGCCAAACCATAATCTAAGCATTTTGTGCATTGAATCAAGCACTTTTAATATGATATGACCATCAGATGTGTAGTCATTGCTGTATTTTCAGTGTTTGCACACATAGGTAATTTAGGCCCATTACAGGTAATGTTCAATTGTGCATATACTGTTGTATGACTGAAATTCACTGCAAGTGCGTCAATCTCATGCATCAAACGTCTTTTACATCTATGGTTGCACCGATGTCAGTAGTTTAACAAATGCTTCCTACTCATATTAGCTTTAGTCTTTGTTTTTACACTACATACACTATATAGAGCTTTAAAGTGCCTTACATGTGGCAAAATTGACAATACTATGCAATGGCTACATTTGACTATAAGTGTGTGTGTTACAGCGCCAAACCATAATCTAAGCATTTTTGTGTATTGAATCAAGCACTTTTAATATGATATGACCATCAGATGCATAGTCATTGCTGTATTTTCAGTGTTTGCACACGTATGTATTTTAGGCCCATTACAGGTAATGATCAATTGTGCATATACTGTTGTATGAATGAAATTCTAAGCAAGTGCGTCAATCTCATGTATCAAACATCTTTTACATCTATGGGTGCACCGATGTCAGTAGATTAACCAATGCCTCCTACTCATCTTAGCTTTAGTCTTTGTGTTTACACTACATACACTATATAGGGCTTTAAAGTGCCTTACATGTGGCAAAATTGACAATACTATGCAAGTGCTACATTTGACTATAAGTGTGTGTGTTACAGCACCAAACCATAATCTAAGCATGTTGTGCATTGAATCAAGCACTTGTAAGATGATATGACCATCAGATGTGTAGTCACTCCTATATTTTCAGTGTTTGCACACATACGTATTTTAGGCCCATTACAGGTAATGATCAACTGTGCATATACTGTTGTATGGTTGACATTGTGTGCAAGTGCGTCAATCTCATGTATCAAACGTCTTTTACATCTATGGGTGCACCGATGTCAGTAGTTTAGCCAATGCTTCCTACTCATATTAGCTTTAGTCTTTGTTTTTACACTACATACACTATATAGAGCTTTAAAGTGCGTTACATGTGGCAAAAGTGACAATACTATGCAATTGCTACATTTGGCTATAAGTGTGTGTGCTACAGTGCCAAACCATAATCTAAGCATGTTTGTGCATTGAATCAAGCACTTTTAATATGATATGACCATCAGATGTGTAGTGATTGCTGTATTTTCAGTGTTTGCACACGTACGTATTTTAGGCCCATTACAGGTAATGATCAATTGTGCATATACTGTTGTATGAATGAAATTCTAAGCAAGTGCGTCAATCTCATGTATCAAACATCTTTTACATCTATGGGTGCACCGATGTCAGTAGATTAACCAATGCTTCATACTCATCTTAGCTTTAGTCTTTGTTTTTACACTACATACACTATATAGAGCTTTAAAGTGCGTTACATGTGGCAAAATTGACAATGCTATGCAATGGCTACATTTGACTATAAGTGTGTGTGTTACAGCGCCAAACCATAATCTAAGCATTTTTGTGCATTAAATCAAGCACTTTTAATATGATATGACCATCAGATGTGTAGTCATTGCTGTATTTTCAGTGTTTGCACACATACGTAATTTAGGCCCATTACATGTAATGTTCAATTGTGCATATACTGTTGTATGACTGAAATTCACTGCAAGTGCGTCAATCTCATGCATCAAACGTCTTTTACATCTATGATTGCACCGATGTCAGTAGTTTAACAAATGCTTCCTACTCATATTAGCATAAGTCTTTGATTTTACACTACATACACTATATAGAGCTTTAAAGAGCCTTACATGTGGCAAAATTGAAAATACTATGCAATGGCTACATTTGACTATAAGTGTGTGTGTTACAGCGCCAAACCATAATCTAAGCATTTTGTGCATTGAATCAAGCACTTTTAATATGATATGACCATCAGATGTGTAGTCATTGCTGTATTTTCAGTGTTTGCACACATAGGTAATTTAGGCCCATTACAGGTAATGTTCAATTGTGCATATACTGTTGTATGACTGAAATTCACTGCAAGTGCGTCAATCTCATGCATCAAACGTCTTTTACATCTATGGTTGCACCGATGTCAGTAGTTTAACAAATGCTTCCTACTCATATTAGCTTTAGTCTTTGTTTTTACACTACATACACTATATAGAGCTTTAAAGTGCCTTACATGTGGCAAAATTGACAATACTATGCAATGGCTACATTTGACTATAAGTGTGTGTGTTACAGCGCCAAACCATAATCTAAGCATTTTTGTGTATTGAATCAAGCACTTTTAATATGATATGACCATCAGATGCATAGTCATTGCTGTATTTTCAGTGTTTGCACACGTATGTATTTTAGGCCCATTACAGGTAATGATCAATTGTGCATATACTGTTGTATGAATGAAATTCTAAGCAAGTGCGTCAATCTCATGTTTCAAACATCTTTTACATCTATGGGTGCACCGATGTCAGTAGATTAACCAATGCTTCCTACTCATCTTAGCTTTAGTCTTTGTGTTTACACTACATACACTATATAGGGCTTTAAAGTGCCTTACATGTGGCAAAATTGACAATACTATGCAAGTGCTACATTTGACTATAAGTGTGTGTGTTACAGCACCAAACCATAATCTAAGCATGTTGTGCATTGAATCAAGCACTTGTAAGATGATATGACCATCAGATGTGTAGTCACTCCTATATTTTCAGTGTTTGCACACATACGTATTTTAGGCCCATTACAGGTAATGATCAACTGTGCATATACTGTTGTATGGTTGACATTGTGTGCAAGTGCGTCAATCTCATGTATCAAACGTCTTTTACATCTATGGGTGCACCGATGTCAGTAGTTTAGCCAATGCTTCCTACTCATATTAGCTTTAGTCTTTGTTTTTACACTACATACACTATATAGAGCTTTAAAGTGCGTTACATGTGGCAAAAGTGACAATACTATGCAATTGCTACATTTGGCTATAAGTGTGTGTGCTACAGTGCCAAACCATAATCTAAGCATGTTTGTGCATTGAATCAAGCACTTTTAATATGATATGACCATCAGATGTGTAGTGATTGCTGTATGTTCAATGTTTGCACACATACGTATTTTAGGCCAATTACAGGTAATGATCAATTGTGCATATACTGTTGTTTGACTGAAATTCTATTTAATTGCGTCAATCTGATGCATCAAACGTCTTTTACATCTATGGGTGCACCGATGTCAGTAGATTAACCAATGCTTCCTACTCATCTTAGCTTTAGTCTTTGTTTTTACACTACATACACTATATAGAGCTTTAAAGTGCCTTACATGTGGCAAAATTGACAATACTATGCAAGTGCTACATTTGACTATAAGTGTGTGTGTCACAGCACCAAACCATAATCTAAGCATGTTGTGCATTGAATCAAGCACTTGTAAGATGATATGACCATCAGATGTGTAGTCATTGCTGTATTTTCAGTGTTTGCACACATAGGTAATTTAGGTCCATTACAGGTAATGATCAATTGTGCATATACTGTTGTATGACTGAAATTCTATTTAATTGCGTCAATCTGATGCATCAAACGTCTTTTACATCTTTGTTTGCACCGATGTCAGTAGTTTAGCCAATGCTTCCTATTCATATTAGCTTTAGTCTTTGTTTTTACACTACATACACTATATAGAGCTTTAAAGTGCGTTACATGTGGCAAAAGTGACAATACTATGCAAGTGCTACATTTGACTATAAGTGTGTGTGTTACAGTGCCAAACCATAATCTAAGCATGTTTGTGCATTGAATCAAGCACTTTTAATATGATATGACCATCAGATGTGTAGTGATTGCTGTATTTTCAATGTTTGCACACATACGTATTTTAGGCCAATTACAGGTAATGATCAATTGTGCATATACTGTTGTTTGACTGAAATTCTATTTAATTGCGTACATCTGATGCATCAAACGTCTTTTACATCTATGGTTGCACCGATGTCAGTAGTTTAGCCAATGCTTCCTACTCATATTAGCTTTAGTCTTTGTTTTTACACTACATACACTATATAGAGCTTTAAAGTGCGTTACATGTGGCAAAATTGACAATGCTATGCAATGGCTACATTTGACTATAAGTGTGTGTGTTACAGCGCCAAACCATAATCTAAGCATTTTGTGCATTGAATCAAGCACTTTTAATATGATATGACCATCAGATGTGTAGTCATTGCTGTATTTTCAGTGTTTGCACACATAGGTAATTTAGGCCCATTACAGGTAATGTTCAATTGTGCATATACTTTTGTATGACTGAAATTCACTGCAAGTGCGTCAATCTCATGCATCAAACGTCTTTTACATCTATGGTTGCACCGATGTCAGTAGTTTAACAAATGCTTCCTACTCATATCAGCTTTAGTCTTTGTTTTTACACTACATACACTATATAGAGCTTTAAAGTGCCTTACATGTGGCAAAATTGACAATACTATGCAATGGCTACATTTGACTATAAGTGTGTGTGTTACAGCGCTAAACCATAATCTAAGCATTTTTGTGTATTGAATCAAGCACTTTTAATATGATATGACCATCAGATGCATAGTCATTGCTGTATTTTCAGTGTTTGCACACGTATGTATTTTAGGCCCATTACAGGTAATGATCAATTGTGCATATACTGTTGTATGAATGAAATTCTAAGCAAGTGCGTCAATCTCATGTATCAAACATCTTTTACATCTATGGGTGCACCGATGTCAGTAGATTAACCAATGCTTCCTACTCATCTTAGCTTTAGTCTTTGTGTTTACACTACATACACTATATAGGGCTTTAAAGTGCCTTATATGTGGCAAAATTGACAATACTATGCAAGTGCTACATTTGACTATAAGTGTGTGTGTTACAGCACCAAACCATAATCTAAGCATGTTGTGCATTGAATCAAGCACTTGTAAGATGATATGACCATCAGATGTGTAGTCACTCCTATATTTTCAGTGTTTGCACACATACGTATTTTAGGCCCATTACAGGTAATGATCAATTGTGCATATACTGTTGTATGACTGAAATTCTATTTAATTGCGTCAATCTGATGCATCAAACGTCTTTTACATCTATGGTTGCACCGATGTCAGTAGTTTAGCCAATGCTTCCTACTCATATTAGCTTTAGTCTTTGTTTTTACACTACATACACTATATAGAGCTTTAAAGTGCGTTACATGTGGCAAAAGTGACAATACTATGCAATGGCTACATTTGACTATTAGTGTGTGTGTTACAGTGCCAAGCCATAATCTAAGCATGTTTGTGCATTGAATCAAGCACTTTTAATATGATATGACCATCAGATGTGTAGTGATTGCTGTATTTTCAATGTTTGCACACATATATATTTTAGGCCAATTACAGGTAATGATCAATTGTGCATATACTGTTGTTTGACTGAAATTCTATTTAATTGCGTCAATCTGATGCATCAAACGTCTTTTACATCTACGGTTGCACCGATGTCAGTAGTTTAGCCAATGCTTCCTACTCATATTAGCTTTAGTCTTTGTTTTTACACTACATACACTATATAGAGCTTTAAAGTGCGTTACATGTGGCAAAAGTGACAATACTATGCAATTGCTACATTTGGCTATAAGTGTGTGTGCTACAGTGCCAAACCATAATCTAAGCATGTTTGTGCATTGAATCAAGCACTTTTAATATGATATGACCATCAGATGTGTAGTGATTGCTGTATTTTCAATGTTTGCACACATACGTATTTTAGGCCAATTACAGGTAATGATCAATTGTGCATATACTGTTGTTTGACTGAAATTCTATTTAATTGCGTCAATCTGATGCATCAAACGTCTTTTACATCTATGGGTGCACCGATGTCAGTAGATTAACCAATGCTTCCTACTCATCTTAGCTTTAGTCTTTGTTTTTACACTACATACACTATATAGAGCTTTAAAGTGCCTTACATGTGGCAAAATTGACAATACTATGCAAGTGCTACATTTGACTATAAGTGTGTGTGTCACAGCACCAAACCATAATCTAAGCATGTTGTGCATTGAATCAAGCACTTGTAAGATGATATGACCATCAGATGTGTAGTCATTGCTGTATTTTCAGTGTTTGCACACATAGGTAATTTAGGCCCATTACAGGTAATGATCAATTGTGCATATACTGTTGTATGACTGAAATTCTATTTAATTGCGTCAATCTGATGCATCAAACGTCTTTTACATCTATGGTTGCACCGATGTCAGTAGTTTAGCCAATGCTTCCTATTCATATTAGCTTTAGTCTTTGTTTTTACACTACATACACTATATAGAGCTTTAAAGTGCGTTACATGTGGCAAAAGTGACAATACTATGCAAGTGCTACATTTGACTATAAGTGTGTGTGTTACAGTGCCAAACCATAATCTAAGCATGTTTGTGCATTGAATCAAGCACTTTTAATATGATATGACCATCAGATGTGTAGTGATTGCTGTATTTTCAATGTTTGCACACATACGTATTTTAGGCCAATTACAGGTAATGATCAATTGTGCATATACTGTTGTTTGACTGAAATTCTATTTAATTGCGTACATCTGATGCATCAAACGTCTTTTACATCTATGGTTGCACCGATGTCAGTAGTTTAGCCAATGCTTCCTACTCATATTAGCTTTAGTCTTTGTTTTTACACTACATACACTATATAGAGCTTTAAAGTGCGTTACATGTGGCAAAAGTGACAATACTATGCAAGTGCTACATTTGACTATAAGTGTGTGTGTTACAGTGCCAAACCATAATCTAAGCATGTTTGTGCATTGAATCAAGCACTTTTAATATGATATGACCATCAGATGTGTAGTGATTGCTGTATTTTCAATGTTTGCACACATACGTATTTTAGGCCAATTACAGGTAATGATCAATTGTGCATATACTGTTGTATGACTGAAATTCACTGCAAGTGCGTCAATCTCATGCATCAAACATCTTTTACATCTATGGGTGCACCGATGTCAGTAGTTTAGCCAATGCTTCCTACTCATATTAGCTTTAGTCTTTGTTTTTACACTACATACACTATATAGAGCTTTAAAGAGCCTTACATGTGGCAAAAGTGACAATACTATGCAATGGCTACATTTGACTATAAGTGTGTGTGTTACAGCGCCAAACCATAATCTAAGCATGTTTGTGCATTGAATCAAGCACTTTACTATGATATGACCATCAGATGTGTAGTGATTGCTGTATTTTCAGTGTTTGCACACGTACGTATTTTAGGCCCATTACAGGTAATGATCAATTGTGCATATACTGTTGTATGAATGAAATTCTAAGCAAGTGCGTCAATCTCATGTATCAAACATCTTTTACATCTATGGGTGCACCGATGTCAGTAGATTAACCAATGCTTCATACTCATCTTAGCTTTAGTCTTTGTTTTTACACTACATACACTATATAGAGCTTTAAAGTGCGTTACATGTGGCAAAATTGACAATGCTATGCAATGGCTACATTTGACTATAAGTGTGTGTGTTACAGCGCCAAACCATAATCTAAGCATTTTGTGCATTGAATCAAGCACTTTTAATATGATATGACCATCAGATGTGTAGTCATTGCTGTATTTTCAGTGTTTGCACACATAGGTAATTTAGGCCCATTACAGGTAATGTTCAATTGTGCATATACTTTTGTATGACTGAAATTCACTGCAAGTGCGTCAATCTCATGCATCAAACGTCTTTTACATCTATGGTTGCACCGATGTCAGTAGTTTAACAAATGCTTCCTACTCATATCAGCTTTAGTCTTTGTTTTTACACTACATACACTATATAGAGCTTTAAAGTGCCTTACATGTGGCAAAATTGACAATACTATGCAATGGCTACATTTGACTATAAGTGTGTGTGTTACAGCGCTAAACCATAATCTAAGCATTTTTGTGTATTGAATCAAGCACTTTTAATATGATATGACCATCAGATGCATAGTCATTGCTGTATTTTCAGTGTTTGCACACGTATGTATTTTAGGCCCATTACAGGTAATGATCAATTGTGCATATACTGTTGTATGAATGAAATTCTAAGCAAGTGCGTCAATCTCATGTATCAAACATCTTTTACATCTATGGGTGCACCGATGTCAGTAGATTAACCAATGCTTCCTACTCATCTTAGCTTTAGTCTTTGTGTTTACACTACATACACTATATAGGGCTTTAAAGTGCCTTATATGTGGCAAAATTGACAATACTATGCAAGTGCTACATTTGACTATAAGTGTGTGTGTTACAGCACCAAACCATAATCTAAGCATGTTGTGCATTGAATCAAGCACTTGTAAGATGATATGACCATCAGATGTGTAGTCACTCCTATATTTTCAGTGTTTGCACACATACGTATTTTAGGCCCATTACAGGTAATGATCAATTGTGCATATACTGTTGTATGACTGAAATTCTATTTAATTGCGTCAATCTGATGCATCAAACGTCTTTTACATCTATGGTTGCACCGATGTCAGTAGTTTAGCCAATGCTTCCTACTCATATTAGCTTTAGTCTTTGTTTTTACACTACATACACTATATAGAGCTTTAAAGTGCGTTACATGTGGCAAAAGTGACAATACTATGCAATGGCTACATTTGACTATTAGTGTGTGTGTTACAGTGCCAAGCCATAATCTAAGCATGTTTGTGCATTGAATCAAGCACTTTTAATATGATATGACCATCAGATGTGTAGTGATTGCTGTATTTTCAATGTTTGCACACATATGTATTTTAGGCCAATTACAGGTAATGATCAATTGTGCATATACTGTTGTTTGACTGAAATTCTATTTAATTGCGTCAATCTGATGCATCAAACGTCTTTTACATCTACGGTTGCACCGATGTCAGTAGTTTAGCCAATGCTTCCTACTCATATTAGCTTTAGTCTTTGTTTTTACACTACATACACTATATAGAGCTTTAAAGTGCGTTACATGTGGCAAAAGTGACAATACTATGCAATTGCTACATTTGGCTATAAGTGTGTGTGCTACAGTGCCAAACCATAATCTAAGCATGTTTGTGCATTGAATCAAGCACTTTTAATATGATATGACCATCAGATGTGTAGTGATTGCTGTATTTTCAATGTTTGCACACATACGTATTTTAGGCCAATTACAGGTAATGATCAATTGTGCATATACTGTTGTTTGACTGAAATTCTATTTAATTGCGTCAATCTGATGCATCAAACGTCTTTTACATCTATGGGTGCACCGATGTCAGTAGATTAACCAATGCTTCCTACTCATCTTAGCTTTAGTCTTTGTTTTTACACTACATACACTATATAGAGCTTTAAAGTGCCTTACATGTGGCAAAATTGACAATACTATGCAAGTGCTACATTTGACTATAAGTGTGTGTGTCACAGCACCAAACCATAATCTAAGCATGTTGTGCATTGAATCAAGCACTTGTAAGATGATATGACCATCAGATGTGTAGTCATTGCTGTATTTTCAGTGTTTGCACACATAGGTAATTTAGGCCCATTACAGGTAATGATCAATTGTGCATATACTGTTGTATGACTGAAATTCTATTTAATTGCGTCAATCTGATGCATCAAACGTCTTTTACATCTATGGTTGCACCGATGTCAGTAGTTTAGCCAATGCTTCCTACTCATATTAGCTTTAGTCTTTGTTTTTACACTACATACACTATATAGAGCTTTAAAGTGCGTTACATGTGGCAAAAGTGACAATACTATGCAAGTGCTACATTTGACTATAAGTGTGTGTGTTACAGTGCCAAACCATAATCTAAGCATGTTTGTGCATTGAATCAAGCACTTTTAATATGATATGACCATCAGATGTGTAGTGATTGCTGTATTTTCAATGTTTGCACACATACGTATTTTAGGCCAATTACAGGTAATGATCAATTGTGCATATACTGTTGTTTGACTGAAATTCTATTTAATTGCGTAAATCTGATGCATCAAACGTCTTTTACATCTATGGTTGCACCGATGTCAGTAGTTTAGCCAATGCTTCCTACTCATATTAGCTTTAGTCTTTGTTTTTACACTACATACACTATATAGAGCTTTAAAGTGCGTTACATGTGGCAAAAGTGACAATACTATGCAAGTGCTACATTTGACTATAAGTGTGTGTGTTACAGTGCCAAACCATAATCTAAGCATGTTTGTGCATTGAATCAAGCACTTTTAATATGATATGACCATCAGATGTGTAGTGATTGCTGTATTTTCAATGTTTGCACACATACGTATTTTAGGCCAATTACAGGTAATGATCAATTGTGCATATACTGTTGTTTGACTGAAATTCTATTTAATTGCGTAAATCTGATGCATCAAACGTCTTTTACATCTATGGTTGCACCGATGTCAGTAGTTTAGCCAATGCTTCCTACTCATATTAGCTTTAGTCTTTGTTTTTACACTACATACACTATATAGAGCTTTAAAGTGCGTTACATGTGGCAAAAGTGACAATACTATGCAAGTGCTACATTTGACTATAAGTGTGTGTGTTACAGTGCCAAACCATAATCTAAGCATGTTTGTGCATTGAATCAAGCACTTTTAATATGATATGACCATCAGATGTGTAGTGATTGCTGTATTTTCAATGTTTGCACACATACGTATTTTAGGCCAATTACAGGTAATGATCAATTGTGCATATACTGTTGTTTGACTGAAATTCTATTTAATTGCGTCAATCTGATGCATCAAACGTCTTTTACATCTATGGTTGCACCGATGTCAGTAGTTTAGCCAATGCTTCCTACTCATATTAGCTTTAGTCTTTGTTTTTACACTACATACACTATATAGAGCTTTAAAGTGCGTTACATGTGGCAAAAGTGACAATACTATGCAAGTGCTACATTTGACTATAAGTGTGTGTTTTACAGCGCCAAACCATAATCTAAGCATTTTGTGTATTGAATCAAGCACTTTTAATATGATATGACCATCAGATGTGTAGTGATTGCTGTATTTTCAGTGTTTGCACACATACGTAATTTAGGCCCATTACAGGTAATGATCAATTGTGCATATACTGTTGTATGGTTGACATTGTGTGCAAGTGCGTCAATCTCATGTATCAAACGTCTTTTACATCTATGGGTGCACCGATGTCAGTAGATTAACCAATGCTTCCTACTCATCTTAGCTTTAGTCTTTGTTTTTACACTACATACACTATATAGAGCTTTAAAGTGCCTTACATGTGGCAAAAGTGACAATACTATGCAAGTGCTACATTTGACTATAAGTGTGTGTGTCACAGCACCAAACCATAATCTAAGCATGTTGTGCATTGAATCAAGCACTTGTAAGATGATATGACCATCAGATGTGTAGTCATTGCTGTATTTTCAATGTTTGCACACATAGGTAATTTAGGCCCATTACAGGTAATGATCAATTGTGCATATACTGTTGTATGACTGAAATTCTATTTAATTGCGTCAATCTGATGCATCAAACGCCTTTTACATCTATGGTTGCACCGATGTCAGTAGTTTAGCCAAAGCTTCCTACTCATATTAGCTTTAGTCTTTGTTTTTACACTACATACACTATATAGAGCTTTAAAGTGCGTTACATGTGGCAAAAGTGACAATATTATGCAAGTGCTACATTTGACTATAAGTGTGTGTGTTACAGTGCCAAACCATAATCTAAGCATGTTTGTGCATTGAATCAAGCACTTTTAATATGATATGACCATCAGATGTGTAGTGATTGCTGTATTTTCAGTGTTTGCACACATACGTATTTTAGGCCAATTACAGGTAATGATCAATTGTGCATATACTGTTGTTTGACTGAAATTCTATTTAATTGCGTAAATCTCATGCATCAAACGTCTTTTACATCTATGGTTGCACCGATGTCAGTAGTTTAGCCAATGCTTCCTACTCATATTAGCTTTAGTCTTTGTTTTTACACTACATACACTATATAGAGCTTTAAAGTGCGTTACATGTGGCAAAAGTGACAATACTATGCAAGTGCTACATTTGACTATAAGTGTGTGTGTTACAGTGCCAAACCATAAACTAAGCATGTTTGTGCATTGAATCAAGCACTTTTAATATGATATGACCATCAGATGTGTAGTGATTGCTGTATTTTCAATGTTTGCACACATACGTATTTTAGGCCAATTACAGGTAATGATCAATTGTGCATATACTGTTGTTTGACTGAAATTCTATTTAATTGCGTCAATCTGATGCATCAAACGTCTTTTACATCTATGGTTGCACCGATGTCAGTAGTTTAGCCAATGCTTCCTACTCATATTAGCTTTAGTCTTTGTTTTTACACTACATACACTATATAGAGCTTTAAAGTGCGTTACATGTGGCAAAAGTGACAATACTATGCAAGTGCTACATTTGACTATAAGTGTGTGTGTTACAGCGCCAAACCATAATCTAAGCATTTTGTGTATTGAATCAAGCACTTTTAATATGATATGACCATCAGATGTGAAGTGATTGATGTATTTTCAGTGTTTGCACACATACGTAATTTAGGCCCATTACAGGTAATGATCAATTGTGCATATACGGTTGTATGGTTGACATTGTGTGCAAGTGCGTCAATCTCATGTATCAAACGTCTTTTACATCTATGGGTGCACCGATGTCAGTAGATTAACCAATGCTTCCTACTCATCTTAGCGTTAGTCTTTGACTTTACACTACATACACTATATAGAGCTTTAAAGTGCCTTACGTGTGGCAAAAGTGACAATACTATGCAAGTGCTACATTTGACTATAAGTGTGTGTGTCACAGCACCAAACCATAATCTAAGCATGTTGTGCATTGAATCAAGCACTTGTAAGATGATATGACCATCAGATGTGTAGTCATTGCTGTATTTTCAATGTTTGCACACATAGGTAATTTAGGCCCATTACAGGTAATGATCAATTGTGCATATACTGTTGTATGACTGAAATTCTATTTAATTGCGTCAATCTGATGCATCAAACGTCTTTTACATCTATGGTTGCACCGATGTCAGTAGTTTAGCCAAAGCTTCCTACTCATATTAGCTTTAGTCTTTGTTTTTACACTACATACACTATATAGAGCTTTAAAGTGCGTTACATGTGGCAAAAGTGACAATATTATGCAAGTGCTACATTTGACTATAAGTGTGTGTGTTACAGTGCCAAACCATAATCTAAGCATGTTTGTGCATTGAATCAAGCACTTTTAATATGATATGACCATCAGATGTGTAGTGATTGCTGTATTTTCAGTGTTTGCACACATACGTATTTTAGGCCAATTACAGGTAATGATCAATTGTGCATATACTGTTGTTTGACTGAAATTCTATTTAATTGCGTAAATCTCATGCATCAAACGTCTTTTACATCTATGGTTGCACCGATGTCAGTAGTTTAGCCAATGCTTCCTACTCATATTAGCTTTAGTCTTTGTTTTTACACTACATACACTATATAGAGCTTTAAAGTGCGTTACATGTGGCAAAAGTGACAATACTATGCAAGTGCTACATTTGACTATAAGTGTGTGTGTTACAGTGCCAAACCATAATCTAAGCATGTTTGTGCATTGAATCAAGCACTTTTAATATGATATGACCATCAGATGTGTAGTGATTGCTGTATTTTCAATGTTTGCACACATACGTATTTTAGGCCAATTACAGGTAATGATCAATTGTGCATATACTGTTGTTTGACTGAAATTCTATTTAATTGCGTAAATCTCATGCATCAAACGTCTTTTACATCTATGGTTGCACCGATGTCAGTAGTTTAGCCAATGCTTCCTACTCATATTAGCTTTAGTCTTTGTTTTTACACTACATACACTATATAGAGCTTTAAAGTGCGTTACATGTGGCAAAAGTGACAATACTATGCAAGTGCTACATTTGACTATAAGTGTGTGTGTTACAGTGCCAAACCATAAACTAAGCATGTTTGTGCATTGAATCAAGCACTTTTAATATGATATGACCATCAGATGTGTAGTGATTGCTGTATTTTCAATGTTTGCACACATACGTATTTTAGGCCAATTACAGGTAATGATCAATTGTGCATATACTGTTGTTTGACTGAAATTCTATTTAATTGCGTCAATCTGATGCATCAAACGTCTTTTACATCTATGGTTGCACCGATGTCAGTAGTTTAGCCAATGCTTCCTACTCATATTAGCTTTAGTCTTTGTTTTTACACTACATACACTATATAGAGCTTTAAAGTGCGTTACATGTGGCAAAAGTGACAATACTATGCAAGTGCTACATTTGACTATAAGTGTGTGTGTTACAGCGCCAAACCATAATCTAAGCATTTTGTGTATTGAATCAAGCACTTTTAATATGATATGACCATCAGATGTGTAGTGATTGATGTATTTTCAGTGTTTGCACACATACGTAATTTAGGCCCATTACAGGTAATGATCAATTGTGCATATACTGTTGTATGGTTGACATTGTGTGCAAGTGCGTCAATCTCATGTATCAAACGTCTTTTACATCTATGGGTGCACCGATGTCAGTAGATTAACCAATGCTTCCTACTCATCTTAGCGTTAGTCTTTGTTTTTACACTACATACACTATATAGAGCTTTAAAGTGCCTTACGTGTGGCAAAAGTGACAATACTATGCAAGTGCTACATTTGACTATAAGTGTGTGTGTCACAGCACCAAACCATAATCTAAGCATGTTGTGCATTGAATCAAGCACTTGTAAGATGATATGACCATCAGATGTGTAGTCATTGCTGTATTTTCAATGTTTGCACACATAGGTAATTTAGGCCCATTACAGGTAATGATCAATTGTGCATATACTGTTGTATGACTGAAATTCTATTTAATTGCGTCAATCTGATGCATCAAACGTCTTTTACATCTATGGTTGCACCGATGTCAGTAGTTTAGCCAAAGCTTCCTACTCATATTAGCTTTAGTCTTTGTTTCTACACTACATACACTATATAGAGCTTTAAAGTGCGTTACATGTGGCAAAAGTGACAATATTATGCAAGTGCTACATTTGACTATAAGTGTGTGTGTTACAGTGCCAAACCATAATCTAAGCATGTTTGTGCATTGAATCAAGCACTTTTAATATGATATGACCATCAGATGTGTAGTGATTGCTGTATTTTCAGTGTTTGCACACATACGTATTTTAGGCCAATTACAGGTAATGATCAATTGTGCATATACTGTTGTTTGACTGAAATTCTATTTAATTGCGTAAATCTCATGCATCAAACGTCTTTTACATCTATGGTTGCACCGATGTCAGTAGTTTAGCCAATGCTTCCTACTCATATTAGCTTTAGTCTTTGTTTTTACACTACATACACTATATAGAGCTTTAAAGTGCGTTACATGTGGCAAAAGTGACAATACTATGCAAGTGCTACATTTGACTATAAGTGTGTGTGTTACAGTGCCAAACCATAATCTAAGCATGTTTGTGCATTGAATCAAGCACTTTTAATATGATATGACCATCAGATGTGTAGTGATTGCTGTATTTTCAATGTTTGCACACATACGTATTTTAGGCCAATTACAGGTAATGATCAATTGTGCATATACTGTTGTTTGACTGAAATTCTATTTAATTGCGTCAATCTGATGCATCAAACGTCTTTTACATCTATGGTTGCACCGATGTCAGTAGTTTAGCCAATGCTTCCTACTCATATTAGCTTTAGTCTTTGTTTTTACACTACATACACTATATAGAGCTTTAAAGTGCGTTACATGTGGCAAAAGTGACAATACTATGCAAGTGCTACATTTGACTATAAGTGTGTGTGTTACAGCGCCAAACCATAATCTAAGCATTTTGTGTATTGAATCAAGCACTTTTAATATGATATGACCATCAGATGTGTAGTGATTGCTGTATTTTCAGTGTTTGCACACATACGTAATTTAGGCCCATTACAGGTAATGATCAATTGTGCATATACTGTTGTATGGTTGACATTGTGTGCAAGTGCGTCAATCTCATGTATCAAACGTCTTTTACATCTATGGGTGCACCGATGTCAGTAGTTTAGCCAATGCTTCCTACTCATATTAGCTTTAGTCTTTGATTTTACACTACATACACTATATAGAGCTTTAAAGTGCCTTACATGTGGCAAAATTGACAATACTATGCAATGGCTACATTTGACTATAAGTGTGTGTGTTACAGCGCCAAACCATAATCTAAGCATTTTTGTGCATTAAATCAAGCACTTTTAATATGATATGACCATCAGATGTGTAGTGATTGCTGTATTTTCAGTGTTTGCACACATACGTAATTTAGGCCCATTACAGGTAATGATCAATTATGCATATACTGTTGTATGGTTGAAATTCTGTGCAAGTGCGTCAATCTCATGTATCAAACGTCTTTTACATCTATGGGTGCACCGATGTCAGTAGTTTAGATAATGCTTCCTACTCATATTAGCTTTAGTCTTTGGTTTTACACTACATACACTATATAGAGCTTTAAAGTGCCTTACATGTGGCAAAATTGACAATACTATGCAAGTGCTTCATTTGACTATAAGTGTGTGTGTTACAGCGCTAAACAATAATCTAAGCATTTTTGTGCATTGACCCAAGCACTTTTAATATGATATGACCATCAGATGTATAGTCATTGCTGTATTTTCAGTGTTTGCACACATACGTATTTTAGGCCCATTACAGGTAATGATCAATTGTGCATATACTGTTGTATGACTGAAATTCTCTGCAAGTGCGTCTATCTCATGCATCAAACGTCTTTTACATCTATGGTTGCACAGATGTCACTAGTTTAACAAATGCTTCCTACTCATATTAGCTTTAGTCTTTGGTTTTACACTACATACACTATATAGACCTTAAAAGTGCCTTGCATGTGGCAAAATTGACAATAATATGCAATGGCTACATTTGACTATAAGTGTGTGTGTTACAGCACCAAACCATAATCTAAGCATGTTTGTGCATTGAATCAAGCACTTTTAATATGATATGACCATCAGATGTGTAGTGATTGCTGTATTTTCAGTGTTTGCACACATACGTAGTTTAGGCCCATTACAGGTAATGATCAATTGTGCATATGCTGTTGTATGACTGAAATTCTATTTAATTGCGTCATTCTGATGCATCAAACGTCTTTTACATCTATGGTTGCACCGATGTCAGTAGTTTAGCCAATGCTTCCTACTCATATTAGCTTTAGTCTTTGTTTTTACACTACATACACTATATAGAGCTTTAAAGTGCCTTACATGTGGCAAAATTGACAATACTATGCAATTGCTACATTTGACTATAAGTGTGTGTGTTACAGTGCCAAACCATAATCTAAGCATTTTTGTGCATTAAATCAAGCACTTTTAAGATGATATGACCATCAGATCTGTAGTCACTCCTATATTTTCAGTGTTTGCACATATACGTATTTTAGGCCCATTACAGGTAATGATCAATTGTGCATATACTGTTGTATGACTGAAATTCTATTTAATTGCGTCATTCTGATGCATCAAACGTCTTTTACATCTATGGTTGCACCGATGTCAGTAGTTTAGCCAATGCTTCCTACTCATATTAGCTTTAGTCTTTGATTTTACACTACATACACTATATAGAGCTTTAAAGTGCCTTACATGTGGCAAAATTGACAATACTATGCAATGGCTACATTTGACTATAAGTGTGTGTGTTACTGCGCCAAACCATAATCTAAGCATTTTTGTGCATTAAATCAAGCACTTTTAATATGATATGACCATCAGATGTATAGTCATTGCTGTATTTTCAGTGTTTGCACACGTACGTATTTTAGGCCCATTACAGGTAATGATCAATTGTGCATATACTGTTGTATGAATGAAATTCTAAGCAAGTGCGTCAATCTCATGTATCAAACATCTTTTACATCTATGGGTGCACCGATGTCAGTAGATTAACCAATGCTTCCTACTCATCTTAGCTTTAGTCTTTGTTTTTACACTACATACACTATATAGAGCTTTAAAGTGCCTTACATGTGGCAAAATTGACAATACTATGCAATGGCTACATTTGACTATAAGTGTGTGTGTTACTGCGCCAAACCATAATCTAAGCATTTTTGTGCATTAAATCAAGCACTTTTAATATGATATGACCATCAGATGTATAGTCATTGCTGTATTTTCAGTGTTTGCACACGTACGTATTTTAGGCCCATTACAGGTAATGATCAATTGTGCATATACTGTTGTATGAATGAAATTCTAAGCAAGTGCGTCAATCTCATGTATCAAACATCTTTTACATCTATGGGTGCACCGATGTCAGTAGATTAACCAATGCTTCCTACTCATCTTAGCTTTAGTCTTTGTTTTTACACTACATACACTATATAGAGCTTTAAAGTGCCTTACATTTGGCAAAATTGACAATACTATGCAAGTGCTACATTTGACTATAAGTGTGTGTGTTACAGCACCAAACCATAATCTAAGCATGTTGTGCATTGAATCAAGCACTTGTAAGATGATATGACCATCAGATGTGTAGTCATTGCTGTATTTTCAGTGTTTGCACACATAGGTAATTTAGGCCCATTACAGGTAATGATCAATTGTGCATATACTGTTGTTTGACTGAAATTCTATTCAATTGCGTCAATCTGATGCATCAAACGTCTTTTACATCTATGGTTGCACCGATGTCAGTAGTTTAGCCAATGCTTCCTACTCATATTAGCTTTAGTCTTTGTTTTTACACTACATACACTATATAGAGCTTTAAAGTGGCTTACATGTGGCAAAATTGACAATACTATGCAAGTGCTACATTTGACTATAAGTGTGTGTGTTACAGTGCCAAACCATAATCTAAGCATGTTTGTGCATTGAATCAAGCACTTTTAATATGATATGACCATCAGATGTGTAGTGATTGCTGTATTTTCAATGTTTGCACACATACGTATTTTAGGCCAATTACAGGTAATGATCAATTGTGCATATACTGTTGTTTGACTGAAAGTCTATTTAATTGCGTAAATCTGATGCATCAAACGTCTTTTACATCTATGGTTGCACCGATGTCAGTAGTTTAGCCAATGCTTCCTACTCATATTAGCTTTAGTCTTTGTTTTTACACTACATACACTATATAGAGCTTTAAAGTGCAATACATGTGGCAAAAGTGACAATACTATGCAAGTGCTACATTTGACTATAAGTGTGTGTGTTACAGTGCCAAACCATAATCTAAGCATGTTTGTGCATTGAATCAAGCACTTTTAATATGATATGACCATCAGATGTGTAGTCATTGCTGTATTTCAATGTTTGCACACATACGTATTTTAGGCCAATTACAGGTAATGATCAATTGTGCATATACTGTTGTTTGACTGAAATTCTATTTAATTGCGTCAATCTGATGCATCAAACGTCTTTTACATCTATGGTTGCACCGATGTCAGTAGTTTAGCCAATGCTTCCTACTCATATTAGCTTTAGTCTTTGTTTTTACACTACATACACTATATAGAGCTTTAAAGTGCGTTACATGTGGCAAAAGTGACAATACTATGCAAGTGCTACATTTGACTATAAGTGTGTGTGTTACAGCGCCAAACCATAATCTAAGCATTTTGTGTATTGAATCAAGCACTTTTAATATGATATGACCATCAGATGTGTAGTGATTGCTGTATTTTCAGTGTTTGCACACATACGTAATTTAGGCCCATTACAGGTAATGATCAATTGTGCATATACTGTTGTATGGTTGACATTGTGTGCAAGTGCGTCAATCTCATGTATCAAACGTCTTTTACATCTATGGGTGCACCGATGTCAGTAGTTTAGCCAATGCTTCCTACTTATATTAGCTTTAGTCTCTGTTTGTAGAGTACATACACTATATAGAGCTTTAAAGTGCGTTACATGTTTGTAGAGTACATACACTATATAGAGCTTTAAAGTGCGTTTCATGTGGCAAAATTGACAATATTATGCAATGGCTACATTTGACTATAAGTGTGTGTGTTACAGTGCCAAACCATAATCTAAGCATGTTTGTGCATTGAATCAAGCACTTTTAATATGATATGACCATCAGATGTGTAGTGATTGATGTATTTTCAATGTTTGCACACATACGTATTTTAGGCCAATTACAGGTAATGATCAATTGTGCATATACTGTTGCATGACTGAAATGCTATTTAAGTGCGTCAATCTGATGCATCAAACGTCTTTTACATCTATGGTTGCACCGATGTCAGTAGTTTAGCCAATGCTTCCTACTCATATTAGCTTTAGTCGTTGTTTTTACACTACATACACTATATAGAGCTTTAAAGTGCCTTACATGTGGCAAAATTGACAATACTATGCAAGTGCTTCAATTGACTATAAGTGTGTGTGTTACAGCGCCAAACCATAATCTAAGCATGTTTGTGCATTGAATCAAGCACTTTTAATATGCTATGACCATCAGATGTATAGTCATTGCTGTATTTTCAGTGTTTGCACACTTACGTAATTTAGGCCCATTACAGGTAATGATCAATTATCCATATACTGTTGTATGGTTGAAATTCTGTGCAAGTGCGTCAATCTCATGTATCAAACGTCTTTTACATCTATGGGTGCACCGATGTCAGTAGTTTAGATAATGCTTCCTACTCATATTAGTTTTAGTCTTTGATTTTACACTACATACACTATATAGAGCTTTAAAGAGCCTTACATGTGGCAAAAGTGACAATACTATGCAATGGCTACATTTGACTATAGGTGTGTGTGTTACAGCGCCAAACCATAATCTAAGCATGTTTGTGCATTGAATCAAGCACTTTTAATATGATATGACCATCAGATGTGTAGTGATTGCTGTATTTTCAATGTTTGCACACATACGTATTTTAGGCCAATTACAGGTAATGATCAATTGTGCATATACTGTTGCATGACTGAAATGCTATTTAAGTGCGTCAATCTGATGCATCAAACGTCTTTTACATCTATGGTTGCACCGATGTCAGTAGTTTAGCCAATGCTTCCTACTCATATTAGCTTTAGTCTTTGTTTTTACACTACATACACTATATAGAGCTTTAAAGTGCCTTACATGTGGCAAAATTGACAATACTATGCAATTGCTACATTTGACTATAAGTGTGTGTGTTACAGCGCCAAACCATAATCTAAGCATTTTTGTGCATTAAATCAAGCACTTTTAAGATGATATGACCATCAGATCTGTAGTCACTCCTATATTTTCAGTGTTTGCACATATACGTATTTTAGGTCCATTACAGGTAATGATCAATTGTGCATATACTGTTGTATGACTGAAATTCTATTTAATTGCGTCATTCTGATGCATCAAACGTCTTTTACATCTATGGTTGCACCGATGTCAGTAGTTTAGCCAATGCTTCCTACTCATATTAGCTTTAGTCTTTGTTTTTACACTACATACACTATATAGAGCTTTAAAGTGCGTTACATGTGGCAAAAGTGACAATACTATGCAATGGCTACATTTGACTATAAGTGTGTGTGTTACAGTGCCAAACCATAATCTAAGCATGTTTGTGCATTGAATCAAGCACTTTTAATATGATATGACCATCAGATGTGTAGTGATTGCTGTATTTTCAATGTTTGCACACATACGTATTTTAGGCCAATTACAGGTAATGATCAATTGTGCATATACTGTTGCATGACTGAAATGCTATTTAAGTGCGTCAATCTGATGCATCAAACGTCTTTTACATCTATGGTTGCACCGATGTCAGTAGTTTAGCCAATGCTTCCTACTCATATTAGCTTTAGTCGTTGTTTTTACACTACATACACTATATAGAGCTTTAAAGTGCCTTACATGTGGCAAAATTGACAATACTATGATATTGCTACATTTGACTATAAGTGTGTAAGTTACAGCGCAAAACCATAATCTAAGCATTTTGTGTATTGAATCAAGCACTTTTAATATGATATGACCATCAGATGTGTAGTGATTGCTGTATTTTCAGTGTTTGCACACATACGTAATTTAGGCCCATTACAGGTAATGATCAATTGTGCATATACTGTTGTATGGTTGACATTGTGTGCAAGTGCGTCAATCTCATGTATCAAACGTCTTTTACATCTATGGGTGCACCGATGTCAGTAGTTTAGCCAATGCTTCCTACTCATATTAGCTTTAGTCTTTGATTTTACACTACAAACACTATATAGAGCTTTAAAGTGCCTTACATGTGGCAAAATTGACAATACTATGCAAGTGCTTCAATTGACTATAAGTGTGTGTGTTACAGCGCCAAACCATAAACTAAGCATGTTTGTGCATTGAATCAAGCACTTTTAATATGCTATGGCCATCAGATGTATAGTCATTGCTGTATTTTCAGTGTTTGCACACTTACGTAATTTAGGCCCATTACAGGTAATGATCAATTATCCATATACTGTTGTATGGTTGAAATTCTGTGCAAGTGCGTCAATCTGATGTATCAAACGTCTTTTACATCTATGGGTGCACCGATGTCAGTAGTTTAGATAATGCTTCCTACTCATATTAGCTTTAGTCTTTGGTTTTACACTACATACACTATATAGAGCTTTAAAGTGGCTTACATGTGGCAAAATTGACAATACTATGCAAGTGCTTCATTTGACTATAAGTGTGTGTGTTACAGCGCTAAACAATAATCTAAGCATTTTTGTGCATTGACCCAAGCACTTTTAATATGATATGACCATCAGATGTGTAGTCAGTGCTGTATTTTCAATGTTTGCACACATACGTATTTTAGGCCCATTACAGGTAATGATCAATTGTGCATATACTGTTGTATGACTGAAGTGCTATGCAAGTGTGTCAATCTCATGCATCAAACGTCTTTTACATCTATGGTTGCACCGATGTCAGTAGTTTAGCCAATGCGTCCTACTCATATTAGCTTTAGTCTTTGTTTTTACACTAGATACACTATATAGAGCTTTAAAGTGCGTTACATGTGGCAAAATGGACAATACTATGCAATGGCTACATGTCACTATAAATGTGTGTGCTACAGCGCCAAACCATAATCTACGCATTTTGTGCATTGAATCAAGTACTTTAAATATGATATGACCATCAGATGTGTAGTGATTGCTGTATTTTCAATGTTTGCACACATACGTATTTTAGTCCCATTACAGGTAATGATCAATTGTGCATATACTGTTGTATGACTGAAATTCTATGCAAGTGCATCAATCTCATGTATCAAACGTCTTTTACATCTATGGGTGCACCGATGTCAGTAGTTTAGACAATGCTTCCTACTCATATTAGCTTTAGTCTTTGTTTTTACACTACATACACTATATAGAGCTTTAAAGTGCGTTACATGTGGCAAAATTGACAATACTGTGCAATGGCTACATTTGACTATAAGTGTGTGTGTTACAGCGCAAAACCATAATCTAAGCATTTTTGTGCATTAAATCAAGCACTTTTAATATGATATGACCATCAGATGTATAGTCATTGCTGTATTTTCAGTGTTTGGACACATACGTATTTTAGGCCCATTACAGGTAATGATCAATTATCCATATACTGTTGTATGGTTGACATTCTGTGCAAGTGCGTCAATCTCATGTATCAAACGTCTTTTACATCGATGGGTGCACCGATGTCAGTAGTTTAGATAATGCTTCCTACTCATATTAGCTTTAGTATTTGTTTTTACACTACATACACTATATAGAGCTTTAAAGTGCCTTACATGTGGCAAAATTGACAATACTATGCAAGTGCTTCATTTGACTATAAGTGTGTGTGTTACAGCGCTAAACAATAATCTAAGCATTTTTGTGCATTGACCCAAGCACTTTTAATATGATATGACCATCAGATGTATAGTCATTGCTGTATTTTCAGTGTTTGCACACATACGTATTTTAGGCCCATTACAGGTAATGATCAATTGTGCATATACTGTTGTAAGACTGAAATTCTCTGCAAGTGCGTCTATCTCATGCATCAAACGTCTTTTACATCTATGGTTGCACAGATGTCAGTAGTTTAACAAATGCTTCCTACTCATATTAGTTTTAGTCTTTGATTTTACACTACATACACTATATAGAGCTTTAAAGAGCCTTACATGTGGCAAAAGTGACAATACTATGCAATGGCTACATTTGACTATAAGTGTGTGTGTTACAGCGCCAAACCATAATCTAAGCATGTTTGTGCATTGAATCAAGCACTTTTAATATGATATGACCATCAGATGTGTAGTGATTGCTGTATTTTCAGTGTTTGCACACATACGTAGTTTAGGCCCATTACAGGTAATGATCAATTGTGCATATACTGTTGTATGACTGAAATTCTATTTAATTGCGTCATTCTGATGCATCAAACGTCTTTTACATCTATGGTTGCACCGATGTCAGTAGTTTAGCCAATGCTTCCTACTCATATTAGCTTTAGTCTTTGTTTTTACACTACATACACTATATAGAGCTTTAAAGTGCCTTACATGTGGCAAAATTGACAATACTATGCAATTGCTACATTTGACTTTAAGTGTGTGTGTTACAGCGCCAAACCATAATCTAAGCATTTTTGTGCATTAAATCAAGCACTTTTAAGATGATATGACCATCAGATCTGTAGTCACTCCTATATTTTCAGTGTTTGCACATATACGTATTTTAGGTCCATTACAGGTAATGATTAATTGTGCATATACTGTTGTATAACTGAAATTCTATTTAATTGCGTCAATCTGATGCATGAAACGTCTTTTACATCTATGGTTGCACCGATGTCAGTAGTTTAGCCAATGCTTCCTACTCATATTAGCTTTAGTCTTTGTTTTTACACTACATACACTATATAGAGCTTTAAAGTGCGTTACATGTGGCAAAAGTGACAATACTATGCAATGGCTACATTTGACTATAAGTGTGTGTGTTACAGTGCCAAACCATAATCTAAGCATGTTTGTGCATTGAATCAAGCACTTTTAATATGATATGACCATCAGATGTGTAGTGATTGCTGTATTTTCAATGTTTGCACACATACGTATTTTAGGCCAATTACAGGTAATGATCAATTGTGCATATACTGTTGCATGACTGAAATGCTATTTAAGTGCGTCAATCTGATGCATCAAACGTCTTTTACATCTATGGTTGCACCGATGTCAGTAGTTTAGCCAATGCTTCCTACTCATATTAGCTTTAGTCTTTGATTTTACACTACATAGGCTATATAGAGCTTTAAAGTACCTTACATGTGGCAAAATTGACAATACTATGATATTGCTACATTTGACTATAAGTGTGTGTGTTACAGCGCAAAACCATAATCTAAGCATTTTGTGTATTGAATCAAGCACTTTTAATATGATATGACCATCAGATGTGTAGTGATTGCTGTATTTTCAGTGTTTGCACACATACGTAATTTAGGCCCATTACAGGTAATGATCAATTGTGCATATACTGTTGTATGACTGAAGTGCTATGCAAGTGTGTCAATCTCATGCATCAAACGTCTTTTACATCTATGGTTGCACCGATGTCAGTAGTTTAGCCAATGCGTCCTACTCATATTAGCTTTAGTCTTTGTTTTTACACTACATACACTATATAGAGCTTTAAAGTGCGTTACATGTGGCAAAATGGACAATACTATGCAATGGCTACATGTCACTATAAGTGTGTGTGTTACAGCGCCAAACCATAATCTACGCATTTTGTGCATTGAATCAAGTACTTTAAATATGATATGACCATCAGATGTGTAGTGATTGCTGTATTTTCAATGTTTGCACACATACGTATTTTAGTCCCATTACAGGTAATGATCAATTGTGCATATACTGTTGTATGACTGAAATTCTATGCAAGTGCGTCAATCTCATGTATCAAACGTCTTTTACATCTATGGGTGCACCGATGTCAGTAGTTTAGACAATGCTTCCTACTCATATTAGCTTTAGTCTTTGTTTTTACACTGCATACACTATATAGAGCTTTAAAGTGCGTTACATGTGGCAAAATTGACAATACTGTGCAATGGCTACATTTGACTATAAGTGTGTGTGTTACAGCGCAAAACCATAATCTAAGCATTTTTGTGCATTGACCCAAGCACTTTTAATATGATATGACCATCAGATGTATAGTCATTGCTGTATTTTCAGTGTTTGCACACATACGTATTTTAGGCCCATTACAGGTAATGATCAATTATCCATATACTGTTGTATGGTTGACATTCTGTGCAAGTGCGTCAATCTCATGTATCAAACGTCTTTTACATCGATGGGTGCACCGATGTCAGTAGTTTAGATAATGCTTAATGCTTCCTACTCATATTAGCTTTAGTATTTGTTTTTACACTACATACACTATATAGAGCTTTAAAGTGCCTTACATGTGGCAAAATTGACAATACTATGCAAGTGCTTCATTTGACTATAAGTGTGTGTGTTACAGCGCTAAACAATAATCTAAGCATTTTTGTGCATTGACCCAAGCACTTTTAATATGATATGACCATCAGATGTATAGTCATTGCTGTATTTTCAGTGTTTGCACACATACGTATTTTAGGCCCATTACAGGTAATGATCAATTGTGCATATACTGTTGTATGGTTGACATTCTGTGCAAGTGCGTCAATCTCATGTATCAAACGTCTTTTACATCTATGGGTGCACCGATGTCAGTAGTTTAGACACTGCTTACTACTCATATTAGCTTTAGTCTTTGTTTTCACACTACATACACTATATAGAGCTTTAAAGTGCCTTACATGTGGCAAAATTGACAATACTTTACAAGTGCTTACTTTGACTATAAGTGTGTGTGTTACAGCGCCAAACCATAATCTAAGCATGTTTGTGCATTGAATCAAGCGCTTTTAATATGATATGACCATCAGATGTGTAGTGTTAGCTTTATTTTCAGTGTTTGCACACATACGTATTTTAGGCCCATTACAGGTAATGATCAATTGTGCATATACTGTTGTATGGTTGACATTTTGTGCAAAAGCGTCAATCTCATGTATCAAACGTCTTTTACATCTATGGTTGCACCGATGTCAGTAGTTTAGCCAATGCTTCCTACTCATATTAGCTTTAGTCTTTGTTTTTACACTACATACACTATATAGAGCTTTAAAGTGCCTTACATGTGGCAAAATTGACAATACTATGTAATTGCTACATTTGACTATAAGTGTGTGTGTTACAGCGCCAAACCATAATCTAAGCATTTTGTGCATTGAATCAAGCACTTTTAATATGATATGACCATCAGATGTGTAGTGATTGCTGTATTTTCAGTGGTTGCACACATACGTATTTTAGGCCCATTACAGGTAATGTTCAATTGTGCATATACTGTTGTATGACTGAAATTCACTGCAAGTGCGTCAATCTCATGCATCAAACGTCTTTTACATCTATGGTTGCACCGATGTCAGTAGTTTAACAAATGCTTCCTACTCATATTAGCTTTAGTCTTTGATTTTACACTACATACACTATATAGAGCTTTAAAGTGCGTTACATGTGGCAAAATTGACAATACTGTGCAATGGCTACATTTGACTACAAGTGTGTGTGTTACAGCACCAAACAATAATCTAAGCATTTTTGTGCATTGAATCAAGCACTTTTAATATGATATGACCATCAGATGTATAGTCATTGCTGTATTTTCAGTGTTTGCACACATACGTATTTTAGGCCCATTACAGGTAATGATCAATTGTGCATATACTGTTGTATGGTTGACATTCTGTGCAAGTGCGTCAATCTCATGTATCAAACGTCTTTTACATCTATGGGTGCACCGATGTCAGTAGTTTAGACACTGCTTACTACTCATATTAGCTTTAGTCTTTGTTTTCACACTACATACACTATATAGAGCTTTAAAGTGCCTTACATGTGGCAAAATTGACAATACTTTACAAGTGCTTACTTTGACTATAAGTGTGTGTGTTACAGCGCCAAACCATAATCTAAGCATGTTTGTGCATTGAATCAAGCGCTTTTAATATGATATGACCATCAGATGTGTAGTGTTAGCTGTATTTTCAGTGTTTGCACACATACGTATTTTAGGCCCATTACAGGTAATGATCAATTGTGCATATACTGTTGTATGGTTGACATTTTGTGCAAGTGCGTCAATCTCATGTATCAAACGTCTTTTACATCTATGGTTGCACCGATGTCAGTAGTTTAGCCAATGCTTCCTACTCATATTAGCTTTAGTCTTTGTTTTTACACTACATACACTATATAGAGCTTTAAAGTGCCTTACATGTGGCAAAATTGACAATACTATGTAATTGCTACATTTGACTATAAGTGTGTGTGTTACAGCGCCAAACCATAATCTAAGCATTTTGTGCATTGAATCAAGCACTTTTAATATGATATGACCATCAGATGTGTAGTGATTGCTGTATTTTCAGTGGTTGCACACATACGTATTTTAGGCCCATTACAGGTAATGTTCAATTGTGCATATACTGTTGTATGACTGAAATTCACTGCAAGTGCGTCAATCTCATGCATCAAACGTCTTTTACATCTATGGTTGCACCGATGTCAGTAGTTTAACAAATGCTTCCTACTCATATTAGCTTTAGTCTTTGATTTTACACTACATACACTATATAGAGCTTTAAAGTGCGTTACATGTGGCAAAATTGACAATACTGTGCAATGGCTACATTTTACTACAAGTGTGTGTGTTACAGCACCAAACAATAATCTAAGCATTTTTGTGCATTGAATCAAGCACTTTTAATATGATATGACCATCAGATGTGTAGTCATTGCTGTATTTTCAGTGTTTGCACACATACGTATTTTAGGCCCATTACAGCTAATGATCAATTGTGCATATACTGTTGTATGGTTGACTTTCTGTGCAAGTGCGTCAATCTCATGTATCAAACGTCTTTTACATCTATGGGTGCACCGATGTCAGTAGTTTAGACACTGCTTACTACTCATAATAGCTTTAGTCTTTGTTTTCACACTACATACACTATATAGAGCTTTAAAGTGCCTTACATGTGGCAAAATTGACAATACTTTACAAGTGCTTACTTTGACTATAAGTGTGTGTGTTACAGCGCCAAACCATAATCTAAGCATGTTTGTGCATTGAATCAAGCGCTTTTAATATGATATGACCATCAGATGTGTAGTGTTAGCTGTATTTTCAGTGTTTGCACACATACGTATTTTAGGCCCATTACAGGTAATGATCAATTGTGCATATACTGTTGTATGGTTGACATTTTGTGCAAGTGCGTCAATCTCATGTATCAAACGTCTTTTACATCTATGGTTGCACCGATGTCAGTAGTTTAGCCAATGCTTCCTACTCATATTAGCTTTAGTCTTTGTTTTTACACTACATACACTATATAGAGCTTTAAAGTGCCTTACATGTGGCAAAATTGACAATACTATGTAATTGCTACATTTGACTATAAGTGTGTGTGTTACAGCGCCAAACCATAATCTAAGCATTTTGTGCATTGAATCAAGCACTTTTAATATGATATGACCATCAGATGTGTAGTGATTGCTGTATTTTCAGTGGTTGCACACATACGTATTTTAGGCCCATTACAGGTAATGTTCAATTGTGCATATACTGTTGTATGACTGAAATTCATTGCAAGTGCGTCAATCTCATGCATCAAACGTCTTTTACATCTATGGTTGCACCGATGTCAGTAGTTTAACAAATGCTTCCTACTCATATTAGCTTTAGTCTTTGATTTTACACTACATACACTATATAGAGCTTTAAAGTGCCTTACATGTGGCAAAATTGACAATACTATGCAAGTGCTACATTTGACTATAAGTGTGTGTGTTACAGCACCAAACCATAATCTAAGCATGTTGTGCATTGAATCAAGCACTTTTAAGATGATATGACCATCAGATGTGTAGTCACTCCTATATTTTCAGTGTTTGCACACATACGTATTTTAGGCCCATTACAGGTAATGATCAATTGTGCATATACTGTTGTATGACTGAAATGCTATTAAAGTGCGTCAATCTCACGCATCAAACGTCTTGTACATCTATGGTTGCACCGATGTCAGTAGTTTAGCCAATGCTTCCTACTCATATTAGCTTTAGTCTTTGTTTTTACACTACATACACTATATAGAGCTTTAAAGTGCGTTACATGTGGCAAAATTGACAATACTATGCAATGGCTACATTTGACTATAAGTGTGTGTGTTACAGCGCCAAACCATAATCTAAGCATTTTTGTGCATTAAATCAAGCACTTTTAATATGATATAACCATCAGATGTATAGTCATTGCTGTATTTTCAGTGTTTGCACACATACGTATTTTAGGCCCATTACAGGTAATGATCAATTGTGCATATACTGTTGTATGAATGAAATTCTAAGCAAGTGCGTCAATCTCATGTATCAAACGTCTTTTACATCTATGGGTGCACCGATGTCAGTAGATTAACCAATGCTTCCTACTCATCTTAGCTTTAGTCTTTGTTTTTACACTACATACACTATATAGAGCTTTAAAGTGCCTTACATGTGGCAAAATTGACAATACTATGCAAGTGCTACATTTGACTATAAGTGTGTGTGTTACAGCGCCAAACCATAATCTAAGCATGTTGTGCATTGAATCAAGCACTTTTAAGATGATATGACCATCAGATGTGTAGTCACTCCTATATTTTCAGTGTTTGCACACATACGTATTTTAGGCCCATTACAGGTAATGATCAATTGTGCATATACTGTTGTATGACTGAAATGCTATTAAAGTGCGTCAATCTCACGCATCAAACGTCTTGTACATCTATGGTTGCACCGATGTCAGTAGTTTAGCCAATGCTTCCTACTCATATTAGCTTTAGTCTTTGTTTTTACACTACATACACTATATAGAGCTTTAAAGTGCGTTACATGTGGCAAAATTGACAATACTATGCAATGGCTACATTTGACTATAAGTGTGTGTGTTACAGCGCCAAACCATAATCTAAGCATTTTTGTGCATTAAATCAAGCACTTTTAATATGATATGACCATCAGATGTATAGTCATTGCTGTATTTTCAGTGTTTGCACACATACGTATTTTAGGCCCATTACAGGTAATGATCAATTGTGCATATACTGTTGTATGAATGAAATTCTAAGCAAGTGCGTCAATCTCATGTATCAAACGTCTTTTACATCTATGGGTGCACCGATGTCAGTAGTTTAGCCAATGCTTCCTACTCATATTAGCTTTAGTCTTTGTTTTTACACTACATACACTATATAGAGCTTTAAAGTGCCTTACATGTGGCAAAATTGACAATACTATGCAAGTGCTACATTTGACTATAAGTGTGTGTGTTACAGCACCAAACCATAATCTAAGCATGTTGTGCATTGAATCAAGCACTTTTAAGACGATATGACCATCAGATGTGTAGTCACTCCTATATTTTCAGTGTTTGCACACATACGTATTTTAGGCCCATTACAGGTAATGATCAATTGTGCATATACTGTTGTATGACTGAAATGCTATTAAAGTGCGTCAATCTCATGCATCAAACGTCTTGTACATCTATGGTTGCACCGATGTCAGTAGTTTAGCCAATGCTTCCTACTCATATTAGCTTTAGTCTTTGTTTTTACACTACATACACTATAGAGAGCTTTAAAGTGCGTTACATGTGGCAAAAGTGACAATACTATGCAATTGCTACATTTGACTATAAGTGTGTGTGTTACAGTGCCAAACCATAATCTAAGCATGTTTGTGCATTGAATCAAGCACTTTTAATATGATATGACCATCAGACGTGTAGTGATTGCTGTATTTTCAATGTTTGCACACATACGTATTTTAGGCCAATTACAGGTAATGATCAATTGTGCATATACTGTTGTTTGACTGAAATTCTATTTAATTGCGTCAATCTGATGCATCAAACGTCTTTTACATCTATGGTTGCACCGATGTCAGTAGTTTAGCCAATGCTTACTGCTCATATTAGCTTTAGTCTGTGTTTTCACACTACATACCCTATATAGAGCTTTAAAGTGCCTTACATGTGGCAAAATTGACAATACTTTACAAGTGCTTAATTTGACTATAAGTGTGTGTGTTACAGCGCCAAACCATAAT
This sequence comes from Mastigias papua, assembly GCA_964019165.1. Taxonomy (NCBI): domain Eukaryota; kingdom Metazoa; phylum Cnidaria; class Scyphozoa; order Rhizostomeae; family Mastigiidae; genus Mastigias; species Mastigias papua. The sequence continues at coordinate 5,862,764 of OZ025272.1, forward strand.
CTAAGCATGTTTGTGCATTGAATCAATCGCTTTTAATATGATATGACCATCAGATGTGTAGTGATAGCTGTATTTTCAGTGTTTGCACACATACGTATTTTAGGCCCATTACAGGTAATGATCAATTGTGCATATACTGTTGTATGAATGAAATTCTATTTAATTGCGTCAATCTGATGCATCAAACGTCTTTTACATCTATGGTTGCACCGATGTCAGTAGTTTAGCCAATGCTTCCTACTCATATTAGCTTTAGTCTTTGTTTTTACACTACATACACTATATAGAGCTTTAAAGTGCCTTACATGTAGCAAAATTGACAATACTATGCAATGGCTACATTTGACTATAAGTGTGTGTGTTACAGCGCCAAACTATAATCTAAGCATTTTGTGCATTGAATCAAGCACTTTTAATATGATATGACCATCAGATGTGTAGTGATTGCTGTATTTTCAGTGGTTGCACACATACGTAATTTAGGCCCATTACAGGTAATGTTCAATTGTGCATATACTGTTGTATGACTGAAATTCACTGCAAGTGCGTCAATCTCATGCATCAAACGTCTTTTACATCTATGGTTGCACCGATGTCAGTAGTTTAACAAATGCTTCCTACTCATATTAGCTTTAGTCTTTGTTTTTACACTACATACACTATATAGAGCTTTAAAGTGCCTTACATGTGGCAAAAGTGACAATACTGTGCAATGGCTACATTTGACTATAAGTGTGTGTGTTAAAGCACCAAACAATAATCTAAGCATTTTTGTGCATTGAATCAAGCACTTTTAATATGATATGACCATCAGATGTGTAGTCATTGCTGTATTTTCAGTGTGTGAAAACATACGTATTTTAGGCCCATTACAGGTAATGATCAATTGTACATATACTGTTGTATGGTTGACATTCTGTGCAAGTGCGTCAATCTCATGTATCAAACGTCTTTTACATCTATGGGTGCACCGATGTCAGTAGTTTAGACACTGCTTACTACTCATATTAGCTTTAGTCTTTGTTTTCACACTACATACACTATATAGAGCTTTAAAGTGCCTTACATGTGGCAAAATTGACAATACTTTACAAGTGCTTAATTTGACTATAAGTGTGTGTGTTACAGCGCCAAACCATAATCTAAGCATGTTTGTGCATTGAATCAATCGCTTTTAATATGATATGACCATCAGATGTGTAGTGATAGCTGTATTTTCAGTGTTTGCACACATACGTATTTTAGGCCCATTACAGGTAATGATCAATTGTGCATATACTGTTGTATGAATGAAATTCTATTTAATTGCGTCAATCTGATGCATCAAACGTCTTTTACATCTATGGTTGCACCGATGTCAGTAGTTTAGCCAATGCTTCCTACTCATATTAGCTTTAGTCTTTGTTTTTACACTACATACACTATATAGAGCTTTAAAGTGCCTTACATGTGGCAAAATTGACAATACTATGCAATGGCTACATTTGACTATAAGTGTGTGTGTTAAAGCGCCAAACGATAATCTAAGCATTTTGTGCATTGAATCAAGCACTTTTAATATGATATGACCATCAGATGTGTAGTGATTGCTGTATTTTCAGTGGTTGCACACATACGTAATTTAGGCCCATTACAGGTAATGTTCAATTGTGCATATACTGTTGTATGACTGAAATTCACTGCAAGTGCGTCAATCTCATGCATCAAACGTCTTTTACATCTATGGTTGCACCGATGTCAGTAGTTTAACAAATGCTTCCTACTCATATTAGCTTTAGTCTTTGATTTTATACTACATACACTATATAGAGCTTTAAAGAGCCTTACATGTGGCAAAATTGATAATAATATGCAATGGCTACATTTGACTATAAGTGTGTGTGTTACAGCGCCAAACCATAATCTAAGCATGTTTGTGCATTGAATCAAGCACTTTTAATATGATATGACCATCAGATGTGTAGTGATTGCTGTATTTTCAGTGTTTGCACACATACGTATTTTAGGCCCATTACAGGTAATGATCAATTATGCATATACTGTTGTATGGTTGACATTCTGTGCAAGTGCGTCAATCTCATGTATCAAACGTCTTTTACATCTATGGTTGCACCGATGTCAGTAGTTTAACAAATGCTTCCTACTCATATTAGCTTTAGTCTTTGATTTTACACTACATACACTATATAGAGCTTTTATAGATATATAGAGCGTTACATGTGGCAAAATTGACAATACTATGCAATGGCTACATTTGACTATAAGTGTGTGTGTTACAGCGCCAAACCATAATCTAAGCATTTTTGTGCATTAAATCAAGCACTTTTAATATGATATGACCATCAGATGTATAGTCATTGCTGTATTTTCGGTGTTTCCACACGTACGTATTTTAGGCCCATTACAGGTAATGATCAATTGTGCATATACTGTTGTATGAATGACATTCTAAGCAAGTGCGTCAATCTCATGTATCAAACGTCTCTTACATCTATGGGTGCACCGATGTCAGTAGATTAACCAATGCTTCCTACTCATCTTAGCTTTAGTCTTTGTTTTTACACTACATACACTATATAGAGCTTTAAAGTGCCTTACATGTAGCAAAATTGACAATACTATGCAATGGCTACATTTGACTATAAGTGTGTGTGTTACAGCGCCAAACGATAATCTAAGCATTTTGTGCATTGAATCAAGCACTTTTAATATGATATGACCATCAGATGTGTAGTGATTGCTGTATTTTCAGTGGTTGCACACATACGTAATTTAGGCCCATTACAGGTAATGATCAATTGTGCATATACTGTTGTATGAATGACATTCTAAGCAAGTGCGTCAATCTCATGTATCAAACGTCTCTTACATCTATGGGTGCACCGATGTCAGTAGATTAACCAATGCTTCCTACTCATCTTAGCTTTAGTCTTTGTTTTTACACTACATACACTATATAGAGCTTTAAAGTGCCTTACATGTAGCAAAATTGACAATACTATGCAATGGCTACATTTGACTATAAGTGTGTGTGTTACAGCGCCAAACGATAATCTAAGCATTTTGTGCATTGAATCAAGCACTTTTAATATGATATGACCATCAGATGTGTAGTGATTGCTGTATTTTCAGTGGTTGCACACATACGTAATTTAGGCCCATTACAGGTGATGTTCAATTGTGCATATACTGTTGTATGACTGAAATTCACTGCAAGTGCGTCAATCTCATGCATCAAACGTCTTTTACATCTATGGTTGCACCGATGTCAGTAGTTTAACAAATGCTTCCTACTAATATTAGCTGTAGTCTTTGTTTTTACACTACATACACTATATAGAGCTTTAAAGTGCCTTACATGTGGCAAAAGTGACAATACTGTGCAATGGCTACATTTGACTATAAGTGTGTGTGTTAAAGCACCAAACAATAATCTAAGCATTTTTGTGCATTGAATCAAGCACTTTTAATATGATATGACCATCAGATGTGTAGTCATTGCTGTATTTTCAGTGTGTGCACACATACGTATTTTAGGCCCATTACAGGTAATGATCAATTGTGCATATACTGTTGTATGGTTGACATTCTGTGCAAGTGCGTCAATCTCATGTATCAAACGTCTTTTACATCTATGGGTGCACCGATGTCAGTAGTTTAGACACTGCTTACTACTCATATTAGCTTTAGTCTTTGTTTTCACACTACATACACTATATAGAGCTTTAAAGTGCCTTACATGTGGCAAAATTGACAATACTTTACAAGTGCTTAATTTGACTATAAGTGTGTGTGTTACAGCGCCAAACCATAATCTAAGCATGTTTGTGCATTGAATCAATCGCTTTTAATATGATATGACCATCAGATGTGTAGTGATAGCTGTATTTTCAGTGTTTGCACACATACGTATTTTAGGCCCATTACAGGTAATGATCAATTGTGCATATACTGTTGTATGAATGAAATTCTATTTAATTGCGTCAATCTGATGCATCAAACGTCTTTTACATCTATGGTTGCACCGATGTCAGTAGTTTAGCCAATGCTTCCTACTCATATTAGCTTTAGTCTTTGTTTTTACACTACATACACTATATAGAGCTTTAAAGTGCGTTACATGTGGCAAAATGGACAATACTATGCAATGGCTACATGTCACTATAAGTGTGTGTGTTACAGCGCCAAACCATAATCTACGCATTTTGTGCATTGAATCAAGTACTTTCAATATGATATGACCATCAGATGTGTAGTGATTGCTGTATTTTCAATGTTTGCACACATACGTATTTTAGTCCCATTACAGGTAATCATCAATTGTGCATATACTGTTGTATGACTGAAAGTCTATGCAAGTGCGTCAATCTCATGTATCAAACGTCTTTTACATCTATGGGTGCACCGATGTCAGTAGTTTAGACAATGCTTCCTACTCATATTAGCTTTAGTCTTTGTTTTTACACTACATACACTATATAGAGCTTTAAAGTGCCTTACATGTGGCAAAATTGACAATATTGTGCAATGGCTACATTTGACTATAAGTGTGTGTGTTACAGCACCAAACAATAATCTAAGCATTTTTGTGCATTGAATCAAGCACTTTTAATATGATATGACCATCAGATGTGTAGTCATTGCTGTATTTTCAGTGTTTGCACACATACGTATTTTAGGCCCATTACAGCTAATGATCAATTGTGCATATACTATTGTATGGTTGACATTCTGTGCAAGTGCGTCAATCTCATGTATCAAACGTCTTTTACATCTATGGGTGCACCGATGTCAGTAGTTTAGACACTGCTTACTACTCATATTAGCTTTAGTCTTTGTTTTCACACTACATACACTATATAGAGCTTTAAAGTGCCTTACATGTGGCAAAATTGACAATACTTTACAAGTGCTTACTTTGACTATAAGTGTGTGTGTTACAGCGCCAAACCATAATCTAAGCATGTTTGTGCATTGAATCAAGCGCTTTTAATATGATATGACCATCAGATGTGTAGTGTTAGCTGTATTTTCAGTGTTTGCACACATACGTATTTTAGGCCCATTACATGTAATGATCAATTGTGCATATACTGTTGTATGGTTGACATTTTGTGCAAGTGCGTCAATCTCATGTATCAAACGTCTTTTACATCTATGGTTGCACCGATGTCAGTAGTTTAGCCAATGCTTCCTACTCATATTAGCTTTAGTCTTTGTTTTTACACTACATACACTATATAGAGCTTTAAAGTGCCTTACATGTGGCAAAATTGACAATACTATGTAATTGCTACATTTGACTATAAGTGTGTGTGTTACAGCGCCAAACCATAATCTAAGCATTTTGTGCATTGAATCAAGCACTTTTAATATGATATGACCATCAGATGTGTAGTGATTGCTGTATTTTCAGTGGTTGCACACATACGTATTTTAGGCCCATTACAGGTAATGTTCAATTGTGCATATACTGTTGTATGACTGAAATTCACTGCAAGTGCGTCAATCTCATGCATCAAACGTCTTTTACATCTATGGTTGCACCGATGTCAGTAGTTTAACCAATGCTTCCTACTCATCTTAGCTTTAGTCTTTGTTTTTACACTACATACACTATATAGAGCTTTAAAGTGCCTTACATGTGGCAAAATTGACAATACTATGCAAGTGCTTCATTTGACTATAAGTGTGTGTGTTACAGCACCAAACCATAATCTAAGCATGTTGTGCATTGAATCAAGCACTTTTAAGATGATATGACCATCAGATGTGTAGTCACTCCTATATTTTCAGTGTTTGCACACATACGTATTTTAGGCCCATTACAGGTAATGATCAATTGTGCATATACTGTTGTATGACTGAAATGCTATTAAAGTGCGTCAATCTCACGCATCAAACGTCTTGTACATCTATGGTTGCACCGATGTCAGTAGTTTAGCCAATGCTTCCTACTCATATTAGCTTTAGTCTTTGTTTTTACACTACATACACTATATAGAGCTTTAAAGTGCGTTACATGTGGCAAAATTGACAATACTATGCAATGGCTACATTTGACTATAAGTGTGTGTGTTACAGCGCCAAACCATAATCTAAGCATTTTTGTGCATTAAATCAAGCACTTTTAATATGATATGACCATCAGATGTATAGTCATTGCTGTATTTTCAGTGTTTGCACACATACGTATTTTAGGCCCATTACAGGTAATGATCAATTGTGCATATACTGTTGTATGAATGAAATTCTAAGCAAGTGCGTCAATCTCATGTATCAAACGTCTTTTACATCTATGGGTGCACCGATGTCAGTAGTTTAGCCAATGCTTCCTACTCATATTAGCTTTAGTCTTTGTTTTTACACTACATACACTATATAGAGCTTTAAAGTGCCTTACATGTGGCAAAATTGACAATACTATGCAAGTGCTACATTTGACTATAAGTGTGTGTGTTACAGCACCAAACCATAATCTAAGCATGTTGTGCATTGAATCAAGCACTTTTAAGATGATATGACCATCAGATGTGTAGTCACTCCTATATTTTCAGTGTTTGCACACATACGTATTTTAGGCCCATTACAGGTAATGATCAATTGTGCATATACTGTTGTATGACTGAAATGCTATTAAAGTGCGTCAATCTCATGCATCAAACGTCTTGTACATCTATGGTTGCACCGATGTCAGTAGTTTAGCCAATGCTTCCTACTCATATTAGCTTTAGTCTTTGTTTTTACACTACATACACTATAGAGAGCTTTAAAGTGCGTTACATGTGGCAAAAGTGACAATACTATGCAATTGCTACATTTGACTATAAGTGTGTGTGTTACAGTGCCAAACCATAATCTAAGCATGTTTGTGCATTGAATCAAGCACTTTTAATATGATATGACCATCAGACGTGTAGTGATTGCTGTATTTTCAATGTTTGCACACATACGTATTTTAGGCCAATTACAGGTAATGATCAATTGTGCATATACTGTTGTTTGACTGAAATTCTATTTAATTGCGTCAATCTGATGCATCAAACGTCTTTTACATCTATGGTTGCACCGATGTCAGTAGTTTAGCCAATGCTTCCTACTCATATTAGCTTTAGTCTTTGTTTTTACACTACATACACTATATAGAGCTTTAAAGTGCCTTACATGTGGCAAAATTGACAATACTATGCAATGGCTACATTTGACTATAAGTGTGTGTGTTAAAGCACCAAACGATAATCTAAGCATTTTGTGCATTGAATCAAGCACTTTTAATATGATATGACCATCAGATGTGTAGTGATTGCTGTATTTTCAGTGGTTGCACACATACGTAATTTAGGCCCATTACAGGTAATGTTCAATTGTGCATATACTGTTGTATGACTGAAATTCACTGCAAGTGCGTCAATCTCATGCATCAAACGTCTTTTACATCTATGGTTGCACCGATGTCAGTAGTTTAACAAATGCTTCCTACTCATATTAGCTTTAGTCTTTGATTTTATACTACATACACTATATAGAGCTTTAAAGAGCCTTACATGTGGCAAAATTGATAATAATATGCAATGGCTACATTTGACTATAAGTGTGTGTGTTACAGCACCAAACAATAATCTAAGCATTTTTGTGCATTGAATCAAGCACTTTTAATATGATATGACCATCAGATGTGTAGTCATTGCTGTATTTTCAGTGTTTCCACACGTACGTATTTTAGGCCCATTACAGGTAATGATCAATTGTGCATATACTGTTGTATGAATGACATTCTAAGCAAGTGCGTCAATCTCATGTATCAAACGTCTCTTACATCTATGGGTGCACCGATGTCAGTAGATTAACCACTGCTTCCTACTCATCTTAGCTTTAGTCTTTGTTTTTACACTACATACACTATAGAGAGCTTTAAAGTGCGTTACATGTGGCAAAATTGACAATACTATGCAAGTGCTACATTTGACTATAAGTGTGTGTGTTACAGCACCAAACCATAATCTAAGCATGTTGTGCATTGAATCAAGCACTTTTAAGATGATATGACCATCAGATGTGTAGTCACTCCTATATTTTCAGTGTTTGCACACATACGTATTTTAGGCCCATTACAGGTAATGATCAATTGTGCATATACTGTTGTATGACTGAAATGCTATTAAAGTGCGTCAATCTCATGCATCAAACGTCTTGTACATCTATGGTTGCACCGATGTCAGTAGTTTAGCCAATGCTTCCTACTCATATTAGCTTTAGTCTTTGTTTTTACACTACATACACTATAGAGAGCTTTAAAGTGCGTTACATGTGGCAAAAGTGACAATACTATGCAATTGCTACATTTGACTATAAGTGTGTGTGTTACAGTGCCAAACCATAATCTAAGCATGTTTGTGCATTGAATCAAGCACTTTTAATATGATATGACCATCAGACGTGTAGTGATTGCTGTATTTTCAATGTTTGCACACATACGTATTTTAGGCCAATTACAGGTAATGATCAATTGTGCATATACTGTTGTTTGACTGAAATTCTATGCAAGTGCGTCAATCTCATGTATCAAACGTCTTTTACATCTATGGTTGCACCGATGTCAGTAGTTTAGCCAATGCTTACTGCTCATATTAGCTTTAGTCTTTGTTTTCACACTACATACCCTATATAGAGCTTTAAAGTGCCTTACATGTGGCAAAATTGACAATACTTTACAAGTGCTTAATTTGACTATAAGTGTGTGTGTTACAGCGCCAAACCATAATCTAAGCATGTTTGTGCATTGAATCAATCGCTTTTAATATGATATGACCATCAGATGTGTAGTGATAGCTGTATTTTCAGTGTTTGCACACATACGTATTTTAGGCCCATTACAGGTAATGATCAATTGTGCATATACTGTTGTATGAATGAAATTCTATTTAATTGCGTCAATCTGATGCATCAAACGTCTTTTACATCTATGGTTGCACCGATGTCAGTAGTTTAACAAATGCTTCCTACTCATATTAGCTTTAGTCTTTGTTTTTACACTACATACACTATATAGAGCTTTAAAGTGCCTTACATGTGGCAAAAGTGACAATACTGTGCAATGGCTACATTTGACTATAAGTGTGTGTGTTACAGCACCAAACAATAATCTAAGCATTTTTGTGCATTGAATCAAGCACTTTTAATATGATATGACCATCAGATGTGTAGTGATTGCTGTATTTTCAGTGTTTGCACACATACGTATTTTAGGCCCATTACAGCTAATGATCAATTGTGCATATACTGTTGTATGGCTGACATTCTGTGCAAGTGCGTCAATCTCATGTATCAAACGTCTTTTACATCTATGGGTGCACCGATGTCAGTAGTTTAGACACTGCTTACTACTCATATTAGCTTTAGTCTTTGTTTTCACACTACATACACTATATAGAGCTTTAAAGTGCCTTACATGTGGCAAAATTGACAATACTTTACAAGTGCTTAATTTGACTATAAGTGTGTGTGTTACAGCGCCAAACCATAATCTAAGCATGTTTGTGCATTGAATCAATCGCTTTTAATATGATATGACCATCAGATGTGTAGTGATAGCTGTATTTTCAGTGTTTGCACACATACGTATTTTAGGCCCATTACAGGTAATGATCAATTGTGCATATACTGTTGTATGAATGAAATTCTATTTAATTGCGTCAATCTGATGCATCAAACGTCTTTTACATCTATGGTTGCACCGATGTCAGTAGTTTAGCCAGTGCTTCCTACTCATATTAGCTTTAGTCTTTGTTTTTACACTACATACACTATAGAGAGTTTTAAAGTGCGTTACATGTGGCAAAAGTGACAATACTATGCAATTGCTACATTTGACTATAAGTGTGTGTGTTACAGTGCCAAACCATAATCTAAGCATGTTTGTGCATTGAATCAAGCACTTTTAATATGATATGACCATCAGACGTGTAGTGATTGCTGTATTTTCAATGTTTGCACACATACGTATTTTAGGCCAATTACAGGTAATGATCAATTGTGCATATACTGTTGTTTGACTGAAATTCTATTTAATTGCGTCAATCTGATGCATCAAACGACTTTTACATCTATGGTTGCACCGATGTCAGTAGTTTAGCCAATGCTTACTGCTCATATTAGCTTTAGTCTTTGTTTTCACACTACATACCCTATATAGAGCTTTAAAGTGCCTTACATGTGGCAAAATTGACAATACTTTACAAGTGCTTAATTTGACTATAAGTGTGTGTGTTACAGCGCCAAACCATAATCTAAGCATGTTTGTGCATTGAATCAATCGCTTTTAATATGATATGACCATCAGATGTGTAGTGATAGCTGTATTTTCAGTGTTTGCACACATACGTATTTTAGGCCCATTACAGGTAATGATCAATTGTGCATATACTGTTGTATGAATGAAATTCTATTTAATTGCGTCAATCTGATGCATCAAACGTCTTTTACATCTATGGTTGCACCGATGTCAGTAGTTTAACAAATGCTTCCTACTCATATTAGCTTTAGTCTTTGTTTTTACACTACATACACTATATAGAGCTTTAAAGTGCGTTACATGTGGCAAAAGTGACAATACTGTGCAATGGCTACATTTGACTATAAGTGTGTGTGTTACAGCACCAAACAATAATCTAAGCATTTTTGTGCATTGAATCAAGCACTTTTAATATGATATGACCATCAGATGTGTAGTGATTGCTGTATTTTCAGTGTTTGCACACATACGTATTTTAGGCCCATTACAGGTAATGATCAATTGTGCATATACTGTTGTATGAATGAAATTCTATTTAATTGCGTCAATCTGATGCATCAAACGTCTTTTACATCTATGGTTGCACCGATGTCAGTAGTTTAGCCAATGCTTCCTACTCATATTAGCTTTAGTCTTTGTTTTTACACTACATACACTATATAGAGCTTTAAAGTGCCTTACATGTGGCAAAATTGACAATACTATGCAATTGCTACATTTGACTATAAGTGTGTGTGTTACAGCGCCAAACGATAATCTAAGCATTTTGTGCATTGAATCAAGCACTTTTAATATGATATGACCATCAGATGTGTAGTGATTGCTGTATTTTCAGTGGTTGCACACATACGTAATTTAGGCCCATTACAGGTAATGTTCAATTGTGCATATACTGTTGTATGAATGAAATTCTAAGCAAGTGCGTCAATCTCATGTATCAAACGTCTTTTACATCTATGGGTGCACCGATGTCAGTAGATTAACCAATGTTTCCTACTCATCTTAGCTTTAGTCTTTGTTTTTACACTACATACACTATATAGAGCTTTAAAGTGGCTTACATGTGGCAAAATTGACAATACTATGCAACTGCTACATTTGACTATAAGTGTGTGTGTTACAGCACCAAACCATAATCTAAGCATGTTGTGCATTGAATCAAGCACTTTTAAGATGATATGACCATCAGATGTGTAGTCACTCCTATATTTTCAGTGTTTGCACACATACGTATTTTAGGCCCATTACAGGTAATGATCAATTGTGCATATACTGTTGTATGAATGAAATTCTATTTAATTGCGTCAATCTGATGCATCAAACGTCTTTTACATCTATGGTTGCACCGATGTCAGTAGTTTAGCCAATGCTTCCTACTCATATTAGCTTTAGTCTTTGTTTTTACACTACATACACTATATAGACCTTTAAAGTGCGTTACATGTGGCAAAAGTGACAATACTATGCAATGGCTACATTTGACTATAAGTGTGTGTGTTACAGTGCCAAACCATAATCTAAGCATGTTTGTGCATTGAATCAAGCACTTTTAATATGATATGACCATCAGATGTGTAGTGATTGCTGTATTTTCAATGTTTGCACACATACGTATTTTAGGCCAATTACAGGTAATGATCAATTGTGCATATACTGTTGCATGACTCGAATGCTATTTAAGTGCGTCAATCTGATGCATCAAACGTCTTTTACATCTATGGGTGCACCGATGTCAGTAGTTTAGACAATGCTTCCTACTCATATTAGCTTTTGTCTTTGTTTTTACACTACATACACTATATAGAGCTTTAAAGTGCCTTACATGTGGCAAAATTGACAATACTATGATATTGCTACATTTGACTATAAGTGTGTGTGTTACAGCGCAAAACCATAATCTAAGCATTTTGTGTATTGAATCAAGCACTTTTAATATGATATGACCATCAGATGTGTAGTGATTGCTGTATTTTCAGTGTTTGCACACATACGTAATTTAGGCCCATTACAGGTAATGATCAATTGTGCATATACTGTTGTATGGTTGACATTCTGTGCAAGTGCGTCAATCTCATGTATCAAACGTCTTTTACATCTATGGGTGCACCGATGTCAGTAGTTTAGCCAATGCTTCCTACTCATATTAGCTTTAGTCTTTGATTTTACACTACATACACTATATAGAGCTTTAAAGTGCGTTACATGTGGCAAAATTGACAATACTATGCAAGTGCTTCATTTGACTATAAGTGTGTGTGTTACAGCGCTAAACAATAATCTAAGCATTTTTGTGCATTGACCCAAGCACTTTTAATATGATATGACCATCAGATGTGTAGTCAGTGCTGTATTTTCAATGTTTGCACACATACGTATTTTAGGCCCATTACAGGTAATGATCAATTGTGCATATACTGTTGTATGACTGAAGTGCTATGCAAGTGTGTCAATCTCATGCATCAAACGTCTTTTACATCTATGGTTGCACCGATGTCAGTAGTTTAGCCAATGCGTCCTACTCATATTAGCTTTAGTCTTTGTTTTTACACTACATACACTATATAGAGCTTTAAAGTGCGTTACATGTGGCAAAATGGACAATACTATGCAATGGCTACATGTCACTATAAGTGTGTGTGTTACAGCGCCAAACCATAATCTACGCATTTTGTGCATTGAATCAAGTACTTTAAATATGATATGACCATCAGATGTGTAGTGATTGCTGTATTTTCAATGTTTGCACACATACGTATTTTAGTCCCATTACAGGTAATGATCAATTGTGCATATACTGTTGTATGACTGAAATTCTATGCAAGTGCGTCAATCTCATGTATCAAACGTCTTTTACATCTATGGGTGCACCGATGTCAGTAGTTTAGACAATGCTTCCTACTCATATTAGCTTTAGTCTTTGTTTTTACACTACATACACTATATAGAGCTTTAAAGTGCGTTACATGTGGCAAAATTGACAATACTGTGCAATGGCTACATTTGACTATAAGTGTGTGTGTTACAGCACCAAACAATAATCTAAGCATTTTTGTGCATTGAATCAAGCACTTTTAATATGATATGACCATCAGATGTGTAGTCGTTGCTGTATTTTCAGTGTTTGGACACATACGTATTTTAGGCCCATTACAGGTAATGATCAATTGTGCATATACTGTTGTATGGTTGACATTCTGTGCAAGTGCGTCAATCTCATGTATCAAACGTCTTTTACATCTATGGGTGCACCGATGTCAGTAGTTTAGACACTGCTTACTACTCATATTAGCTTTAGTCTTTGGTTTCACACTACATACACTATATAGAGCTTTAAAGTGCCTTACATGTGGCAAAATTGACAATACTATGCAATTGCTACATTTGACTATAAGTGTGTGTGTTACAGCGCCAAACGATAATCTAAGCATTTTGTGCATTGAATCAAGCACTTTTAATATGATATGACCATCAGATGTGTAGTGATTGCTGTATTTTCAATGTTTGCACACATACGTATTTTAGGCCAATTACAGGTAATGATCAATTGTGCATATACTGTTGCATGACTCGAATGCTATTTAAGTGCGTCAATCTGATGCATCAAACGTCTTTTACATCTATGGTTGCACCGATGTCAGTAGTTTAGACAATGCTTCCTACTCATATTAGCTTTTGTCTTTGTTTTTACACTACATACACTATATAGAGCTTTAAAGTGCCTTACATGTGGCAAAATTGACAATACTATGATATTGCTACATTTGACTATAAGTGTGTGTGTTACAGCGCAAAACCATAATCTAAGCATTTTGTGTATTGAATCAAGCACTTTTAATATGATATGACCATCAGATGTGTAGTGATTGCTGTATTTTCAGTGTTTGCACACATACGTAATTTAGGCCCATTACAGGTAATGATCAATTGTGCATATACTGTTGTATGGTTGACATTCTGTGCAAGTGCGTCAATCTCATGTATCAAACGTCTTTTACATCTATGGGTGCACCGATGTCAGTAGTTTAGCCAATGCTTCCTACTCATATTAGCTTTAGTCTTTGATTTTACACTACATACACTATATAGAGCTTTAAAGTGCGTTACATGTGGCAAAATTGACAATACTATGCAAGTGCTTCATTTGACTATAAGTGTGTGTGTTACAGCGCTAAACAATAATCTAAGCATTTTTGTGCATTGACCCAAGCACTTTTAATATGATATGACCATCAGATGTGTAGTCAGTGCTGTATTTTCAATGTTTGCACACATACGTATTTTAGGCCCATTACAGGTAATGATCAATTGTGCATATACTGTTGTATGACTGAAGTGCTATGCAAGTGTGTCAATCTCATGCATCAAACGTCTTTTACATCTATGGTTGCACCGATGTCAGTAGTTTAGCCAATGCGTCCTACTCATATTAGCTTTAGTCTTTGTTTTTACACTACATACACTATATAGAGCTTTAAAGTGCGTTACATGTGGCAAAATGGACAATACTATGCAATGGCTACATGTCACTATAAGTGTGTGTGTTACAGCGCCAAACCATAATCTACGCATTTTGTGCATTGAATCAAGTACTTTAAATATGATATGACCATCAGATGTGTAGTGATTGCTGTATTTTCAATGTTTGCACACATACGTATTTTAGTCCCATTACAGGTAATGATCAATTGTGCATATACTGTTGTATGACTGAAATTCTATGCAAGTGCGTCAATCTCATGTATCAAACGTCTTTTACATCTATGGGTGCACCGATGTCAGTAGTTTAGACAATGCTTCCTACTCATATTAGCTTTAGTCTTTGTTTTTACACTACATACACTATATAGAGCTTTAAAGTGCGTTACATGTGGCAAAATTGACAATACTGTGCAATGGCTACATTTGACTATAAGTGTGTGTGTTACAGCACCAAACAATAATCTAAGCATTTTTGTGCATTGAATCAAGCACTTTTAATATGATATGACCATCAGATGTGTAGTCGTTGCTGTATTTTCAGTGTTTGGACACATACGTATTTTAGGCCCATTACAGGTAATGATCAATTGTGCATATACTGTTGTATGGTTGACATTCTGTGCAAGTGCGTCAATCTCATGTATCAAACGTCTTTTACATCTATGGGTGCACCGATGTCAGTAGTTTAGACACTGCTTACTACTCATATTAGCTTTAGTCTTTGGTTTCACACTACATACACTATATAGAGCTTTAAAGTGCCTTACATGTGGCAAAATTGACAATACTTTACAAGTGCTTAATTTGACTATAAGTGTGTGTGTTACAGCGCCAAACCATAATCTAAGCATGTTTGTGCATTGAATCAAGCGCTTTTAATATGATATGACCATCAGATGTGTAGTGATAGCTGTATTTTCAGTGTTTGCACACATACGTATTTTAGGCCCACTACAGGTAATGATCAATTGTGCATATACTGTTGTATGGTTGACATTCTGTGCAAGTGCGTCAATCTCATGTATCAAACGTCTTTTACATCTATGGTTGCACCGATGTCAGTAGTTTAGCCAATGCTTCCTACTCATATTAGCTTTAGTCTTTGTTTTTACACTACATACACTATATAGAGCTTTAAAGTGCCTTACATGTGGCAAAATTGACAATACTATGCAAGTGCTTCATTTGACTATAAGTGTGTGTGTTACAGCGCTAAACAATAATCTAAGCATTTGTGTGCATTGACCCAAGCACTTTTAATATGATATGACCATCAGATGTGTAGTCATTGCTGTATTTTCAGTGTTTACACACATACGTATTTTACGCACATTACAGGTAATGATCAATTATGCATATACTGTTGTATGGTTGACATTCTGTGCAAGTGCGTCAATCTCATGCATCAAACGTCTTTTACATCTATGGTTGCACCGATGTCAGTAGTTTAACAAATGCTTCCTACTCATATTAGCTTTAGTCTTTGATTTTACACTACATACACTATATAGAGCTTTTAAGTGCGTTACATGTGGCAAAATTGACAATACTATGCAATGGCTACATTTGACTATAAGTGTGTGTGTTACAGCGCCAAACCATAATCTAAGCATTTTTGTGCATTAAATCAAGCACTTTTAATATGATATGACCATCAGATGTATAGTCATTGCTGTATTTTCAGTGTTTGCACACGTACGTATTTTAGGCCCATTACAGGTAATGATCAATTGTGCATATACTGTTGTATGAATGAAATTCTAAGCAAGTGCGTCAATCTCATGTATCAAACGTCTTTTACATCTATGGGTGCACCGATGTCAGTAGATTAACCAATGCTTCCTACTCATCTTAGCGTTAGTCTTTGTTTTTACACTACATACACTATATAGAGCTTTAAAGTGCCTTACATGTGGCAAAATTGACAATACTATGCAAGTGCTACATTTGACTATAAGTGTGTGTGTTACAGCACCAAACCATAATCTAAGCATGTTGTGCATTGAATCAAGCACTTTTAAGATGATATGACCATCAGATGTGTAGTCACTCCTATATTTTCAGTGTTTGCACACATACGTATTTTAGGCCCATTACAGGTAATGATCAATTGTGCATATACTGTTGTATGACTGAAATGCTATTAAAGTGCGTCAATCTCATGCATCAAACGTCTTGTACATCTATGGTTGCACCGATGTCAGTAGTTTAGCCAATGCTTCCTACTCATATTAGCTTTAGTCTTTGTTTTTACACTACATACACTATATAGAGCTTTAAAGTGCGTTACATGTGGCAAAAGTGACAATACTATGCAATTGCTACATTTGATTATAAGTGTGTGTGTTACAGTTCCAAACCATAATCTAAGCATGTTTGTGCATTGAATCAAGCACTTTTAATATGATATGACCATCAGACGTGTAGTGATTGCTGTATTTTCAATGTTTGCACACATACGTATTTTAGGCCAATTACAGGTAATGATCAATTGTGCATATACTGTTGTTTGACTGAAATTCTATTTAATTGCGTCAATCTGATGCATCAAACGTCTTTTACATCTATGGTTGCACCGATGTCAGTAGTTTAGCCAATGCTTACTACTCATATTAGCTTTAGTCTTTGTTTTCACACTACATACCCTATATAGAGCTTTAAAGTGCCTTACATGTGGCAAAATTGACAATACTTTACAAGTGCTTAATTTGACTATAAGTGTGTGTGTTACAGCGCCAAACCATAATCTAAGCATGTTTGTGCATTGAATCAATCGCTTTTAATATGATATGACCATCAGATGTGTAGTGATAGCTGTATTTTCAGTGTTTGCACACATACGTATTTTAGGCCCATTACAGGTAATGATCAATTGTGCATATACTGTTGTATGAATGAACTTCTATTTAATTGCGTCAATCTGATGCATCAAACGTCTTTTACATCTATGGTTGCACCGATGTCAGTAGTTTAGCCAATGCTTCCTACTCATATTAGCTTTAGTCTTTGTTTTTACACTACATACACTATATAGAGCTTTAAAGTGCCTTACATGTGGCAAAATTGACAATACTATGCAATGGCTACATTTGACTATAAGTGTGTGTGTTACAGCGCCAAACGATAATCTAAGCACTTTGTGCATTGAATCAAGCACTTTTAATATGATATGACCATCAGATGTGTAGTGATTGCTGTATTTTCAGTGGTTGCACACATACGTAATTTAGGCCCATTACAGGTAATGTTCAATTGTGCATATACTGTTGTATGACTGAAATTCACTGCAAGTGCGTCAATCTCATGCATCAAACGTCTTTTACATCTATGGTTGCACCGATGTCAGTAGTTTAACAAATGCTTCCTACTCATATTAGCTTTAGTCTTTGGTTTTACACTACATACACTATATAGAGCTTTAAAGTGCGTTACATGTGGCAAAATTGACAATACTATGCAATTGCTACATTTGACTATAAGTGTGTGTGTTACAGCGCTAAACAATAATCTAAGCATTTTTGTGCATTGAACCAAGCACTTTTAATATGATATGACCATCAGATGTGTAGTCAGTGCTGTATTTTCAATGTTTGCACACATACGTATTTTAGGCCCATTACAGGTAATGATCAATTGTGCATATACTGTTGTATGACTGAAATGCTATGCAAGTGTGTCAATCTCATGCATCAAACGTCTTTTACATCTATGGTTGCACCGATGTCAGTAGTTTAGCCAATGCTTCCTACTCATATTAGCTTTAGTCTTTGTTTTTACACTACATACACTATATAGAGCTTTAAAGTGCGTTACATGTGGCAAAATGGACAATACTATGCAATGGCTACATGTCACTATAAGTGTGTGTGTTACAGCGCCAAACCATAATCTATGCATTTTGTGCATTGAATCAAGTACTTTAAATATGATATGACCATCAGATGTGTAGTGATTGCTGTATTTTCAATGTTTGCATACATACGTATTTTAGTCCCATTACAGGTAATGATCAATTGTGCATATACTGTTGTATGACTGAAATTCTATGCAAGTGCGTCAATCTCATGTATCAAATGTCTTTTACATCTATGGGTGCACCGATGTCAGTAGTTTAGCCAATGCTTCCTACTCATATTAGCTTTAGTCTTTGTTTTTACACTACATACACTATATAGAGCTTTAAAGTGCGTTACATGTGGCAAAATTGACAATACTATGCAATGGCTACATTTGACTATACGTGTGTGTATGTGTTACAGCGCCAAACCATAATCTAAGCATTTTTGTGCATTGAATCAAGCGCTTTTAATATGATATGACCATCAGATGTGTAGTGATTGCTGTATTTTCAGTGTTTGCACACATACGTATTGTAGGCCCATTACAGGTAATGATCAATTGTGCATATACTGTTGTAATTTTGACCTTGTGCGCAAGTGTGTCAATCTCATGCATCAAACGCCTTTTACATCTATGGTTGCACCGATGTCAGTAGTTTAGCCAATGCTTCCTACTCATATTAGCTTTAGTATTTGATTTTACACTACATACGCTATATAGAGCTTTAAAGTGCCTTACATGTGGCAAAATTGACAATACTATGCAAGTGCATCAATTGACTTTAAGTGTGTGTGTTACAGCGCCAAACCATAATCTAAGCATGTTGTGCATTGAATCAAGCACTTTTAATATGATATGACCATCAGATGTATAGTCATTGCTGTATTTTCAGTGTTTACACACATACGTATTTTAGGCCGATTACAGGTAATGATCAATTATGCATATACTGTTGTATGGTTGACATTCTGTGCAAGTGTGTCAATCTCATGTATCAAACGTCTTTTACATCTATGGGTGCACCGATGTCGGTAGTTTAGACAATGCGTCCTACTCATATTAGCTTTTGTCTTTGTTTTTACGCTACATCTGCTATATAGAGGTTTAAAGAGCCTTACATGTGGCAAAATTGACAATACTATGCAATTGCTACATTTGACTATAAGTGTGTGTGTTACAGCGCTAAACAATAATCTAAGCATTTTTGTGCATTGAACCAAGCACTTTTAATATGATATGACCATCAGATGTGTAGTCAGTGCTGTATTTTCAATGTTTGCACACATACGTATTTTAGGCCCATTACAGGTAATGATCAATTGTGCATATACTGTTGTATGACTGAAATGCTATGCAAGTGTGTCAATATCATGCATCAAACGTCTTTTACATCTATGGTTGCACCGATGTCAGTAGTTTAGCCAATGCGTCCTACTCATATTAGCTTTAGTCTTTGTTTTTACACTACATACACTATATAGAGCTTTAAAGTGCCTTACATGTGGCAAAATGGACAATACTATGCAATGGCTACATGTCACTATAAGTGTGTGTGTTACAGCGCCAAACCATAATCTAAGCATGTTGTGCATTGAATCAAGCACTTTTAATATGATATGACCATCAGATGTATAGTCATTGCTGTATTTTCAGTGTTTACACACATACGTATTTTAGGCCGATTACAGGTAATGATCAATTATGCATATACTGTTGTATGGTTGACATTCTGTGCAAGTGTGTCAATCTCATGTATCAAACGCCTTTTACATCTATGGTTGCACCGATGTCAGTAGTTTAGCCAATGCTTCCTACTCATATTAGCTTTAGTATTTGATTTTACACTACATACGCTATATAGAGCTTTAAAGTGCCTTACATGTGGCAAAATTGACAATACTATGCAAGTGCATCAATTGACTTTAAGTGTGTGTGTTACAGCGCCAAACCATAATCTAAGCATGTTGTGCATTGAATCAAGCACTTTTAATATGATATGACCATCAGATGTATAGTCATTGCTGTATTTTCAGTGTTTACACACATACGTATTTTAGGCCGATTACAGGTAATGATCAATTATGCATATACTGTTGTATGGTTGACATTCTGTGCAAGTGTGTCAATCTCATGTATCAAACGTCTTTTACATCTATGGGTGCACCGATGTCGGTAGTTTAGACAATGCGTCCTACTCATATTAGCTTTTGTCTTTGTTTTTACGCTACATCTGCTATATAGAGGTTTAAAGAGCCTTACATGTGGCAAAATTGACAATACTATGCAATTGCTACATTTGACTATAAGTGTGTGTGTTACAGCGCTAAACAATAATCTAAGCATTTTTGTGCATTGAACCAAGCACTTTTAATATGATATGACCATCAGATGTGTAGTCAGTGCTGTATTTTCAATGTTTGCACACATACGTATTTTAGGCCCATTACAGGTAATGATCAATTGTGCATATACTGTTGTATGACTGAAATGCTATGCAAGTGTGTCAATATCATGCATCAAACGTCTTTTACATCTATGGTTGCACCGATGTCAGTAGTTTAGCCAATGCGTCCTACTCATATTAGCTTTAGTCTTTGTTTTTACACTACATACACTATATAGAGCTTTAAAGTGCCTTACATGTGGCAAAATGGACAATACTATGCAATGGCTACATGTCACTATAAGTGTGTGTGTTACAGCGCCAAACCATAATCTAAGCATGTTGTGCATTGAATCAAGCACTTTTAATATGATATGACCATCAGATGTATAGTCATTGCTGTATTTTCAGTGTTTACACACATACGTATTTTAGGCCGATTACAGGTAATGATCAATTATGCATATACTGTTGTATGGTTGACATTCTGTGCAAGTGTGTCAATCTCATGTATCAAACGTCTTTTACATCTATGGGTGCACCGATGTCGGTAGTTTAGACAATGCGTCCTACTCATATCAGCTTTTGTCTTTGTTTTTACGCTACATACGCTATATAGAGGTTTAAAGAGCCTTACATGTGGTAAAATTGATAATAATATGCAATGGCTACATTTGACTATAAGTGTGTGTGTTACAGCGCCAAACCATAATCTAAGTATGTTTGTGCATTGAATCAAGCACTTTTAATATGATATGACCATCAGATGTGTAGTGATTGCTGTATTTTCAGTGTTTGCACACATACGTATTTTAGGCCCATTACAGGTAATGATCAATTATGCATATACTGTTGTATGGTTGACATTCTGTGCAAGTGCGTCAATCTCATGTATCAAACGTCTTTTACATCTATGGTTGCACCGATGTCAGTGGTTTAGCCAATGCTTCCTACTCATATTAGCTTTAGTCTTTGTTTTTACACTACATACACTATATAGAGCTTTAAAGTGCCTTACATGTGGCAAAATTGACAATACTATGCAATTGCTACATTTGACTATAAGTGTGTGTGTTACAGCGCTAAACAATAATCTAAGCATTTTTGTGCATTGAACCAAGCACTTTTAATATGATATGACCATCAGATGTGTAGTCAGTGCTGTATTTTCAATGTTTGCACACATACGTATTTTAGGCCCATTACAGGTAATGATCAATTGTGCATATACTGTTGTATGACTGAAATGCTATGCAAGTGTGTCAATCTCATGCATCAAACGTCTTTTACATCTATGGTTGCACCGATGTCAGTAGTTTAGCCAATACGTCCTACTCATATTAGCTTTAGTCTTTGTTTTTACACTACATACACTATATAGAGCTTTAAAGTGCGTTACATGTGGCAAAAGTGACAATACTATGCAATGGCTACATGTCACTATAAGTGTGTGTGTTACAGCGCCAAACCATAATCTATGCATTTTGTGCATTGAATCAAGTACTTTAAATATGATATGACCATCAGATGTGTAGTGATTGCTGTATTTTCAATGTTTGCATACATACGTATTTTAGTCCCATTACAGGTAATGATCAATTGTGCATATACTGTTGTATGACTGAAATTCTATGCAAGTGCGTCAATCTCATGTATCAAACGTCTTTTACATCTATGGGTGCACCGATGTCAGTAGTTTAGCCAATGCTTCCTACTCATATTAGCTTTAGTCTTTGTTTCTACACTACATACACTATATAGAGCTTTAAAGTGCGTTACATGTGGCAAAATTGACAATACTATGCAATGGCTACATTTGACTATACGTGTGTGTGTGTGTTACAGCGCCAAACCATAATCTAAG
This sequence comes from Mastigias papua, assembly GCA_964019165.1. Classification (NCBI taxonomy): domain Eukaryota; kingdom Metazoa; phylum Cnidaria; class Scyphozoa; order Rhizostomeae; family Mastigiidae; genus Mastigias; species Mastigias papua. The sequence continues at coordinate 5,885,621 of OZ025272.1, forward strand.
CATTTTTGTGCATTGAATCAAGCGCTTTTAATATAATATGACCATCAGATGTGTAGTGATTGCTGTATTTTCAGTGTTTACACACATACGTATTTTACGCACATTACAGGTAATGATCAATTATGCATATACTGTTGTATGGTTGACATTCTGTGCAAGTGCGTCAATCTCATGTATCAAACGTCTTTTACATCTATGGGTGCACCGATGTCAGTAGTTTAGACAATGCTTCCTACTCATATTAGCTTTAGTCTTTGATTTTACACTACATACACTATATAGAGCTTTAAAGTGCCTTACATGTGGCAAAATTGACAATACTATGCAAGTGCATCAATTGACTATAAGTGTGTGTGTTACAGCGCCAAACCATAATCTAAGCATGTTGTGCATTGAATCAAGCACTTTTAATATGATATGACCATCAGATGTATAGTCATTGCTGTATTTTCAGTGTTTACACACATACGTATTTTAGGCCGATTACAGGTAATGATCAATTATGCATATACTGTTGTATGGTTGACATTCTGTGCAAGTGTGTCAATCTCATGTATCAAACGTCTTTTACATCTATGGGTGCACCGATGTCGGTAGTTTAGACAATGCGTCCTACTCATATTAGCTTTAGTCTTTGTTTTTACACTACATACACTATATAGAGCTTTAAAGTGCGTTACATGTGGCAAAATTGACAATACTATGCAAGTGCTTCATTTGACTATAAGTGTGTGTGTTACAGCGCTAAACAATAATCTAAGCATTTGTGTGCATTGACCCAAGCACTTTTAATATGATATGACCATCAGATGTGTAGTCATTGCTGTATTTTCAGTGTTTACACACATACGTATTTTACGCACATTACAGGTAATGATCAATTATGCATATACTGTTGTATGGTTGACATTCTGTGCAAGTGCGTCAATCTCATGTATCAAACGTCTTTTACATCTATGAGTGCATCGATGTCAGTAGTTTAGACAATGCTTCCTACTCATATTAGCTTTAGTATTTGTTTTTACACTACATACACTATATAGAGCTTTAAAGAGCCTTACATGTGGCAAAGTTGACAATACTATGCAAGTGCTTCATTTGACTATAAGTGTGGGTGTTACAGCGCTAAACAATAATCTAAGCATTTTTGTGCATTGAACCAAGCACTTTTAATATGATATGACCATCAGATGTGTAGTCAGTGCTGTTTTTTCAATGTTTGCACACATACGTATTTTAGGCCCATTACAGGTAATGATCAATTGTGCATATACTGTTGTATAGTTGACATACTGTGCAAGTGCGTCAATCTCATGCATCAAACGCCTTTTATATCTATGGTTGCACCGATGTCAGTAGTTTAGCCAATGCTTCCTACTCATATTAGCTTTAGTCTTTGATTTTACACTACATACACTATATAGAGCTTTAAAGTGCCTTACATGTGGCAAAATTGACAATACTATGCAAGTGCTTCATTTGACTATAAGTGTGTGTGTTACAGCGCTAAACAATAATCTAAGCATTTTTGTGCATTGAACCAAGCACTTTTAATATGATATGACCATCAGATGTGTAGTCAGTGCTGTATTTTCAATGTTTACACACATACGTATTTTAGGCCGATTACAGGTAATGATCAATTATGCATATACTGTTGTATGGTTGACATTCTGTGCAAGTGTGTCAATCTCATGTATCAAACGTCTTTTACATCTATGGGTGCACCGATGTCGGTAGTTTAGACAATGCGTCCTACTCATATTAGCTTTAGTCTTTGTTTTTACACTACATACACTATATAGAGCTTTAAAGTGCGTTACATGTGGCAAAATTGACAATACTATGCAAGTGCTTCATTTGACTATAAGTGTGTGTGTTACAGCGCTAAACAATAATCTAAGCATTTGTGTGCATTGACCCAAGCACTTTTAATACGATATGACCATCAGATGTGTAGTCATTGCTGTATTTTCAGTGTTTACACACATACGTATTTTACGCACATTACAGGTAATGATCAATTATGCATATACTGTTGTATGGTTGACATTCTGTGCAAGTGCGTCAATCTCATGTATCAAACGTCTTTTACATCTATGAGTGCATCGATGTCAGTAGTTTAGACAATGCTTCCTACTCATATTAGCTTTAGTATTTGTTTTTACACTACATACACTATATAGAGCTTTAAAGAGCCTTACATGTGGCAAAGTTGACAATACTATGCAAGTGCTTCATTTGACTATAAGTGTGGGTGTTACAGCGCTAAACAATAATCTAAGCATTTTTGTGCATTGAACCAAGCACTTGTAATATGATATGACCATCAGATGTGTAGTCAGTGCTGTTTTTTCAATGTTTGCACACATACGTATTTTAGGCCCATTACAGGTAATGATCAATTGTGCATATACTGTTGTATAGTTGACATACTGTGCAAGTGCGTCAATCTCATGCATCAAACGCCTTTTATATCTATGGTTGCACCGATGTCAGTAGTTTAGCCAATGCTTCCTACTCATATTAGCTTTAGTCTTTGATTTTACACTACATACACTATATAGAGCTTTAAAGTGCCTTACATGTGGCAAAATTGACAATACTATGCAAGTGCTTCATTTGACTATAAGTGTGTGTGTTACAGCGCTAAACAATAATCTAAGCATTTTTGTGCATTGAACCAAGCACTTTTAATACGATATGACCATCAGATGTGTAGTCAGTGCTGTATTTTCAATGTTTACACACATACGTATTTTAGGCCCATTACAGGTAATGATCAATTTTGCATATACTGTTGTATGGTTGACATTCTGTGCAAGTGCGTCAATCTCATGTATCAAACGTCTTTTACATCTATGGTTGCACCGATGTCAGTAGTTTAGACAATGCTTCCTACTCATATTAGCTTTAGTTTTTGTTTTTACACTACATACACTATATAGAGGGTTAAAGTGCCTTACATGTGGCAAAATTGACAATACTATGCAATGGGTACAGTTGACTATAAGTGTGTGTGTTACAGCGCCAAACCATAATCTAAGCATTTTTCTGCATAGAATCAAGCACTTTTAAGATGATATGACCATCAGATTTGTAGTCATTGCTGTATTTTCAATGTTTGCACACATACGTACTTTACGCCCATTACAGGTAATGATTAATTGTGCATATGCTGTTGTATAGATGACATTCTATGCAAGTGCGTCAATCTCATGCATCAAACGTCTTTTACATCTATGGTTGCACCGATGTTAGTAGTTTAGCCAATGCTTCCTACTCATCTTAGCTTTAGTCTTTGTTTTTACACTACATACACTACATAGAGGTTTAAAGTGCGTTACATGTGGCAAAATTCACAATACTATGCAATTGCTACATGTGACTATAAGTGTGTGTGTTACAGCGCCAAACCATAATCTAAGCATTTTCGTGCATTGAATCAAGCACTTTGACTATGATATGACCATCATATGTGTAGTGATTGCTATATTTTCAATGTTTGTACACATACGTATTTTAGTCCCATTACAGGTAATGATCAATTGTACATATACTATTGTATGACTGAAATTCTATGCAAGTGCGTCAATCTCATGTATCAAACGTCTTTTACATCTATGGGTGCACCGATGTCAGTAGTTTAGCCAATGCTTCCTACTCATATTAGCTTTAGTCTTTGTTTTTACACTACATACACTATATAGAGCTTTAAAGTGCCTTACATGTGGCAAAATTGACAATACTATGCAATGGCTACATTTGACTATAAGTGTGTGTGTTACAGCGCCAAACCATAATCTAAGCATTTTTGTGCATTAAATCAAGCACTTTTAATATGATATAACCATCAGATGTATAGTCATTGCTGTATTTTCAGTGTTTGCACACATACGTATTTTAGGCCCATTGCAGGTAATGATCAATTGTGCATATACTGTTGTATGACTGAAATTCTATGCAAGTGCGTCTATCTCATGTATCAAACGTCTTTTACATCTATGGGTGCACCGATGTCGGTAGTTTAGACAATGCGTCCTACTCATATTAGCTTTAGTCTTTGTTTTTACACTACATACACTATATAGAGCTTTAAAGTGCGTTACATGTGGCAAAATTGACAATACTATGCAAGTGCTTCATTTGACTATAAGTGTGTGTGTTACAGCGCTAAACAATAATCTAAGCATTTGTGTGCATTGACCCAAGCACTTTTAATACGATATGACCATCAGATGTGTAGTCATTGCTGTATTTTCAGTGTTTACACACATACGTATTTTACGCACATTACAGGTAATGATCAATTATGCATATACTGTTGTATGGTTGACATTCTGTGCAAGTGCGTCAATCTCATGTATCAAACGTCTTTTACATCTATGAGTGCATCGATGTCAGTAGTTTAGACAATGCTTCCTACTCATATTAGCTTTAGTATTTGTTTTTACACTACATACACTATATAGAGCTTTAAAGAGCCTTACATGTGGCAAAGTTGACAATACTATGCAAGTGCTTCATTTGACTATAAGTGTGGGTGTTACAGCGCTAAACAATAATCTAAGCATTTTTGTGCATTGAACCAAGCACTTGTAATATGATATGACCATCAGATGTGTAGTCAGTGCTGTTTTTTCAATGTTTGCACACATACGTATTTTAGGCCCATTACAGGTAATGATCAATTGTGCATATACTGTTGTATAGTTGACATACTGTGCAAGTGCGTCAATCTCATGCATCAAACGCCTTTTATATCTATGGTTGCACCGATGTCAGTAGTTTAGCCAATGCTTCCTACTCATATTAGCTTTAGTCTTTGATTTTACACTACATACACTATATAGAGCTATAAAGTGCCTTACATGTGGCAAAATTGACAATACTATGCAAGTGCTTCATTTGACTATAAGTGTGTGTGTTACAGCGCTAAACAATAATCTAAGCATTTTTGTGCATTGAACCAAGCACTTTTAATACGATATGACCATCAGATGTGTAGTCAGTGCTGTATTTTCAATGTTTACACACATACGTATTTTAGGCCCATTACAGGTAATGATCAATTTTGCATATACTGTTGTATGGTTGACATTCTGTGCAAGTGCGTCAATCTCATGTATCAAACGTCTTTTACATCTATGGTTGCACCGATGTCAGTAGTTTAGACAATGCTTCCTACTCATATTAGCTTTAGTTTTTGTTTTTACACTACATACACTATATAGAGGGTTAAAGTGCCTTACATGTGGCAAAATTGACAATACTATGCAATGGGTACAGTTGACTATAAGTGTGTGTGTTACAGCGCCAAACCATAATCTAAGCATTTTTCTGCATAGAATCAAGCACTTTTAAGATGATATGACCATCAGATTTGTAGTCATTGCTGTATTTTCAATGTTTGCACACATACGTACTTTACGCCCATTACAGGTAATGATTAATTGTGCATATGCTGTTGTATAGATGACATTCTATGCAAGTGCGTCAATCTCATGCATCAAACGTCTTTTACATCTATGGTTGCACCGATGTTAGTAGTTTAGCCAATGCTTCCTACTCATCTTAGCTTTAGTCTTTGTTTTTACACTACATACACTACATAGAGGTTTAAAGTGCGTTACATGTGGCAAAATTCACAATACTATGCAATTGCTACATGTGACTATAAGTGTGTGTGTTACAGCGCCAAACCATAATCTAAGCATTTTCGTGCATTGAATCAAGCACTTTGACTATGATATGACCATCATATGTGTAGTGATTACTATATTTTCAATGTTTGTACACATACGTATTTTAGTCCCATTACAGGTAATGATCAATTGTACATATACTATTGTATGACTGAAATTCTATGCAAGTGCGTCAATCTCATGTATCAAACGTCTTTTACATCTATGGGTGCACCGATGTCAGTAGTTTAGCCAATGCTTCCTACTCATATTAGCTTTAGTCTTTGTTTTTACACTACATACACTATATAGAGCTTTAAAGTGCCTTACATGTGGCAAAATTGACAATACTATGCAATGGCTACATTTGACTATAAGTGTGTGTGTTACAGCGCCAAACCATAATCTAAGCATTTTTGTGCATTAAATCAAGCACTTTTAATATGATATAACCATCAGATGTATAGTCATTGCTGTATTTTCAGTGTTTGCACACATACGTATTTTAGGCCCATTGCAGGTAATGATCAATTGTGCATATACTGTTGTATGACTGAAATTCTATGCAAGTGCGTCTATCTCATGTATCAAACGTCTTTTACATCTATGGTTGCACAGATATCAGTAGATTAACCAATGCGTCCTACTCATCTTAGCTGTAGTCTTTGTTTTTACACTACATACACTATATAGAGCTTTAAAGTGCCTTACATTTGGGAAAATTGACAATACTATGCAATGGCTACATTTGACTATAAGTGTGTGTGTTACAGCGCCAAACCATAATCTAAGCATTTTTGTGCATTATATCAAGCACTTTTAATATGATATGACCATCAGATGTATAGTCATTGCTGTATTTTCAGTGTTTGCACACGTACGTATTTTAGGCCCATTACAGGTAATGATCAATTGTGCATATACTGTTGTATGAATGAAATTCTAAGCAAGTGCGTCAATCTCATGTATCAAACATCTTTTACATCTATGGGTGCACCGATATCAGTAGATTAACAAATGCGTCCTACTCATCTTAGCTTTAGTCTTTGTTTTTACACTACATACACTATATAGAGCTTTAAAGTGCCTTACATTTGGGAAAATTGACAATACTATGCAAGTGCTACATTTGACTATAAGTGTGTGTGTTACAGCACCAAACCATAATCTAAGCATGTTGTGCATTGAATCAAGCACTTTTAAGATGATATGACTATCAGATGTGTAGTCACTCCTATATTTTCAGTGTTTGCACACATACATATTTTAGGCCTATTACAGGTAATGATCAATTGTGCATATACTGTTGTATGACTGAAATTCTATGTAATTGCGACAATCTGATGCATCAAACGTCTTTTACATCTATGGTTGCACCGATGTCAGTAGTTTAGCCAATGCTTCCTACTCATATTAGCTTTAGTCTTTGTTTTTACACTACATACACTATATAGAGCTTTAAAGTGCGTTACATGTGGCAAAAGTGACAATACTATGCAATTGCTACATTTGACTATAAGTGTGTGTGTTACAGTGCCAAACCATAATCTAAGCATGTTTGTGCATTGAATCAAGCACTTTTAATATGATATGACCATCAGATGTGTAGTGATTGCTGTATTTTCAATGTTTGCACACATACGTATTTTAGGCCCATTACAGGTAATGATCAATTGTGCATATACTGTTGTTTGACTGAAATTCTACTTAATTGCGTCAATCTGATGCATCAAACGTCTTTTACATCTATGGTTGCACCGATGTCAGTAGTTTAGCCAATGCTTACTACTCATATTAGCTTTAGTCTTTGTTTTCACACTACATACCCTATATAGAGCTTTAAAGTGCGTTACATGTGGCAAAAGTGACAATACTATGCAATTGCTACATTTGACTATAAGTGTGTGTGTTACAGCGCCAAACGATAATCTAAGCATTTTGTGCATTGAATCAAGCACTTTTAATATGATATGACCATCAGATGTGTAGTGATTGCTGTATTTTCAGTGGTTGCACACATACGTAATTTAGGCCCATTACAGGTAATGTTCAATTGTGCATATACTGTTGTATGACTGAAATTCACTGCAAGTGCGTCAATCTCATGCATCAAACGTCTTTTACATCTATGGTTGCACCGATGTCAGTAGTTTAACAAATGCTTCCTACTCATATTAGTTTTAGTCTTTGTTTTTACACTACATACACTATATAGAGCTTTAAAGTGCGTTACATGTGGCAAAATTGACAATTCTATGCAAGTGCATCAATTGACTATAAGTGTGTGTGTTACAGCGTCAAACCATAATCTAAGCATGTTGTGCATTGAATCAAGCACTTTTAATATGATATGACCATCAGATGTATAGTCATTGCTGTATTTTCAGTGTTTACACACATACGTATTTTAGGCCGATTACAGGTAATGATCAATTATGCATATACTGTTGTATGGTTGACATTCTCTGGAAGTGTGTCAATCTCATGTATCAAACGTCTTTTACATCTATGGGTGCACCGATGTCGGTAGTTTAGACAATGCGTCCTACTCATATTAGCTTTAATCTTTGTTTTTACACTACATACACTATATAGAGCTTTAAAGTGCCTTACATGTGGCAAAATTGACAATACTATGCAAGTGCTTCATTTGACTATAAGTGTGTGTGTTACAGCGCTAAACAATAATCTAAGCATTTGTGTGCATTGACCCAAGCACTTTTAATATGATATGACCATCAGATGTGTAGTCATTGCTGTATTTTCAGTGTTTACACACATACGTATTTTACGCCCATTACAGGTAATGATCAATTATGCATATACTGTTGTATGGTTGACATTCTGTGCAAGTGCGTCAATCTCATGTATCAAACGTCTTTTACATCTATGGGTGCACCGATGTCAGTAGTTTAGACGATGCTTCCTACTCATATTAGCGTTAGTATTTGTTTTTACACTACATACACTATATAGAGCTTTAAAGTGCGTTACATGTGGCAAAATTGACAATACTATGCAAGTGCTTCATTTGACTATAAGTGTGGGTGTTACAGCGCTAAACAATAATCTAAGCATTTTTGTGCATTGAACCAAGCACTTTTAATATGATATGACCATCAGATGTATAGTCAGTGCTGTATTTTCAATGTTTGCACACATACGTATTTTAGGCCCATTACAGGTAATGATCAATTGTGCATATACTGTTGTATAGTTGACATACTGTGCAAGTGCGTCAATCTCATGCATCAAACGCCTTTTACATCTATGCTTACACCGATGTCAGTAGTTTAGCCACTGCTTCCTACTCATATTAGCTTTAGTCTTTGATTTTACACTACATACACTATATAGAGCTTTAAAGTGCCTTACATGTGGCAAAATTGACAATACTATGCAAGTGCATCAATTGACTATAAGTGTGTGTGTTACAGCGCCAAACCATAATCTAAGCATGTTGTGCATTGAATCAAGCACTTTTAATATGATATGACCATCAGATGTATAGTCATTGCTGTATTTTCAATGTTTACACACATACGTATTTTAGTCCCATTACAGGTAATGATCAATTGTGCATCTACTGTTGTCTGACTGAAAATCTATGCAAGTGCGTCAATCTCATGCATCACAGGTCTCTTACATCTATGGTTGCACCGATGTCAGTAGTTTAGCCAATGCTTCCTACTCATATTAGCTTTACTCGTTGTTTTTACACTACATACACTATATAGAGCTTTAAAGTGCGTTACATGTGGCAAAATTGACAATACTATGCAATGGCTACATTTGACTATAAGTGTGTGTGTTACAGCGCAAAACCACAATCTAAGCATTTTTGTGCATTGAATCAAGCACTTTTAATATGATATGACCATCAGATGTGTAGTGATTGCTGTATTTTCAATGTTTGCACACATACGTATTTTAGGCCCATTACAGGTAATGATCAATTTTGCATATACTGTTGTATGGTTGACATTCTGTGCAAGTGCGTCAATCTCATGCATCAAACGTCTTTTACATCTATGGTTGCACCGATGTTAGTAGTTTAGCCAATGCTTCCTACTCATATTAGCTTTAGTCTTTGTTTTTACACTACATACACTACATAGATGTTTAAAGTGCGTTACATGTGGCAAAATTCACAATACTATGCAATGGCTACATGTGACTATAAGTGTGTGTGTTACAGTGCCAAACCATAATCTAAGCATTTTCGTGCATTGAATCAAGCACTTTGACTATGATATGACCATCATATGTGTAGTGATTGCTGTATTTTCAATGTTTGTACACATACGTATTTTAGTCCCATTACAGGTAATGATCAATTGTGCATATACTATTGTATGACTGAAATTCTATGCAAGTGCGTCAATCTCATGTATCAAACGTCTTTTACATCTATGGGTGCACCGATGTCAGTAGTTTAGCCAATGCTTCCTACTCATATTAGCTTTAGTCTTTGTTTTTACACTACATACACTATATAGAGCTTTAAAGTGCGTTACATGTGGCAAAATTGACAATACTATGCAATGGCTACATTTGACTATAAGTGTGTGTGTTACAGCGCCAAACCATAATCTAAGCATTTTTGTGCATTGAACCAAGCACTTTTAATATGATATGACCATCAAATGTGTAGTGATTGCTGTATTTTCAGTGTTTGCACACATACGTATTTTAGGCCCATTACAGGTAATGATCAATTGTGCATATACTGTTGTATGGTTGAAATTCTGTGCACATGCGTCAATCTCACGCATCATACGTCTTTTACATCTATGGTTGCACCGATGTCAGTAGGGTAACCAATGCTTCCTACTCATATTAGCTTTAGTCGTTGTCTATACACTACATACACTATATACAGCTTTAAAGTGCCTTACATGTGGCAAAATTGACAATACTATGCAAGTGCTTCAATTGACTATAAGTGTGTGTGTTACAGCGCCAAACCATAATCTAAGCATTTTGTGCATTGAATCAAGCACTTTTAATATGATATGACCATCAGATGTATAGTCATTGCTGTATTTTCAGTGTTTACACACATACCTATTTTAGGCCCATTACAGGTAATGATCAATTTTGCATATACTGTTGTATGGTTGGCATTCTGTGCAAGTGCGTCAATCTCATGTATCAAACGTCTTTTACATCTATGGTTGCACCGATGTCAGTAGTTTAGACAATGCTTCCTACTCATATTAGCTTTAGTTTTTGTTTTTACACTACATACACTATATAGAGGGTTAAATTGCCTTACATGTGGCAAAATTGACAATACTATGCAATGGGTACAGTTGACTATAAGTGTGTGTGTTACAGCGCCAAACCATAATCTAAGCATTTTTCTGCATTGAATCAAGCACTTTTAAGATGATATGACCATCAGATTTGTAGTCATTGCTGTATTTTCAATGTTTGCACACATACGTATTTTAGGCCCATTACAGGTAATGATCAATTTTGCATATACTGTTGTATGGTTGACATTCTGTGCAAGTGCGTCAATCTCATATATCAAACGTCTTTTACATCTATGGTTGCACCGATGTCAGTAGTTTAGACAATGCTTCCTACTCATATTAGCTTTAGTTTTTGTTTTTACACTACATACACTATATAGAGGGTTAAATTGCCTTACATGTGGCAAAATTGACAATACTATGCAATGGGTACAGTTGACTATAAGTGTGTGTGTTACAGCGCCAAACCATAATCTAAGCATTTTTCTGCATTGAATCAAGCACTTTTAAGATGATATGACCATCAGATTTGTAGTCATTGCTGTATTTTCAATGTTTGCACACATACGTACTTTACGCCCATTACAGGTAATGAGTAATTGTGCATATGCTGTTGTATAGATGACATTCTATGCAAGTGCCTCAATCTCATGCATCAAACGTCTTTTACATCTATGGTTGCACCGATGTTAGTAGTTTAGCCAATGCTTCCTACTCATATTAGCTTTAGTCTTTGTTTTTACACTACATACACTACATAGAGGTTTAAAGTGCGTTACATGTGGCAAAATTCACAATACTATGCAATGGCTACATGTGACTATAAGTGTGTGTGTTACAGTGCCAAACCATAATCTAAGCATTTTCGTGCATTGACTCAAGCACTTGGACTATGATATGACCATCATATGTGTAGTGATTGCTATATTTTCAATGTTTGTACACATACGTATTTTAGTCCCATTACAGGTAATGATCAATTGTGCATATACTATTGTATGACTGAAATTCTATGCAAGTGCGTCAATCTCATGTATCAAACGTCTTTTACATCTATGGGTGCACCGATGTCAGTAGTTTAGCCAATGCTTCCTACTCATATTAGCTTTAGTCTTTGTTTTTACACTACATACACTATATAGAGCTTTAAAGTGCGTTACATGTGGCAAAATTGACAATACTATGCAATGGCTACATGTGACTATAAGTGTGTGTGTTACAGCGCCAAACCACAATCTAAGCATTTTTGTGCATTGAATCAAGCACTTTTAATATGATATGACCATCAGATGTGTAGTGATTGCTGTATTTTCAATGTTTGCACACATACGTATTTTAGGCCCATTACAGGTAATGATCAATTTTGCATATACTGTTGTATGGTTGGCATTCTGTGCAAGTGCGTCAATCTCATGTATCAAACGTCTTTTACATCTATGGTTGCACCGATGTCAGTAGTTTAGACAATGCTTCCTACTCATATTAGCTTTAGTTTTTGTTTTTACACTACATACACTATATAGAGGGTTAAATTGCCTTACATGTGGCAAAATTGACAATACTATGCAATGGGTACAGTTGACTATAAGTGTGTGTGTTACAGCGCCAAACCATAATCTAAGCATTTTTCTGCATTGAATCAAGCACTTTTAAGATGATATGACCATCAGATTTGTAGTCATTGCTGTATTTTCAATGTTTGCACACATACGTATTTTAGGCCCATTACAGGTAATGATCAATTTTGCATATACTGTTGTATGGTTGACATTCTGTGCAAGTGCGTCAATCTCATATATCAAACGTCTTTTACATCTATGGTTGCACCGATGTCAGTAGTTTAGACAATGCTTCCTACTCATATTAGCTTTAGTTTTTGTTTTTACACTACATACACTATATAGAGGGTTAAATTGCCTTACATGTGGCAAAATTGACAATACTATGCAATGGGTACAGTTGACTATAAGTGTGTGTGTTACAGCGCCAAACCATAATCTAAGCATTTTTGTGCATTGAATCAAGCACTTTTAATATGATATGACCATCAGATGTGTAGTGATTGCTGTATTTTCAATGTTTGCACACATACGTATTTTAGGCCCATTACAGGTAATGATCAATTTTGCATATACTGTTGTATGGTTGACATTCTGTGCAAGTGCGTCAATCTCATGCATCAAACGTCTTTTACATCTATGGTTGCACCGATGTTAGTAGTTTAGCCAATGCTTCCTACTCATATTAGCTTTAGTCTTTGTTTTTACACTACATACACTACATAGATGTTTAAAGTGCGTTACATGTGGCAAAATTCACAATACTATGCAATGGCTACATGTGACTATAAGTGTGTGTGTTACAGTGCCAAACCATAATCTAAGCATTTTCGTGCATTGAATCAAGCACTTTGACTATGATATGACCATCATATGTGTAGTGATTGCTGTATTTTCAATGTTTGTACACATACGTATTTTAGTCCCATTACAGGTAATGATCAATTGTGCATATACTATTGTATGACTGAAATTCTATGCAAGTGCGTCAATCTCATGTATCAAACGTCTTTTACATCTATGGGTGCACCGATGTCAGTAGTTTAGCCAATGCTTCCTACTCATATTAGCTTTAGTCTTTGTTTTTACACTACATACACTATATAGAGCTTTAAAGTGCGTTACATGTGGCAAAATTGACAATACTATGCAATGGCTACATTTGACTATAAGTGTGTGTGTTACAGCGCCAAACCATAATCTAAGCATTTTTGTGCATTGAACCAAGCACTTTTAATATGATATGACCATCAAATGTGTAGTGATTGCTGTATTTTCAGTGTTTGCACACATACGTATTTTAGGCCCATTACAGGTAATGATCAATTGTGCATATACTGTTGTATGGTTGAAATTCTGTGCACATGCGTCAATCTCACGCATCATACGTCTTTTACATCTATGGTTGCACCGATGTCAGTAGGGTAACCAATGCTTCCTACTCATATTAGCTTTAGTCGTTGTCTATACACTACATACACTATATACAGCTTTAAAGTGCCTTACATGTGGCAAAATTGACAATACTATGCAAGTGCTTCAATTGACTATAAGTGTGTGTGTTACAGCGCCAAACCATAATCTAAGCATTTTGTGCATTGAATCAAGCACTTTTAATATGATATGACCATCAGATGTATAGTCATTGCTGTATTTTCAGTGTTTACACACATACCTATTTTAGGCCCATTACAGGTAATGATCAATTTTGCATATACTGTTGTATGGTTGGCATTCTGTGCAAGTGCGTCAATCTCATGTATCAAACGTCTTTTACATCTATGGTTGCACCGATGTCAGTAGTTTAGACAATGCTTCCTACTCATATTAGCTTTAGTTTTTGTTTTTACACTACATACACTATATAGAGGGTTAAATTGCCTTACATGTGGCAAAATTGACAATACTATGCAATGGGTACAGTTGACTATAAGTGTGTGTGTTACAGCGCCAAACCATAATCTAAGCATTTTTCTGCATTGAATCAAGCACTTTTAAGATGATATGACCATCAGATTTGTAGTCATTGCTGTATTTTCAATGTTTGCACACATACGTATTTTAGGCCCATTACAGGTAATGATCAATTTTGCATATACTGTTGTATGGTTGACATTCTGTGCAAGTGCGTCAATCTCATATATCAAACGTCTTTTACATCTATGGTTGCACCGATGTCAGTAGTTTAGACAATGCTTCCTACTCATATTAGCTTTAGTTTTTGTTTTTACACTACATACACTATATAGAGGGTTAAATTGCCTTACATGTGGCAAAATTGACAATACTATGCAATGGGTACAGTTGACTATAAGTGTGTGTGTTACAGCGCCAAACCATAATCTAAGCATTTTTCTGCATTGAATCAAGCACTTTTAAGATGATATGACCATCAGATTTGTAGTCATTGCTGTATTTTCAATGTTTGCACACATACGTACTTTACGCCCATTACAGGTAATGAGTAATTGTGCATATGCTGTTGTATAGATGACATTCTATGCAAGTGCCTCAATCTCATGCATCAAACGTCTTTTACATCTATGGTTGCACCGATGTTAGTAGTTTAGCCAATGCTTCCTACTCATATTAGCTTTAGTCTTTGTTTTTACACTACATACACTACATAGAGGTTTAAAGTGCGTTACATGTGGCAAAATTCACAATACTATGCAATGGCTACATGTGACTATAAGTGTGTGTGTTACAGTGCCAAACCATAATCTAAGCATTTTCGTGCATTGACTCAAGCACTTGGACTATGATATGACCATCATATGTGTAGTGATTGCTATATTTTCAATGTTTGTACACATACGTATTTTAGTCCCATTACAGGTAATGATCAATTGTGCATATACTATTGTATGACTGAAATTCTATGCAAGTGCGTCAATCTCATGTATCAAACGTCTTTTACATCTATGGGTGCACCGATGTCAGTAGTTTAGCCAATGCTTCCTACTCATATTAGCTTTAGTCTTTGTTTTTACACTACATACACTATATAGAGCTTTAAAGTGCGTTACATGTGGCAAAATTGACAATACTATGCAATGGCTACATGTGACTATAAGTGTGTGTGTTACAGCGCCAAACCACAATCTAAGCATTTTTGTGCATTGAATCAAGCACTTTTAATATGATATGACCATCAGATGTGTAGTGATTGCTGTATTTTCAATGTTTGCACACATACGTATTTTAGGCCCATTACAGGTAATGATCAATTTTGCATATACTGTTGTATGGTTGGCATTCTGTGCAAGTGCGTCAATCTCATGTATCAAACGTCTTTTACATCTATGGTTGCACCGATGTCAGTAGTTTAGACAATGCTTCCTACTCATATTAGCTTTAGTTTTTGTTTTTACACTACATACACTATATAGAGGGTTAAATTGCCTTACATGTGGCAAAATTGACAATACTATGCAATGGGTACAGTTGACTATAAGTGTGTGTGTTACAGCGCCAAACCATAATCTAAGCATTTTTCTGCATTGAATCAAGCACTTTTAAGATGATATGACCATCAGATTTGTAGTCATTGCTGTATTTTCAATGTTTGCACACATACGTATTTTAGGCCCATTACAGGTAATGATCAATTTTGCATATACTGTTGTATGGTTGACATTCTGTGCAAGTGCGTCAATCTCATATATCAAACGTCTTTTACATCTATGGTTGCACCGATGTCAGTAGTTTAGACAATGCTTCCTACTCATATTAGCTTTAGTTTTTGTTTTTACACTACATACACTATATAGAGGGTTAAATTGCCTTACATGTGGCAAAATTGACAATACTATGCAATGGGTACAGTTGACTATAAGTGTGTGTGTTACAGCGCCAAACCATAATCTAAGCATTTTTCTGCATTGAATCAAGCACTTTTAAGATGATATGACCATCAGATTTGTAGTCATTGCTGTATTTTCAATGTTTGCACACATACGTACTTTACGCCCATTACAGGTAATGAGTAATTGTGCATATGCTGTTGTATAGATGACATTCTATGCAAGTGCCTCAATCTCATGCATCAAACGTCTTTTACATCTATGGTTGCACCGATGTTAGTAGTTTAGCCAATGCTTCCTACTCATATTAGCTTTAGTCTTTGTTTTTACACTACATACACTACATAGAGGTTTAAAGTGCGTTACATGTGGCAAAATTCACAATACTATGCAATGGCTACATGTGACTATAAGTGTGTGTGTTACAGTGCCAAACCATAATCTAAGCATTTTCGTGCATTGACTCAAGCACTTGGACTATGATATGACCATCATATGTGTAGTGATTGCTATATTTTCAATGTTTGTACACATACGTATTTTAGTCCCATTACAGGTAATGATCAATTGTGCATATACTATTGTATGACTGAAATTCTATGCAAGTGCGTCAATCTCATGTATCAAACGTCTTTTACATCTATGGGTGCACCGATGTCAGTAGTTTAGCCAATGCTTCCTACTCATATTAGCTTTAGTCTTTGTTTTTACACTACATACACTATATAGAGCTTTAAAGTGCGTTACATGTGGCAAAATTGACAATACTATGCAATGGCTACATGTGACTATAAGTGTGTGTGTTACAGCGCCAAACCACAATCTAAGCATTTTTGTGCATTGAATCAAGCACTTTTAATATGATATGACCATCAGATGTGTAGTGATTGCTGTATTTTCAATGTTTGCACACATACGTATTTTAGGCCCATTACAGGTAATGATCAATTGTGCATATACTGTTGTATGACTGAAATTCTATGCAAGTGCGTCAATCTCATGTATCAAACGTCTTTTACATCTATGGGTGCACCGATGTCAGTAGTTTAGCCAATGCTTCCTACACATATTAGCTTTAGTCTTTGTTTTTACACTACATACACTATATAGAGCTTTAAAGTGCCTTACATGTGGCAAAATTGACAATACTATGCAATGGCTACATTTGACTATAAGTGTGTGTGTTACAGCGCCAAACCATAATCTAAGCATTTTTGTGCATTGAACCAAGCACTTTTAATATGATATGACCATCAAATGTGTAGTGATTGCTGTATTTTCAGTGTTTGCGCACATACGTATTTTAGGCCCATTACAGGTAATGATCAATTGTGCATATACTGTTGTATGGTTGAAATTCTGTGCACATGCGTCAATCTCACGCATCATACGTCTTTTACATCTATGGTTGCACCGATGTCAGTAGGGTAACCAATGCTTCCTACTCATATTAGCTTTAGTCGTTGTTTTTACACTACATACACTATATAGAGCTTTAAAGTGCCTTACATGTGGCAAAATTGACAATACTATGCAAGTGCTTCAATTGACTATAAGTGTGTGTGTTACAGCGCCAAACCATAATCTAAGCATTTTGTGCATTGAATCAAGCACTTTTAATATGATATGACCATCAGATGTATAGTCATTGCTGTATTTTCAGTGTTTACACACATACGTATTTTAGGCCCATTACAGGTAATGATCAATTTTGCATATACTGTTGTATGGTTGGCATTCTGTGCAAGTGCGTCAATCTCATGTATCAAACGTCTTTTACATCTATGGTTGCACCGATGTCAGTAGTTTAGACAATGCTTCCTACTCATATTAGCTTTAGTTTTTGTTTTTACACTACATACACTATATAGAGGGTTAAAGTGCCTTACATGTGGCAAAATTGACAATACTATGCAATGGGTACAGTTGACTATAAGTGTGTGTGTTACAGCGCCAAACCATAATCTAAGCATTTTTCTGCATTGAATCAAGCACTTTTAATATGATATGACCATCAGATTTGTAGTCATTGCTGTATTTTCAATGTTTGCACACATACGTACTTTACGCCCATTACAGGTAATGATCAATTGTGCATATACTGTTGTATGACTGAAATGCTATGCAAGTATGTCAATCTCATGCATCAAACGTCTTTTACATCTATGGTTGCACCGATGTCAGTAGTTTAGCCAATACTTCCTACTCTTATTAGTTTTAGTATTTGCTTTTACACTACATACACTATATGGAGCTTTAAAGTGCCTTACATGTGGGAAAATTGACAATACTATGCAATGGCTACATTTGACTATAAGTCTGTGTGTTACAGCGCCAAACCACAATCTAAGCATTTTTGTGCATTGAATCAAGCACTTTTAATATGGTATGACCATCATATGTGTAGTGATTGCTGTATTTTCAATGTTTGCACACATACGTATTTTAGGCCAATTACAGGTAATGATCAATTGTGCATATACTGTTGTTTGACTGAAATTCTATGCAAGTGCGTCAATCTCATGCATCAAACGTCTTTTACATCTATGGTTGCACCGATGTCAGTAGCTTAGCCAATGCTTCCTACTCATATTAGCTTTAGTCTTTGTTTTTACACTACATACACTATATAGAGGGTTAAAGTGCGTTACATGTGGCAAAATTGACAATACTATGCAATGGCTACATTTGACTATAAGTGTGTGTGTTACAGCGCCAAACCACAATCTAAGCATTTTTGTGCATTGAATCAAGCACTTTTAATATGATATGACCATCAGATGTGTAGTGATTGCTGTATTTTCAATGTTTGCACACATACGTTTTTTAGGCCCATTACAGGTAATGATCAATTTTGCATATACTGTTGTATGGTTGACATTCTGTGCAAGTGCGTCAATCTCATGTATCAAACGTCTTTTACATCTATGGTTGCACCGATGTCAGTAGTTTAGACAATGCTTCCTACTCATATTAGCTTTAGTTTTTGTTTTTACACTACATACACTATATAGAGGGTTAAAGTGCCTTACATGTGGCAAAATTGACAATACTATGCAATGGGTACAGTTGACTATAAGTGTGTGTGTTACAGCGCCAAACCATAATCTAAGCATTTTTCTGCATTGAATCAAGCACTTTTAAGATGATATGACTATCAGATTTGTAGTCATTGCTGTATTTTCAATGTTTGCACACATACGTACTTTACGCCCATTACAGGTAATGATCAATTGTGCATATACTGTTGTATGACTGAAATGCTATGCAAGTATGTCAATCTCATGCATCAAACGTCTTTTACATCTATGGTTGCACCGATGTCAGTAGTTTAGCCAATACTTCCTACTCTTATTAGTTTTAGTATTTGCTTTTACACTACATACACTATATGGAGCTTTAAAGTGCCTTACATGTGGGAAAATTGACAATACTATGCAATGGCTACATTTGACTATAAGTCTGTGTGTTACAGCGCCAAACCACAATCTAAGCATTTTTGTGCATTGAATCAAGCACTTTTAATATGGTATGACCATCATATGCGTAGTGATTGCTGTATTTTCAATGTTTGCACACATACGTATTTTAGGCCAATTACAGGTAATGATCAATTGTGCATATACTGTTGTTTGACTGAAATTCTATGCAACTGCGTCAATCTCATGCATCAAACGTCTTTTACATCTATGGTTGCACCGATGTCAGTAGCTTAGCCAATGCTTCCTACTCATATTAGCTTTAGTCTTTGTTTTTACACTACATACACTATATAGAGGGTTAAAGTGCGTTACATGTGGCAAAATTGACAATACTATGCAATGGCTACATTTGACTATAAGTGTGTGTGTTACAGCGCCAAACCACAATCTAAGCATTTTTGTGCATTGAATCAAGCACTTTTAATATGATATGACCATCAGATGTGTAGTGATTGCTGTATTTTCAATGTTTGCACACATACGTATTTTAGGCCTATTACAGGTAATGATCAATTTTGCATATACTGTTGTATGGTTGACATTCTGTGCAAGTGCGTCAATCTCATGTATCAAACGTCTTTTACATCTATGGTTGCACCGATGTCAGTAGTTTAGACAATGCTTCCTACTCATATTAGCTTTAGTTTTTGTTTTTACACTACATACACTATATAGAGGGTTAAAGTGCCTTACATGTGGCAAAATTGACAATACTATGCAATGGGTACAGTTGACTATAAGTGTGTGTGTTACAGCGCCAAACCATAATCTAAGCATTTTTCTGCATTGAATCAAGCACTTTTAAGATGATATGACCATCAGATTTGTAGTCATTGCTGTATTTTCAATGTTTGCACACATACGTACTTTACGCCCATTACAGGTAATGATTAATTGTGCATATGCTGTTGTATAGATGACATTCTATGCAAGTGCGTCAATCTCATGCATCAAACGTCTTGTACATCTATGGTTGCACCGATGTCAGTAGTTTAGCCAATACTTCCTACTCTTATTAGTTTTAGTATTTGCTTTTACACTACATACACTATATGGAGCTTTAAAGTGCCTTACATGTGGGAAAATTGACAATACTATGCAATGGCTACATTTGACTATAAGTCTGTGTGTTACAGCGCCAAACCACAATCTAAGCATTTTTGTGCATTGAATCAAGCACTTTTAATATGGTATGACCATCATATGTGTAGTGATTGCTGTATTTTCAATGTTTGCACACATACGTATTTTAGGCCAATTACAGGTAATGATCAATTGTGCATATACTGTTGTTTGACTGAAATTCTATGCAAGTGCGTCAATCTCATGCATCAAACGTCTTTTACATCTATGGTTGCACCGATGTCAGTAGCTTAGCCAATGCTTCCTACTCATATTAGCTTTAGTCTTTGTTTTTACACTACATACACTATATAGAGGGTTAAAGTGCGTTACATGTGGCAAAATTGACAATACTATGCAATGGCTACATTTGACTATAAGTGTGTGTGTTACAGCGCCAAACCACAATCTAAGCATTTTTGTGCATTGAATCAAGCACTTGTAATATGATATGACCATCAGATGTGTAGTGATTGCTGTATTTTCAATGTTTGCACACATACGTTTTTTAGGCCCATTACAGGTAATGATCAATTTTGCATATACTGTTGTATGGTTGACATTCTGTGCAAGTGCGTCAATCTCATGTATCAAACGTCTTTTACATCTATGGTTGCACCGATGTCAGTAGTTTAGACAATGCTTCCTACTCATATTAGCTTTAGTTTTTGTTTTTACACTACATACACTATATAGAGGGTTAAAGTGCCTTACATGTGGCAAAATTGACAATACTATGCAATGGGTACAGTTGACTATAAGTGTGTGTGTTACAGCGCCAAACCATAATCTAAGCATTTTTCTGCATTGAATCAAGCACTTTTAAGATGATATGACTATCAGATTTGTAGTCATTGCTGTATTTTCAATGTTTGCACACATACGTACTTTACGCCCATTACAGGTAATGATCAATTGTGCATATACTGTTGTATGACTGAAATGCTATGCAAGTATGTCAATCTCATGCATCAAACGTCTTTTACATCTATGGTTGCACCGATGTCAGTAGTTTAGCCAATACTTCCTACTCTTATTAGTTTTAGTATTTGCTTTTACACTACATACACTATATGGAGCTTTAAAGTGCCTTACATGTGGGAAAATTGACAATACTATGCAATGGCTACATTTGACTATAAGTCTGTGTGTTACAGCGCCAAACCACAATCTAAGCATTTTTGTGCATTGAATCAAGCACTTTTAATATGGTATGACCATCATATGCGTAGTGATTGCTGTATTTTCAATGTTTGCACACATACGTATTTTAGGCCAATTACAGGTAATGATCAATTGTGCATATACTGTTGTTTGACTGAAATTCTATGCAACTGCGTCAATCTCATGCATCAAACGTCTTTTACATCTATGGTTGCACCGATGTCAGTAGCTTAGCCAATGCTTCCTACTCATATTAGCTTTAGTCTTTGTTTTTACACTACATACACTATATAGAGGGTTAAAGTGCGTTACATGTGGCAAAATTGACAATACTATGCAATGGCTACATTTGACTATAAGTGTGTGTGTTACAGCGCCAAACCACAATCTAAGCATTTTTGTGCATTGAATCAAGCACTTTTAATATGATATGACCATCAGATGTGTAGTGATTGCTGTATTTTCAATGTTTGCACACATACGTATTTTAGGCCTATTACAGGTAATGATCAATTTTGCATATACTGTTGTATGGTTGACATTCTGTGCAAGTGCGTCAATCTCATGTATCAAACGTCTTTTACATCTATGGTTGCACCGATGTCAGTAGTTTAGACAATGCTTCCTACTCATATTAGCTTTAGTTTTTGTTTTTACACTACATACACTATATAGAGGGTTAAAGTGCCTTACATGTGGCAAAATTGACAATACTATGCAATGGGTACAGTTGACTATAAGTGTGTGTGTTACAGCGCCAAACCATAATCTAAGCATTTTTCTGCATTGAATCAAGCACTTTTAAGATGATATGACCATCAGATTTGTAGTCATTGCTGTATTTTCAATGTTTGCACACATACGTACTTTACGCCCATTACAGGTAATGATTAATTGTGCATATGCTGTTGTATAGATGACATTCTATGCAAGTGCGTCAATCTCATGCATCAAACGTCTTGTACATCTATGGTTGCACCGATGTTAGTAGTTTAGCCAATGCTTCCTACTCATATTAGCTTTAGTCTTTGTTTTTACACTACATACACTATATAGAGCTTTAAAGTGCCTTACATGTGGCAAAATTGACAATACTATGCAATGGCTACATTTGACTATAAGTGTGTGTGTTACAGCGCCAAACCACAATCTAAGCATTTTTGTGCATTGAATCAAGCACTTTTAATATGATATGACCATCAGATGTGTAGTCATTGCTATATTTTCAATGTTTGCACACATACGTATTTTAGG
This sequence comes from Mastigias papua, assembly GCA_964019165.1. Taxonomy (NCBI): domain Eukaryota; kingdom Metazoa; phylum Cnidaria; class Scyphozoa; order Rhizostomeae; family Mastigiidae; genus Mastigias; species Mastigias papua. The sequence goes on from OZ025272.1 coordinate 5,908,953, forward strand.
CCCATTACAGGTAATGATCAATTGTGCATATACTGTTGTATGACTGAAATTCTATGCAAGTGCGTCAATCTCATGTATCAAACGTCTTTTACATCTATGGTTGCACCGATGTCAGTAGTTTAGACAATGCTTCCTACTCATATTAGCTTTAGTTTTTGTTTTTACACTACATACACTATATAGAGGGTTAAATTGCCTTACATGTGGCAAAATTGACAATACTATGCAATGGGTACAGTTGACTATAAGTGTGTGTGTTACAGCGCCAAACCATAATCTAAGCATTTTTGTGCATTGAATCAAGCACTTTTAAGATGATATGACCATCAGATTTGTAGTCATTGCTGTATTTTCAATGTTTGCACACATACGTACTTTACGCCCATTACAGGTAATGATCAATTGTGCATATACTGTTGTATGACTGAAATGCTATGCAAGTATGTCAATCTCATGCATCAAACGTCTTTTACATCTATGGTTGCAACGATGTCAGTAGTTTAGCCAATACTTCCTACTCTTATTAGTTTTAGTATTTGCTTTTACACTACATACACTATATGGAGCTTTAAAGTGCCTTACATGTGGGAAAATTGACAATACTATGCAATGGCTACATTTGACTATAAGTGTGTGTGTTACAGCGCCAAACCATAATCTAAGCATTTTTGTGCATTGAATCAAGCACTTTTAATATGGTATGACCATCATATGTGTAGTGATTGCTGTATTTTCAATGTTTGCACACATACGTATTTTAGGCCAATTACAGGTAATGATCAATTGTGCATATACTGTTGTTTGACTGAAATTCTATGCAAGTGCGTCAATCTCATGCATCAAACGTCTTTTACATCTATGGTTGCACCGATGTCAGTAGTTTAGCCAATGCTTCCTACTCATATTAGCTTTAGTCTTTGTTTTTACACTACATACACTATATAGAGGGTTAAAGTGCCTTACATGTGGCAAAATTGACAATACTATGCAATGGCTACATTTGACTATAAGTGTGTGTGTTACAGCGCCAAACCATAATCTAAGCATTTTTGTGCATTGAATCAAGCACTTTTAATATGATATGACCATCATATGTGTAGTGATTGCTGTATTTTCAATGTTTGCGCACATACGTATTTTAGGCCAATTACAGGTAATGATCAATTGTGCATATACTGTTGTTTGACTGAAATTCTATGCAAGTGCGTCAATCTCATGCATCAAACGTCTTTTACATCTATGGTTGCACCGATGTTAGTAGTTTAGCCAATGCTTCCTACTCATATTAGCTTTAGTCTTTGTTTTTACACTACATACACTACATAGAGGTTTAAGGTGCGTTACATGTGGCAAAATTGACAATACTATGCAATGGCTACATGTGACTATAAGTGTGTGTGTTACAGCGCCAAACCACAATCTAAGCATTTTTGTGCATTGAACCAAGCACTTTTAATATGATATGACCATCAAATCTGTAGTGATTGCTGTATTTTCAGTGTTTGCACACATACGTATTTTAGGCCCATTACAGGTAATGATCAATTGTGCATATACTGTTGTATGGTTGAAATTCTGTGCACATGCGTCAATCTCATGCATCATACGTCTTTTACATCTATGGGTGCACCGATGTCAGTAGTTTAGCCAATGCTTCCTACTCATATTAGCTTTAGTCTTTGTTTTTACACTACATACACTATATAGAGCTTTAAAGTGCCTTACATGTGGCAAAATTGACAATACTATGCAATGGCTACATTTGATTATAAGTGTGTGTGTTACAGCGCCAAACCATAATCTAAGCATTTTTGTGCATTGAATCAAGCACTTTTAATATAATATGACCATCAGATGTGTAGTGATTGCTGTATTTTCAGTGTTTGCACACATACGTATTTTAGGCCCATTACAGGTAATGATCAATTGTGCATATACTGTTGTATGACTGAAATGCTATGCACGTGCGTCAATCTCATGCATCAAACGTCTTTTACATCTATGGTTGCACCGATGTCAGTAGTTTAGCCAATGCGTCCTACTCATATTAGCTTTAGTCTTTGTTTTTACACTACATACACTATATAGAGCTTTAAAGTGCCTTACATGTGGCAAAATTGACAATACTATGCAATGGCTACATTTGACTATAAGTGTGTGTGTTACAGCGCCAAACCATAATCTAAGCCGTTTTTTGCATTGAATCAAGCACTTTTAATATGATATGAACATCAGATGTGTAGTTATTGCTGTATTTTCAATGTTTGCACACATACGTATTTTAGGCCCATTACAGGTAATGATCAATTGTGCATCTACTGTTGTTTGACTGAAATTCTGTGCAAGTGCGTCAATCTCATGCATCAAACGTCTTTTACATCTATGGTTGCACCGATGTCAGTAGTTTAGCCAATGCTTCCTACTCATATTAGCTTTAGTCTTTGTTTTTACACTACATACACTATATAGAGCTTTAAAGTGCGTTACATGTGGCAAAATGGACAATACTATGAAATGGCTACATTTGACTATAAGTGTGTGTGTTACAGGGCCAAACCATAATCTAAGCATTTTTGTGCATTGAATCAATCACTTTTAATATGATATGACCATCAGATGTGTAGTCATTGCTGTATTTTCAATGTTTGCACACATACCTACTTTAGGCCCATTACATGTAATGATCAATTGTGCATATACTGTTGTATGACTGTTATTCTATGAAAGTGCGTCAATTTCATGTATCAAACGTCTTTTACATCTATGGTTGCACCGATGTCAGTAGTTTAGCCAATGCGTCCTACTCATATTAGCTTTAGTCTTTGTTTTTACGCTACATACACTATATAGAGGGTTAAAGTGCGTTACATGTGGCAAAATTGACAATACTATGCAATGGCTACATTTGACTATAAGTGTGTGTGTTACAGCGCCACACCATAATCTAAGCATTTTTGTGCATTGAATCAAGCACTTTTAATATGATATGACCATCAGATGTATAGTCATTGCTGTATTTTCAGTGTTTACACACATACGTATTTTAGGCCCATTACAGGTAATGATCAATTTTGCATATACTGTTGTATGGTTGGCATTCTGTGCAAGTGCGTCAATCTCATGTATCAAACGTCTTTTACATCTATGGTTGCACCGATGTCAGTAGTTTAGACAATGCTTCCTACTCATATTAGCTTTAGTTTTTGTTTTTACACTACATACACTATATAGAGGGTTAAATTGCCTTACATGTGGCAAAATTGACAATACTATGCAATGGGTACAGTTGACTATAAGTGTGTGTGTTACAGCGCCAAACCATAATCTAAGCATTTTTGTGCATTGAATCAAGCACTTTTAAGATGATATGACCATCAGATTTGTAGTCATTGCTGTATTTTCAATGTTTGCACACATACGTACTTTACGCCCATTACAGGTAATGATCAATTGTGCATATACTGTTGTATGACTGAAATGCTATGCAAGTATGTCAATCTCATGCATCAAACGTCTTTTACATCTATGGTTGTACCGATGTCAGTAGTTTAGCCAATGCTTCCTACTCATATTAGCTTTAGTCTTTGTTTTTACACTACATACACTATATAGAGGGTTAAAGTGCGTTACATGTGGCAAAATTGACAATACTATGCAATGGCTACATTTGACTATAAGTGTGTGTGTTACAGCGCCAAACCATAATCTAAGCATTTTTGTGCATTGAATTAGGCACTTTTAAGATGATATGACCATCAGATTTGTAGTCATTGCTGTATTTTCAATGTTTGCACACATACGTACTTTACGCCCATTACAGGTAATGATTAATTGTGCATATGCTGTTGTATAGATGACATTCTATGCAAGTGCGTCAATCTCATGCATCAAGCGTCTTTTACATCTATGGTTGCACCGATGTTAGTAGTTTAGCCAATGCTTCCTACTCATATTAGCTTTAGTCTTTGTTTTTACACTACATACACTACATAGAGGTTTAAAGTGCGTTACATGTGGCAAAATTGACAATACTATGCAATGGCTACATGTGACTATAAGTGTGTGTGTTACAGTGCCAAACCATAATCTAAGCATTTTCGTGCATTGAATCAAGCACATTGACTATGATATGACCATCATATGTGTAGTGATTGCTATATTTTCAATGTTTGTACACATACGTATTTTAGTCCCATTACAGGTAATGATCAATTGTGCATATACTATTGTATGACTGAAATTCTATGGAAGTGCGTCAATCTCATGTATCAAACGTCTTTTACATCTATGGGTGCACCGATGTCAGTAGTTTAGCCAATGCTTCCTACTCATATTAGCTTTAGTCTTTGTTTTTACACTACATACACTATATAGAGCTTTAAAGTGCGTTACATGTGGCAAAATTGACAATACTATGCAATGGCTACATTTGACTATAAGTGTGTGTGTTACAGCGCCAAACCACAATCTAAGCATTTTTGTGCATTGAATCAAGCACTTTTAATATGATATGACCATCAGATGTGTAGTGATTGCTGTATTTTCAATGTTTGCACACATACGTATTTTAGGCCCATTACAGGTAATGATCAATTGTGCATATACTGTTGTATGACTGAAATTCTATGCAAGTGCGTCAATCTCATGTATCAAACGTCTTTTACATCTATGGGTGCACCGATGTCAGTAGTTTAGCCAATGCTTCCTACTCATATTAGCTTTAGTCTTTGTTTTTACACTACATACACTATATAGAGCTTTAAAGTGCCTTACATGTGGCAAAATTGACAATACTATGCAATGGCTACATTTGACTATAAGTGTGTGTGTTACAGCGCCAAACCATAATCTAAGCATTTTTGTGCATTGAATCAAGCACTTTTAATATGATATGACCATCATATGTGTAGTGATTGCTGTATTTTCAATGTTTGCACACATACGTATTTTAGGCCAATTACAGGTAATGATCAATTGTGCATATACTATTGTATGACTGAAATTCTATGCAAGTGCGTCAATCTCATGCATCAAACGTCTTTTACATCTATGGTTGCACCGATGTCAGTAGTTTAGCCAATGCTTCCTACTCATATTAGCTTTAGTTTTGGTTTTTACACTACATACACTATATAGAGGGTTAAAGTGCGTTACATGTGGCAAAATTGACAATACTATGCAATGGCTACATTTGACTATAAGTGTGTGTGTTACAGCGCCAAACCATAATCTAAGCATTTGTGTGCATTGAATCAAGCACTTGTAATATGAGATGACCATCAGATGTGTAGTCATTGCTGTATTTTCAATGTTTGCACACATACGTACTTTACGCCCATTACAGGTAATGATTAATTGTGCATATGCTGTTGTATGGATGACATTCTATGCAAGTGCGTCAATCTCATGCATCAAACGTCTTTTACATCTATGGTTGCACCGATGTTAGTAGTTTAGCCAATGCTTCCTACTCATATTAGCTTTAGTCTTTGTTTTTACACTACATACACTACATAGAGGTTTAAAGTGCGTTACATGTGGCAAAATTGACAATACTATGCAATGGCTACATGTGACTATAAGTGTGTGTGTTACAGTGCCAAACCATAATCTAAGCATTTTCGTGCATTGAATCAAGCACTTTGACTATGATATGACCATCATATGTGTAGTGATTGCTATATTTTCAATGTTTGTACACATACGTATTTTAGTCCCATTACAGGTAATGATCAATTGTGCATATACTATTGTATGACTGAAATTCTATGCAAGTGCGTCAATCTCATGTATCAAACGTCTTTTACATCTATGGGTGCACCGATGTCAGTAGTTTTGCCAATGCTTCCTACTCATATTAGCTTTAGTCTTTGGTTTTACACTACATACACTATATAGAGCTTTAAAGTGCGTTACATGTGGCAAAATTGACAATACTATGCAATGGCTACATTTGACTATAAGTGTGTGTGTTACAGCGCCAAACCACAATCTAAGCATTTTTGTGCATTGAATCAAGCACTTTTAATATGATATGACCATCAGACGTGTAGTGATTGCTGTATTTGCAATGTTTGCACACATACGTATTTTAGGCCCATTACAGGTAATGATCAATTGTGCATATACTGTTGTATGACTGAAATTCTATGCAAGTGCGTCAATCTCATGTATCAAACGTCTTTTACATCTATGGGTGCACCGATGTCAGTAGTTTAGCCAATGCTTCCTACTCATATTAGCTTTAGTCTTTGTTTTTACACTACATACACTATATAGAGCTTTAAAGTGCCTTACATGTGGCAAAATTGACAATACTATGCAATGGCTACATTTGACTATAAGTGTGTGTGTTACAGCGCCAAACCATAATCTAAGCATTTTTGTGCATTGAATCAAGCACTTTTAATATGATATGACCATCATATGTGTAGTGATTGCTGTATTTTCAATGTTTGCACACATACGTATTTTAGGCCAATTACAGGTAATGATCAATTGTGCATATACTATTGTATGACTGAAATTCTATGCAAGTGCGTCAATCTCATGCATCAAACGTCTTTTACATCTATGGTTGCACCGATGTCAGTAGTTTAGCCAATGCTTCCTACTCATATTAGCTTTAGTTTTGGTTTTTACACTACATACACTATATAGAGGGTTAAAGTGCGTTACATGTGGCAAAATTGACAATACTATGCAATGGCTACATTTGACTATAAGTGTGTGTGTTACAGCGCCAAACCATAATCTAAGCATTTGTGCGCATTGAATCAAGCACTTGTAATATGAGATGACCATCAGATGTGTAGTCATTGCTGTATTTTCAATGTTTGCACACATACGTACTTTACGCCCATTACAGGTAATGATTAATTGTGCATATGCTGTTGTATGGATGACATTCTATGCAAGTGCGTCAATCTCATGCATCAAACGTCTTTTACATCTATGGTTGCACCGATGTTAGTAGTTTAGCCAATGCTTCCTACTCATATTAGCTTTAGTCTTTGTTTTTACACTACATACACTACATAGAGGTTTAAAGTGCGTTACATGTGGCAAAATTGACAATACTATGCAATGGCTACATGTGACTTTAAGTGTGTGTGTTACAGTGCCAAACCATAATCTAAGCATTTTCGTGCATTGAATCAAGCACTTTGACTATGATATGACCATCATATGTGTAGTGATTGCTATATTTTCAATGTTTGTACACATACGTATTTTAGTCCCATTACAGGTAATGATCAATTGTGCATATACTATTGTATGACTGAAATTCTATGCAAGTGCGTCAATCTCATGTATCAAACGTCTTTTACATCTATGGGTGCACCGATGTCAGTAGTTTAGCCAATGCTTCCTACTCATATTAGCTTTAGTCTTTGGTTTTACACTACATACACTATATAGAGCTTTAAAGTGCGTTACATGTGGCAAAATTGACAATACTATGCAATGGCTACATTTGACTATAAGTGTGTGTGTTACAGCGCCAAACCACAATCTAAGCATTTTTGTGCATTGAATCAAGCACTTTTAATATGATATGACCATCAGATGTGTAGTGATTGCTGTATTTTCAATGTTTCCACACATACGTATTTTAGGCCCATTACAGGTAATGATCAATTGTGCATATACTGTTGTATGACTGAAATTCTATGCAAGTGCGTCAATCTCATGTATCAAACGTCTTTTACATCTATGGGTGCACCGATGTCAGTAGTTTAGCCAATGCTTCCTACTCATATTAGCTTTAGTCTTTGTTTTTACACTACATACACTATATAGAGCTTTAAAGTGCGTTACATGTGGCAAAATGGACAATACTATGAAATGGCTACATTTGACTATAAGTGTGTGTGTTACAGCGCCAAACCACAATCTAAGCATTTTTGTGCATTGAATCAAGCACTTTTAATATGATATGACCATCAGATGTGTAGTCATTGCTGTATTTTCAATGTTTGCACACATACGTATTTTAGGCCCATTACAGGTAATGATCAATTGTGGATATACTGTTGTATGACTGTTATTCTATGAAAGTGCGTCAATTTCATGTATCAAACGTCGTTTACATCTATGGGTGCACCGATGTCAGTAGTTTAGCCAATGCCTCCTACTCATATTAGCTTTAGTCTTTGTTTTTACACTACATACACTATATAGAGCTTTAAAGTGCCTTACATGTGGCAAAATTGACAATACTATGCAAGTGCTTCAATTGACTATAAGTGTGTGTGGTACAGCGCCATACCATAATCTAAGCATTTTGTGCATAGACTCAAGCACTTTTAATATGATATGACCATCAGATGTGTAGTCATTGCTGTATTTTCAGTGTTTGCACACATACGTATTTTAGGCCCATTACAGGTAATGATCAATTGTGCATATACTGTTGTATGACTGAAATTCTATGCAAGTGTGTCAATCTCATGCATCAAACGTCTTTTACATCTATGGTTGCACCGATGTCAGTAGTTTAGCCAATGCTTCCTACTCATATTAGCTTTGGTCTTTGTTTTTACACTACATACACTATATAGAGCTTTAAAGTGCCTTACATGTGGCAAAATTGACAATACTATGCAATGGCTACATTTGACTATAAGTGTGTGTTACAGCGCCAAACCATAATCTAAGCATTTTTGTGCATTGAATCAAGCACTTTTAATATGATATGACCATCAGATGTGTAGTGATTGCTGTATTTTCAATGTTTGCACACATACGTATTTTAGGCCCATTACAGGTAATGATTAATTGTGCATATACTGTTGTATGGTTGACATTCTGTGCAAGTGCGTCAATCTCATGCATCAAATGTCTTTTACATCTATGGTTGCACCGATGTCAGTAGTTTAGCCAATGCCTCCTACTCATATTAGCTTTAGTCTTTGTTTTTATACTACATACACTATATAGAGCTTTAAAGTGCCTTACATTTGGGAAAATTGACGATACTATGCAATGGCTACATTTGACTATAAGTGTGTGTGTTACAGTGCCAAACCATAATCTAAGCGTTTTTGTGCATTGAATCAAGCACTTTTAATATGATATGACCATCAGATGTGTAGTCTCTGCTGTATTTTCAATGTTTCCACACATACGTATTTTAGGCCTATTACAGGTAATGATCAATTGTGCATCTACAGTTGTATGACTGAAATTCTATGCAAGTGCGTCAATCTCATGCATCAAACGTCTTTTACATCTATGGTTGTACCGATGTCAGTAGTTTAGCCAATGCTTCCTACTCATATTAGCTTTAGTCTTTGTTTTTACACTACATACACTATATAGACCTTTAAAGTGCGTTACATGTGGCAAAATTGACAATACTATGCAATGGCTACATTTGACTATAAGTGTGTGTGTTACAGCGCCAAACCACAATCTAAGCATTTTTGTGCATTGAATCAAGCACTTTTAATATGACATGACCATCAGATGTGTAGTGATTGCTGTATTTTCAATGTTTCCACACATACGTATTTTAGGCCCATTACAGGTAATGATCAATTGTGCATATACTGTTGTATGACTGAAATTCTATGCAAGTGCGTCAATCTCATGTATCAAACGTCTTTTACATCTATGGGTGCACCGATGTCAGTAGTTTAGCCATTGCTTCCTACTCATATTAGCTTTAGTCTTTGGTTTTACACTACATACACTATATAGAGCTTTAAAGTGCCTTACATGTGGCAAAATTGACAATACTATGCAATGGCTACATTTGACTATAAGTGTGTGTTACAGCGCCAAACCATAATCTAAGCATTTTTGTGCATTGAATCAAGCACTTTTAATATGATATGACCATCAGATGTGTAGTGATTGCTGTATTTTCAGTGTTTGCACACATACGTATTTTAGGCCCATTACAGGTAATGATCAATTGTGCATATACTGTTGTATGACTGAAATGCTATGCAAGTGCGTCAATCTCATGCATCAAACGTCTTTTACATCTATGGTTGCACCGATGTCAGTAGTTTAGCCAATGCGTCCTACTCATATTAGCTTTAGTCTTTGTTTTTACACTACATACACTATATAGAGCTTTAAAGTGCCTTACATGTGGCAAAACTGACAATACTATGCAATGGCTACATTTGACTATAAGTGTGTGTGTTACAGCGCCAAACCATAATCTAAGCCGTTTTTTGCATTGAATCAAGCACTTTTAATATGATATGAACATCAGATGTGTAGTTATTGCTGTATTTTCAATGTTTGCACACATACGTATTTTAGGCCCATTACAGGTAATGATCAATTGTGCATCCACCGTTGTTTGACTGAAATTATGTGCAAGTGCGTCAATCTCATGCATCAAACGTCTTTTACATCTATGGTTGCACCGATGTCAGTAGTTTAGCCAATGCTTCCTACTCATATTAGCTTTAGTCTTTGTTTTTACACTACATACACTATATAGAGCTTTAAAGTGCGTTACATGTGGCAAAATGGACAATACTATGAAATGGCTACATTTGACTATAAGTGTGTGTGTTACAGCGCCAAACCACAATCTAAGCATTTTTGTGCATTGAATCAAGCACTTTTAATATGATATGACCATCAGATGTGTAGTCATTGCTGTATTTTCAATGTTTGCACACATACCTACTTTAGGCCCATTACAGGTAATGATCAATTGTGGATATACTGTTGTATGACTGTTATTCTATGAAAGTGCGTCAATTTCATGTATCAAACGTCGTTTACATCTATGGGTGCACCGATGTCAGTAGTTTAGCCAATGCCTCCTACTCATATTAGCTTTAGTCTTTGTTTTTACACTACATACACTATATAGAGCTTTAAAGTGCCTTACATGTGGCAAAATTGACAATACTATGCAAGTGCTTCAATTGACTATAAGTGTGTGTGGTACAGCGCCATACCATAATCTAAGCATTTTGTGCATAGACTCAAGCACTTTTAATATGATATGACCATCAGATGTGTAGTCATTGCTGTATTTTCAGTGTTTGCACACATACGTATTTTAGGCCCATTACAGGTAATGATCAATTGTGCATATACTGTTGTATGACTGAAATTCTATGCAAGTGTGTCAATCTCATGCATCAAACGTCTTTTACATCTATGGTTGCACCGATGTCAGTAGTTTAGCCAATGCTTCCTACTCATATTAGCTTTGGTCTTTGTTTTTACACTACATACACTATATAGAGGTTTAAATTGCCTTGCATGTGGCAAAATGGACAATACTATGCAATGGCTACATTTGACTATAAGTGTGTGTGTTACAGCGCCAAACCATAATCTAAGCCGTTTTTTGCATTGAATCAAGCACTTTTAATATGATATGACCATCAGATGTGTAGTTATTGCTGTATTTTCAATGTTTGCACACATACGTATTTTAGGCCCATTACAGGTAATGATCAATTGTGCATCCACCGTTGTTTGACTGAAATTCTGTGCAAGTGCGTCAATCTCATGCATCAAACGTCTTTTACATCTATGGTTGCACCGATGTCAGTAGTTTAGCCAATGCTTCCTACTCATATTAGCTTTAGTCTTTGTTTTTACACTACATACACTATATAGAGCTTTAAAGTGCGTTACATGTGGCAAAATGGACAATACTATGAAATGGCTACATTTGACTATAAGTGTGTGTGTTACAGCGCCAAACCACAATCTAAGCATTTTTGTGCATTGAATCAAGCACTTTTAATATGATATGACCATCAGATGTGTAGTCATTGCTGTATTTTCAATGTTTGCACACATACCTACTTTAGGCCCATTACAGGTAATGATCAATTGTGGATATACTGTTGTATGACTGTTATTCTATGAAAGTGCGTCAATTTCATGTATCAAACGTCGTTTACATCTATGGGTGCACCGATGTCAGTAGTTTAGCCAATGCCTCCTACTCATATTAGCTTTAGTCTTTGTTTTTACACTACATACACTATATAGAGCTTTAAAGTGCCTTACATGTGGCAAAATTGACAATACTATGCAAGTGCTTCAATTGACTATAAGTGTGTGTGGTACAGCGCCATACCATAATCTAAGCATTTTGTGCATAGACTCAAGCACTTTTAATATGATATGACCATCAGATGTGTAGTCATTGCTGTATTTTCAGTGTTTGCACACATACGTATTTTAGGCCCATTACAGGTAATGATCAATTGTGCATATACTGTTGTATGACTGAAATTCTATGCAAGTGTGTCAATCTCATGCATCAAACGTCTTTTACATCTATGGTTGCACCGATGTCAGTAGTTTAGCCAATGCTTCCTACTCATATTAGCTTTGGTCTTTGTTTTTACACTACATACACTATATAGAGGTTTAAATTGCCTTACATGTGGCAAAATGGACAATACTATGCAATGGCTACATTTGACTATAAGTGTGTGTGTTACAGCGCCAAACCATAATCTAAGCCGTTTTTTGCATTGAATCAAGCACTGTTAATATGATATGACCATCAGATGTGTAGTTATTGCTGTATTTTCAATGTTTGCACACATACGTATTTTAGGCCCATTACAGGTAATGATTAATTGTGCATATACTGTTGTATGGTTGACAGTCTGTGCAAGTGCGTCAATATCATGCATCAAACGTCATTTACATCTATGTGTGCACCGATGTCAGTAGTTTAGCAAATGCGTCTTACTCATATTAAATGTAGTCTTTGTTTTTTCACTACATACACTATATAGAGCTTTAAAGTGCCTTACATTTGGGAAAATTGACGATACTATGCAATGGCTACATTTGACTATAAGTGTGTGTGTTACAGCGCCAAACCATAATCTAAGCGTTTTTGTGCATTGAATCAAGCACTTTTAATATGATATGACCATCAGATGTGTAGTCTCTGCTGTATTTTCAATGTTTCCACACATACGTATTTTAGGCCTATTACAGTTAATGATCAATTGTGCATCTACTGTTGTATGACTGAAATTCTATGCAAGTGCGTCAATCTCATGCATCAAACGTCTTTTACATCTATGGTTGCACCGATGTCAGTAGTTTAGCCAATGCGTCCTACTCATATTAGCTTTAGTCTTTGTTTTTTCACTACATACACTATATAGAGCTTTAAAGTGCGTTACATGTGGCAAAATTGACAATACTATGCAATGGCTACATTTGACTATAAGTGTGTGTGTTACAGCGCCAAACCACAATCTAAGCATTTGTGTGCATTGAATCAAGCACTTGTAATATGAGATGACCATCAGATGTGTAGTCATTGCTGTATTTTCAGTGATTGCACACATACCTATTTTAGGCCCATTAGAGGTAATGATCAATTGTGCATATACTGTTGCATGGTTCACATTCTATGCGAGTGCGTCAATCTCACGCATCAAGCGTCTTTTACATCTATGGTTGCACCGATGTCAGTAGTTTAGCCAGTGCTTCCTACTCATATTAGCTTTAGTCTTTTTTTTTACACTACATACACTATATAGAGCTTTAAAGTGCCTTACATGTGGCAAAATTGACAATACTATGCAATGGCTACATTTGACTATAAGTGTGTGTTACAGCGCCAAACCATAATCTAAGCATTTTTGTGCATTGAATCAAGCACTTTTAATATGATATGACCATCAGATGTGTAGTGATTGCTGTATTTTCAATGTTTGCACACATACGTATTTTAGGCCCATTACAGGTAATGATTAATTGTGCATATACTGTTGTATGGTTGACATTCTGTGCAAGTGCGTCAATCTCATGCATCAAACGTCATTTACATCTATGTGTGCACCGATGTCAGTAGTTTAGCAAATGCGTCCTACTCATATTAAATGTAGTCTTTGTTTTTTCACTACATACACTATATAGAGCTTTAAAGTGCCTTACATTTGGGAAAATTGACGATACTATGCAATGGCTACATTTGACTATAAGTGTGTGTGTTACAGCGCCAAACCATAATCTAAGCGTTTTTGTGCATTGAATCAAGCACTTTTAATATGATATGACCATCAGATGTGTAGTCTCTGCTGTATTTTCAATGTTTCCACACATACGTATTTTAGGCCTATTACAGGTAATGATCAATTGTGCATCTACAGTTGTATGACTGAAATTCTATGCAAGTGCGTCAATCTCATGCATCAAACGTCTTTTACATCTATGGTTGTACCGATGTCAGTAGTTTAGCCAATGCTTCCTACTCATATTAGCTTTAGTCTTTGTTTTTACACTACATACACTATATAGACCTTTAAAGTGCGTTACATGTGGCAAAATTGACAATACTATGCAATGGCTACATTTGACTATAAGTGTGTGTGTTACAGCGGCAAACGATAATCTAAGCATTGTTGTGCATTGAATCAAGCACTTTTAATATGATATGACCATCAGTTGTGTAGTGATTGCTTTATTTTTAATGTTTGCACACATACGTATTTTAGGCCCATTACAGGTAATGATCAATTGTGCATATACTGTTGTATGGTTGACAGTCTGTGCAAGTGCGTCAATCTCATGCATCAATCGTCTTTTACATCTATGGTTGCACCGATGTCAGTAGTTTAGCGAATGCTTCCTACTCATATTAGCTTTAGTCTTTATTTTTACACTACATACACTATATAGAGGTTTAAATTGCCTTACATGTGGCAAAATGGACAATACTATGCAATGGCTACATTTGACTATAAGTGTGTGTGTTACAGCGCCAAACCATAATCTAAGCCGTTTTTTGCATTGAATCAAGCACTTTTAATATGATATGACCATCAGATGTGTAGTGATTGCTGTATTTTCAATGTTTGCACACATACGTATTTTAGGCCCATTACAGGTAATGATTAATTGTGCATATACTGTTGTATGGTTGACAGTCTGTGCAAGTGCGTCAATCTCATGCATCAAACGTCATTTACATCTATGTGTGCACCGATGTCAGTAGTTTAGCAAATGCGTCTTACTCATATTAAATGTAGTCTTTGTTTTTTCACTACATACACTATATAGAGCTTTAAAGTGCCTTACATTTGGGAAAATTGACGATACTATGCAATGGCTACATTTGACTATAAGTGTGTGTGTTACAGCGCCAAACCATAATCTAAGCGTTTTTGTGCATTGAATCAAGCACTTTTAATATGATATGACCATCAGATGTGTAGTCTCTGCTGTATTTTCAATGTTTCCACACATACGTATTTTAGGCCTATTACAGTTAATGATCAATTGTGCATCTACTGTTGTATGACTGAAATTCTATGCAAGTGCGTCAATCTCATGCATCAAACGTCTTTTACATCTATGGTTGCACCGATGTCAGTAGTTTAGCCAATGCGTCCTACTCATATTAGCTTTAGTCTTTGTTTTTTCACTACATACACTATATAGAGCTTTAAAGTGCATTACATGTGGCAAAATTGACAATACTATGCAATGGCTACATTTGACTATAAGTGTGTGTGTTACAGCGCCAAACCACAATCTAAGCATTTGTGTGCATTGAATCAAGCACTTGTAATATGAGATGACCATCAGATGTGTAGTCATTGCTGTATTTTCAGTGATTGCACACATACCTATTTTAGGCCCATTACAGGTAATGATCAATTGTGCATATACTGTTGCATGGTTCACATTCTATGCAAGTGCGTCAATCTCACGCATCAAGCGTCTTTTACATCTATGGTTGCACCGATGTCAGTAGTTTAGCCAGTGCTTCCTACTCATATTAGCTTTAGTCTTTTTTTTTACACTACATACACTATATAGAGCTTTAAAGTGCCTTACATGTGGCAAAATTGACAATAAAATGCAATGGCTACATTTGACTATAAGTGTGTGTGTTACAGCGCAAAACCATAATCTAAGCATTTTTGTGCATTGAATCAAGCACTTTTAATATGATATGACAATCAGATGTGTAGTTATTGCTGTATTTTCAATGTTTGCACACATACGTATTTTAGGCCCATTACAGGTAATGATTAATTGTGCATATACTGTTGTATGGTTGACATTCTGTGCAATTGCGTCAATCTCATGCATCAAACGTCATTTACATCTATGTGTGCACCGATGTCAGTAGTTTAGCAAATGCGTCCTACTCATATTAAATGTAGTCTTTGTTTTTTCACTACATACACTATATAGAGCTTTAAAGTGCCTTACATTTGGGAAAATTGACGATACTATGCAATGGCTACATTTGACTATAAGTGTGTGTGTTACAGCGCCAAACCATAATCTAAGCGTTTTTGTGCATTGAATCAAGCACTTTTAATATGATATGACCATCAGATGTGTAGTCTCTGCTGTATTTTCAATGTTTCCACACATACGTATTTTAGGCCCATTACAGGTAATGATCAATTGTGCATCTACAGTTGTATGACTGAAATTCTATGCAAGTGCGTCAATCTCATGCATCAAACGTCTTTTACATCTATGGTTGCACCGATGTCAGTAGTTTAGCCAATGCTTCCTACTCATATTAGCTTTAGTCTTTGTTTTTACACTACATACACTATATAGAGCTTTAAATTGCCTTACATATGGCAAAATTGACAATACTATGCAAGTGCTTCAATTGACTATAAGTGTGTGTATTACAGCACCAACCATAATCTAAGCCGTTTATTGCATTGAATCAAGCTCGTTTGATATGATATGACCATCAGATGTGTGTTGATTGCTGCATTTTCAATGTTTGCACACATACGTATTTTAGGCCCATTACAGGTAATGATCAATTGTGCATATACTGTTGTATGACTGAAATTCTGTGCAAGTGCGTCAATCTCATGCATCAAATGTCTTTTACATCTATGCTTGCATCGATGTCAGTAGTTTAGCCAATGCTTCCTACTCATATTAGCTTTAGTCTTTGTTTTTACACTACATACACTATATGGAGATATAAAGTGCCTTAAATGTGGCAAAATTGACAATACTATGCAATGGCTACATTTGACTATAAGTGTGTGTGTTACAGCGCCAAACCATAATCTAAGCATTTTCGTGCATTGAATCAAGCACTTTTAATAAGATATGACCATCAGATGTGTAGTCATTGCTGTATTTTCAATGTTTTCACACATACGTATTATAGGCCCATTACAGGTTATGATCAATTGTGCATCTACTGTTGTATGACTGAAATTTTATGCAAGTGCGTCAATCTCATGCATCAAATGTCTTTTACATCTATGGTTGGAACGATGTCAGTAGTTTAGCCAATGCTTCCTACTCATATTAGCTTTAGTCTTTGTTTTTACACTACATACACTATATAGAGCTTTAAAGTGCGTTACATGTGGCAAAATTGACAATACAATGCAATGGCTACATTTGACTATAAGTGTGTGTGTTACAGCGCCAAACCATAATCTAAGCATTTTTGTGCATTGAATCAAGCACTTTTAATATGATATGACCATCAGATGTGTAGTGATTGCTGTATTTTCAATGTTTGCACACATACGTATGTTAGGCCCATTACAGGTAAGGATCAATTGTGCATATACTGTTGTTTGGTTGACATTCTGTGCAAGTGCGTCAATCTCATGCATCAAACGTCTTTTACATCTATGGTTGCACCGATGTCAGTAGTTTAGCCAATGATTCCTACTCATAGTAGCTTTAGTCTTTGTTTTTACACTACATACACTATATAGAGCTTTAAAGTGCCTTACATGTGGCAAAATTGACAATACTATACAAGTGCTTCAATTGACTACAAGTGTGTGTGTTACAGCGCCAAACCATAATCTAAGCATTTTCGTGCATTGAATCAAGCACTTTTAATATGATATGACCATCAGATGTGTAGTCATTGCTGTATTTTCAATGTTTGCACACATACGTATTTTAGGCCCATTACAGGTAATGATCACTTGTGCATCTACTGTTGTATGACTGAAATTTTATGCAAGTGCGTCAATCTCATGCATCAAACGTCTTTTACATCTATGGTTGCACCGATGTCAGTAGTTTAGCCAATGCTTCCTACTCATAGTAGCTTTAGTCTTTGTTTTTACACTACATACACTATATAGAGCTTTAAAGTGCCTTACATGTGGCAAAATTGACAATACTATACAAGTGCTTCAATTGACTATAAGTGTGTGTGTTACAGCGCCAAACCATAATATAAGCATTTTCGTGCATTGAATCAAGAACTTTTAATATGATATGACCATCAGATGTGTAGTGATTGCTGTATTTTCAATGTTTGCACACATACGTATTTTAGGCCCATTACAGGTAATGATCAAGTGTGCATCTACTGTTGTATGACTGAAATTCTATGCAAGTGCGTCAATCTCACGCACCAAATGTCTTTAACATCTATGGTTGCAACGATGTCAGTAGTTTAGCCAATGCCTCCTACTCATATTAGCTTTAGTCTTTGTTTTTACACTACATACACTATATAGAGCTTTAAAGTTCCTTACATGTGGCAAACTTGACAATACTATGCAATGGCTACATTTGACTTTAAGTGTGTGTGTTGCAGCGACAAACAATAATCTAAGCATTTTTGTGCATTGAATCAAGCACTTTTAATATGATATGACCATCAGATGTGTAGTGATTGCTGTATTTTTAATGTTTGCACACATACTTATTTTAGGCCCATTACAGGTAATGATCAATTGTGCATATACTGTTGTATGGTTGACATTCTGTGCAAGTGCGTCAATCTCATGCATCAAATGTCTTTTACATCTATGGTTGCACCGATGTCAGTAGTTTAGCCAATGCCTCCTACTCATATTAGCTTTAGTCTTTGTTTTTATACTACATACACTATATAGAGCTTTAAAGTTCCTTACATGTGGCAAACTTGACAATACTATGCAATGGCTACATTTGACTTTAATTGTGTGTGTTACAGCGGCAAACAATAATCTAAGCATTTTTGTGCATTGAATCAAGCACTTTTAATGTGATATGACCATCAGATGTGTAGTCATTGCTGTATTTTCAATGTTTGCACACATACGTATTTTAGGCCCATTACAGGTAATGATCAAGTGTGCATCTACTGTTGTATGACTGAAATTCTATGCAAGTGCGTCAATCTCACGCACCAAATGTCTTTAACATCTATGGTTGCAACGATGTCAGTAGTTTAGCCAATGCCTCCTACTCATATTAGCTTTAGTCTTTGTTTTTATACTACATACACTATATAGAGCTTTAAAGTTCCTTACATGTGGCAAACTTGACAATACTATGCAATGGCTACATTTGACTTTAAGTGTGTGTGTTACAGCGACAAACAATAATCTAAGCATTGTTGTGCATTGAATCAAGCACTTTTAATATGATATGACCATAAGATGTGTAGTCATTGCTGTATTTTCAATGTTTGCACAAATACGTGATATAGGCCCATTACAGGTAATGATCCATTGTGCATATACTGTTGTATGACTGAAATTCTGTGCAAGTGCGTCAATCTCATGCATCAAACGTCTTTTACATCTATGGTTGCACCGATGTCAGTAGTATAGCCAATGCTTCCTACTCATATTAGCTATAGTCTTTGTTTTTCCACTACATACACTATATAGAGCTTAAAAGTTCCTTACATGTGGCAAAATTGACAATTCAATGCAATGGCTACATTTGACTATAAGTGTGTGTGTTACAGCGCCAAACAATAATCTAAGCATTTTTGTGCATTGAATCAAGCACTTTTAATATGATATGACCATCAGATTTGTTGTCATTGCTGTATTTTCAATGCTTGCACACATACGTATTTTAGGCCCATTACAGGTAATGATCCATTGTGCATATACTGTTGTATGACTGAAATTCTGTGCAAGTGCGTCAATCTCATGCATCAAACGTCTTTTACATCTATGGTTGCACCGATGTCAGTAGTATAGCCAATGCTTCCTACTCATATTAGCTATAGTCTTTGTTTTTCCACTACATACACTATATAGAGCTTTAAAGTGCCTTACATGTGGCAAAATTGACGATACTATGCAATGGCTACATTTGACTATAGGTGTGTGTGTTACAGCGCCAAACCATAATCTAAGCATTTTTGTGCATTGAATCAAGCACTTTTAATAAGATATGACCATCAGATGTGTAGTGATTGCTGTATTTTCAATGTTTGCACACATACGTATGTTAGGCCCATTACAGGTAATGATCAATTGTGCATATACTGTTGTATGGTTGAAATTCTGTGCAAGTGCGTCAATCTCATGCATCAAACGTCTTTTACATCTATGGTTGCACCGAGGTCAGTAGTTTAGCCAATGCTTCCTACTCATATTAGCTTTAGTCTTTGTTTTTACACTACATACCCTATATAGAGCTTAAAAGTTCCTTACATGTGGCAAAATTGACAATTCAATGCAATGGCTACATTTGACTATAAGTGTGTGTGTTACAGCGCCAAACCATAATCTAAGCATGTTTGTGCATTGAATCAAGCACTTTTAATATGATATGACCATCAGATTTGTTGTCATTGCTGTATTTTCAATGCTTGCACACATACCTATTTTAGGCCCATTACAGGTAATGATCAATTGTGCATATACTGTTGTTTGGTTGACATTCTGTGCAAATGCGTCAATCTTATGTATCAAACGTCTTTTACATCTATGGTTGCACCGATGTCAGTAGTTTAGCCAATGCTTCCTACTCATATTAGCTTTAGTCTTTGTTTTTACACTACATAAACTATATAGAGGTTTAAAGTGCCTTACATGTGGCAAAATTGACAATACTATACAAGTGCTTCAATTGACTATAAGTGTGTGTGTTACAGCGCCAAACCATAATATAAGTATTTTCGTGCATTGAATCAAGCACTTTTAATAAGATATGACCATCAGATATGTAGTCATTGCTGTATTTTCAATGTTTGCACACATACGTATTTTAGGCCCATTACAGGTAATGATCAATTGTGCATATAGTGTTGTATGACTGAAATTCTATGCAAGTGCGTCAATCTCATGCACCAAATGTCTTTAACATCTATGGTTGCAACGATGTCAGTAGTTTAGCCAATGCCTCCTACTCATATTAGCTTTACTCTTTGTTTTTACACTACATACACTATATAGAGCTTTAAAGTGCATTACATGTGGCAAAATTGACAATACTATGCAATGGCTACATTTGACTATAAGTGTGTGTGTTACAGCGCCAAACCATAATCTAAGCATTTTCGTGCATTGAATCAAGCACTTTTAATAAGATATGACCATCAGATGTGTAGTCATTGCTGTATTTTCAATGTTTTCACACATACGTATTGTAGGCCCATTACAGGTAACGTTCAATTGTGCATCTACTGTTGTATGACTGAAATTTTATGCAAGTGCGTCAATCTCATGCATCAAATGTCTATTACATCTATGGTTCCACCGATGTCAGTAGTTTAGCCAATGCTTCCTACTCATATTAGCTTTAGTCTTTGTTTTTAAACTACATACACTATATAGAGCTTTAAAGTGCCTTACATGTGGCAATATTGACAATACTATGCAAGTGCTTCAATTGACTATAAGTGTGTGTGTTACAGCGCCAAACCATAATCTAAGCCGTTTTTTGCATTGAATCAAGCTCTTTTAATATGATATGACCATCGGATGTGTAGCCTTTGCTGTATTTTCAATGTTTGCACAAATACGTGATATAGGCCCATTACAGATAATGATCAATTGTGCATATACTGTTGTATGGTTGAATTTCTGTGCAAGTGCGTCAATCTCATGCATCAAACGTCTTTTACATCTATGGTTGCACCGATGTCGGTAGTTTAGCCAATGCTTCCTACTCATATTAGCTTTAGTCTTTGTTTTTACACTACATACACTATATAGAGCTTAAAAGTGCCTTACATGTGGCAAAATTGAGAATACTATGAATTGGCTTCATTTGACCATAAGTGTGTGAGTGTTACAGCGCCAAACCATAATCTAAGCATTTTTGTGCATTGAATCAAGCACTTTTAACATGATATGACCATCAGATGTGTAATCTTTGCTGTATTTTCAATGTTTGCACACATACGTATTTTAGTCCCATTACAGTTAATGATAAATTGTGCATATACTGTTGTATGGTTGAAATTCTGTGCAAGTGCGTCAATCTTATGTATCAAACGTCTTTTACATCTATGGTTGCACCGATGTCAGTAGTTTAGCCAATGCTTCCTACTCATATTAGCTTTAGTCTTTGTTTTTACACTACATACACTATATAGAGGTTTAAAGTGCCTTACATGTGGCAAAATTGACAATACTATACAAGTGCTTCAATTGACTATAAGTGTGTGTGTTACAGCGCCAAACCATAATATAAGCATTTTCGTGCATTGAATCAAGCACTTTTAATAAGATATGACCATCAGATGTGTAGTCATTGCTGTATTTTCAATGTTTGCACACATACGTATTTTAGGCCCATTACAGGTAATCATCAATTGCGCATCTACTGTTGTATGACTGAAATTCTATGCAAGTGCGTCAATCTCATGCACCAAATGTCTTTAACATCTATGGTTGCAACGATGTCAGTAGTTTAGCCAATGCTTCCTACTCATATTAGCTTTAGTCTTTGTTTTTACACTACATACACTATATAGAGCTTAAAAGTGCCTTACATGTGGCAAAATTGAGAATACTATGAATTGGCTTCATTTGACCATAAGTGTGTGAGTGTTACAGCGCCAAACCATAATCTAAGCATTTTCGTGCATTGAATCAAGCACTTTTAACATGATATGACCATCAGATGTGTAGTCATTGCTGTATTTTCAATGTTTGCACACATACGTATGTTAGGCCCATTACAGGTAATGATCAATTGTGCATATACTGTTGTATGGTTGAAATTCTGTGCAAGTGCGTCAATCTCATGCATCAAACGTCTTTTACATCTATGGTTGCAACGATGTCAGTAGTTTAGCCAATGCTTCCTACTCATATTAGCTTTAGTCTTTGTTTTCACACTACATACACTATATAGAGCTTTAAAGTGCCTTACATGTGGCAAAATTGACAATACTATGCAATGGCTACATTTGACTATAAGTGTGTGTGTTACAGCGCCAAACCATAATGTAAGCATATTTGTGCATTGAATCAAGCACTTTTAATATGATATGACCATCAGATGTGTAGTCATTGCTGTATTTTCAATGTTTGCACACATATGTGTTTTAGGCCCATTACAGGTAATGATAAATTGTGCATATACTGTTGCATGGTTGAAATTCTGTGCAAGTGCGTCAATCTCATGCATCAAACGTCTTTTAAATCTATGTTTGCAACGAGGTCAGTAGTATAGCCAATGCGTCCTACTCATATTAGCTTTAGTCTTTGTTTTTACACTACATACACTATATAGAGCTTTAAAGTGCCTTACATGTGGCAAAATTGACAATACTATGCAATGGCTACATTTGACTATACGTGTGTCTGTTACAGCGCCAAACCATAATCTAAGCATTGTTGTTCATTGAATCAAGCATTTTTAATATGATATGACCATCAGATGTGTAGTCATTGCTGTATTTTCAATGTTTGCACACATACGTATGTTAGGCCCATTACAGGTAATGATCAATTGTGCATCTACTGTTGTTTGACTGAAATTCTATGCAAGTGCGTTAATCTCATGCATCAAACGTCTTTTACATCTATGGTTGCAACGATGTCAGTAGTTTAGCCAATGCTTCCTACTCATATTAGCTTTAGTCTTTGTTTTCACACAACGTACACTATATAGAGCTTTAAAGTGCCTTACATGTGGCAAAATTGACAATACTATGCAATGGCTACATTTGACTATAAGTGTGTGTGTTACAGCGCCAAACCATAATCTAAGCATGTTTGTGCATTGAATCAAGCACTTTTAATATGATATGACCATCAGATGTGTAGTCATTGCTGTATTTTCAATGTTTGCACACATACGTATTTTAGGCCCATTACAGGTAATGATCAATTGTGCATATACTGTTGTTTGGTTGACATTATGTGCAAGTGCGTCAATCTCATGCATCAAACGTCTTTTACATCTATGGTTGCACCGATGTCAGTAGTTTAGCCAATGCGTCCTACTCATAGTAGCTTTAGTCTTTGTTTTTACACTACATACACTACATAGAGCTTTAAAGTGCGTTACATGTGGCAAAATTGACAATACTATGCAATGGCTACATTTGACTATAAGTGTGTGTGTTACAGCGCCAAACCACAATCTAAGCATTGTTGTTCATTGAATCAAGCATTTTTAATATGATATGACCATCAGATGTGTAGTCATTGCTGTATTTTCAATGTTTGCACACATACGTATGTTAGGCCCATTACAGGTAATGATCAATTGTGCATATACTGTTGTATGGTTTAAATTCTGTGCAAGTGCGTCAATTTCATGCATCAAACGTCTTTTACATCTATGGTTGCACCGAGGTCAGTAGTTTAGCCAATGCTTCCTACTCATATTAGCTTTAGTCTTTGTTGTTACACTACATACACTATATAGAGCTTAAAAGTGCCTTATATGTGGCAAAATTGAGAATACTATGAATTGGCTTCATTTGACCATAAGTGTGTGTGTGTTACAGCGCCAAACCATAATCTAAGCATTTTTGTGCATTGAATCAAGCACTTTTAACATGATATGACCATCAGATGTATAGTCATTGCTGTATTTTCAATGTTTGCACACATACGTATTTTAGGCCCATTACAGGTAATGATCAATTGTGCATCTACTGTTGTATGACTGAAATTCTATGCAAGTGCGTCAATCTCATGCATCAAACGTCGTTTACATCTATGGTTGCACCGATGTCAGTAGTATACCCAATGCTTCCTACTCATATTAGCTATAGTCTTTGTTTTTCCACTACATACACTATATAGAGCTTGAAAGTTCCTTACATGTGGCAAAATTGACAATTCAATGCAATGGCTACATTTGACTATAAGTGTGTGTGTTACAGCGCCAAACCATAATCTAAGCATTTTTGTGCATTGAATCACGCACTTTTAATATGATATGACCATCAGATGTGTAGTGATTGCTGTATTTTCAATGTTTGCACACATACGTATTTTAGGCCCATTACAGGTAATGT
Source organism: Mastigias papua (assembly GCA_964019165.1). Classification (NCBI taxonomy): domain Eukaryota; kingdom Metazoa; phylum Cnidaria; class Scyphozoa; order Rhizostomeae; family Mastigiidae; genus Mastigias; species Mastigias papua. The sequence goes on from OZ025272.1 coordinate 5,934,112, forward strand.
TCAATTGTGCATCTACTGTTGTATGACTGAAATTCTATGCAAGTGCGTCAATCTCATGCATCAAACGTCTTTTACATCTATGGGTTCAACGATGTCAGTAGTTTAGCCAATGCTTCCTACTCATATTAGCTTTAGTCTTTGTTTTTACACTACATACGCTATATAGAGGTTTAAAGTGCCTTACATGTGGCAAAATTGACGATACTATGCAATGGATACATTTGACTATAAGTGTGTGTGTTACAGCGCCAAACCATAATATAAGCATTTTTGTGCATTGAATCAAGCACTTTTAATATGATATGACCATCAGATTTGTAGTCTTTGCTGTATTTTCAATGTTTGTACACATACGTATTTTTGGCCCATTACAGATAATGATCAATTCTGCATCTACTGTTGTTTGACTGAAATTCTATGCAAGTGCGTCAATCTCATGCATCAAACGTCTTTTACATCTATGGTTGCACCGATGTCGGTAGTTTAGACAATGCTTCCTACTCATATTAGCTTTAGTCTTTGTTTTTACACTACATACACTATATAGAGCTTTAAAGTGCCTTACATGTGGCAAAATTGATGATACTATGCAATGGCTACATTTAACTATAAGTGTGTGTGTTACAGCGCCAAACCATAATCTAAGCATTTTTGTGCATTGAATCAAGCACTTTTAATATAATATGACCATCAGATGTGTAGTCTTTGCTGTATTTTCAATGTCTCCACACATACGTATTTTAGACCCATTACAGGTAATGATCAATTGTGCATCTACTGTTGTATGACTGAAATTCTATGCAAGTGCGTCAATCTCATGCATCAAACGTCTTTTACATCTATGGTTGCAACGATGTCAGTAGTTTAGCCAATGCTTCCTACTCATATTAGCTTTAGTCTTTGTTTTTACACTACATACACTATATAGAGCTTTAAAGTGCCTTACATGTGGCAAAATTGACGATACTATGCAATGGCTACATTTAACTATAAGTGTGTGTTTGTGTTACAGCGCCAAACCATAATCTAAGCATTGTTGTGCATTGAATCAAGCACTTTTAATATAATATGATCATCAGATGTGTAGTCTTTGCTTTATTTTCAATGTTTGCACACATACGTATTTTAGGCCCATTACAGGTAATGATCAATTGTGTATCTACTGTTGTATGACTGAAATTCTATGCAAGTGCGTCAATCTCATGCATCAAACGTCTTTTACATATATGCTTGCAACGATATCAGTAGTTTAGCCAATGCTTCCTACTCATATTAGCTTTAGTCTTTGTTTTTACACTACATACACTATATAGAGCTGTAAAGTGCCATACATATGGCAAAATTGACGATACTATGCAATGGCTACATTTGACTATACGTGTGTGTGTGTGTTACAGCGCCAAACCATAATCTAAGCATTGTTGTTCATTGAATCAAGCATTTTTAATATGATATGACCATCAGATGTGTAGTCATTGCTGTATTTTCAATGTTTGCACACATACGTATGTTAGGCCCATTACAGGTAATGATCAATTGTGCATCTACTGTTGTTTGACTGAAATTCTATGCAAGTGCGTTAATCTCATGCATCAAACGTCTTTTACATCTATGGTTGCACCGATGTCAGTAGTTTAGCCAATGCTTCCTACTCATATTAGCTTTAGTCTTTGTTTTCATACAACATACACTATATAGAGCTTTAAAGTGCCTTACATGTGGCAAAATTGACAATACTATGCAATGGCTACATTTGACTATAAGTGTGTGTGTTACAGCGCCAAACCATAATCTAAGCATGTTTGTGCATTGAATCAAGCACTTTTAATATGATGTGACCATCAGATGTGTAGTCATTGCTGTATTTTCAATGTTTGCACACATACGTATTTTAGGCCCATTACAGGTAATGATCAATTGTGCATATACTGTTGTTTGGTTGACATTATGTGCAAGTGCGTCAATCTCATGCATCAAACGTCTTTTACATCCATGGTTGCACCGATGTCAGTAGTTTAGCCAATGCGTCCTACTCATATTAGCTTTAGTCTTTGTTTTTACACTACATACACTACATAGAGCTTTAAAGTGCGTTACATGTGGCAAAATTGACAATTCAATGCAATGGCTACATTTGACTATAAGTGTGTGTGTTACAGCGCCAAACCACAATCTAAGCATTGTTGTTCATTGAATCAAGCATTTTTAATATGATATGACCATCAGATGTGTAGTCATTGCTGTATTTTCAATGTTTGCACACATACGTATGTTAGGCCCATTACAGGTAATGATCAATTGTGCATATACTGTTGTATGGTTTAAATTCTGTGCAAGTGCGTCAATCTCATGCATCAAACGTCTTTTACATCTATGGTTGCACCGAGGTCAGTAGTTTAGCCAATGCTTCCTACTCATATTAGCTTTAGTCTTTGTTTTTACACTACATACACTATATAGAGCTTTAAAGTGCCTTACATGTGGCAAAATTGATGATACTATGCAATGGCTACATTTGACTATACGTGTGTGTGTGTGTTACAGCGCCAAACCATAATATAAGTATTTTCGTGCATTGAATCAAGCACTTTTAATATAATATGACCATCAGATGTGTAGTCTTTGCTGTATTTTCAATGTCTCCACACATACGTATTTTAGACCCATTACAGGTAATGATCAATTGTGCATCTACTGTTGTATGACTGAAATTCTATGCAAGTGCGTCAATCTCATGCATCAAACGTCTTTTACATCTATGGTTGCAACGATGTCAGTAGTTTAGCCAATGCTTCCTACTCATATTAGCTTTAGTCTTTGTTTTTACACTACATACACTATATAGAGCTTTAAAGTGCCTTACATGTGGCAAAATTGACGATACTATGCAATGGCTACATTTAACTATAAGTGTGTGTTTGTGTTACAGCGCCAAACCATAATCTAAGCATTGTTGTGCATTGAATCAAGCACTTTTAATATAATATGATCATCAGATGTGTAGTCTTTGCTTTATTTTCAATGTTTGCACACATACGTATTTTAGGCCCATTACAGGTAATGATCAATTGTGTATCTACTGTTGTATGACTGAAATTCTATGCAAGTGCGTCAATCTCATGCATCAAACGTCTTTTACATATATGCTTGCAACGATATCAGTAGTTTAGCCAATGCTTCCTACTCATATTAGCTTTAGTCTTTGTTTTTACACTACATACACTATATAGAGCTGTAAAGTGCCATACATATGGCAAAATTGACGATACTATGCAATGGCTACATTTGACTACACGTGTGTGTGTGTGTTACAGCGCCAAAACATAATCTAAGCATTGTTGTGCATTGAATCAAGCACTTTTAATATAATATGATCATCAGATGTGTAGTCTTTGCTTTATTTTCAATGTTTGCACACATACGTATTTTAGGCCCATTACAGGTAATGATCAATTGTGTATCTACTGTTGTATGACTGAAATTCTATGCAAGTGCGTCAATCTCATGCATCAAACGTCTTTTACATATATGCTTGCAACGATATCAGTAGTTTAGCCAATGCTTCCTACTCATATTAGCTTTAGTCTTTGTTTTTACACTACATACACTATATAGAGCTGTAAAGTGCCATACATATGGCAAAATTGACGATACTATGCAATGGCTACATTTGACTATACGTGTGTGTGTTACAGCGCCAAACCATAATCTAAGCATTTTTGTGCATTGAATCAAGCACTTTTAATAAGATATGACCATCAGATGTGTAGTCGTTGCTGTATTTTCAATGTTTGCACACATACGTATTTTAGGCCCATTACAGGTAATGATCAATTGTGCATCTACTGTTGTATGACTGAAATTCTATGCAAGTGCGTCAATCTCATGCATCAAACGTCTTTTACATCTATGGTTTCAACGATGTCAGTAGTTTAGCCAATGCTTCCTACTCATATTAGCTTTAGTCTTTGTTTTTACACTACATACACTATATAGAGCTTTAAAGTGCCTTACATGTGGCAAAATTGACGATACTATGCAATGGCTACATTTGACTATACGTGTGTGTGTGTGTTACAGCGCCAAACCATAATCTAAGCATTGTTGTTCATTGAATCAAGCATTTTTAATATGATATGACCATCAGATGTGTAGTCATTGCTGTATTTTCAATGTTTGCACACATACGTATGTTAGGCCCATTACAGGTAATGATCAATTGTGCATCTACTGTTGTTTGACTGAAATTCTATGCAAGTGCGTTAATCTCATGCATCAAACGTCTTTTACATCTATGGTTGCACCGATGTCAGTAGTTTAGCCAATGCTTCCTACTCATATTAGCTTTAGTCTTTGTTTTCATACAACATACACTATATAGAGCTTTAAAGTGCCTTACATGTGGCAAAATTGACAATACTATGCAATGGCTACATTTGACTATAAGTGTGTGTGTTACAGCGCCAAACCATAATCTAAGCATGTTTGTGCATTGAATCAAGCACTTTTAATATGATATGACCATCAGATGTGTAGTCATTGCTGTATTTTCAATGTTTGCACACATACGTATGTTAGGCCCATTACAGGTAATGATCAATTGTGCATATACTGTTGTATGGTTTAAATTCTGTGCAAGTGCGTCAATCTCATGCATCAAACGTCTTTTACATCTATGGTTGCACCGAGGTCAGTAGTTTAGCCAATGCTTCCTACTCATATTAGCTTTAGTCTTTGTTGTTACACTACATACACTATATAGAGCTTAAAAGTGCCTTATATGTTGGCAAAATTGAGAATACTATGAATTGGCTTCATTTGACCATAAGTGTGTGTGTGTTACAGCGCCAAACCATAATCTAAGCATTTTTGTGCATTGAATCAAGCACTTTTAACATGATATGACCATCAGATGTGTAGTCATTGCTGTATTTTCAATGTTTGCACACATACGTATTTTAGGCCCATTACAGGTAATGATCAATTGTGCATCTACTGTTGTATGACTGAAATTCTATGCAAGTGCGTCAATCTCATGCATCAAACGTCGTTTACATCTATGGTTGCACCGATGTCAGTAGTATACCCAATGCTTCCTACTCATATTAGCTATAGTCTTTGTTTTTCCACTACATACACTATATAGAGCTTGAAAGTTCCTTACATGTGGCAAAATTGACAATTCAATGCAATGGCTACATTTGACTATAAGTGTGTGTGTTACAGCGCCAAACCATAATCTAAGCATTTTTGTGCATTGAATCACGCACTTTTAATATGATATGACCATCAGATGTGTAGTGATTGCTGTATTTTCAATGTTTGCACACATACGTATTTTAGACCCATTACAGGTAATGATCAATTGTGCATCTACTGTTGTATGACTGAAATTCTATGCAAGTGCGTCAATCTCATGCATCAAACGTCTTTTACATCTATGGTTGCAACGATGTCAGTAGTTTAGCCAATGCTTCCTACTCATATTAGCTTTAGTCTTTGTTTTTACACTACATACACTAGATAGAGCTTTAAAGTGCCTTACATGTGGCAAAATTGACGATACTATGCAATGGCTACATTTAACTATAAGTGTGTGTTTGTGTTACAGCGCCAAACCATAATCTAAGCATTGTTGTGCATTGAATCAAGCACTTTTAATATAATATGATCATCAGATGTGTAGTCTTTGCTTTATTTTCAATGTTTGCACACATACGTATTTTAGGCCCATTACAGGTAATGATCAATTGTGTATCTACTGTTGTATGACTGAAATTCTATGCAAGTGCGTCAATCTCATGCATCAAACGTCTTTTACATATATGCTTGCAACGATATCAGTAGTTTAGCCAATGCTTCCTACTCATATTAGCTTTAGTCTTTGTTTTTACACTACATACACTATATAGAGCTGTAAAGTGCCATACATATGGCAAAATTGACGATACTATGCAATGGCTACATTTGACTACACGTGTGTGTGTGTGTTACAGCGCCAAACCATAATCTAAGCATTGTTGTGCATTGAATCAAGCACTTTTAATATAATATGATCATCAGATGTGTAGTCTTTGCTTTATTTTCAATGTTTGCACACATACGTATTTTAGGCCCATTACAGGTAATGATCAATTGTGTATCTACTGTTGTATGACTGAAATTCTATGCAAGTGCGTCAATCTCATGCATCAAACGTCTTTTACATATATGCTTGCAACGATATCAGTAGTTTAGCCAATGCTTCCTACTCATATTAGCTTTAGTCTTTGTTTTTACACTACATACACTATATAGAGCTGTAAAGTGCCATACATATGGCAAAATTGACGATACTATGCAATGGCTACATTTGACTATACGTGTGTGTGTTACAGCGCCAAACCATAATCTAAGCATTTTTGTGCATTGAATCAAGCACTTTTAATAAGATATGACCATCAGATGTGTAGTCGTTGCTGTATTTTCAATGTTTGCACACATACGTATTTTAGGCCCATTACAGGTAATGATCAATTGTGCATCTACTGTTGTATGACTGAAATTCTATGCAAGTGCGTCAATCTCATGCATCAAACGTCTTTTACATCTATGGTTTCAACGATGTCAGTAGTTTAGCCAATGCTTCCTACTCATATTAGCTTTAGTCTTTGTTTTTACACTACATACACTATATAGAGCTTTAAAGTGCCTTACATGTGGCAAAATTGACGATACTATGCAATGGCTACATTTGACTATAAATGTGTGTGTTACATCGCCAAACCATAATCTACGCATTTTTGTGCATTCAATCAATCACTTTTAATATGATATGACCATCAGATGTGTAGCCTTTGCTGTATTTTCAATGTTTGCACACATACGTATTTTAGGCCCATTACAGGTAATGATCAATTCTGCATATACTATTGTATGGTTGAAATTCTATGCAAGTGCGTCAATCTCATGCATGAAACGTCTTTTACATCTATGGTTTTAACGATATCAGTAGTTTAGCCAATGCGTCCTACTCATATTAGCTTTAGTCTTTGTTTTTACACTACATGCACTATATAGAGCTTTAAAGTGCCTTACATGTGGCAAAATTGACGATACTATGCAATGGCTACATTTGACTATACGTGTGTGTGTGTTACAGCGCCAAACCATAATCTAAGCATTGTTGTGCATTGAATCAAGCACTTTTAATATGAGATGACCATCAGATGTGTAGTCATTGCTGTATTTTCAATGTTTGCACACATTCGTATTTTAGGCCCATTACAGGTAATGATCTATTGTGCATCTACTGTTGGTTGACTGACATTCTATGCAAGTGCGTCAATCTCATGCATCAAACGTCTTTTACATCTATGGTTGCAACGATATCAGTAGTTTAGCCAATGCTTCCTACTCATATTAGCTTTAGTCTTTGTTTTTAAACTACATACACTATATAGAGCTTTAAAGTGCCTTACATTTGGCAAAATTGACAATACTATGCAATGGCTATATTTGACTATAAGTGTGTGTGTGTGTGTTACAGCGCCAAACCATAATCTAAGCATTGTTGTGCATTGACTCAAGCACTTTTAATATGATATGACCATCAGATGTGTAGTCATTGCTGTATTTTCAATGTTTGCACACATACGTATTTTAGGCCCATTACAGGTAATGATTAATTATGCATATACTGTTGTATGGTTGACATTCTGTGCAAGTGCGTCAATCTCATGCATCAAACGTCTTTTACATCTATGGTTGCACCGATGTCAGTAGTTTAGCCAATGCTTCCTACTCATATTAGCTTTAGTCTTTGTTTTTACACTACATGCACTATATAGAGCTTTAAAGTGCCTTACATGTGGCAAAATTGACAATACTATGCAATGGCTACATTTGACTATAAGTGTGTGTGTTACAGCACCAAACCATAAACTAAGCATTTTTGTGCATTGAATCAAGCACTTTTAATATGATATGACCATCAGATGTGTAGTCATTGCTGTATTTTCAATGTTTCCACACATACGTAGATTAGGCCCATTACAGGTAATGATCAATTGTGCATATACTGTTGAATGGTTGAAATTCCGTGCAAGTGCGTGAATCTCATGTACCAAACGTCTTTTACATCTATGGTTGCACCGATATCAGTAGTTTAGACAATGCTTCCTACTCATATTAGCTTTAGTCTTTGTTTTTACACTACATACACTATATAGAGCTTTAAAGTGCCTTACATGTGGCAAAATTGACAATACTATGCAATGCCTACATTTGACTATAACTGTGTGTGTTACAGCGCCAAACCATAAACTAAGCATTTTTGTGCATTGAATCAAGCACTGTTAATATGATATGACCATCAGATGTGTAGTCATTGCTGTATTTTCAGTGTTTGCACACATACGTATTTTAGGCCCATTACAGGTAATGATCAATTGTGCATATACTGTTGTATGGTTGAAATTCTATGCAAGTGCGTCAATCTCATGCATCAGACGTCTTTTATATGTATGGTTGCACCGATGCCAGTAGTTTAGCCATTGCTTCTAACTTATATTCGCTGTAGTCTTTGCTTTTTCACTACATACACTATATAGAGCTTTAAATTGCCTTACATGTGGCACAATTGCCAGTACTATTCAATGGCTACTTTTGACTATAAGTGTGTGTATTACAGCGCCAAACCATAATTTAAGCATTTTTGTGCATTGAATCAAGCACTTTTAATATGATTTGACCATCAGATTTGTAGTCATTGCTGTATTTTAAATGTTTGCACACATACGTATTTTAGGCCCATTACAGGTAATGATCAATTTTGCATATACTGTTGTATGGTTGACATTCTGTGCAAGTGCGTCAAGCTCATGCCACAAACGTCTTTTACATCTATGGTTGCACCGATGTCAGTAGTTTAGCCAATGTTTCCTACTCATATTAGTTTTAGTCTTGTTGTTTTACACTACATACACTATATAGAGCTTTAAAGTGCCTTACATGTGGCAACATTGCCAGTACTATTCAATGGCTACTTTTGACTATAAGTGTGTGTATTACAGCGCTAAACCATAATCTAAGCATTTTTGTGCATTGAATCAAGCACGTTTAATATGATATGACCATCAGATGTGTAGTCATCGCTGTATTTTCAGTGTTTGCACACATACGTATTTTAGGCCCATTACAGGTAATGATCAATTGTGCTTATACTGTTGTATGACCGAAATTCTGTGCAAGTGCGTCAATCTCATGCACCAAACGTCTTTTAGATCTATGGTTGCACCGATGTCAGTAGTTTAGCCAATGTTTCCTACTCATATTAGCTTTAGTCTTTGTTTGTACACTACATACACTATATAGAGCTTTAAAGTGCCTTACATGTGGCAAAATTGACATCATCATAGAACGTTTCCTCTCTGATATTAACTCAGTTCTACGGAATTTTGATCATACAATAAAATATATCTCATTGTTGCTTACTGAAAATCGGCCTAAACTGCATAAGTGTGCAAACACTAAGAAGTCAAGAATGAACGCACCTATGATGGTCAGAGGATATTGTCAGTACTAGTGTTATGGTAGAGATACGCGTAGATTATCCGTTGGCATTATGAATTACGTATTTATAGGAGTATTAAGTGTTTTAACTGTATTGTCATTTTTTTCAACTGGTAAAGATTTGTACTACTTTATGTAGTGTAAAAGCAAGTTGTGCTGCTGAACTCAAGAGGGTGTTCAACCAAACCGCTGCAATCAGTTCAAACGTTCATGTAATGGACGTTTGCTCTCTGACATTAACGCAGTTCTACTGAATTCTGATCATGCAACAGAACATGTCTGATTGTTGTGTACTCAAGATGGGCCTGAAATGCATAAGTGAGGAAACACTGAAAAGTTAAGAGTTAACACATATAAGATGGTCAGAGGACATTTTCAGTACTAGTGTTCTGGTAGAGATACCCTTAGATTATGTGTTGGCATTATGAATTACTTATTTATCAGACTAATAAGTGTTTTGACAATAATGCAAGTTTTGCAACAGGTAAAGTCCTGTACTATTGTATACAGTAAAGAAGCAAACTTGTATACTGTACTTCTAACTTCAACAAATAACTTTTCGCTAGACTACTGCATTCAGTGCAGAGATATATGAAAAAGATGTTTGCTGCATAAAGTTAACGCAGTTCTACTGTATTTTGATCGTAGAACATGTCTGGTTTTTTGTATTAAAAATGGGTCTACTATTCATCACAATGCAAACACTGAAATATCAAGAATGAACACAGATTTTGCGGTCAAAGGAGATTAGCAATACTAGTGGTATTGTAGAAATGTGCTTTGATTATGCTATGGCCTTCTAGATCACGTATTTGTAAGATTAATAAGTATTTTCAGAGTAATGTCATCTTTTGCAGCTGGAAAAATCTTGTACTGCTGTATGTAATGTAAAAACAAACTGTGCTGCTAATTCCAACACATAACTTGGATTTAACTACTGCACCCGGTTCAAAAGTACATTTAAAAGACGTTTGTTACATGACATTAACACTCTGGCATTATATTTCGATCATACAATTGTATATATCTGTTTGTTTGTTACTCAAAATGGACCTAATCTGCATCATTTTTAAAGCACTGAAATGTCCAGAGCGAACACAGATATGATAGTCAGAGACTATAATAAGTACTACTGGTATGTTTGAAATACGCTAAGGTTATACTTTGGGCTTATGAAGCGCGTATGTATAACAGTAATAAGTGTTTGCACACTAATGTCGGTTTGGGAACATGTAAAATCTTGAACTACTGGATGTAATGTAAAAACAGACTGTGCTACTAATTCCAGCAAGTAATTTTGCCTTATCTACTGTATTCAGTGCAAACGTTCATGTGAGAGACGGTTGCTCCTTGAGATTAACGCACTTTCAATGTATTTCAATCATACAACAGTATATGTCTGGTTGATTGTTACTCAAAATGGGCCTAATTTGTATAAGTGTTGAAACACTGATATGTCAAGAATGATCATAGATTTTATGGTAATAGAAAATTAGCAACACTTGTGGTGTTGTAGAGTTACCCTTATATTATGCTCTGGCCGTCTGGAACACTTATTTTTACAATTAATAAGTTTTTTTCAGAGTAATCTCTTCTTTGCAACTGGGAACATCTTGTACTATTTGGCTAATCTATTACACTCAGTGCAAAAGCACATGTAAAACAACCTTCGTACCTGGGATTAAAGCAGTTCCGCTGTATTTCGATCATACAACAGTATATGTCTGGTTGATTTAGATCCAGCATGGGCCTAGCCTGTATGAGAGTTACAATGCTGAAAAGTCATGAATGAATACAGATATGATGTTTAAAGGATATTATGGAATTATGGATACTATGGATACTAGTGGCATGGTAGAGATACTATTAGATTATGCATTAGCCTTATTAAACGCGTATTTATAAGAGTAATAAGATTTTGCACAGTAATGTCAGTTTTGCCTTATGTAAAGCCTTGTACCGCTGTATATAGTGTAAAAGCAAACTGTGAGTACATGAAAATGACGTTTGCTGCTTTTGATTACCGCCATTCTACTCTGTTTAAATCATAGAACAGTAAATGCCTAGTTTTTTTGATGCTCAACATGGGCCTAACCTGCATAAGTGTACAAACTCTGAACTATGAAGAATGAACACAGACTTTATGGTCAGAGAAGATTATCAATACTAGGGTTACTGAAGAGATGCGCTTAGGTTATGATTTGGCCTTGTGAAGCACGTGTTTATAGGAGTAATAAGTGTTTGCACAGTAATGTCAGTTCTGCAACATGTAGAGCCTTGTACTTCTGTATCTATTGTAAAATCAAACTATACTGCTAACTTCAACATGTAACTTTTACTAAACTAATGGAATCAGTGCAAAAGTACATATTAAAGACGTTTGCTGCATGAGATTACCGCAGTTCTCATGTGCTTTGATCATGCATCAGTATATGTCTTTTGTATTGCACTCAAAATGGGCCTAATAAGCATAATTGTGCTAACACTGAAAAATCAAGAATGAACACAAATATGATGGTCAGAGGATATTATAAGTAATAGTATTATGTTAGAGATACGCTTAGATTATAGCTTGGCCGTATGAAGTTCGTATTTATAAGAGTAATAAGTGTTTGCATAGTAATGTCAGTTTTTCAACTGGTACAATTTTGTACTAATTTATGTAGTGTAAAAACAAGTTGTGCTGCTAAACTGTGTGCATTCAATATCTAAATCCTTGCACTGCTGTATGTTGTGTGAAAACAACTATGCTGCTAATTTCACCAAGTAAGTTTGGCTAAGCTAGTGGAATCATTGCAAAAGTACATGCAAACGATTTTTGCTATAATAAACTTGAACTATATAATACAATTGATATCATTAGAAAATGCCATAACTATATGACCAGCCCTACATTGAACCCATAGACAATTTGCTCCCAGGACATTTCCCTTCTCTATTCTACTGCAAAATCTTTAAGATGATTGCCGATTTTTGAGATGAAATACCAATCCTAGTATGACCCGCATAGGATTTACTTCTGAAAGTATGTCAATAAGCAAAAGTACTAATTTTGATAGTGCAATTGATAAATGGCCATTTATCTTTAATAGAACAATGCATACAGGTCTGAGCCATATATACAAAAATTATGAATGTATCAAACTTGTATATAATGTAGATAAACTAACACAGGCACCTTGGTAAACACATTTAATCAGTGAATGAAACAAAACGCTACTCACCTTGGAAACAAGGTGGTACTACCAGATCTCATACTTTGGTTATACTGTTCATCATGATTTGATGGGATCTGTGGACGTAGGATCTGGCAAGCAGCAACAGCCCAGGTATTATATCTAGGGAAAGTAAAATGAATGTAAGTTGCTAATGAATTGATGCGTATTATTTGCTTATGTCTCAGCTATACCATATGCCAACTGTCATCAAGTTAACGTGGTGGGTTTATATTCCACATAAGCAAAGGTATAGAAATACTTCATAATAATCCAACCAATATTTGCACTCTATGTGTCTCTTATATATTTCTTATCTAGGTAGGTACTGCTCTCTCTAGAATTTCTTGTCTGTTACAGCAAAGCTTTTACAAATGCTGGCATCCAATCAATTCACTTTTACACAAAGTGCAATTTTATTCGTCAAACATTTAGAGGGAATTACACCATCAAATGTTACAACATCATGAAATCACAATTCAAATTCTCTATTATTACTAAACATTTTAAGTTTACCCTACTACTGATTATTGTCAACTGGGGGGAGTTGTACGGAAGTTGCACTGACAATATATAAGGGGTGTAGAATAAATAAGTGGAATGCAAATGACATAGTTACTGTGGGACAGGTGGGATATTAAATGAAAGGCAAAATGCAGAAAGAAATTTGTCAACAGTCTCCATAACTCTCTGTACCCTAGGTAAACCATTTGTATAGCACGTAACTCAAAGCTCAACATCTGTCTTATTATCACCTCAACGTCTGTATTATCACAACACCCATATCAATGTCTAAGACATAACTTTCTTCGCGACAGTCAAAAGTTATGAAGATAGCAATTCTGGCTCTATTTTGAGATTTAGTGCATTGACAAGAAACTCATGCTTGAGAAAATGCAGTTTATGTTGGTACATCCCATTAAGATACAGCTTCAACAATATTGTTTTGGCTCAAGGATGTCAGTCTAATGGAAGGTGACACTCGAGAAGACAAAATTGAGTAAGTAGTAGTGTGCTAAATGGAAGAATATCTAAGATGCAAAAAACTGAAGGGTACCAATCATCATAGTAAATTTGATGGGACTGGTTAGGAAACCTATTGTTTCAATCGCCGATGTTATTGTTCATGATTGTTGACGTCACGTGATGAAGACTAGGTAAAGTCCGCTCTGTTTGACTTGATTGTAGTACTGAGGCACCCAAAATGCCTAACAAAACTTAACGTTAAGAATTATAAAGAAAACTTAGCTGTACGACTTGAATCTATTTGTCTAGTGTTGTACGCGTTGGAAAGAATTCTAAGCTTCATAGAACAGTTAACAGAGCACCAAATTTATCTAACTCTGATAATGCTTATAAATTTCCGATCAAACAAGGAATTTGAAGTGGATCATCTCCCTGCAGCAGTTTACGAAAGCAGCCAATATGATGACAGGAAGTTAAAAAAATCATGGGGATTGCTTGTAGGATATCGTCAGAGTTAGGAAGTAGAAATCTTTGATTAAGTGAGAAATATTACTATTTGTCATTTTCAATCTTGGGTAACTATTCTTGACAAAGCATGCTAGTTACAAATACATCTAAGAAATGATTTTAATACAGTTATCAAATGGCCCTTCTTCCTTCTTGCTAAAGCCTACTTCAGGAGCTCTATCTTATCTCTTAGTTCTATTTTCACATTGTAATGAAGTTTCTTGTCTTTGCCAGCTTTTGTATCATCATTGTAATTACTGGAAATCTGCCTCGGAGGCCAAAATTGGTGGGAAGAAATAGCCTGTTAGACTATAAGAAGTATGCCAATTAGCATTTTGTATGAAGGCCTAAACTATAGCAAGAATTTTATGTGACAATTAACTGTTGTGAATAGCTATTTACTTACGCCTCTGAGATAATAGCAAGGTCATTTTGAGTCGTGATTTCAGGTTTCACCAATGATTCATCCTTTTCAGGGTCAACTTTTTTCCAAGGTTTCTCCACAACAGCTTAAATTTTCTTGCTACTGTTAAGTTTTCTAATTAGATGAAGGATTGGGGATGTCACAACCCCACAGCCGCATTTATTTACCTGCCTGTACCCTTCTCATCGTTAGCAAGACCGCAGTGTCACAGATAGGTCTTTCACTTAATCAAAAGTGGAGAAATTTCGAATAATAGGCTGAGTATCTAGTGTAGAATATACTATATGTAATTATTTTTGCATGCGCAATGATAAGGTCGTCATGTCGATATGTATTAAGATGCTAGGAGTCATTTGAAATCGATCCAATGCAATGCATGGAAGTCCTTCAAGAACGTTGACTACAACGCCTTCCAAATGTAGTTGGAATACCCATACAATTCTTTGAATTCCCGACTCCTGTCGCTTTTCCGTTACACCATTTAAAATTTAAACCCCTCCCCATCCTTAAGTACATAGTATTGGTTCGATAGCAAATCCCGTAGCTTTCTGTAAACATCACTCTACCCTTTGAGTTGCTAGTAGTTCGTTAATACAAAATTGCCGTAGCTCGTCTTTTGGGTAAATCATGGCAAGTGTTACAAGACTTTTGGTAGGCATTGTAAGTATAAACTATCCGTACATAATCATTCTCTTATTTTTTTTTGGGAAGCCACTGAAATCATCATTCGCTTAAACCGTGTCTTTCATCTGAGAAAAGTGTAGACTTCGGTTTGTGATATTAGGCCATCATTCAGTGGTGTAGAAGTAAATTGAGAGCTAGGGGGGCTCTTTGTGTACCCGAGCTTTTATAAGAAACTAAGAACTTTGTCTAAATAGTCATATAAGAAACTGAGAGAGTAGTCTGGCTAGGAAAGCTTTAATACTTGTTATACAGCTATAATACTGTTGCCTTATGATACTTTCTTCATGTTAATACCACTTTACAAGCAAGATACTAACTGAGGGTGAAAGGGGGCTGCATTTATCTGCGCCTCCCCTCTTCTACACCACTGCCATCAGTTCATGATTTAAGGTCCTCCAACAGTGAAATTTTGGGCTAACTGTGAGTTTTGCAAACACCTTCTGCAAAAAGTGAATTTGTTGAATGGTTTCGTCATCGAAAAGGAATTTTGTGAAAGCAATAAGTGCATCTGACAATGTAAAATACACGTAGTTACTTTATAAGAATCTAAGGTCTGGTACTGGTAGGTAGTTAGGAAAAAAATTAACCCTGAAATTAAACTATGTCTCTTTTAGTTTTTTTTTCAGACTATGATACTCCTAAGAACATTAGTGTGATTGAGATAAATAACACCATTAAACTACTCTGTCTATCTTAGGGGGTGGGACTTCATCGATCATGGCAACATCGCCTTTCGGCACTTAGAAAAAGATGGAATGCACCTTACCTCTGAGGGGAACAGATTATTCGCCAGAAATCTAGTTGAGCACATCCAATCTGGATGATGGGAGTTTTTACATCTTATTTCAAAACAACTCCGCCACTCTATGTACTCAAGCTCATCGTTTATTAGCCTCTATGTGAGCTTTTAGAAGCATGAGGCTGGACGCTCGCCATTTCTCAGCGTATGTTGTGATTGTGTTTGTTCACTACGGAAACATTTATTCCTGAAATGGAGCAATTTGCTTGCTGGAAACACCCTACAGGACATTCACTGGGTATTCGTGACGAACGTCTGTTAACATGAAGTTGTTGTTCGGTCCTCTGTATTATATTCACACATCTGCTTACTTCCAAACGATTCATATCTGCACACTTACACAGCTTGGACATTAAGCAGGTAAACACGTAAAATGGAGTTAAATTTGCCATTTGAATGAGCATTTGAGAAATAGTACCGTTGTCGCAACATAATGCAGAATATTATTTTTTCTGATATTGTAGGGAATTCAATGAATACCCTGAATACCCTAAGACTACGCCCAGATCTAGGATACTATTAATTACCCAATTTCACCAGAAATAGATTACCTCAACAGCTATAAAGAATTTGCACTGGTCAAAGACATCAACACAAGAAAGACACAAACAGATTAGAATTTAGTTTTCATTTCATTTACTGTTTGGTTTAGTTACTAGTACTTCTCACTTTCATTTGTTTTGCTGTGAAGGAATGGGGTATCTTGATAGATTTCACACTATTTTCCTCTATCTCACTATTTGCTGTTTAAGTCTAATGTAAACATTTATACCTATTATAAAGCTGCCAGAAGTTACCTCTAGATTTACAATGGTTCCTAAAGCACCACTAACAAAATTCAGGATATGACATATACCCAGGTGGCCCATATGACATTGGGAAATCATAGTACCCCTGTAACTGAGAGAACATAACCATGTTGTCTTTTCACTTTTTTATGCGGATTATCATAACACCTGTGTATATAAAACATCTTTCTTCAGCTTCATTGTCTGTTTTAGAAAAATCAAACAAAATTCCAGTGACTGACTGGTGTACAGCATAAATAATCCTTCCTGCTCATCAACTAGCTCTTTGTCAGTATGAAGAAAGGTTGGAAACCTGCCGATTCAATCTACTCTAAAATGCAAGCCCAATACATTACACCAAAGGGGCATATCGTTGAGAAACACAAAACTGAAAAGGAAACCAAAGAAAACCGTGGTAGCAAAAATTGACAAATTTTTTCTGGCATGTGATGTGTACATTCTCTTTCTAATATTTTACCTTCTTTATTCTAAATCTTGTAGATTTGAGGCCACATGCATATTGCGTTAGTGCCTTTTCCAGTCCGTCCAACAGAGCATAGCAACTGACCCTTGATTAAGAACTGTTTTTCAACTGCTTTGAAAGTCGAATATAGCTGTTGAAGTCATCAATGTTTGGGGAAATAGGATAATTGAGACTGTTTGGGTTCATGACAGACATGGAATGTTTGGCAGCATCAGTGGGCCCAGACCGAGTGGATTAGACGGCAATAAACTTGTGGTGTTGTTTGTATCTTGCACGAAAAATTATTTACTTCAAAGTGTGACTCACTTTGTTATTGTTGTCAACAATAAAGCTGCTTTAACCTTTGAAAATAGTGCAAATTCCCTTAAAAATGGCAAAAGTTAATCGCTCTCACTGCAAACATGCTTCTAACATGGCGGCGCTTCAAAATATAGGACTGAAGATAATACGGGTGTAGATAAGACGGGGGATGTCGTTTCATTGGGGACTTTGGCATCGAGAAGCCGACTAAATTGCTTAACGACATTTACGAATCGGGAAATATCCCTGCAGATCTAAGTACAATCACTGCCAAAAGTCTTTGGAACACCTATTGAATAATGAAGTTTACTTGACAATAGTGAATTTCCGGTCAAATTTGACAGCTACTGATCCGCCCCCCTTAAAACAAGGTTGAGGTAAAAGCTTTGTTGCTAGAGTGCTATTTGGGAGCAAATTAACGTGTCTGCTGCGAGTGACCCCTGATTAATTCAACATTGTTCTGAGGGGGGAGAGGGGAGCTTGCTCTATGAGTCAAAAAGTAATATAAATGCTCTTAGACTTTTGGCAGTGATTGTAGGTCCATCTTTATTGCACTGCCGAAATACCACCTGTGGCAGTGTGTGAGCTCTACAGGACAGGTAGTATCGTGAGCCATGTAGTGAAAATGTTATTAAAGGTACTGATGAGAAGAACAAGAAACAAAATTAAACCTGAAATATCGAAACTGTAGTGTGGATTTGTAAAACATAGAGATTCACGAAATGCAATTTTTATGATTAGAATGCTATCGGAGAGAGAGCTATCCAGATGAAAAAGAGGCCTGTTCTTATGTTTTATAGACTATAGCAAAGCCTTCGATAATGTTAAACATAAGAAACTCTTTGAAATGCTTGAGGATATCAAGACAGATGGCAAGGATTTGAGCATAATAGCGAACCTGTATTGCAAACAAGCAGCAGCTTTTTGAATCGGTAATCATGTGGGCGAATATGTTGAAATAAAGAAGGAGTAAGAAAAGGATGTGTAATGTCACCTGACTTATTCAACCTCTATGGCAAAAGAATATCAAGAGAGTTAGAAGCTATGCCAGAACTTGTTGTAGGAGGGAGCAACATTAATTACCTTTGCTATGCAGATGATACTGTTCTGATTGCTACATCGGAGGAGCAACGTCAAGTTGTGGTAGATAAGGTAGCTTTAGAAAGTGCGAAAAAGGTTTGCGTGTTCACACAAAAAAGACGGAGTGCCTGATAGTAACCAAAAAGAGGGATATTCCAACTTAGAACATCTGGATTCATAACACAAGAATTAAGCAAGTGCATTTGTTTAGTTACTTAGGAAGCTTGATCACTGCAGGCGGTAGATACGACAGGGAGATAAAGCGAAGAATTGCAATGTCAAGAGAGACCTTTCAAAGTAGAAGAAGATCTCATGCAATCCAAAGATAACCATACCAACTAAACTAAAGGTGCTGGATTGTTATGTGTTGCCGATCCTAAAATATGAATGTGAGACATGGACTGCGTCTAAAGAAATAGAGAAGGGAATAAATGCAACAGAGATATGGTTTCTACGTAGAATATTGAGGATAGATTGGACAAGTCATACAACAAATGAAGAAGTTTTATTTCTAGCTGACACTGAAAGAAAGCTGATGAAGTCTATTAAGAAACAGCAAATACAATTCCTTGGTCATCGCATCAGAAAGGATGGAATGGAAAAGATAATACTCAAGGGCAAGATAGCAAGAAAAAAGGCAAGAGGGGGATAAAGGATCACATTTATCCAAAGAATTACAGAATGGAGTGGGCTGTCAGGGATTGAGCTAATTCAGTGCATGGAAAACAGGAACGAATGGCATAAACTGGTCACCGATGTCATAAGATAGGGCACAAGAAGAACAACGTCGTTTCAGGTCGTTTCAGATCGTTTCAGCTGGTTTCAGCTGGTTTCAGCTCGTTTTAACCTTTATCAAATACGACATGACCGAGAATTACACAGCATCCTCATCCATTGTTTAGGAACATTCTAGAAAGAATCAGGATTACGCAATGCTTCTTTTGGACTGAAATCTGCATCGAAATAATGCATTGGATAGCAGCAAAACTGCTGACACAACATTAGGAATTATGGAATATATATATAGCCCACGTACATTAAGTTAAGAGAGTTGAGCTAGAGTTAGAGTTGTTAGAGATGGAAAAAATGGAAAAGAGAGTTATCATGCAAGTATGCATGGCATAACGTAGAGCCAATGGCGGGGACGCATGTCACCCAGTCTAGTCATGTATAGATATAGAGAGAGTAGTTTAAATAGTTTCATGAAATTGCAGTATACCAACGATGACTACTCTCTGGAGATGATTCTGATTCTACAACGACTTACAGACCGCTCGCAGTCATCACAGAATATCATATCACTCTAGTTTAACATCTAAAATACAGTTCAGTCCACAACGATCATAATAGTAATGTTTTTAAACTTTGACATATATAAGCTAAACATACAAATACAAATCTCTCTAATGATAGGTAATTTGTACTGGGCTGGCCTAATAACAGATAATATTAAAACAAGAAAAAAATAGAAGCAAACCGTATATATGAACAAGCTAGCAGAGGAAAGAAAGCTATTAATAAGAAAGAAGCTCCGGATTAGTCAGGTTCTACTGCGCATGCAGAATATGTAATAAGTTATGCAAGTTATTATACTAGTTAATCTAGTAATTATGAAAATTATGAAGCTAGTGTGCCCTGTGTTAATAGTTAGTTATCATCACAATTTCCATCTCTTGCCTATTTATTTTTACGTTGTACAGGACCAGAGCTTTCAGATTTTATGAAAACGCCCTTTCTAAATTTAGGGATATTCTTATTTGAAAGAAACCACACGACGAAACTATGGAGGAAATTACTGATTATTTTTGTGACTAAAGATACTAGCTTCTATAGCATTACTGGACAAATCTGGCTAATCATCGATTCCAAACATAAAGGGTATTTATCCTTCCCGTAAGCCTCGTTGCTCCATTTAGGAATTTTCATAAGTGTACGTTTGAGGTTGTTCTGCATAAAATTATGGAAAGCTTTCAGTCTTGCTCAGTTTCTGAACCTCTGTTACCGTACTAACATAGACTTCCATGCAGGCCTGTCAAGTGTGCCGCATCTCGCGGGATTTGCACGCATTGTTTTGTCAAACCCGTATTCCCGCACACTTGCTCTAAAATAAGCCATCTGTCTCACTTTTCCAAAAACTTTAATAGACTACAATAACATTAACATTCTATTTGTAAAAGCCATCCGGTACTCGAGGTTTGTTATGAAACATTTCAAATTTATTTTAGTGTCGTTTCAATCCTAGGCCCCGTCTACATGAATACTTTTTTCAAAATATTGCGTTTTCATTTTAATGACAACGGATAAAAAGTTTCCCGTCTACACGAACGTTTTCACATTGTCTAGTCCGTCTACATGAAATCCATGAGATCGTACAAATCTTCGCACACGCATGTTTTCAATGAGCATAGTCAAGCCACAGAACACAGAGGCCGCCAAAAAGTGTTGTTGGCTTTGAATCGTTTTCAGAACCTTGCATTTTCGGCCGTCTACACGGAAACAAAGCGTTTTCAAAAAGTTGCGTTTTTAAAAAAGTCCACTCTGGAAAGCGTTTTCAAAAGGGTGCGTTTTCATTCTCAGATTTTCCGTTTTCATGTAGACAGTAAGCTACAACGCAAAAATTAAGTTGCGTTTTCATTTGAAAACGCATTCGTGTAAACGGGGTCCTAGATAAGGATCTATCTTGTATTTGCATGGACGTGCAACAAGAATCAATAATTTGTGTTTTGCCAAAATCAGTCCTGTGCGCTTATTTACTTTGTAAGAATACGCGTTTTTGTAGGCAAGACACTGCCAAAAAAGCCTGGGGGAGGGAGAGTGGGGAATACAAACAATAAATTACGTGACTAAGGTTAAACAAATCGCTGGCTTGCGAAAATTGGGACTAAAGCCTCCACCCCCCTACCGACAATGTGCCAGGTTTATCCCTCTTCTCCATTTCCAAAACTTTACAGCCCTGTCTATGGAATGGAACAGTAATATAATGGCAAACTACAGGGTTTACAGACAAAACTCTGAACATTGTAGGTTATTGCATCCCGCGCATATTAGTAAATCCTTACTAAATGTATGGCTAACATTGCTGGATGAGTTCATTTAAATTTGTGATGTTCAAAATACAAAATATATTAAACTACTTAACTATTTCAGCAAATTGTGGACAACCAAAACATGCATCTGTGTAACATATGAGACCTATGATCGATACATCAGTTAATTTCGCTCACTGAACACAACTGGCATACCATATTTCGATACATTATAAACACATCATACTTACTAGACCTCTTACGGAACAAACAAGAATCTTCAACTTTAGCTGTCAATGGTACTTTGTAAAGAATCGTTATTGCTGACAAGTTTATGTTTATGCAAATGGAAGGCCTACCCCCAATAAACCATACACGATTCGATAGCTCTCAGTGATTAGATAACGAAGATACCATCATTTAGCCCATAACTCAACATTACGAGAATTTGTAGCCTGAAAAAACAACTTACCACCAGCGGATATGGCTGCCAAATTTTCTCGCTAAACATTTGCTCATAAGGATCCTTGCTCAAGGTCTTGTTCTAGAAGTTCCTCATTGATTGAACTCCAATGATCAAATTGTACCATTAAGCGTTACTTAATAGTTCCTTAATTTCTACTGCACAATTGGTGCCATAAAAATGGTACAGACACAAGTGAAACGTAGACATTCTAAATTGTGCCTTTGATTTTGGCTATAACTTGAGACCAAACCACGAAGAAGGTCAATGAGACACTTGACACAAGCATAGCAACAAATCTATTCTGGTTTTGGTTGCAAATGAATGGAACCGGCTTCCTAATTCTTGATTCCTTGCTGTTACATATAATTTTGAAATTTAGCAAGTCCACAATGACTTTTCCTTTAGTAGATTAAGCTTTTTAGATGTTTAAGTATGCTACATTAAGTTACTTATCAGTTGGTTCCTTATAAACCAGATGTAAGCTGTAAGCATGCAGGTTTAGCAGGTCAAGTAAACTGCAGGTCACAGCCCAAAAACAGGAAGTTATGCGGAAGTTGTTAATCCCTTGTGGCTGCGTGGATGACTTGCTGCCATCCATTATTTTTCTCATACTCCATTGTGCGCAATGTATATCCAGACACTCAGATGTATTTTCATTTTGAATTGACTGCAAGTACCCAATCAAGAAAAAGCTGAGTATAGGACCTTTCTCACTCAACAGACATTAAGAAAAGAAGCCAAGTTCAGACAGAAAAGTGCTTTTCTTGTAACAGAAGCATGTATTTCGTCTTTGGTGAACCAGTTTTGCCGAGAATTTGCCAACTCGATGGCACCAGCGGGGAACTTTGCCCCCCTTGCCTTCGGATAACTATTACTAATTTGAAGTATACACACCTATTGCAGACAATCAAAGCAGTCACACTTTAGATAAATTCCTGGATGAAAAACATACATGTGAAGCGCAAAGTGCCTCCAATAGTCCTTTCAAACACAACAAAACAAGGGCTAACGACGTACATAGGCGGTCGTAAAAAAAGCAAGTAGCTGGAAAACTTTTAAGAGCTATTTAGTGGGGAAGCTGTTGGCAATTTTAAATATGTGCCTAATAACTATTGTGACAGCACTCCGCCCTCAAGATATTTTTACTATAGGCCCCTCATTTTCAGTTTCAGTATTAAGTAGTAAAAAATCATTTTTATCACTTTGTTTACAGTTGAAAGGATGTGTGGTGCACTTTCCGCCCACTCCGCCTAACCCAACCACCGTCTCTATTTGGGACTTTGGAGTACGCACTTTTCGAAACACAAGAGTAACGAACTTCCCAACATAATGCTAGGTTTCAACAATTTCCAACTCCATCCCACCAACGGATATTCCAATACACAAATTATTTGCTTTGATTATTTCTTGCGAGAAATAGTGTTTCTTTTGTGCTTTATTCAGTCTAATCAACATTGTTTATTATTATATTTTCCAGACTTCTTATCGCATAAAAGAATGTGTGAAAATAGCTCAACTAAGGATACATGGATTATATTCTTCCAGCACCCTGATTATTAATTTTCAGAAAAATACCTTACTCCCTAATTCTATATCCCCAATTATTCGGTACTCAACGGAAAATGAAATGCTAAACAATAAATGTGTCCCAATTAGACAGGTCATTTGCTGGAAAAATTAGGCCTTTTTTCCTGTCAATGTTTTCTCTTCGGATTCCTTGTCAAGAAACGTATTGGAAGAAATTAAGACCTGGGGCATCTTGAAATTTGCTGAAAATGCCAAGATGGCGGAATTCATCAAAATGGCGGCATTTTTGCACTGTTTTGACTATACTTTGGCAATATAATCTTGTAAAACGAGCACGTTTTTTGCACCAAAGTGTCTTATCGCATCAAGGACATCTTTTGCAGTCGTCACTGATCATGGGAAATTATCAATATAGTGTTCTTAGCATGGCAGACTTACAATTTTTTCATACTTCTTAAGAAAACGTTATTCATTACAATATTTACATTAGCCCTTGTAACTGTTAGTATGACCTGAACAGTTGCAATGAAAGGATTGACCTTTACAGATCCATCAACAGCATTTTCAGCACTGCTAAAATTCACCTTGCATTCTCACTTTTCCTTCTCAAATCACCATGAATAACTAAGTATCTTGAGCCAGAGGCTGATTCATGCCACCTTCTGATTGGGTTTAATATACTAAAGACAGTAAAATAGCCAGCCCTGAAAAGGTAAGAGGGCAGCAGGGATCTAGAGGGGGGTGGTTGAGGCGTAGCCCAGACATGTATCTGGGGCCATACCTTTTGAGGTCTAAGAAAACGTCCCTTCTATATCAACCCATAATGCATCCGCCGTCATTTGCCAGCTGTGTTATGTTAATTTTTGCAGCTTTTCAGAAATCTTAGATAAAAGAGCTTTCATCCTACAATTTTCTTGGGTTGGCAAGAGATGCAAAATCTTGTAGTTGGGCGGGCAATGCCTGCGTGCTCCCTAGCTTCGTGCCTGCCTACAGCACGACATATTAATAGGGCAGTTTTCATGCTGGCAATAGGGGCAATTTTCATGTTGAAATTATAAAAATATTTTCAGTAATACTTACTAGGGTTGTAAATTGCGCTTGATTCTTTTGTCTCACAGCACCTTTTTCTATAATACGGCTGTCCCTCCATTGCTAGATCAAAAGACCCTTGAGTTTTTACATCAGTGTCTACAACCTTTTCTTTAAATCCGAAGCTAGAATGTGTCCTTTCAAGGGTTTTCAAATTGAGCGTTATCATGAGGAAGCCTCCCTAACCCTGTGTTAACTCATTATCACAGGAAAGCCTCCCAAAACCCTGTGTTAACTGTGCTTTACGTGCATACTTACTAAAGACGAAACTAGCCAATACGACCTTTAACGTGTCAAAAGACTGATAAAGCGTATTGAAGATAAAAAATACTGACTTTGACTTCGATGAAGACTCAAATGGAAGTGAGGATAGTTTCTAGCTTTAATTTTGACAGTTATGATAGAATCAGACAATTGCAGAAACTTGAGGTATGTTCAGCATGCAATAGAGTCCTAGAAAGTTGAAATGTTACCCTCCAAAATCCCTGATCACCTCCTGATTGTATGATTTTTTCCAATTACTTTTCGTGAAACTGGTTTTCATTGTTTCATAGAACACTATTCTTACTTATGACGCTCTCTTCTGAATTTTATTTAGCTTTTGGAAAGTTTTGGATCTTAGCAACTTATTTACTATATAGCAAAGGTGCTAAACGTTTCGCTTTTTGGAGTTCTACCATGCTAAGAACACTATATTGATAATTTTCCATGATCAGTGACGACTGCAAAAGATGTCCTTGATGCGATAAGACACTTTGGTGCAAAAAACGTGCTCGTTTTACAAGATTATATTGCCAAAGTATAGTCAAAACAGTGCAAAAATGCCGCCATTTTGATGAATTCCGCCATCTTGGCATTTTCAGCAAATTTCAAGATGCCCCAGGTCTTAATTTCTTCCAATACGTTTCTTGACAAGGAATCCGAAGAGAAAACATTGACAGGAAAAAAGGCCTAATTTTTCCAGCAAATGACCTGTCTATATTCATGTTGCCAAAAGTATTCGATTACAAAGCGCGTTGTAACATAAATTCCGGGTATCAACACACATGACTTCGTTCTTGTATATGTGAAAATTCACCATCAGGTACACGAAAATGTGAAAAGTTGATAGCGACATCTGCTACACATGGTATCGCTTTGTTGTCCCTAGTGGTTGTCACATACATTGACGGCCCCTAGCCTTGACACAGATTAACTCACATAGCCCACTCAAGCGGCTGATTGCGTGGCCAGCATTTTACTTCCCCTGCTAAGCTACATTTTACAGATGCCCAAAATAGACCAAGTAGAGGGACAACGGAAAGCTTGGGGTTAATTTTTGATATGTTTCGCCGTTGTCATATTAGTAAACTTAGAAAGTGATAAAATATTAATAGTCTGACATTACTTAAACAAAAATTTCTTTCTAAATCCTTTATGAAGGAAATTTTCGTAGAAAGAGAAATATATTACAACTGATGAGTAATGAAAAGCATCTACGCTCACAAACCTACCACTACAACCTGTGGATTAGAAAATATAGACTTAGACATTTTATTACGTTTTTCACTATTTATTCAC
Source organism: Mastigias papua (assembly GCA_964019165.1). Taxonomy (NCBI): domain Eukaryota; kingdom Metazoa; phylum Cnidaria; class Scyphozoa; order Rhizostomeae; family Mastigiidae; genus Mastigias; species Mastigias papua. Next base: position 5,960,579 of record OZ025272.1, read on the forward strand.
TATTCAATCAAGATATATTAAATGGTTGGCATTAAATTAGCATCGATTTATTATTCACACCAGTATTTAATAAAGAAATTATTAGTACTATTTGTTACAAAGAAAAGTTTCTATTCTTCAGTACATTGAATTGCCGGGACCAAACTATGATCCTGAGGCTAAGTTATTGAGAGAGTTCCTCTTGGTATGTGATCAGTTCCAAGTAGTACAACTTATTGCAATTCCTCGACCTTGATGTTGCCAAGTATTCACTCAACATATCGTTCTACTTCCTTTCGTATTATTACAAATGCTCCAATTACTAGCTGGGTGATAGTTAGTTTGTGTTCCACATTTTACTAACTTCTATTTCAAGATCTTTGCATTTTGAAATCTTTTGAACTTCCTTTGTCGCAACATTTCAATCTGATGGTACAGCCATATCAATTGACATATTTGTAGAATTCTCTTTAATTTCAATGCCTGGTCTGTTTATTTTCATTTCTTTTTTTGTGATAATAGGCATATCCCATAATGTTGTCTCCATTAACAGCCCCCCCAAATATAGTTTCACCTGCTATTGCTTGCCCAACCCTGCCTTTTCTACATTCTCCTGTTCTTCGAGATTGCTAAATTCTCGAAGTACTTTTGCAGACAGATTATCCTCTGGATCGCCATTAAATCAAATTGAGGGCCATTAAATCAAATTGAGGGCTTGTCTTCAAAAATGTTCTTCTCTTATCGCTCCGTTGTACAGAGTAGTTATTGCAATTGTACCAAAGTTCCATGAGGATAGTGCGAAGCATGGTATTTGGGAGATGTACTCCATGCGAACGTAAAGTGCATGGTCCCAAAAAATTTGCTCGGGGGCATAGCCCCGAGACCCCGTCTGCTTCTTCATCTCCCGACTTCATTTACTCTCTTCATTTACAGTATTCACTATAGGCTGTTCCCTTGAATCTTATGAATTCCACCTTCCTACCCGGTACTTCGAGGTCTCAGGGAGAGCTGACAGGTACTACACCTTGCTCAAGGGTGACCTGGAGGTAGTTGCAGCAAAGGGTAACCTCATTATCCCACGTCGAAACTCCACAACCAGATGTAGTTTTCCGTCATACCCAGGAAAAATTATTAATATTATTATCATTTCTATATAGCTAATGCTAATGCTCACAATATAACACTGCAAAGGTCTTCCCCTAGATCTGGTTACAACTAGTAACCTCAGGTCCAAGGGTTCATTACTATGGTACTTGTAAAGAATTACATTTCTAAAGCTCTTCTTAATATCCTAGCAGTTCCAAGGAATGTACTCTTTTGCAATGTCTCTGTTCTTATGCTAACTCCAGTTTCCCCAAGCCACATTTCTAGTTCTGCGATATCATGCCTAGAGCACCAATCACGATTGGAATCACTAGAACCTTTTTGATTCCCCATAGATGTGCTATCTCTTGTCTGAGAACTTGGTACTTCTCTATCTTTTCCTGCTTCTTACTTCCAACTCTATCATCATTTGGCACATCAACATGAATGATCTTACACTCCTGCTTTCATTTCTCAATAACAATAATATCCGGTATTACGTTTTGAACATACCTATCACACTGAAATGTAAAATACCGGAGAATTTTCGTCTCCTCACTTTCTATGACAATCTGTGGTATATCGTCATACCATTTATTTTCTCTTTCAAAGCCATACATACCACATAATTTCCAATGAATGTTTTGTGCAACACTGTTATGCCTTTCCTTGTAATGTTTTTGGAGAAGTTTACTACATTCACTAATGAGATGCGAGATGCTTTCCCCTTTGATACCACATTTTCTACAAAGTGGTCATTCAGATGTTTTATCTGAATGGAATTGTGTGTAATTAGTTCTTAACGCTTGCTCCTGAGCAGAGGAAATCAATGCAGTTGTATATTATTTAAGATCTGAATTTTTCACTCAGTTCCAAGATTTACTCTCACTTATATCCTCCTTGATCTCCCGAACAAATTGTCCATACGTTCTCTTCTCTCTTCACTTGCTTTTTAACTCATCAGTAGCCACTGTCTTAAATTCCTCTGGTTCTGTCAATGCTTCCGTATCAATAATATTTGATTCACTTAGTAACTAGAGTATATACTCTGAACTATTCTTAATATACCATCCTAACCTGATTTCTTCACCTCTGATGCATCCTTCAAAACTGATCAAACATCTGCCTCCTTTTCCACGTGGGACATAAATCCTATCTTGTAGCAAATGGTCAAAGGCACTTGACATTCACTGAACGTAACTATAACTTAACTCTATATAATGACTGATATAACGAAGCACATGGAAAGGCGGGGCGAGGTCCCACAAAGGGGCTGGGACCTAACCTAACTACAATGGAAAGCTAGACAGTGATACTATAACATCTCCATAACGTTAAATAGAAAAATAGAATAAAAAACAAATACCCTCTAATGTTCTGTAGGGTGCAACACAAGTTTCTAATGTTCTTCATGGTGCAACACAAATATCCTCTAATGTTCTGCAGGGGATAAAATATTTTCTCTAATGTTCTACCGCGATACCATATCTTTGAGGCAGTTTGACAGTCTATTGTGATCTTTTAAGCACCACAGTTTTCTCAGGTGGCTCCTGCTGAATTCGATTTCTTTCTCTACTTCTTGTGCTTCGTTTTCCTTAGTTATATCTTCAGCTGTAGGAAGTGTTTCAAATGTTTGCTTTAGATCAACTCGATTTCTCCTTAGAGTATTTTTTGTCCGTCTCAACTTCATATGATTTCTCATCAAGTCTTCTAAACACAACACCTTTCTGCCATGACTTGTCTCCTATCTTGTAGGGTCTCATTCTTACTACATCTCCTTCAGCTAAGGGTGGCAAATCCTTACTCTTCTTGTTGTAATACCAACTTTGCCGTTCTTGATTCTGCTTCAATTGCAGCTTTACAAGTTCTTACTCATTTTGCTGCAAAAGAGAACCCATGAGACACAAAGTCATTATCACTGATAACTTGATCAGGACATCCATATCTTGCAAAGTGAGCCTTTAATTTCTTGACAATTCCAGGTGGTTTTTTGCTTGTTAGTTTATCCACCTTCCATAAATTGCTGTAGTAATCCACCGTAATAAGGTACTCTGTTGCATCTAGACTAAAGAGATCAATGCCTATCTTTTCCCATGGTCTGTCAGGTAGGTCATGATTCATAAGACTTTTCCGTGCACTTTGCTTGGCTTGATATGTTTGGCAAACTTCACACATAGATATATACTGTCGTATTTCAGAGGACATACCAGGCCACAATATGAGGTCTCGAGCAAGTCGCAGGCAACCTTCTATGCCTAAGTGAGACTGGTGAATGGACTTTTTCATCTCTGACCTGAGGGAAACTGGAATTTCTAGTCTTTCACCTCTGAAAATAACCCCATTTTGTACCGTCAGTTCATCTTTGTAGCTACTGTAGGGCATCACTCTTGGGACTATTTGTGTATTATCATCGGGCCATCCTCTAAGAATGACTGACTTTAAAGAAGAAAGGACCTCATCCTGCTCTGTTGCTTTCCTTATTTGCTCTAGGCGCTCTTCTGTAAGTGGTAAATACTGGGCCATGTTCACAGTTTCAAACTCTGAATTAGGGCTGTCATTAGGCGTCAGTGGTAAGCAAGCTCTACTAAGGGTATCAGATATTGTTTGCTGCTTTCCTTGCCGGCATATAATTTCTACATCATATGAAAGGGTTCTCATCAACATGCTCTGAAGGTGCTTTGGAGCTTTAAACAAAGGCTTTTTGAAAATGCTTTGTAGAGGTTTGTGATCACTATATACTGTAACACGCATGTCATATGTAAAATGGTGCCATTTCTCAAGGGAAAACACTACGGCTAACATTTCCTTTTCAATAGGAGCATACCGTATTTCTGCATCTGTGAGAGTGCGACTAATGTATGCAAGAGGTTGGCCTTTCTGCAGAAGAACTGCTCCTAAGCCACTATGGCTGGCATCACATTCAATAGATAGCTCTGCTGTTGGATTGTAATAGGCTAGTACAGGTGCCTTTGTCAACAACTGCTTGATGTGTTCAAATGCTTTGTCATGGGTAGCATTCCAGTCCCAATCCACATCTTCCTTTAACAATGCACGAAGTGGAGCCATTGCGTCTGAGAGCTGAGGTAAAAATCGAGCTAGGTAATTTACCATTGCCTGAAAACAAGCAACGCCGTTTTTGTCTGCTGGTCTCTGCATTTTTAGTAAAGCATCCAACTTAGATGTATCTGCCTTGAGACCTTGATCTGTAACTGTATGGCCCAAAAATTGGATTTCTCTCAGCCCAAATTATAACTTGTCCTTATTGAGCTTTATTCCCACTTTTCTGCAACATTCTAGGAGCGCCTGTAGTTTTGTATCATGGTCGATGGTAGCTTCCTCGAATGTATCACCAACACCATAACAAGGGTATCATCAGCAACTGCAGAAATACCATTTAAACCCTCTAATGCTTGGCATAATCTCTTCTGGAAAATCTCACTTCTAACCGATAGGCCAAATGGTAATCTAGTGGCCCTACAGCGTCCAAAAGGTGTCTGGAAAGTTGTCATCATGCTAGACTCACTATCCAATTGACAGTGCCAATATGCACAGGTAAGGTCAACTTTAGAGAATATTTTGGCATTTGCTAGCTTTGGAAGAATATAATCAATAACAGGCAGCGTGTATCTTTCTCGTTTCAGAGCTTTGTTCAAAGGTCTTGGATCAATACAAAGACGAATCTGACCATTTCTCTTCTCCTGTATTGCTATTTGACTGACCCATTCTGTTGGATCATCAACAGGGATTAAGACTCCAAGTGTGATTAACCTAGTCAACTCAGACCTCACTTTGTTTTTTGTAGCGCAATTGGAATTCAGCGTGCTGGAGACACAACCGGTTTCATTGTTGGATCTACTGTGAGGTGTACTGTTCCTGGAAGTGTGTCTAGTTTACCAGTGAATACATTCTGGTACTGAATCATAATGCTTGAAACTGTTGTTAACTTCTGTACAGGCTTCATATTGTCATAATTCACAACCATGAGATTCATCTGCTCTGCCGCTCTCTTTCCTAATAATGGCAGGAGATCTTCTTTTACAACTATAAATTCAACTGAATATTTCTTCTGATTCACAGGATTTCTGAGCTTCATTCTACATTTGCCAAGAGGCGTAATAATAAACTGATTCCACATTTTCAGCTTGATTGGGGTCGGTAAGAGTTCACCATGAACGTACCTAGCTGGTATAACATTTGTACTAGCTCCTGAATCAATTTGAAAATTCACAGGTTTCCCATCAATTAGCATTTCTGCGTGGATTTCAGGACTGTCGGACAAAGCAGCAATTATTTCAGGATTTTCTCGATCGACTGATACTCCTAAAACATACTCAGTGTCTGATTCAGTTGTGTCATTGTATTCTGTTTGTAGCCCACGGATATTTCTTTTCTTTCCTTTACGCTTCTGTGATGCCTTAAAATTATTCCTTTCCCCACAAACTTTGCAAATTTTACCCCATGCCGGATACGACTCCTTCCTTCTCACATGAGATCCACAACAAAATATGCATTCCTTCAATATGTACTCTGAATCACCCTTCCCTTTCTTGCTTATCTTGATCTTGCTAATACTCTCTGGCTGTTCAATTTGCTGCAATTGATTTGAAGTACTTTCTGCACTCCTACAAATATCAATTCAGTCCTTCAGCGAAAAATTTCTCTTCTGCAATAACAGTTTCCTGACATTACTATCTGAAACACCAAGAATCATTTTGTCTCGTATCAAAGAGTCACCTAAACGATCGCAAAATCCACAGGTACTCGCAAGATTTCGCAAAACTGACACGTAATCTTCAAAAGATTCTCCAATTTGTTGTGCACCTTTGTTGAAAACATACCTTTCATATGTTACATCAACTTCTCCAATTATGTAGCCATCAAATTTCTTCATTACAGTTTCCACATCTTCTTTATCCTCTGCGGCCAAAATGGCAACGTGTTGTAAATACGCAGACCAACAAGACCGACACAGTTCAAAAATGAGGAAATCTGAAACTCCTCATCCTGTTCAAGAATTCGGCACAAAATACTGTAATGTTTATACAATTGCTTGAAAAGCTTCCACTTTTCCATAGGATTTCCCTTCAGCCTGAGCTGCGGCAGTGGACTGCAGTGTACAGAAATACTCGCCCCCACGATGGGCTTAAGAATACCATCTTCCGCTCCAGCTGGTACAGCTTCTGCTGTATTTGCACCCGTGCCTTGATTAATCATGACCACTGTACTGCTTCAATTATGGTAACCAAACTATAGAAAGCCTGGTCACTCCTGTCACCATGTAGCAAGATTGTCAAAGGTACTTGACATTCACTGGACTTAACTATAACTTAACTCTATATAATGATTAGCGAAGCAAATGGAAAGGCGGGGCGAGGTCCACAAAGGGGCTGGGACCTAACCTAACTACAATGGAAAGCTAGACAGTGATACTATAACATATCTACATCACTTTTGGGATGTAATGCTCCATGAATAATCATAACCTTTCGTGTTTTTGTATCCATTTTCTCCAATTCCTCTTTGTTCCACCTTAATGTTCCTCCACTGTATTTCCGAAGCGATACAGCCCACATATTTGCAGCTAGACATTTATTTGTATCAATTTGACCTGACTTGTATATTACTTTAAACCTTCTAAAACATTCTTTGTGACATTTTTCCTTCATATCACTCTCCAAAACACCATCCAACTCGAGCACTCCAAGATATTTATATCAAGCCTTTTCAACTTGCTTTATAACTTCTCCTTTTGATAATTGAATTCCATCACATTCAGTCAATCTTCCTCTTTTCATTACTGCTTCGCTACACTTGTTTACCCCTCAATGTCCCAACTGAACAGATGTCCTGTATTTACTAATGAATCAATCTGACCTTTTATCCTACCAAATAGTTTTAAATAGTCCATAAAACAGATGATTAACTTTAGCTTTTTTCCTTTTGAATTCGTATCCAGCAACACCTCTCAGTATCAAAGTTAGAGGAATCATACTAATAATGAAAGTTAAAGGGGACAGACTACTTCTTTATCTCCCTGAAAAATCCCCCTTCTGGTATTGACTGTTCCTAAATACTCTCCCGATGATATAAGCATTGTTTTCCGTCGATACATACTACCTGCTACAAATTTCCTAACACTTTCAGCAATACCAATTATTTCCATACACTCGAGAATCCATGAATGGGACACCATATCGTACGCCTTTTGATAGTCCAACCAGGTCATGGCTAAATTTGTGAGTCTCCTTTTACAATCTCTTAAAATCATCTGATCTATCAGCAGTTCATCTTTCGTACCCCTAGATTTTCTTCTCCACCCCTTTTGCTCTGATGGAAGCAAACTATTTTCTTCAAGCTATACATAGATATTGTTTGCCAAAATACTTGTCATCAATTTCCACATAAGTGGAAGGCATGATATTGGTCTAAAATTACTCACTTCATTCCCCTTTGTTGGATCTTTCTGACACAAAATAGTCCTACCTACTGCCATCCATTCTGGTAGTGTATCATTTTTCATAATCAGCATATTTAATTGTCTTGCTATCCTCTCATGACATGATGTTACTCTCTTAAACAAAAACCTAGCACTCCATCAGGTCCAGGTGCCTTCCAATTTGGAAACTTCCGACACCCTTTCTTTACTTACTCTATTCTTATTCTCACATTCTCTTGCTCAAGGCCATCATTTTTGTATTCTTCCTTTAAATTCTTCTACCATTCTGCTTTTTTATTATGGTGCTTGTCAACTGCACTTCAAAAATCCCCCAAAATCTTACACTATCCAATTTCTTCTTATCTGTACTAAATTTACGATTTTGCCTAAGCTGGTTTATTCATTGTTCATACCTTTTTATTTTTGCCACCTTAGTTTCCAATAGTTGCTTCAATTCCTCCATCACTAGGAAGAGTCCTTTTTTATCAACTTTGTACTGTTTATTTAATTCTAGGCACTTTATCCTCGATTTCAACTCTCCCTTTTGTTCTCGATCTAGTATACTAATGTGCTTGCGGAATTCCTTAAAGGTCCTCTCGATCCTTCCTTCTTTCTCTGTTCATAAGTTCTCCCTCTAATTCTTAGTCCTGATCTTTCTCCAACAAGCTTACTTACAGCCCCCCCAAAATTTTTCTTTTGTGTGATGTTATCTGTGTCAATAAACTTACAAACATTCTTCACTTTTTGCTTAATAGTGTTCAGCTTCTACCTTTCCATACTCTTAAATGAAGTTATTTCAACGTATTCTTTGTTTGATATTACTTCAAGTAGTCTATTCAATGTTCCAGTCTTATCATCATCCAATTCTGGACATTGTCTGCTTTGTTCCCAATTAAAATTATCGTCAGCAGTTTCCTCTTCTTTATTATCAGCTTCAGTACCTTCTACACTTCACGTGGTTATATTTACATTCTTTCTCTCCATATTTGCTGGTCTCTCTTGTACGTCTTCATTTAACACCTTCCTCTTCATTACTTCCAACTCCATATCTGTCAATCAACCATTCTTACTTATAGCTCTAGCCTGATCCGCTATTCCCTGTTCCGTTGATGTAAACTTGCCTCTTTCCAGCCATTCTATGTAAATATGCTGTCTGTAACCTCTCACGGGTACTCCATTCTCATCATCTGGCCTACATTGAAAGTAACACTCCATTGCTATCAAATATATCTCTGTGCTCCACCGTCTCCTTGACTTATTAGCAGTAACTGAATGACGGGCGAGCCTGTGCTGCTGTTTCACAGGACATCTACCGGATGAGAGGCTTTCACTATCTCCTCCAGTCGCATTCACGTGGTTATACTGGAAAGATTCTTGAATTATTTTTCACTCAAAAGAGGTTGTATTTTCTGGTGTACAACCACCAGTGTTCTATTTTGAGAAGATCACTAGAGAAGTTGTCAGCCAAGACGAAAGAGTCCACTCTAACCATGAGACAGACTAACTCCCGCCGGATGCCAATCCGGTACTTCAAGGGCTAAGAGAGAGCTAATAGGTGCTACACTTTGTTCAAGAGTGACCTGGAGGTAGTTGCAGCAAAGGGGAACCTCATTATCCAACGTCAAAACTCTAAAACCAGGTTTAGTATTACATCATACCCAGGAGGGACATTATCATTATTATTCTTAAGAAACAAAGTGTACAATTATGTATAATTTATTCCAATTTACATATTGTTACATTGGCCAAACTCTCTCCCCATTTCACGAAGTTTGAATTCAACAATTTAAGGTCCTTGGGTTTACCGAAAGAATAATTACAAAAGCTTGCAAAACAGCGGAAAAAGGAGAGAAATCAAAAGCTAACAAAATTTGGTAGCTTATTTACAAAACAGTCATATGAGTACGGTAAATACTATGCCAATGATGGTCTTACTCCCCCATAATACAATCTTTTGCATTTCACATACTATTCTGCTGCGCTCATTACTGCCCTGTACTAACTGGCACAAATCTTCCTCCAGCTGTCCAATTCCCCCCCCCAAGCATCCTATAATGCTGGTATGAATTGTACCTTATACGAACTCCTTCTCTCTCTTAATTCGAAAAATAGCTATTGGTAATTTTTAATTTTCTCCAATCGCTTGTTTACTCTGTTGTTTTTAATAGGGCATGTCATATCTACAATATATATATATATATATATATATATATATATATATATATATATATATATATATATATATATATATATATATATATATATATATATATATATATATATATATATATATATATATATATCATTCTTCTCTTTATCCTCTAGAGTCAGATCTGGTCGTCTAGCAATGCACGTCATTTTCATTCTATATTCCCAGTCCCACAGCAGTTTCTTTCCACCACGTTCTAAAACCTTTCCTTTTCCGATTTCTCCATATACCATTTTGATCCTTTCTATGATGAGAAGATATAGTGCATGGGATATGTGTATGAAAACACTATGTCTCCCAAGCATTGGTTGTAATTTGCCGTTGATACGGTAAGTGTTACTGTGTTAGAGTCAGACAATCAACTACTGTTAAATCTATTAAAAAAATTATGGGCCAACTGGGTTAACAATCCGAGTCGAAAAGTGCCACACCTTTGGAATGCGAAAAGCACACACAGATTCGAAACAGTACACCCTAATACAGCTCGTCAATTGTCAGGATGTCAGAAAATATCGCCTGTGGAGAAGGGTTTTTGAGTAATCAGGAAAGTATTTCGAATTTCAAATGTCAACTGAATCGAGAAAGCAATCAGTGGACAAAAATCTAAAATCGTACTTAAAAACGATTGACTGCCTCTACTTACACCCGTTGAAAAAAATTAAGAAACTTCTAGAATACGCAAACAGCAAATTCAGATAGCAAATTATGACATACCAGAGACATGGATTGTTTAACACATCGACAACCATAAATTACGTTTCATTAGAAAGTGGATAAATCTTCACTCTGGTGTAAACACGTGTCATCTGAGATTGAGTAAGATTGCAGGTGGAATCTCACCTTATTTGATGTCTGGATTTGATTTCATTTGGGAAAGTAGCAAGTTAACGCTACGGCGAATATTAGCATCTTCGAAAAAATAATGAGATCAGAAATCTGCACATGATAGCATATACGAAATTTGTAAAGCAAGAAGAAGTACTTAAGAAAGCTATGAAAGAGTTATGGCCAGGGCAGAAAGTCAAGGTAATATGAGAAAAGAATTTTACAGTAAAGAATGAAGAAGGTATATGTACAGAGGTCATGAAACTTTAAGAGCAATTTTCACTAATAAAACATCCAGTGAGCCAATGTGCAAGTGTTTAATACGGAAATGACACAAAGTTATCAGTCGCATGCCAAAGGACATTTACTCATCTTGTTGATGAGCTTTAACACTATCACTTCCCAACCAGTCTAACCTCAACAGGTGGAATTCATCAACTGATGGTTTATGCAGCCTCTGTGGAAAGAAACAGACACATATCCTCTCTATCCTCTCTAACTGTAAAAAAGCTCTAGTAAAATAATGGTACGCTTGGAGACACAATTAAGTATTGTGGACAGATACGAAGTGCCTTGAAGCGTTGAGAGAATTTCGACATTTTTGTAGATCTAGGAGGATATACGAGCTCCTCATTTTGCTTCAGACGTCTCAGACCCGATAAAGTATTGAAAAAGACAAGGAGATCGTAGTAATAGAACTGAAAGTATGCTATGAAGCTAATACCCAAAAGATTTTTGAATGTAAGGGGAAAAAAGTCAGACTGTAGAGATGACACAATGATTGAATGTAAACATCTACTGTTAGTGCTTCTCGAAGTGACAAGTCATGGTTTCATTAGCAATAACACAAAGAATTTAAAAGCATTTGCTAGAGAACTTAAGCTAGACTGCAACGGACTGATTGAAAAATGCATTTAAACTGCTTTAAGAGCTTCATATTTTATTTTTAAAAGAAGGAACAAGCCAGGGACATACCCTACCCTATTTAATTTCTATTAATTGAACTATGATATTTTTGATTTTTTAAGCCTCTATTTCGTCTAAGGCAACTGATAGCCTGATCTGCCTATTAATTTTAGTAAACAGGGTAGTCAATGACATAATTTTACTGTTGTATTGTGTAAATATGGATGAATGACACTTTTACATTATCTGTTAAATTTCTTCAAAGCCAAAATGTCCTCCGAACTTTCCTAAAGTCTTCACAGATTGATGCCATTGCCACATTGTGGAAAAATACAAGTTACAGCATTAACTTACAATATGACTCATATAAGAATAATAAGTACCCCCTACAGGTTGTGTGCCTAGAACACAAAGAAAAACTGAAATCCCAGCTTCCATCACAAGGTTTTATCATATCTTTCCTTTAAGATCACTCTCTGGGTACTCTTAACTCTTTGTGGTCCTCTACTCAGAGTAAGCTGCCTAAGCATATTTTCAATTTCACTCTACAGTACCTCAATACCACGCTAGCTAATCACACGAATCTCCACAAATGGAAGCTCTCGCCGTCACTCTATTGTCCTGTTTGCTTGCACCCTGGGTCTGCTCGTCATGTTGTAGCAAGTTTTAAGTCATACCTTGTAGATGGCCGCTACACTTGGAGACATAACTCAGCTCTATATTTCGTAGCATCAACATTAAAATGTATTAAAAACTCCACTCCGTATGGACTTCCCAGGTTTTCTCTCACCTTGCAATTTTGACATGGGACCTGTTGCGCCCCGAATTCCTTCCCTGCATTGGAACGGCTACTATCTATGTCGTCAAGCTTACCGTTGGATTTAAAACTAACATAAACTGGAACGCAAATGGGAAGCGCAATAAATATCCGCATCTCACTCATGACCTTTCTTCAAAATACAGTAATACCAATCAACCAATCAATCATCTCTTAGGAATATTTGGGAATCTTGTACATCTTTCATTGAAATATGCAATGATCTTGGTATTGATAAACAGCACTTAATTTTCTGCACGAGAAATAAAGCCTGGACTAATCCCGATCTTCTAACGTACTAAGGGCTATGGTTACATGTAACCTCTCTGTATAGACTTGTATTGCTGTTTGCTTTTACGTTTTCATGTGCATTTTTGTTTTGCTATGGTTTTGTTGACTGTATGTGTAACCTTGTCTGCCAGATAATAATTACCTATTATTAGAGAGATTTGTGTTGTGTTGTTGCTATTGCATTGTTTTGTTCGTTCTTTTAACGCTTAGATGACGTAGTAATATGTAATGTAATTGACTATATTCGTTGTTGCATAGGAACGGAGAGGGAGGGTTTTGGAGTATGCATAGAGCTGAGAGTTTTGGGAAAAGGAATTACACCTAGAGGTTTGGAATTTTCGTCAACTGAACACAATTATTGAATTAGAAGTTGGGCTTCACTTTGGATACATTTATGTTGTTGTGTTACTGCTAATCTATTGCTGTATATACTTATACAGTATAATATCCAATTGTTTTGTTCTGTTGTATTGGCCTATTTGTTACTGTGTAAGCTTCGCTCGGGATTTGGATCGCACCTACCTTTTATCAATGGATAAATAACACATAAATATAAAAAATTTGTATTTTTACTAGTAATTTGAATATACACATGAGAAGTTTAAAAAAGCATAATTGTTATTCGCAAATGCCATGAATATCGCATTAATCATGAAGCAACACCACAAGATGTCACTATGTATTCCATTATAAACCTCTCAGGTGTTAAGGTCCTTGGTCCTTGGTCAAGTGTACAACAAAATATGCGTAGGAACATCTTCAATGTCATGATTAAGTACCTAAACAACAGTCTGCTAACTAGGAAGAACCTTCACAAATGGCCTCTTTCTGATTCTTCTTTGTGATCTTTCTGCTTTCATTCAGAAACAGTTCAGCATGTTGTCTGGAGTTGCGATTCGGACATTGTAGATGGTAGATAAACCTGGCATCAAAATTCTGTGCTTCTCTTTCTTTCAAGATCATGCTCTTCTTTGCAGAATTCCATGTTATATGCTCATCTCCTTTTCCTTTCATCGCCTTCTTTGATCATTAATGACTCCCTTAGGCCAGATCTTGCTTTAATTTGCCCTGATAATACTCTCCATCTTTTAGAGTTTACTGTGGAATTTAAAAACAAGAGCTGAAAGCAATAGCAATCGTAAAGCTGCTAAGTATGAGCCTCTTGTGCGCGATCATAGTTCTAACTATCGCAGTATCCATTGCATGCAGTTGTCAATAAGTCAATTTAGGTTTTGACAAAAGCAGCCGAAGTCAAGTTGTCAAGAAAGTATCAACGGTTCTGTTCTATGCACTTATTATATTTTATGCTGCAGAAATAAACCATGGACAACTCGAGAACATTTAGACTTTTAGAACTATACATTTATTTACTTCTTTGTATCCATTTATCTTTACTTTTATTTTTCTTGCTTCTTTTTAATGTATGTTTATTTTAGCTAACTTCATGATATAAACAAGTCAATAATACACTGCCTGACACCAGAGAGGTGTATCATTGTATCGTTGTTGATTTTAACATTTTATAAAAGTTAGATCAAGTTTAAAAACAGAGTTGCTCGTACTTAGGCACTGGTATCTGTGCTTTAGTAACTGTGTTGGCACCCTACATGTTCTTATAGCTTTAGTTTGTCTTGTTGAGCCCCCCACCAGAAATCAAGCCCTGTCGCCCCTGAAAACTTGGATATTTTAGATTTTACCATAGAAAACCAAGGAGATTTGGCAAAGCTCCAGGTTATAACTGAAATTCGTTACAAATATAAATATACGCGGTTTTTACAAGAAAAGGTCTATAAGACAATGAGGCTCAATAGCCATAATCTTGAAAACGTTTTAAGAAAATCACAAGTCTCAAATTCCAAAAATCACCTTTCTTACCCACCAGAAATAGAGAACCTTTATTAGCTAGTTTACTCCACTACAAGTTAACAAACTTTTATGACAATCTCAGCCTCAAATTTGGAATGGTTTAGAAATTTGAGGCTCAGACCAAAGAGTTGTTTTCTTATATAAAAACGTGCATTTGTAAACAAATGTGCGCGGCAAATAAATTACAACAAAAATAATCGTGAACAGTAGAATGAAAAGTATCATCTGTTGACATAAGCTTAGCGAGCAGACTGAATATATAAGTTGTGGTAATAAAATTGAGAAAGGTGCTGATTTTACAATAACAATAGTAATAATTATTAAGCTATATTAGCTCAGAAGTCGAATACTATGATAGAAGTTGGTTATGTTTATTGGTGGCCTATCAGCAGAATCCAGAAACGCTACAAATTGGTGACTGGGGACAGATATGGTTGTCGATATACTGCTTGACAACTTTACTATTGGTGACTTCTCTTATTGGTTCCGGAATTTTAAATGCTTTGCATATGCCAGCGAATGGTCAGAGGCCATTTAACTTATCAAGCTTCCTGCACTTCTTCAAGGTCCTGCGGCATCATATGATGATTCTTTGGATAAAACTACGAGAGAATCTATAGGTGCTTTTACCAACAGCCCTAAACGCTGCTGTTCACCTACAGCCGGTCGGGAGAACTTTCATCGCAAGTTTTGGGAATGTTGCTTAAGCCATGCTGAGGATCCTAATCTCTTTCAGTGGCGGTTAAAGGAGCTGTCGTGCAACGTTGAACCTGATCTTTCTGCTAGTGCTTTTAATGCCTTACTGCACAGTCAATTTATCGGAGACTGCCAAAGGACCTTCCCCTTAAGCCAATCCAACACTTTCATTGGGCAAGATGTCTCATTTTTAACAACACTTGCGTGCCCTAAACGGCCTTTCCTCTATCCATGTCTCGTCACATACTGTTGTATGGTTGAAATTCTGTGCAAGTGCGTCAATCTCATGCATCAAACGTCTTTTACATCTATGGTTGCACCGATGTCAGTAGTTTAGCGATTGCTCCCTACTTATATAAGCTTTAGTCTTTGTTTTTACACTTCATAAACTATATAGAGCTTTAAAGTGCGTTACATGTAGCAAAATTGACAATACTTTGCAATGGCTACATTTGACTATAAGTGTATGTGTTACGGAGACAAACAATAATCTAAGCAGTTTTGTGCATTGAATCAAGCACTTTTAATATGATATGACCATCAGATGTGTAGTCATTGCTGTATTTTCAGTGTTTGCACACATACGTATTTTAGGCCCATTACAGGTAATGTTCAATTGTGCATATACTGTTGTATTATTGACATTCTGTGCAATTGCGTCATTCTCATGCATCAAACGTCTTTTACATCTATGGTTGCACCGATGTCAGTAGTTTAGCCAATGCTTCCTACTCATATTAGCGTTAGTCTTTGTTTTTACACTACATACACTATATAGAGCTTTAAAGTGCGTTACATGTGGTAAAATTGACAATACTATGCAATGGTTACATTTGACTATAGGTGTGTGTGTTACAGCGCCAAACCATAATCTATGCATTGTTGTGCATTGAATCAAGCACTTTTAATATGATATGACCATCAGATGTGTGGTCATTGCTGTATTTTCAGTGTTTGCACACATACGTAATTTAGGCCCATTACAGTTTCTGATCAATTGTGCATACACTGTTGTATGACTGAAATTGTGTGTAAATGAGTCAATCTTATGCATGAGACGCTTTTTATATCTATGATTGCACCAATGTCAGTAGTTTAGCCAATGCTTCTAACTTATATTAGCTTTAGTCTTTGTTTTTACACTACATACACAATATAGAGCTTTAAAGTGCCTTGCATGTGGCAAAACTGACAATACTATGCAATGGCTACATTTGACTATAGGTGTGTGTGTTACAGCGCCAAACCATAATCTATGCATTTTTGTGCATTCAATCAAGCAGATTTAATATGATATGACCATCAGATGTGTAGTCATTGCTATATTTTCAGTGTTTGCACACATACGTAGTTTAGGCCCATTACAGGTAATGATCAATTGTGCATATACTGTTGTATGGTTGAAATTCTGTGCAAGTGCGTCAATCTCATGCATCAAACGTCTTCTACATTTATGGTTGCACCGATGTCAGTAGTTTAGCCAATGCTTCCTACTCATATTAACTTTAGTCTTTGTTTTTACACTTCATAAACTATATAGAGCTTTAAAGTGCGTTACATGTGGCAAAATTGACAATGCTATGCAATGGCTACATTTGACCATAAGTGTATGTGTTACAGCGCCAAACAATAATCTAAGTAGTGTTGTGCATTGAATCAAGCACTTTTAATATGATATGACCATCAGATGTGTAGTCATTGCTGTATTTTCAGTGTTTGCACACATACGTAGTTTAGGCCCATTACAGGTAATGATCAATTGTGCATATACTGTTGTATGGTTGAAATTCTGTGCAAGTGCGTCAATCTCATGCATCAAACGTCTTCTACATTTATGGTTGCACCGATGTCAGTAGTTTAGCCAATGCTTCCTACTCATATTAACTTTAGTCTTTGTTTTTACACTTCATAAACTATATAGAGCTTTAAAGTGCGTTACATGTGGCAAAATTGACAATGCTATGCAATGGCTACATTTGACCATAAGTGTATGTGTTACAGCGCCAAACAATAATCTAAGTAGTGTTGTGCATTGAATCAAGCACTTTTAATATGATATGACCATCAGATGTGTAGTCATTGCTGTATTTTCAGTGTTTGCACACATACGTATTTTAGGCCTATTACAGGTAATGATCAATTGTGCATATACTGTTGTATGGGTGAAATTCTGTGCAACTGCGTCAATCTCATGCATCAGAACGTCTTTTACATCTATGGTTGCACCGATGTCAGTAGTTTAGCCAATGCTTCTAACTTATATTAGCTTTAGTCTTTGTTTGTAGAGTACATACACTATATAGAGCTTTAAAGTGCCTTACATGTGGCAAATTGACAATACTATGGAATGCCTACATTTGACTATAAAAGTGTGTGTTACAGCGCCAAACGATAATCTAAGCATTTTTGTTCATTGAATCAAGCACTTTTAATATGATATGACCATCAGATGTGTAGTCATTGATGTATTTTGAGCGCTTGTACACATACGTATGTTAGGCCCATTACAGGTAATGATCAATTGTGCATATACTGATGTATGGTTGAAATTCTGTGCAAGTGCGTCAATCTCATGCATCAAACGTCTTTTACATCTATGGTTGCACCAATGTCAGTAGTTTAGCCAATGCTTCTAACTTATATTAGCTTTAGTCGTTGTTTTTACACTACATACACTATATAGAGCTTTAAAGTGCGTTACATGTGGCAAAATTGACAAGACTATGCAATGGCTACATTTGACTTTAAATGTGTGTGTTACAGCGCCCAACCATAATCTAAGCATATTTGTGCATTGAATCAAGCACTTCCAATCTGATATGACCATGAGATGTGTAGTCATTGCTGTATTGTCAGTGTTTGCACACATACGTATTTTAGGCCCATTACAGGTAATGACCAATTGTGCATATACTGTTGTATGCTTGAAATTCTGTGCATGTGCGTCAATCTCATGCATCAAACGTATTTTACATCTATGGTTGCACCGATGTCAGTAATTTAGCCAATGCTTCCCACTCATATTAGCTTTAATCTATGCTTGTACACTACATACACTATATAGAGCTGTAAAGTGCGTTAAATGTGGCAAAATTGACAATACTATGCAATGGTTACATTTGACAATACATGTGTATGTTACAGCGCTAAACCATAATCTAAGAATATTTGTGCATTGAATCAACCAGTTTTAATATCATATGATCATCAGATGTGTACTCATTGCTGTATTTTCAGTGTGTGCAAACATACGTACTTTAGGCCATTACAGGTAATGATCAATTGTGCATATACTGTTGTATGGGTGAAATTGTGTGCAAGTGCGTCAATCTCATGCATCAAACGTATTTTACATCTATGATTGCACCAATGTCAGTAGTTTAGCCAATGCTTCTAACTTATATTAGATTTAGTCTTTGTTTTTAAACTAGATACACTATATAGAGCTTTAAAGTGCCTTACATGTGGCAAAATTGACAATACTATGCAATGGCTACATTGATTATATTTGTTGTTTTTACACCGTAAAACCATAATCTAAGCATTTTTGTGCATTGAATCAAGCACTTTTAACATGACATGACCAACAGATGTGTACTCATTGCTGTATTTTCAGTGTTTGCACACATACGTATGTTAGGCCCATTACAGGTAATGAGCAATTGTGCATATACTGATGTATGGTTGAAATTCTGTGCAAGTGCGTCAATCTCATGCATCAAACGTCTTTTACATGTACGGTTGGACCGTTGTCAGTAGTTTAGCCAATGCTTCCACCTCATATTAGCTTTAGTCTTTGCTTTTACACTACATACACTATATATAGCTTTAAAGTGCCTTACATGTGGCAAAATTGACAATACTATGCAATGGCTATATTTGACTATTAGTGTATGTGTTACAGCGCCAAACAATAATCTAAGCATTTTTGTGCATTGAATCAAGCACTTGTAGTATGATATGACCAACAGATGTGCACTCATTGCTGTATTTTCAGTGTTTGCACACATACGTATTTTGAAGTCAATTACAGGTAATGATCAATTGTGCATATACTGTTGTATGGGTGAAATTCTGTGCAAGTGCGTCAATCTCATGCATCAAACGTCTTTTACATCTATGGCTGCACCGATGTCAGTAGTTTAGCCAATGCTTCCTACTTATATTAGCTGTAGTTTTTGTTTTTACACTACATACACTGTATAGACCTTTAAAGTGCCTTACATGTGGCAGAATTGACAATACTATGGAATGGCTACATTTGATTATATATGTATTTGTTACAGCGCCAAACCATAATCTAAGCATTTTTGTGCATTTAATCAAGCTCTTTTAATAATATATGACCATCAGATGTGTAGTCATTGCTGTATTTTCAGTGTTTGCACACATACGTATGTTAGGCCCATTACAGGTAATGATCAATTTTGCATATACTGTTCTATGGTGAAAGTCTGTGCAAGTGCGTCAATCTCATGCATCAAACGTCTTTTACATCTATGGTTGCACCGATGTCAGTAGTTTAGCGAATGCTTCCTACTTATATTAGCTTTAGTCTTTGTTTGTAGAGTACATACACTATATAGAGCTTTAAAGTGCGTTACATGTGGCAAATTGACAATACTATGGAATTGCTACATTTGACTATAAGAGTGTGTGTTACAGCGCCAAACCATAATCTAAGCATTTTTATTCATTGAATCAAGCACTTTTAATATGATATGACCATCAGATGTGTAGTCATTGATGTATTTTGAGCGCCTGCACACATACGTATGTTAGGCCCATTACAGGTAATGATCAATTGTGCATATACTGATGTATGTTTGAAATTCTGTGCAAGTGCGTCAATCTCATGCATCAAACGTCTTTTACATCTATGGTTGCACCAATGTCAGTAGTTTAGCCAATGCTTCTAACTTATATTAGCTTTAGTCGTTGTTTTTACACTACATACACTATATAGAGCTTTAAAGTGCCTTACATGTGGCAAAATTGACAAGACTATGCAATGGCTACATTTGACTTTAAATGTGTGTGTTACAGCGCCCAACCATAATCTAAGCATATTTGTGCATTGAATCAAGCACTTCCAATATGATATGACCATGAGATGTGTAGTCATTGCTGTATTTTCAGTGTTTACACACATACGTATTTTAGGCCCATTACAGGTAATGACCAATTGTGCATATACTGTTGTATGGGTGAAATTCTGTGCAAGTGCGTCAATCTCATGCATCAAACGTATTTTACATCTATGGTTGCACCGATGTCAGTAATTTAGCCAATGCTTCCCACTCATATTAGCTTTAGTCTTTGTTTTTACACTACATACGCTATATAGAGCTTTAAATTGCGTTACATGTGGCAAAATTGACAATACTATGCAAAGGCTACATTTGACTATTAGTGTGTGTGTTACAGCGCCAAACAATTATCTAAGCTTCTTTGTGCATTGAATCAAGCACTTTTAGTATGATATGACCATCAGATGTGTAGTCATTGCTGTATTTTCAGTGTTTGCACACATACGTATGTTAGGCCCATTACAGGTAATGATCAATTTTGCATATACTGTTGTATGGAGAAAGTCTGTGCAAGTGCGTCAATCTTATGCATCAAACGTCTTTTACATCTATGGTTGCACCGATGTCAGTAGTTTAGCCAATGCTTCCTACTTATATTAGCTTTAGTCTCTGTTTGTAGAGTACATACACTATATAGAGCTTTAAAGTGCGTTACATGTTTGTAGAGTACATACACTATATAGAGCTTTAAAGTGCGTTTCATGTGGCAAAATTGACAATATTATGCAAGGGCTACGTTTGACTATAAATGTGTGTGCTACAGCGGCAAACCATAATCTAAGCATATTTGTGCATTGAATCAAGCACATTTAATATGATATGACCATCAGATGTGTAGTCATTGCTGTATTGTCAGTGTTTGCACACATAAGTATTTTGAGGTCCATTACAGGTAATGATCAATTGTGCATATACTGTTGTATGGGTGAAATTCTGTGCAAGTGCGTTAAATCTCCTGCATCAAACGTCTTTTACATCTATGGATGCACCGATGTCAGTAGTATAGCCAATGCTTCCTACTTATATTAGCTTTAGTTTTTGTTTTTACACTACATACACTGTATAGAGCTTTAAAGTGCCTTACATGTGGCAAATTTGACAATGCTATGTTATGGCTACATTTGATTATATATGTATGTGTTACACAGCGCCAATCCATAATCTACGCATTTCTGTGCATGTAATCAAGCTCTTTTAATATGATATGACCATCAGATGTGTAGTCATTGCTGTATTTTCAGTGTTTGCACACATACGTATTTTCGGCCTATTACAAGTAATGATCAATTGTGGATATACTGTTGTATGCTTGAAATTATGTGCAAGTGCGTCAATCTCATGCATCAAACGTCTTTTATATCTATGGTTGCACCGATTTCAGTAGTTTAGCCAATGCTTCCTACTCACATGGCTTTAGTCTTTGTGTTTACACTACATACAGTATATCGAGCTTTAAAGTGCCTTACATGTGGCAAACTTGACAATACTATGCAATGGCTACATTTGACTATAAATGTGTGTGTTACAGCGGCAAAGCATAATCTAAGCATATTTGTGCATTGAATCAAGCACTTTTAACATGATATGACCAACAGATGTGCACTCATTGCTGTATTGTTAGTGTTTGCACACATACGTATGTTAGGCCCATTACAGGTAATGATCAATTGCGCATATACTGTTGTATGGGTGAAATTCTGTGCAAGTGCGTCAATCTCATGCATCAAACGTCTTTTACATCTATGGTTGCACCAATGTCAGTAGTTTAGCCAATGCTTCTAACTTATATTAGCTTTAGTCGTTGTTTTTACACTACATACACTATATAGAGCTTTAAAGTGCCTTACATGTGGCAAAATTGACAAGACTATGCAATGGCTACATTTGACTTTAAATGTGTGTGTTACAGCGCCCAACCATAATCTAAGCATATTTGTGCATTGAATCAAGCACTTCCAATATGATATGACCATGAGATGTGTAGTCATTGCTGTATTTTCAGTGTTTACACACATACGTATTTTAGGCCCATTACAGGTAATGACCAATTGTGCATATACTGTTGTATGGGTGAAATTCTGTGCAAGTGCGTCAATCTCATGCATCAAACGTATTTTACATCTATGGTTGCACCGATGTCACTAATTTAGCCAATGCTTCCCACTCATATTAGCGTTAGTCTTTGTTTGTAGAGTACATACACTATATAGAGCTTTAAAGTGCGTTACATGTGGCAAAATTGACAATATTATGCAAGGGCTATATTTGACTATAAATGTGTGTGTTACAGCGCCAAACCATAATCTAAGCAGTTTTGTGCATTGAATCAAGCACTTTTAATATGATATGACCATCAGATGTGTACTCATTGCTGTATTGTCAGTGTTTGCACACATACGTATGTTAGCCCCATTACAAGTAATGATCAATTGTGGATATACTGTTGTATGGTTGAAATTCTGTGCAAGTGCGTCAATCTCATGCATCAAACGTCTTTTACATCTATGGTTGCACCGATGTCAGTAGTATAGCTAATGCTTCCTACTTATATTAGCTTTAGTTTTTGTTTGTACACTACATACACTGTATAGAGCTTTAAAGTGCCTTACATGTGGCAAAATTGACAATGCTATGGTATGGCTACATTTGATTATTTATGTATGTGTTACAGCGCCAAACCATAATCTAAGCATTTATGTGCATTTAATCAAGCTCTTTTAATATGATATGACCATCAGATGTGTAGTCATTGCTGTATTTTCAGTGTTTGCACACACGTATTTTCGGCCTATTACAAGTAATGATCAATTGGGGATATACTGTTGTATGCTTGAAATTATGTGCAAGTGCGTCAATCTCATGCATCAAAGGTCTTTTACATATATGGTTGCACCAATTTCAGTAGTTTAGCCAATGCTTCCTACTCATATTAGCTGTAGTGTTTGTTTTTACACTACATACACTGTATAGAGCTTTAAAGTGCCTTACATATGGCAAAATTGACAATGCTATGCAATGGCTACATTTGACTATTAGTGTATGTGTTACAGCGCCAAACAATAATCTACGCATTTTTGTGCATTGAATCAAGCACTTTTAGCATGATATGACCATCAGATGTGTAGTCATTGCTGTATTTTCAGTGTTTGCACACATACGTATGTTAGGCCAATTACAGGTAATGATCAATTGTGCATATACTGTTGTATGGGTGAAATTCTGTTCAAGTGCGTCAATCCTATACATCAAATCTCCTTTATATCTATGGCTGCACCGATGTCAGTAGGTCAGCCAATGCTTCCTACTCATATTAGCTTTAGTCGTTGTTTTTACACTACATACACTATATAGAGCTTTAAAATGCCTTACATGTGGCACAATTGACAATACTATGCAATGGCTACATTTGACTGTTTGTGTTTGTGTTACAGCGCCAAACCATAATCTAAGCATATTTGTGCATTGAATCAAGCACTTTTAATATGATATGACCATCAGATGTGTACTCATTGCTGTATTGTCAGTGTTTGCACACATACGTATTTTAGGCATATTACAAGTAATGATCAATTGTGGATATACTGTTGTATGGTTGAAATTATGTGCAAGTGCGTCAATCTCATGCATCAAACGTCTTTTACATCTATGGTTGCACCGATGTCAGTAGTATAGCTAATGCTTCCTACTTATATTAGCTTTAGTTTTTGTTTGTACACTACATACACTGTATAGAGCATTAAAGTACCTTACATGTGGCAAAATTGACAATGCTATGGTATGGCTACATTTGATTATTTATGTATGTGTTACAGCGCCAAACCATAATCTAAGCATTTTTGTGCATTGAATCAAGCTCTTTTAATATGATATGACCATCAGATGTGTAGTCATTGCTGTATTTTCAGTGTTTGCACACATACGTATGTTAGCTCCATTACAGGTAATGATCAATTGGGGAAATACTGTTGCATGCTTGAAATTATGTGCAAGTGCGTCAATCTCATGCATCAAACGTCTTTTACATATATGGTTGCACCAATGTCAGTAGTTTAGCCAATGCTTCCTACTCATATTGGCTGTAGTCTTTGTTTGTACACTACATACACTATATAGAGCTTTAAAGTGCGTTACATGTGGCAAAATTGACAATACTATGCAAGGGCTACATTTGACTATTAGTGTGTGTGTTACAGCGCCAAACCATAATCTAAGCATATTTGTGCATAGAACCAAGCACTTTTAATATGATATGACCATCAGATGTGTACTCATTGCTGTATTTTCAGTGTTTGCACACATACGTATGCTAGGCCCATTACAGGTAATGATCAATTGTGCATACACTGTTGTATGGTTGAAATTCTGTGCAGGTGCGTCAAGCTCATGCATCAAACGTCTTTTACATGTATGGTTGCACCGATGTCAGTAGTTTAGCCAATGCTTTCTACTCATACTAGCTATAGTCTTTGTTTTTACACTACATACACTATATAGAGCTTTAAAGTGCGTTACATGTGGCAAAATTGATAATACTATGCAATGGCTACATTTGACTATTAGTGTATGTGTTACAGCGCCAAACAATAATCTAAGCATTTTTGTGCATTGAATCAAGCACTTTTAGCATGATATGACCATCAGATGTGTAGTCATTGCTGTATTTTCAGTGTTTGCACACATACGTATGTTAGGCCCATTACAGGTAATGATCAATTGTGCATATACTGTTGTATGGGTTAAAGTCTGTGCAAGTGCGTCAATCTCATGCATCAAACGTCTTTTACATCTATGGTTGCACCGATGTCAGTAGTTTAGCCAATGCTTCCTACTCATATTTGCTTTAGTCTTTGTTTTTACACTACATACATTATATAGAGCTTTAAAATGCGTTACATGTGGCAAAATTGAGAATACTATGCAAGGGCTACATTTGACTATAAATGTGTATGTTACAGCGCCATACCATAATCTAAGCATTTTTGTGCATTGAATCAAGCACTTTTAATATGATATGACCATCAGATGTGTACTCATTGATGTATTTTAAGTGTGTGCACACATATGTATGTTAGGCCCATTATAGGTAATGATCAATTGTGCATATACTGTTGTATGGGTTAAAGTCTGTGCAAGTGCGTCAATCTCATGCATCAAACGTCTTTTACATCTATGGCTGCACCGATGTCAGTAGTTTAGCCAATGCTTCCTACTCATATTAGCTGTAGTCTTTGTTTTTACACTACATACATTATATAGAGCTTTAAAATGCGTTACATGTGGCAAAATTGACAATACTATGCAAGGGCTACATTTGACTATAAATGTGTATGTTACAGCGGCAAACCATAATCTAAGCATATTTGTGCATTGAATCAAGCACTTTTAATATGATATGACCATCAGATGTGTACTCATTGATGTATTTTAAGTGTGTGCACACATATGTATGTTAGGCCCATTATAGGTAATGATCAATTGTGCATATACTGTTGTATGGGTTAAAGTCTGTGCAAGTGCGTCAATCTCATGCATCAAACGTCTTTTACATCTATGATTGCACCAATTTCAGTAGTATAGCCAATGCGTCCTACTTATATTAGCTGTAGTTTGTGTTTTTACACTACATACACTGTATAGAGCTTTAAAGTGCCTTACATGTGGCAAAATTGACAATGCTATGGAATGGCTACATTTGATTATATATGTATTTGTTACAGCGCCAAACCATAATCTAGGCATTTTTGTGCATTTAATCAAGCTCTTTTAATATGATATGACCATCAGATGTGTAGTCATTGCTATTTTGTCAGTGTTTGCACACATACGTATGTTAGGTCAATTACTAGTAATGATCAATTGTGCATATACTGTTGTATGGTTGAAATTCAATGCAAGTGCGTCAATCTCATGCATCAAACGTCTCTTAGATATATGGTTGCACCGATGTCAGTAGTTTAGCCAATGCTTCCTACCTATATTAGCTTTAGTCTATGCTTGTACGCTACATACACTATATAGAGCGTTAAAGTGCGTCACATGTGGCAAAATTGACAATACTATGCAATGGCTACATTTGCCTAAAAGTGTGTGTGTAACAGCGCCAAACCATAGTCTACGCATTGTTGCGCTTTGAAGTAAGCACTTTTAATATGATATGACCATCAGATGTGTAGTCATTGCTGTATTGTCAGTGTTTGCACACATACGTATTGTAGGCCCATTACAGGTAATGATCAATTGTGCATATACTGTTGTATGGGTGAAATTCTGTTCAAGTGCGTCAATCCTATGCATCAAATCTCCTTTATGTCTATGGTTGCACCGTTGTCAGTAGGTTAGGCAATGCTTCCTACTCATATTAGCTTTAGTCTTTGTTTTTACACTACATACACTATATAGAGCTTTAAAGTGCCTTACATGTGGCAAAATTGACAATACGATGCAATGGCTACATTTGACTATAAGTGTGTGTGTAACAGCGCTAAACCATAATCAAAGCATTTTTGTACATTGAATCAAGCAGATTTAATATGATATGACCATCAGATGTGTAGTCATTGCTATAATTTCAGTGTTTGCACACATACGTAATTTAGGCCAATTACATGTAATGATCAATTGTGCATATACTGTTGTATGGTTGAAATTCTGTGCAAGTGCGTCAATCTCATGCATCAAACGTCTTTTACATCTATGGTTGCACCGATGTTAGTACCTTTGCCAATGATTCCTCCTCATATTAGCTTTAGTCTTTGTTATTACACTACATACACCATATAGAGCTTTAAAGTGCCTTACATGTGGCAAAATTGACAGTACTATGCAATGGCTACATTTGACTATAAGTGTGAGTGTAACAGCACCAAACCATAATCTAAGCATTTTTGTGCATTGAATCAAACACTTTGAATATGATATGCCCGTCAGATGTGTAGTCATTGCTGTATTTTCAGTGTTTGCACACATACGTATTTTCGGCCCAGTACAGGTAATGTACAATTGTGCATATACTGTTGCATGGGTGAAATTCTGTGCAAGTGCGTCAATCTCATGCATCAAATGTCTTTTACATCTATGGTTGCACCGTTGTCAGTAGTTTAGCTAATGCTTCCTACTCATATTGGCTTTAGTCTGTGTTGTTACACTATATACACTATATAGAGCGTTAAAGTGCCTTACATGTGGCAAACTTGACAATACTATGCAATAGCTACATTTGATTATAAGTGTGTGTGTTACAGCGCCAAACCATTATCTACGCAGTTTTGTGCTTTGATTTAAGCACTTTTAATATGATATGACCATCAGATGTGTAGTCATTGCTGTATTTTCAGTGTTTGCACATATACGTATTGTAGGCCCATTACAGGTAATGATCAATTGTGCATATACTGTTGTATGGCTGAAATTCTGTTCAAGTGCGTCAATCTCATGCATCAAACGTCTTTTACATCTATGGTAGCATCGATGTCAGTAGTTTAGCCAATGCTTCCTACTCATATTAGCTTTAGTCGTTGTTATTACACTACATACACTATATAGAGCTTTAAAGTGCGTTACATATGGCAAAATTGACAATACTATGCAATGGCTACATTTGGCTATCAGTGTGTTTGTAACAGCGCCAAACCATAATCTAAGCATTATTGTGCTTTGACGCAAGCACTTTTAATATGATATGACCATCAGATGTGTAGTCATTGCTGTATTGTCAGTGTTTGCACACATACGTATTGTAGGCCCATTACAGGTAATGATCAATTGTGCATATACTGTTGTATGGGTGAAATTCTGTTCAAGTGCGTCAATCCTATGCATCAAATCTCCTTTATATCTATGGTTGCACCGTTGTCAGTAGTTTAGGCAATGCTTCCTACTCATATTAGCTTTAGTCTTTGGTTTTACACTACATACACTATATAGAGCTTTAAAGTGTGTTACATGTGGCAAAATTGACAATACGATGCAATGGCTACATTTGACTATAAGTGTGTGTGTAACAGTGCCAAACTATAATCTAAGCATTTTTGTACATTGAATCAAGCAGATTTAATATGATATGACAATCAGATGTGTAGTCATTGCTATATTTTCAGTGTTTGCACACATGCGTAGTTTAGGCCCATTACAGGTAATGATCAATTGTGCATATACTGTTGTATGGTTGAAATTCTGTGCAAGTGCGTCAATCTCATGCATCAAACGTCTTTTACATCTATGGTTGCACCGATGTCAGTACCTTTGCCAATGCTTCCTGCTCATATTAGCTTTAGTCTTTGTTATTACACTTCATACACTATATAGAGCTTTAAAGTCCCTTACATGTGGCAATATTGACAATACTATGCAATGGCTACATTTGACTATAAGTGTGAGTGTAACAGCGCCAAGCCATAATCTAAGCATTTTTGTGCATTGAATCAAACACTTTGAATATGATATGACCATCAGATGTGTAGTCATTGCTGTATTTTCGGTGTTTGCACACATACGTACAATGGCCGCCAAAAGTAGTTGGAACAGTAGCGTGAATTTGCCAGGAAATAGATATTTCACGCTTCATTGTCGTATTTCACACAAACAGCCCCCCTTCCCCCCTTGAAACAATGTTGAGAAGACGGAGGAATATGTCCCAGGATGTTTGGTGTACTTGGTCAACTTAGATCTCAATTTTTCTTCATTTCCTAGCCATATTACAACATTGTAAAGGGGGGGAGGGGAGATAACGTACAGAGATAAGAAGCATAGTGTTCCAAGAGTTTTGGCGGTCATTTTCTTTTTCGTTTCTTTAAACGTGACTGATATTGAAATATCACAGATGGCTATCCTGGGGTAATTGGGGGTCGCGAATTCAATGGAACGAAAATTAAAGCTGTATAACGAATCGGTGACGTCATATTTAGTTCAACTCTAATATTCTATAATATCTCTCTATAAACAAATGTTGCTTTCATATCTGAATACACTGGAAGTTATTTTATAGTTATTGGTTGTTTAGATAAATAACGTATTTCCATGCAGAAACAATGGGGGGCGGCGGGTTTCCCTGATGACTTCGGTTTCCCATGGAACTGGGGTATTTAAATAAGCATCAAATGTCAATGAAAACGAGGCTGCATATTCTCATCCTCTTAACTTCATCGCTTTGACGCAAATAATGAACATGTTTATAATATAGCACACGTCAATTTATTTTAAATATAATAAAATGTTTACAGCAATAAAGGTATTCTACAATATATGTCAATTAGGATAAAGGAATGTAACTGTTTGTGTATGGAGCGCGTAGAACTCATGTCATTTCATAGAAATTGCAAAACCAAGTAACTGTTTACACTGAAACCTGTAGTAAAAACATATCTGTATATTTGTAGTAAGCCTGGCAGCATGAGAACGTCTTCCAGCATAACTGCGCGGCTACATCTGTAATACATTTAAACAAGAAAAATAAGGATCGAAAACCACGTGATATAAATGAAACCTGTTCTTGGCGCCCAAAATGTAAGGGCAAACTTTTGGCGCCCAAACTGTAAGGGCAAAAACTATTGGCGCTGAACCACAATGAAATTATCTTATCATGTGGTTGTCGATCCTCCATTGTTCACAGTTCTGTATATATATCTGTATATTTTGAAATATAAGCGTACCTATATAGTGTTTCATCTGCTCTGTTCATCAACAAGTATGGTATTCAGAAGGAAAATAGCCGACAAGACAAGAGCGTATATCCATTTATTGAGAATGGAGGGAGGACTATCGTTAAGACAAATAAGCCGGCGTTGCCAAGTCTCTGCATCATCTGTCCTGAGAATATGCAGAGAGGGCATAATGGCAAAGGATAAAGGCGAAAATAACATGAAGAAACTAAAATCTGGTAGACAACGCATCTTTACGGATAGAGATAGGAGCCGATTTCTACGAAAGTTTTTGGCAATGAGAGAGGAAAAACCGAATGTGACAGTGCTGGAGGTTGGTAGGGAAACGGGAATGACCCACGTCAGCCGCAGGACTTTAATACGTGCCTTGAACGAAGCGAATTATTATAGACTAACGGCAATAAGAAAGGGCGTCTTGTCTGTAGAGGACAGGAAAAAACGCGTTAAATTTGCGAGAGATGCGTTGAACAGATATGATACCAGATTTTGGAGTGATAAGGTCTTGCTGTATTTAGATGGTGTTTCATTTGTTTACAAGAGTAACCCGTACAAAGAAGCTGTTTCAGCGCAGGGGAAGGTGTATAGAAGAAAAAATGAAGGACTTAGGGTGATTGCGAAAGGAACAAAAAATCTTGCTGGTGGGAGAAGGATCCATTCTCTAGTTGGCATAAGCAGTGGAAGTGGCATTGTTTTACTGGAAGAGTACGCAAAAATGCAGGGACATTATTTTGCAAAATTTGTACAAAACACGCTGCATAGTAGGCTACTGCAATTGGCAGAGATGAAAGGAAGAGAGGAGTTGATCTTCGTAATGGACAACGATCCTTGCCAGACAAGTAAAGTGGCACTTGATGCTATAGAAGAATGCGGCTTACAGTTTCTTAATATTCCACCTAGATCACCAGACATTAATCCCATCGAAAATGTGTTTTACATCGTAAAAGTGGCATTGAAAGAGAAGGCCATGGAACAGAAGATTTCAAAAGAGTCGTTTCTTCAGTTTAAAGAGAGAGTTGTTAAACATTTGAAAAACTGTAATGTATTTACCATTGATACAACAATTGCCTCGCTACCTAATAGGCTAAAAATACTGTCACAAAATAAGGGTTATCGTATAAAATATTGATAATTGTAGTTATACCATTTTATGTTTTTAACTGTCAGTATATAATCAATCTGTGAAGACAAACATCTATATTTATTGAGCGAATATCTTTTACTCTGAGCAGGACGTTATTGCGTGTCAATAGATCCATAACACTGCACCGATTCAATTCATCCATCTACAGATGTAATAATATCTACGAGCTTAAATCGCCAATTGATATATTTATCCATGCATGGTAATGATGACAGGAGCGTGATGGCTATCGATTTCTGCAACGGTCTACGGTGGCAAAATGAGAATGTTTACTCTAATAAAAGATGACTGTTTGCATCAATCTCGTTCGAAACTACCAAATAGACGTGCATGACGATACAGTATCTTCCTGTGAATTGTGGCGGCGTAAAATGCATCAGAAGTTACGTATTTCAGGAAGAAAGGCACGGTCTACGCTTTTTTCAAGAATGATATATCTGATGATGTAATTCATATACAAATTTGCCGTAGACCGTGACACTTTCGGTTCTATCGTCCGATTACTACACATTTGGCCTGAAATAGTTCATTTCTTATGTTACCTACATCAGTGCACGCTTGACAAGTATGATATTAAATGACAATATTGGAAACAACGGATGTTTTCTGTACTTTTCGTACCGTAGACCGTGGATAAATTTCGTAGACCGTGGCTAAATTTAGAACAAATGAGGAAGCATCAGCAACAGCAACACACTGTGTAAGATAACAACAGGCTTGCAAAGCAATGTCCACAAATGTGAACAACTTTTCGTTTATCCAGAGGTATTTCATTGCGGAATGTAGAAATACGCCATCGTACAGTCATCATTTCAGTCTCGCGCTCGTCTAGGAGACCATTCTTTACGAAAGTAATGGGTGCTTTGGCTGTCGCAAAAATTGGAGTGTCTTTCTGGAACAAGATAGCCTCGCTGTAAGATGTTTTGAGAGCTGCGAAATGGACGACGTGGCCTTCCAATAATAACAACATATCACTCTTTGGTATAATTATCGAAAAGTACCTGAAATCATTCAGGAAAATGATTTCTTTTTCTTCTAATCCCAGCGAAGCATAGGAAAATGTGGCCGGAGAACGAAAGGACTTATAAATGATGTGACGGGGATCCAATATACATGTTTTGCCACAATTCGCTGGCCCACATATATTTATATCTATATATTTCTGCCCTTGCCTCCACCCATTACAAGAAGCTTAATACTGGCGTCAGAGAAAACTGCCCTATTGACATCATTATTGTCCAAAATCTCCAAAGCGCAGCACAACCACTGGCCCTCACTCACACATGGTTCCTTATGTTATATTAACATTCCAATGTATTTCATGTGACACTGGCAGTATAAAAGATCTGTTTCAGAAACATGCAATTAGCGTTGTTGGATAAGTAGGAAAGACGGAAATAGTATGATTGATATTAATATAAATCTAAGTTTTCTACGGATAATCTTGCAAAACAAAAAGTATAAAATATGGCATTGAAAAACAACCTTTTAGCTATTATGACGTCACACGCAATTCTGATCAAAATATAAACTTCACCAATGAAATCAGCACCCCAGAAAACCCATATGTCAACGTTTTTTCTGATTTCCTAATGGCCGTATTCGATATTTTGAAAAGACAATGGCCGCCACAAGTAGTTGGAACAGTAGCGTGGAATTGCCAGGAAATAGATATTTCACGCTTCATTTTCGTATTTCACACAAACAGCCCCCCTTCCCCCCTTGAAACAATGTTGAGAAGACGGAGGAATATGTCCCAGGATGTTTGGTGTACTTGGTCAACTTAGATCTCAATTTTTCTTCATTTCCTAGCCATATTACAACATTGTAAAGGGGGGGAGGGGAGATAGCGTACAGAGATAAGAAGCATAGTGTTCTCCAAGAGTTTTGGCGGTCATTGTAGTTTAAGCCCATTACAGGAAATGATCAATTTTGCATATACTAATGTATGGTTGAAATTTTGTGCAAATGCGTCAATCTCATGCATCAAACGTCTTTTATATCTATGGTTGCACCGTTGCCAGTAGTTTAGCAAATGCTTCCTACTCATATTAGCTTTAGTCTTTGTTTTTACACTAGATATATACTATATAGAGCTTTAAAGTGCCTTACAAGTGGCAAAATTGATAATAAATACTATGCAATGGTTACATTTGACTATAAGTGTGTGTGTAACAGCGCCAAACCATAATCTAAGTATCTTTGTGCTTTTGAATCAAGCACATTTAATATGATATGACCATCAGATGTGTAGTCATTGCTGTATTTTCAGTGTTTGTACACATACGTATTTTAGGCCAATTACAGGTAATATTCAATTGTGCATATACTGTTGTATGGTGAAATTCTGTGCAAGTGCGTCAATCTCATGCATCAAATGTCTTTTATCTCTATGGTTGCACCGATGTCAGTAGTTTAGCCAATGCTTCCTACTCATATTAGCTTTAGTCTTTGTGTTTAAACTGCATACACTATATAGAGCTTTTAAGTGCCTTACATGTGGCAAAATTGACAAGACTATGCAATGGCTACATTTGACTACAAATGTGTGTGTAACAGCGCCAAACAATAATCTAAGCATTTTTGTGCATTGAATCAAGCACATTTAATATGATATGACCATCAGATGTGTAGTCATCGCTATATTGTCAGTGTTTGCACACATACGTATGTTAGGCCCATTACAGGTAATGATCAATTGTGCATATACTGTTGGATTATTGACATTCTGTTCCAGTTGCTTCAATCTCATGCATCAAACGTCTGTTACATCTATGGTTGCACCGATATCAGTAGTTTAGCCAATGCTTCCTAGTCATATTGGCGTTAGTCTGTGTTGTTACACTACATACACTATATAGAGCTTTAAAGTGCCTTACATGTGGCAAACTTGACAATACGATGCAATGGCTACATTTGACTATAAGTGTGTGTGTTACAGCGCCAAACCATAATCTAAGCATTATTGTGCTTTGACTCAAACACTTTTAATATGATATGACCATGAGATGTGTAGTCATTGCTGTATTTTCGGTGTTTGCACACATACGTATTTTAGGCCCATAACAGGTAATGTACAATTGTGCATATACTGTTGCATGGTGAAATTCTGTTCAAGTGCGTCAATCTCATGCATCAAACGTCTTTTACATCTATGGTTGCACCGATGTCATTAGTTTAGCCAATGCTTCCTACGCACATTAGCTTTAGT
The DNA here is from genome assembly GCA_964019165.1 of Mastigias papua. Taxonomy (NCBI): domain Eukaryota; kingdom Metazoa; phylum Cnidaria; class Scyphozoa; order Rhizostomeae; family Mastigiidae; genus Mastigias; species Mastigias papua. The sequence goes on from OZ025272.1 coordinate 5,994,785, forward strand.
CTTTGTTATTACACTACATACACTATATAGAGCTTTAAAGTGCCTTACATGTGGCAAAATTTACAATACTATGCAATGGCTACAATTGGCTATCAGTGTGTGTGTAACAGCGCCAAACCATAATCTAAGCATTATTGTGCTTTGACTCAAGCACTTTTAATATGATATGACCATCAGATGTGTAGTCATTGCTGTATAGTCAGTGTTTGCACACATACGTATTGTAGGCCCATTACAGGTAATGATCAATTCCGCATATACTGATGTATGGTTGAAAGTCTGTTCAAGTGCGTCAATCCTATGCATCAAATGTCTTTTATATCTATGGTTGCACCGTTGTCAGTAGTTTAGGCAATGCTTCCTACTCATATTAGCTTTAGTCTTTGTTTTTACACTACATACACTATATAGAGCTTTAAAGTGCCTTACATGTGGCAAAATTGACAATACGATGCAATGGCTACATTTGACTATAAATGTGTGTGTAACAGCGCCAAACCATAATCTAAGCCTTTTTGTGCATTGATTCAAGCACATTTAATATGATATGACCATCAGATGTGTAGTTATTGCTGTATTCTCGATGTTTGCAGACATACGTAGTTTAGGCCCATTACAGGTAATGATCAATTCTGCATATATTATTGTATGGTTGAAGTTCTGTGCAAATGCTTCAATCTCATGCATCAAACGTCTTTTACATCTATCGTTGCACCGTTATCAGTAGTTTAGCAAATGCCTCCTACTCATATTGGCTTTAGTCTGTATTTTTACACTACATACACTATATAGAGTTTTCAAGTGCCTTACATGTGGCAAAATTGACAATACTATGCAATGGCTACATTTGACTATAAATGTGTGTGTAACAGCGGCAAACCATAATCTAAGCATTTTTGTGCATTGAACCAAGCACTTCTAGTATGATATGATCATCAGATGTGTAGTCATTGCTGTATTTTCAGTGTTTGCACAGATACGTATGTTAGGCCCATTGCAGGTAACGCTTAATTGTGCATATACTGTTGTATGGTTGAAATCCTGTGCAAGTGCGTCAATCTCATGCATCAAACGTCTTTTACATCTATGGTTGCACCGATGTCAGTAGTTTAGCCAATGCTTCCTACTCATATTGGCTTTTGTCTTTGGTTTTACACTACATACACTATATAGAGCTTTAAAGTGCCTTACATGTGGCAAAATTGACGATACTATGCAATGGCTACATTTGACTATAAGTGTGTGTTTAACAGCGCCAAACAATAATTTAAGCAGTTTTGTGCATTGAATCAAGCACATTTAATATGATATGACCTTCAGATGTGTAGTCATTGCTGTATTGTCAGTGTTTGCACACATACGTATGTTAGGCCCATTACAGGTAATGTTCAATTGTGCATATACTGTTGTATTATTGATATTCTGTGCAAGTGCGTCAATCTCATGCATCAAACGTCTTTTATATCTATGGCTGCACCGATTTCAGTAGTTTAGCCAATGCTACCTACTCATATTGGCTTTAGTCTTTGTGTTTACACTACATACAGTATATCGAGCTTTACAGTGCCTTACATGTGGCAAACTTGACAATACTATGCAATGGCTACATTTGACTACAAATGTGTGTGTAACAGCGCAAAACAATAATCTAAGCATTTTTGTGCATTGAATCAAGCACTTTTAATATGAGATGACCATCAGACGTGTAGTCATTGCTGTATTTTCAGTGTTTGCACACATGCGTATGTTAGGCCAATTACAGGTAATGTTGAATTGTGCATATACGTCTTTTACATCTATGGTTGCACCGATGTCAGTAGTTTAGCCAATGCCTCCTACTTATATTGGCTGTAGTCTTTATTTTTACACTACATACACTATATAGAGTTTTCAAGTGCCTTACATGTGGCAAACTTGACAATACTATGCAATGGCTACATTTGACTATAAATGTGTGTGTAACAGCGGCAAAATATAATCTAAGCAGTTTTGTGCATTGAATCAAGCACTTTTAGTATGATATGACCATCAGATGTGTAGTCATTGCTGTGTTTTCAGTGTTTGCACACATACGTAATATAGGCCCATTGCAGGTAATAATCAATTGTGCATATACTGTTGTATTATTGATATTCTGTGCAAGTGCGTCAATCTCATGCATCAAACGTCTTTTATATCTATGGTTGCACCGATCTCAGTAGTGTAGCCAATGCTTCCTAATCATATTGGCTGTAGTCTTTGTGTTTACACTACATACACTATATAGAGCTTTAACGTGCCTTACATGTGGCAAAATTGACAATACTATGCAATGGCTACATTTGACTATAAATGTGTGTGTAACAGCGCCAAACAATAATTTAAGCAGTTTTGTGCATTGAATCAAGCACATTTAATATGATATGACCATCAGATGTGTAGTCATTGCTGTATTGTCAGTGTTTGCACACATACGTATGTTAGGCCCATTACAGGTAATGTTCAATTGTGCATCTACTGTTGTATTATTGATATTCTGTGCAAGTGCGTCAATCTCATGCATCAAACGTCTTTTATGTCTATGGTTGCACCGATGTCAGTAGTTTAGCCAATGCTTCTTACTCATATTGGCTTTAGTCTTTGTGTTTACACTACATACACTATATAGAGTTTTCAAGTGCCTTACATGTGGCAAACTTGACAATACTATGCAATGGCTACATTTGACTATAAATGTGCGTGTAACAGCGGCAAAATATAATCTAAGCAGTTTTGTGCATTGAATCAAGCACTTTTAGTATGATATGACCATCAGATGTGTAGTCATTGCTGTGTTTTCAGTGTTTGCACACATACGTAATTTAGGCCCATTGCAGGTAATAATCAATTGTGCATATACTGTTGTATTATTGATATTCTGTGCAAGTGCGTCAATCTCATGCATCAAACGTCTTTTATATCTATGGTTGCACCGATTTCAGTTGCTTAGCTTATGCCTCCTACTCATATTGGCTTTAGACTTTGTTTTTTCACTACATACACTATATAGAGCTTTAAAGTGTGTTACATGTGGCACAATTGACAATACTATGCAAAGGCTTCATTTGACTATAAATGTGTGTGTAACAGCGCCAAACAATAATCTAAGCATTTTTGTGCATTGAATCAAGCACTTTTTAAATGATATGACCATGAGATGTGTAGTCATTGCTGTATTTTCGGTGTTTGCACACATACGTATTTTAGGCCCATAACAGGTAATGTACAATTGTGCATATACTGTTGCATGGTGAAATTCTGTTCAAGTGCGTCAATCTCATGCATCAAACGTCTTTTACATCTATGGTTGCACCGATGTCATTAGTTTAGCCAATGCTTCCTACGCACATTAGCTTTAGTCTTTGTTATTACACTACATACACTATATAGAGCTTTAAAGTGCCTTACATGTGGCAAAATTTACAATACTATGCAATGGCTACAATTGGCTATCAGTGTGTGTGTAACAGCGCCAAACCATAATCTAAGCATTATTGTGCTTTGACTCAAGCACTTTTAATATGATATGACCATCAGATGTGTAGTCATTGCTGTATAGTCAGTGTTTGCACACATACGTATTGTAGGCCCATTACATGTAATGATCAATTCCGCATATACTGATGTATGGTTGAAAGTCTGTTCAAGTGCGTCAATCCTATGCATCAAATGTCTTTTATATCTATGGTTGCACCGTTGTCAGTAGTTTAGGCAATGCTTCCTACTCATATTAGCTTTAGTCTTTGTTTTTACACTACATACACTATATAGAGCTTTAAAGTGCCTTACATGTGGCAAAATTGACAATACGATGCAATGGCTACATTTGACTATAAATGTGTGTGTAACAGCGCCAAACCATAATCTAAGCCTTTTTGTGCATTGATTCAAGCACATTTAATATGATATGACCATCAGATGTGTAGTTATTGCTGTATTCTCGATGTTTGCAGACATACGTAGTTTAGGCCCATTACAGGTAATGATCAATTCTGCATATATTATTGTATGGTTGAAGTTCTGTGCAAATGCTTCAATCTCATGCATCAAACGTCTTTTACATCTATCGTTGCACCGTTATCAGTAGTTTAGCAAATGCCTCCTACTCATATTGGCTTTAGTCTGTATTTTTACACTACATACACTATATAGAGTTTTCAAGTGCCTTACATGTGGCAAAATTGACAATACTATGCAATGGCTACATTTGACTATAAATGTGTGTGTAACAGCGGCAAACCATAATCTAAGCATTTTTGTGCATTGAACCAAGCACTTCTAGTATGATATGATCATCAGATGTGTAGTCATTGCTGTATTTTCAGTGTTTGCACAGATACGTATGTTAGGCCCATTGCAGGTAACGCTTAATTGTGCATATACTGTTGTATGGTTGAAATCCTGTGCAAGTGCGTCAATCTCATGCATCAAACGTCTTTTACATCTATGGTTGCACCGATGTCAGTAGTTTAGCCAATGCTTCCTACTCATATTGGCTTTTGTCTTTGGTTTTACACTACATACACTATATAGAGCTTTAAAGTGCCTTACATGTGGCAAAATTGACGATACTATGCAATGGCTACATTTGACTATAAGTGTGTGTTTAACAGCGCCAAACAATAATTTAAGCAGTTTTGTGCATTGAATCAAGCACATTTAATATGATATGACCTTCAGATGTGTAGTCATTGCTGTATTGTCAGTGTTTGCACACATACGTATGTTAGGCCCATTACAGGTAATGTTCAATTGTGCATATACTGTTGTATTATTGATATTCTGTGCAAGTGCGTCAATCTCATGCATCAAACGTCTTTTATATCTATGGCTGCACCGATTTCAGTAGTTTAGCCAATGCTACCTACTCATATTGGCTTTAGTCTTTGTGTTTACACTACATACAGTATATCGAGCTTTACAGTGCCTTACATGTGGCAAACTTGACAATACTATGCAATGGCTACATTTGACTACAAATGTGTGTGTAACAGCGCAAAACAATAATCTAAGCATTTTTGTGCATTGAATCAAGCACTTTTAATATGAGATGACCATCAGACGTGTAGTCATTGCTGTATTTTCAGTGTTTGCACACATGCGTATGTTAGGCCAATTACAGGTAATGTTGAATTGTGCATATACGTCTTTTACATCTATGGTTGCACCGATGTCAGTAGTTTAGCCAATGCCTCCTACTTATATTGGCTGTAGTCTTTATTTTTACACTACATACACTATATAGAGTTTTCAAGTGCCTTACATGTGGCAAACTTGACAATACTATGCAATGGCTACATTTGACTATAAATGTGTGTGTAACAGCGGCAAAATATAATCTAAGCAGTTTTTTGCATTGAATCAAGCACTTTTAGTATGATATGACCATCAGATGTGTAGTCATTGCTGTGTTTTCAGTGTTTGCACACATACGTAATATAGGCCCATTGCAGGTAATAATCAATTGTGCATATACTGTTGTATTATTGATATTCTGTGCAAGTGCGTCAATCTCATGCATCAAACGTCTTTTATATCTATGGTTGCACCGATCTCAGTAGTGTAGCCAATGCTTCCTAATCATATTGGCTGTAGTCTTTGTGTTTACACTACATACACTATATAGAGCTTTAACGTGCCTTACATGTGGCAAAATTGACAATACTATGCAATGGCTACATTTGACTATAAATGTGTGTGTAACAGCGCCAAACAATAATTTAAGCAGTTTTGTGCATTGAATCAAGCACATTTAATATGATATGACCATCAGATGTGTAGTCATTGCTGTATTGTCAGTGTTTGCACACATACGTATGTTAGGCCCATTACAGGTAATGTTCAATTGTGCATCTACTGTTGTATTATTGATATTCTGTGCAAGTGCGTCAATCTCATGCATCAAACGTCTTTTATGTCTATGGTTGCACCGATGTCAGTAGTTTAGCCAATGCTTCTTACTCATATTGGCTTTAGTCTTTGTGTTTACACTACATACACTATATAGAGTTTTCAAGTGCCTTACATGTGGCAAACTTGACAATACTATGCAATGGCTACATTTGACTATAAATGTGCGTGTAACAGCGGCAAAATATAATCTAAGCAGTTTTGTGCATTGAATCAAGCACTTTTAGTATGATATGACCATCAGATGTGTAGTCATTGCTGTGTTTTCAGTGTTTGCACACATACGTAATTTAGGCCCATTGCAGGTAATAATCAATTGTGCATATACTGTTGTATTATTGATATTCTGTGCAAGTGCGTCAATCTCATGCATCAAACGTCTTTTATATCTATGGTTGCACCGATTTCAGTTGCTTAGCTTATGCCTCCTACTCATATTGGCTTTAGACTTTGTTTTTTCACTACATACACTATATAGAGCTTTAAAGTGTGTTACATGTGGCACAATTGACAATACTATGCAAAGGCTTCATTTGACTATAAATGTGTGTGTAACAGCGCCAAACAATAATCTAAGCATTTTTGTGCATTGAATCAAGCACTTTTTAAATGAAATGACCATCAGATGTGTAGTCATTGCTGTATTTTCAGTGTTTGCACACATACGTAGTTTAGGACAATTACAGGTAATGATCAATTGTGCATATACTGTTGTATGGTTGAAATTCTGTGCAAGTGCGTCAATCTCATGCATCAAACGTCTTTTATATCTATCGTTGCACCGATATCAGTAGTTTAGCCAATGCTTCCACCTCATATTAGCTTTAGTCTTTGTTTTTACACTACTTACACTATGGAGAGCTTTAAAGTGCCTTACATGTGGCAAAATGGACAATGCTATGCAATGGCTACATTTGACTATAAATTTGTGTGTACCAGCGCCAAACCATAATCTAAGCATTTTTGTGCATTTAATCAAGCACTTTTAATATGATATGACCATCAGATGTGTAGTCATTGCTGTATTTTCAGTGTTTGCACACAAACGTATGTTAGGCCCATTACAGGTAATATTCAATTGTGCATATACTGTTGTATGGTTGAAATTCTGTGCAAATGCGTCAATCTCATGCATGAAACGTCTTTTAGATCTATGGTTGTACCGATGTCATTAGTTGAGCCAATGCATCCTACTCATATTGGCTATAATCTTTGGTTTTATACTACATACACTATATAGAGCTTTAAAGTGCGTTACATGTGGCAAAATTGACAATACTATGCAATGGCTAGATTTGACTATACATGTGTGTTTTAAATCGCCAAACCATAATCTGATCATTTTTGTGCTTTGAATCAAGCACTTGTAATATGATATGACCATCAGATGTGTAGTCATTGCTGTATTTTCAGTGTTTGCACACAAACGTATGTTAGGCCCATTACAGGTAATATTCAATTATGCATATACTGTAGTATGGATGAAAATCTGTGCAAGTGCCTCAATCTTATGCATCAAACGTCTTTTACATCTATGGTTGCACCGATGTCAGTAGTTTAGCCAATGCTTCCTACTCATATTAACTTTAGTCTTTGGTTTTACACTACATACGCTATATAGAGCTTTAAAGTGCCTTACATGTGGCAAAATTGACAATACTATGCAATTGCCACATTTGACTATAAATGTGTGTGTAATAGCGCCAAACCATAATCTAAGCATTTTTATGCATTGAATCAAGCACTTTTAATATGATATGACCATCAGATGTGTAGTCATTGCTGTATTTTCAGTGTTTGCACACAAACGTATGTTAGGCCCATTACAGGTAATATTCAATTGTGCATATACTGTTGTATGGTTGAAATTCTGTGCAAGTACGTCAATCTCATGCATCAAACATCTGTTATATCTATGGTTGCACCGATGTCAGTAGGTTAGCCAATATCTAATGCTCATATTGGCTTTAGTCATTGTTTTTACACTTCATACACTATATAGAGTTTTAAAGCGCCTTACATATGGCAAAATTGACAATACTATGCAATGGCTACAGTTGACTATAAGTGTTTGTGTAACACCGCCAAATCATAATCTAAGCATTCTTGTGTATTGAATCATGCACTTGTAATATGAAATGACCATCAGATGTGTAGTCATTGCTGTATTTTCAGTGTTTGCACACATACCTATGTTAGGCCCATTACAGGTAATGTTCAATTGTGCATATACTGTTGTGTGGTTGACATTCTGTTCAAGTGCGTCAATCTCATGCATCAAACGTCTTTTACATCTATGGTTGCATCGATGTCAGTAGTTTAGCCAATGCTTCCACCTCATATTGGCTTTAGTCTTTGTTTTTACCCTAAATACACTATATAGAGCTTTAAAGTGCCTTACATGTGGCAAAATTGACAATACTATGCAATGGCTACATTTGACTATAAATTTGTGTGCTACAGCGCCAAACCATAATCTAAGCAGTTTTGTGCATTGAATCAAGCACTTTTAATATGATATGACCATCAGATGTGTAGTCATTGCTATATTGTCAGTGTTTGCACACATACGTATGTTAGGCCCATTACAGCTAATGTTCAATTGTGCATATACTGTCGTATGGGTGAAATTCTGTGCAAGTGCGTCAATCTCATGCATCAAACGTCTTTTACATCTATGGTTTCATCAATGTCAGTAGTTTAGCCAATGCTTCCTACTCATATTGGCTGTAGTCTTTGTGTTTACACTAAATACACTATATAGAGCTTTAAACTGCCTTACATGTGGCAAAATTGACAATACTATGCAATGGCTACATTTAACTATAAGTGTGTGTGTAACAGCGCCAAACCATAATCTAAGCATTTTTGTGCATTGAATCAAGCACTATTAATATGACATGACCATCAGATGTGGAGTCATTGCTGTGTTTTCAGTGTGTGCACACATACGTAGTTTAGGCCCATTACAGGTAATGATCAATTGTGCATATACTGTTGTTTGATTGACATTCTGTGCAAATGCGTCAATCTCATGCATCAAACGTCTTTTACATCTATGGTTGCACCGTTTTCAATAGTTTAGCCAATGCTTCCTATTCATATTAGCGTTAGTCTTTGGTTTTATACTAGATACACTATCTAGAGCTGTAAAGTGCCTTACATGTGGCAAAATTGACAATACTATGCAATGGCTACATTTAACTATAAGTGTGTGTGTAACAGCGCCAAACCATAATCTGAGCATTTTTTGTGCATTGATTCTAGCACTTTTAATATGATATGACCATCAGATGTGTAGTGATTGCTGTATTTTCAGTGTTTGCACACATACGTAGTTTAGGCCCATTACAGGTAATGATCACTTGTACATATACTGTTGTATTGTTGAACATCTGTGCAAATGCGTCAATCTCATGCATCAAACGTCTTCTACACCTACGGTTCCACCGATGTCAGTACTTTCGCCAATGCCTCCTACTCACATTGGCTTCAGTCTTTTGTTTTACACTACATACACTATATAGAGCTTTAAAGTGCCTTACATGTGGCAAAATTGACAATACTATGCAATTACTACATTTGACTATAAATGTGTGTGTTACAGCACCACACCATAATCTAAGCAGTTTTGTGCATTGAATCAAGCACTTTTAATATGATATGACCATCAGATGTGTAGTCATTGCTGTATTGTCAGTGTTTGCACACAAACGTGTTTTAGGCCCATTACAGGTAATGATCAATTGTGCATATACTGTTGTATGGTTGAAATTCTGTGCAAGTGCGTCAATCTCATGCATCAAACGTCTTTTACATTTACGGTTGGACCGTTGTCAGTAGTTTAGCCAATGCTTCCTACTCATATTAGCTGTAGTCTTTGTGTTTACACTACATACACTATATAGAGCTTTAAAGTGCCTTACATGTGGCAAAATTGACAATACTATGCAATGGCTACATTTGACTATAAATGTGTGTGCTACAGCGCCAAACCATAATATACGCTGTTTTGTGCATTGAATCAAGCACTTGTAATATGATATGACCATCAGATGTGTAGTCATTGCTGTATTTTCAGTGTTTGCACACATACGTATTTTAGGCCCATTACAGGTAATGATCAATTGTGCATATACTGTTGTATGGGTGAAATTCTGTGCAAGTGCGTCAATCTCATGCATCAAACGTCGTTTACATGTATGGTTGGACCGTTGTCAGTAGTTTAGCCAATGCTTCCTACTCATATTAGCTTCAGTCTTTGTTTTTACACTAAATACACTATATAGAGCTTTAAACTGCCTTACATGTGGCAAAATTGACAATACTATGCAATGGCTACATTTGACTATAAATGTATGTGTAACAGCGCCAAACCATAATCTAAGAAGTTTTGTGCATTGAATCAAGCACTTTTAATATGATATGACCATCAGATGTGTAGTCATTGCTGTAGTTTCAGTGTTTGCACACATACGTATGTTAGGCCCATTACAGGTAATGATCAATTGTGCATATACTGTTGTATGGTTGAAATTCTGTGCAAGTGCGTCAATCTCATGCATCAAACGTCTTGTACATTTCTGGTTGCACTGTTGTCAGTAGTTTAGCCAATGCTTCCTATTCATATTAGCTGTAGTCTTTGTGTTTACACTACATACACTATATAGAGCTTTAAAGTGCCTTACATGTAGCAAAATTGACAATACTATGCAATGGCTACATTTGACTATAAATGTATGTTTAACAGCGCCAAGCCATAATCTAAGCATTTTTGTGCATTGAATCAAGCACTTTTAATATGATATGACCATCAGATGTGTAGTCATTGCTGTATTTTCAGTGTTTGCACACATACGTATGTTAGGCCAATTACAGCTAATGTTCAATTGTGCATATACTGTTGTATGGTTGACATTCTGTGCAAGTGCGTCAATCTCATGCATCAAACGTCTTTTACATCTATGGTTGCACCAATGTGAGTAGTTTAGCCACTTTTTCCTTCTCATATTGGCTTTAGTCTTTGGTTTTACACTACATACGCTATATAGAGCTTTAAAGTGCCTTACATGTGGCAAAATTGACAATACTATGCACTGGCCACATTTGGCTATAAGTTTGTGTGTAACAGAGCCAAACCATAATCTAAGCATTTTTGTGCATTGAATCAAGGACTTTTAATATGATATGACCATCAGATGTGTAGTCATTGCTGTATTTTCAGTGTTTGCACACATACGTATTTTAGGCCCATTACAGGTAATGATCAATTGTGCATATACTGTTGTATGGTTGAGATTCTGTGCAAGTGCGTCAATCTCATGCATCAAACATCTTTTACATCTATGGTTACACCGTTGTCAGTAGTTTAGCCAATGCCTCCTACTCGTATTAGCTTTAGGTTTTATTTTTGCACTATATACACTATATAGAGCTTTAAACTGCCTTACATGTGGCATAATTGACAATACTCTGCAATGGCTACGTTTGACTACAAGTGTGTCTGTAACAGCGCCAAACCATAATCTAAGCATTTTTGTGCATTGAATCAAGCACTTTTAATATGATATGACCATCACATGTGTAGTCATTGCTGTATTGTCAGTGTTTGCACACATACGTAGTTTAGGCCCATTACAGGTAATGATCAATTGTGCATATACTGTTGTATGGTTGACATTCTGTGCAAATGCGTCAATCTCATGCATCAAACGTCTTTTACATGAATGCTTGCACCGTTGTCAGTAGTTTAGCCAATGCCTCCTACTCATATTAGCTTTAGTCTTTGTTTTTACACTACATACACTATATAGAGCTTTAAAGTGCGTTACATATGGCAAAATTGACGATATTATGCAATGGCTACATTTCACTATAAATGTGTGTTTAACAGCGCCAAACCAGAATCTAAGCATTTTTGTGCATTGAATCAAGCACTTTTAATATGATATGACCATCAGATCTGTAGTCATTGCTGTATTGTCATTGTTTGCACACATACGTATTGTCGGCCCATTACAGGTAATGTTCAATTGTGCATATACTGTTGTATGGGTGAAATTCTGTGCAAATGCGTCAATCTCATGCATCAAGCGTCTTATACATCTTTGGTTGCACCGATGTCAGTAGTGTAGCCAATGCCTCCTAGTCATATTGGCGTTAGTCTTTGTTTTTACACTACATACACTATATAGAGCTTTACAGTGCCTTATATGTGGCAAAATTGACAATACTATGCAATGGCTACACATGAATATAAGTGTGTGTGTAACAGCGCCAATCCATAATATAAGCAGTGTTGTGCATTGAATCAAGCACTTTTAATATGATATGACCATCAGATGTGTAGTCATTGCTGTATTGTCAGTGTTTGCACACATACGTATTTTAGGCCCATTACAGGTAATGATCAATTGTGCATATACTGTTGTATGGTTAAAATTCTTTGCAAGTGCGTCAATTTCATGCATCAACCGTCTTTTACATGTATGGTTGGACCGTTGTCAGTAGTTTAGCCAATGCTTCCTACTCATATTAGCTTTAGTCTTTGTTTTTACACTACATACAGTATATAGAGCTTTAAAGTGCCTTACATGTGGCAAAATTGACAATACTATGCAATGGCTACACATGAATATAAGTGTGTGTGTAACAGCGCCAAACCATAATCTAAGCATTTTTGTGCATTGAATCAAGCACTTTTAATATGATATGACCATCAGATGTGTAGTCATTGCTGTATTGTCAGTGTTTGCACAGATACGTATTGTCGGCCCATTACAGGTAATGTTCAATTGTGCATATACTGTTGAATGGTTGAAATTCTTTGCAAGTGCGTCAATCTCATGCATCAAACGTCGTTTACATGTATGGTTGGACAGTTGTCAGTAGTTTAGCCAATGTCTCCTACTCATATTAGCTTTAGTCTTTGTTTTTACACTACATACACTATATAGAGCTTTAAAGTGCCTTACATGTGGCAAACTTGACAATACTATGCAATGGCTACACATGAATATAAGTGTGTGTGTAACTGCGCCAAACCATAATCTAAGCAGTTTTGTGCATTGAATCAAGCACTTTTAATATGATATGACCATAAGATGTGTAGTCATTGCTGTATTGTCAGTGTTTGCACACATACGTATTTTAGGCCCATTACAGGTAATGATCAATTCTGCATATACTGTTGTATGGTTGAAATTCTGTGCAAGTGCGTCAATCTCATGCATCAAACGTCTTTTACATGTATTGTTGGACCGTTGTCAGTAGTTTAGCCAATGCTTCCTACTCATATTGGCTTTAGTCTTTGTTTTTACACTACATACACTATATAGAGCTTTAAGGTGCGTTACATGTGGCAAAATTGACAGTATTATGCAGTGGCGGATCCAGACCGAGTTCCCTGCTGCCCAGAACTCAGTCAGATTTTGCAAAATAAAATGATATTTCATTACATTCAAGTCAAAGTTAGCTAGATATATTATGGGTTACAATGAAGTTTCCAAAAAGTTACATGATTTAATTCAATGACTGTGAAAAACACTATTGTTTCTCTCTCCCGGTTCTCTCGCTTACACTTTGAAAAATATTAATTGCTATGCGGAGCACTGTCATGATTTGTATCTGCGGTGGACAATCCTTGGGAACTCACAGAACTCGGAAATAAAATCCTTGGGCATCGGAAATGATCAGAAATAGACAATAGATTTTCGATTTGGAACTCGGATGGAACCTAGTCAGACACAATGGTGGAACTCGGAAATGAAATCTATCAGAAACAATAAGTCAGTAGGTAAGAATTCGTTGATTGGTCTACCATTGTTTGGAAGTCATCTTTGTTTAGGCACATCCTGTTTCAATTCTCTATTGAATTTTAATATGGCGACCTTTAGTGCACGTTTACCAACTGTATCTGCTTCCATCAAGAATGATAGACAGGGTTACCTGATGGGTTTCATGAAAACGAAGAAATAACATTAGGAAAGTTTGGTTATTTCAAAGACAGGCTGGGCTTTTGGGCTTGCCATTGAGCCATCGAGATCGAGATGTCACGGAGAGCTTTGTTAAGGACCAGTCTGCAGAGTTGAGCATGGCCTTTATCGATGAGATTTCGAGTGTGTATGAGCAGAAGGCCAGACGTCTGAGTGTGCACCTAGTCTCTGCAGTGTATTTGGATGCACATTACTTTTAGGCCTATCAATTAAAGCCGGTGTTTTGCTTTTATCTGTTGTTTGCTCACACTGAAAACTTCTGCATCGAACAGCATGCCCTTATGAACAATTTTTACTTCATTATTATCATTATGGTGACTGGAAAATTTTCGAATTAAGGAATTTTTGCAAGCACTGGCACCTTGCAATACCCTGTCACGCCCGTTTCTGGGACCACATATACTCATGCCATCAACATAATCCTCCAGACTTAGAGACTTATCAAAGGATGTATTACAGAATAGATAACCATTTTAGAAAAATTATTTCCATAGGAGAGAGGTTATATAACCACCAGTTGGGAAAGAATTTTCATTCTCCTATAGAACATTACAGATCATCTAGGGAAACATGTATCTAAAGTAAACTTTGCCACCATATGAATGATTGCCTGCAGAATGGAAAACAATAATTTTCCAGAAATCTGTATGATTTCCACAGTTGTGATATAATAATTTTTGATTCATCATCTATTCTATGTATATATTCAGTATTTCAATTGATTTCCAAGTGCTTTTAAGGCCTTAACTTTAACTGTTTATGCAATTTTGTATTTGTTCAAAACCCTGTAGCAATAAATGGGTAGCACCCCATAATACATCTACCTTGAGAAAATAGTGCACATCTTAGCATTATGGGGACAGGAACCAATCAGGTTTCTCCTTAATGTTTATCAGCAATTTTGACCAAATGGGCGGTTGCTTGCTGTATAAAAGGGCGTGGTCTTAAAATTTTCCTAGCACACTTTGACCCCACCCCTCCAAGTACTTGGAACTCAGTCAGATTTTAGGCTGGATCCGCCCCTGCTATGCAATGGCTACATTTGACAATAAATTTGTGTGTCACATCGCCAAACCATAATCTAAGCATTTTTGTGCATTGAATCAAGCACTTTTAATATGATATGACCATCAGATGTGTAGTCATTGCTGTATTGTCAGTGTTTGCACACATACGTATTTTAGGCCCATTACTGGTAATGTTCAATTGTGCATATACTGTTGTATGTTTGAAATTCTGTGCAAGTGCGTCAATCTCATGCATCAAACGTGTTTTATATCTATGGTTGCACCGATGTCAGTAGTTTAGCCAATGCTTAATACTCATATTGGCTTTAATCTTTGGTTTTACACTACATACACTATATAGACCTTTAAGCTGCCTTACATGTGGCACAATCGACAATACTATGCAATGGCTACATATGACTACAAATGTGTGTGTTACATCGCCAAACCATAATCTAAGCTGTTTTGTGCATTGAATCAAGCACTTTTAATATGATATGACCATCAGATGTGTACTCATTGCTGTATTTTCAGTGTTCGCACACAGACGTATTTTAGGCCTATTACAGGTAATGATCAATTGTGCATATACTGTTGTATGGTTGAAATTCTGTGCAAGTGCGTCAATCTCATGCATCAAACGTCTTTTACATGTATGATTGGGTCGTTGTCAGTATTTTAGCCAATGCTTCCTACTCATATTAGCTTTAGTCTTTGTTGTTACACTACATACAGTATATAGAGAGTTAAAGTGCGTTACATGTGGCATAATTGACAATACTATGCAATGGCTACATTTGAAAATACATGTGTGTGTAACATCGCCAAACCATAATATAAGCAGTTGTGTGCATTGAATCAAGCACTTTTAATATGATATGACCATCAGATGTGTAGTCATTGCTGTATTTTCAGTGTTTGCACACATACCTATGTTAGGCTCATTACAGGTAATGATCAATTGTGCATATACTGTTGTATGGTTGAAATTCTGTGCAAGTGCGTCAATCTCATGCATCAAACGTCTTTTACATGTATTTTTGGACCGTTGTCAGTAGTGTAGCCAATGCTTCCTACTCATATTGGCTTTAGTCTTTGTTTTTACACTACATACACTATATAGAGCTTTAAAGTGCGTTACATGTGACAAAATTGACAGTACTATGCAATGGCTACATTTGACAATAAATTTGTGTGTCACATCGCCAAACCATAATCTAAGCATTTTTTTGCATTGAATCAAGCACTTTTAATATGATATGACCATCAGATGTGTACTCATTGCTGTATTTTCAGTGTTTGCAAACATACGTATGTTAGGCCCATTACAGGTAATATTCAATTGTGCATATACTGTTGTATATTTGAAATTCTGTGCAAGTACGTCAATCTCATGCATCAAACATCTTTCATATCTATGGTTGCACCGATGTCAGTAGGTTAGCCAATGCTTCCTACTCATATTGGCTTTAATCTTTGGTTTTACACTACATACACAATATAGAAATTTTAAGCTGCCTTACATGTGGCACAATCGACAAGACTATGCAATGGCTACATTTGACTACAAATGTGTGTGTCACATCGCCAAACCATAATCTAAGCAGTTTTGTGCATTGAATCAAGCACTTTTAATATGATATGACCATCAGATGTGTAGTCATTGCTGTATTGTCAGTGTTTGCACACATACGTATTTTATGCCCATTACAGGTAATGATCAATTGTGCATATACTGTTGTATGGTTGAAATTCTGTGCAAGTGTGTCAATCTCATGCATCAAACGTCTTTTACATCTATGGTTGCACCGATGTCAGTAGTTTAGCCAATGCTTCCTACTCATATTAGCTCTAGTCTTTGTTTTTACACTACATACTGTATATAGAGCGTTAAAGTGCGTTACATGTGGCATAATTGACAATACTATGCAATGGCTACATTTGAAAATACATGTGTGTGTAACATCGCCAAACCATAATCTAAGCAGTTTTGTGCATTGAATCAAGCACTTTTAATATGATATGACCATCAGATGTGTAGTCATTGCTGTATTTTCAGTGGTTGCACACATACGTATTTTAGGCCCATTACAGGTAATGATCAATTGTGCATATACTGTTGTATGGTTGAAATTCTGTGCAAGTGCGTCAATCTCATGCATCAACGGTCTTTTACATGTATGGTTACACCGTTGTCAGTAGTTTAGTCAATGCCTCCTACTCATATTGGCTTTAGTCTTTGTTTTTACACTACATACACTATATAGAGCTTTACAGTGCGTTACATGTGACAAAATTGACAGTACTATGCAATGGCTACATTTGACAATAAATTTGTGTGTCACATCGCCAAACCATAATCTAAGCATTTTTGTGCATTGAATCAAGCACTTTTAATATGATATGACCATAAGATGTGTAGTCATTGCTGTATTGTCAGTGTTTGCACACATACGTATTTTAGGCCCATTACAGGTAATGATCAATTCTGCATATACTGTTGTATGGTTGAAATTCTGTGCAAGTGCGTCAATCTCATGCATCAAACGTCTTTTACATGTATTGTTGGACCGTTGTCAGTAGTTTAGCCAATGCTTCCTACTCATATTGTCTTTAGTCTTTGTTTTTAAAATACATACACTATAAAGAGCTATAAAGTGCGTTACATGTGGCAAAATTGACAGTACTATGCAATGGCTACATTTGACTACAAATGTGTGTGTTACATCGCCAAACCATAATCTAAGCTGTTTTGTGCATTGAATCAAGCACTTTTAACATGATATGACCATCAGATGTGTAGCCATTGCTGTATTTTCAGTGTTTGCACACATACGTATGTTAGGCCCATTACAGGTAATATTCAATTGTGCATATACTGTTGTATGTTTGAAATTCTGTGCAAGTACGTCAATCTCATGCATCAAACATCTTTTATATCTATGGTTGCACCGATGTCAGTAGGTTAGCCAATGCTTCCTACTCATATTGGCTTTAATCTTTGGTTTTACACTACATACACAATATAGACCTTTAAGCTGCCTTACATGTGGCACAATCGACATGACTATGCAATGGCTACATTTGACTACAAATGTGTGTGTTACATCGCCAAACCATAATCTAAGCTGTTTTGTGCATTGAATCAAGCACTTTTAATATGATGTGACCATCAGATGTGTAGTCATTGCTGTATTTTCAGTGTTCGCACACAGACGTATTTTAGGCCTATTACAGGTAATGATCAATTGTGCATATACTGTTGTATGGTGGAAATTCTGTGCAAGTGCGTCAATCTCATGCATCAAACGTCTTTTACATGTATGATTGGACCGTTGTCAGTAGTTTAGCCAATGCTTCCTACTCATATTAGCTTTAGTCATTGTTTTTACACTACATACAGTATATAGAGCGTTA
Source organism: Mastigias papua (assembly GCA_964019165.1). Classification (NCBI taxonomy): domain Eukaryota; kingdom Metazoa; phylum Cnidaria; class Scyphozoa; order Rhizostomeae; family Mastigiidae; genus Mastigias; species Mastigias papua. Next base: position 6,013,131 of record OZ025272.1, read on the forward strand.
AAGTGCGTTACATGTGGCATAATTGACAATACTATGCAATGGCTACATTTGAAAATACATGTGTGTGTAACATCGCCAAACCATAATCTAAGCAGTTTTGTGCATTGAATCAAGCACTTTTAATATGATATGACCATCAGATGTGTAGTCATTGCTGTATTTTCAGTGTTCGCACACAGACGTATTTTAGGCCTATTACAGGTAATGATCAATTGTGCATATACTGTTGTATGGTTGAAATTCTGTGCAAGTGCGTCAATCTCATGCATCAACGGTCTTTTACATGTATGGTTACACCGTTGTCAGTAGTTTAGCCAATGCCTCCTACTCATATTGGCTTTAGTCTTTGTTTTTACACTACATACAGTATATAGAGCTTTTAAGTGCGTTACATGTGGCACAATCGACAATACTATGCAATGGCTACATTTGACTATAAATGTGTGTGTTACATCGCCAAACCATAATCTAAGCTGTTTTGTGCATTGAGTCAAGCACTTTTAATATGATATGACCATCAGATGTGTAGTCATTGCTGTATTTTCAGTGTTCGCACACATACGTACTTTAGGCCCATTACAGGTAATGATCAATTGTGCATATACTGTTGTATGGTTGAAATTCTGTGCAAGTGCGTTAATCTCATGCATGAAGCGTCTTTTACATCTTTGGTTGCACCGATGTCAGTAGGTTAGCCAATGCTTCCTACTCATATTAGCTTTAGTCTTTGTTTTCAAACTACATACACTATATAGAGCTTTAAAAAGCTTCAAATGTGGCAAAATTGACAATACTCTGCAATGGCTACATTTGACAATAAGTGTATGTGTAACAGCGCTAAACCATAATCTAAGCAGTTTTGTGCATTGAATCTTGCACTTTTAATATGATATGACCATAAGATGTGTAGTCATTGCTGTAGTGTCAGTGTTTGCACACATACGTATTGTAGGCCCATTACAGGTAATGATCAATTGTGCATATACTGTTGTATGGTTGAAATTCTGTGCAAGTACGTCAATCTCATGCATCAACCGTCTTTTACATGTATTGTTGGACAATTGTCAGTAGTTTACCCAATGCTTCCTACTCATATTGGCTTTAGTCATTCTTTTTAAAATACATACAGTATATACAGCGTTAAAGTGCGTTACATGTGGCAAAATTGACAATACTATGCAATGGCTACATTTGACTATAAGTGTGTGTGTAACAGCGCTAAACCATAATCTAAGCAGTTTTGTGCATTGAATCAAGCACTTTTAATATGATATGACCATCAGATGTGTAGTCATTGCTGTATTTTCAGTGTTTGCACACATACCTATGTTAGGCGCATTATAGGTATTGTTAAATTGTGCATATACTGTTGTATGGGTGAAAGTCCGTGCAAGTGCGTCAATCTCATGCATCAAACGTCTTTTACATGTGTGGTTGGATAGTTGTCACTAGTATAGCCAATGCTTCCTACTCATATTAGCTGTAGTCTTTGTTTTTACACTACATACAGTATATAGAGCTTTTAAGTGCGTTACATGTGGCACAATCGACAATACTATGCAATGGCTAAGTTTGAAAATAAATGTGTGTTACAGCGCCAAACCATAATCTAAGCAGTTTAGTGCATTGAATCAAGCACTTTTAATATGATATGACCATCAGATGTGTAGTAATTGCCGCATTGTCAGTGTTTGCACACATACGTATGGTAGGCCATTGCAGGTAATGTTCAATTGTGCATATACTGTTGTATGGGTGAAAGTCCGTGCAAGTGCGTCAATCTCATGCATCAAACGTCTTTTACATGTGTGGTTGGATAGTTGTCACTAGTATAGCCAATGCTTCCTACTCATATTAGCTGTAGTCTTTGTTTTTACACTACATACAGTATATAGAGCTTTTAAGTGCGTTACATGTGGCACAATTGACAATACTATGCAATGGCTACATTTGACTACAAATGTGTGTGTCACATCGCCAAACCATAATCTAAGCAGTTTTGTGCATTGAATCAAGCACTTTTAATATGATATGACCATCAGATGTGTAGTCATTGCTGTATTGTCAGTGTTTGCACACATACGTATTTTATGCCCATTACAGGTAATGATCAATTGTGCATATACTGTTGTATGGTTGAAATTCTGTGCAAGTGTGTCAATCTCATGCATCAAACGTCTTTTACATCTATGGTTGCACCGATGTCAGTAGTTTAGCCAATGCTTCCTACTCATATTAGCTCTAGTCTTTGTTTTTACACTACATACTGTATATAGAGCGTTAAAGTGCGTTACATGTGGCATAATTGACAATACTATGCAATGGCTACATTTGAAAATACATGTGTGTGTAACATCGCCAAACCATAATCTAAGCAGTTTTGTGCATTGAATCAAGCACTTTTAATATGATATGACCATCAGATGTGTAGTCATTGCTGTATTTTCAGTGGTTGCACACATACGTATTTTAGGCCCATTACAGGTAATGATCAATTGTGCATATACTGTTGTATGGTTGAAATTCTGTGCAAGTGCGTCAATCTCATGCATCAACGGTCTTTTACATGTATGGTTACACCGTTGTCAGTAGTTTAGTCAATGCCTCCTACTCATATTGGCTTTAGTCTTTGTTTTTACACTACATACACTATATAGAGCTTTACAGTGCGTTACATGTGACAAAATTGACAGTACTATGCAATGGCTACATTTGACAATAAATTTGTGTGTCACATCGCCAAACCATAATCTAAGCATTTTTGTGCATTGAATCAAGCACTTTTAATATGATATGACCATAAGATGTGTAGTCATTGCTGTATTGTCAGTGTTTGCACACATACGTATTTTAGGCCCATTACAGGTAATGATCAATTCTGCATATACTGTTGTATGGTTGAAATTCTGTGCAAGTGCGTCAATCTCATGCATCAAACGTCTTTTACATGTATTGTTGGACCGTTGTCAGTAGTTTAGCCAATGCTTCCTACTCATATTGTCTTTAGTCTTTGTTTTTAAAATACATACACTATAAAGAGCTATAAAGTGCGTTACATGTGGCAAAATTGACAGTACTATGCAATGGCTACATTTGACTACAAATGTGTGTGTTACATCGCCAAACCATAATCTAAGCTGTTTTGTGCATTGAATCAAGCACTTTTAACATGATATGACCATCAGATGTGTAGCCATTGCTGTATTTTCAGTGTTTGCACACATACGTATGTTAGGCCCATTACAGGTAATATTCAATTGTGCATATACTGTTGTATGTTTGAAATTCTGTGCAAGTACGTCAATCTCATGCATCAAACATCTTTTATATCTATGGTTGCACCGATGTCAGTAGGTTAGCCAATGCTTCCTACTCATATTGGCTTTAATCTTTGGTTTTACACTACATACACAATATAGACCTTTAAGCTGCCTTACATGTGGCACAATCGACATGACTATGCAATGGCTACATTTGACTACAAATGTGTGTGTTACATCGCCAAACCATAATCTAAGCTGTTTTGTGCATTGAATCAAGCACTTTTAATATGATGTGACCATCAGATGTGTAGTCATTGCTGTATTTTCAGTGTTCGCACACAGACGTATTTTAGGCCTATTACAGGTAATGATCAATTGTGCATATACTGTTGTATGGTGGAAATTCTGTGCAAGTGCGTCAATCTCATGCATCAAACGTCTTTTACATGTATGATTGGACCGTTGTCAGTAGTTTAGCCAATGCTTCCTACTCATATTAGCTTTAGTCATTGTTTTTACACTACATACAGTATATAGAGCGTTAAAGTGCGTTACATGTGGCATAATTGACAATACTATGCAATGGCTACATTTGAAAATACATGTGTGTGTAACATCGCCAAACCATAATCTAAGCAGTTTTGTGCATTGAATCAAGCACTTTTAATATGATATGACCATCAGATGTGTAGTCATTGCTGTATTTTCAGTGTTCGCACACAGACGTATTTTAGGCCTATTACAGGTAATGATCAATTGTGCATATACTGTTGTATGGTTGAAATTCTGTGCAAGTGCGTCAATCTCATGCATCAACGGTCTTTTACATGTATGGTTACACCGTTGTCAGTAGTTTAGCCAATGCCTCCTACTCATATTGGCTTTAGTCTTTGTTTTTACACTACATACAGTATATAGAGCTTTTAAGTGCGTTACATGTGGCACAATCGACAATACTATGCAATGGCTACATTTGACTATAAATGTGTGTGTTACATCGCCAAACCATAATCTAAGCTGTTTTGTGCATTGAGTCAAGCACTTTTAATATGATATGACCATCAGATGTGTAGTCATTGCTGTATTTTCAGTGTTCGCACACATACGTACTTTAGGCCCATTACAGGTAATGATCAATTGTGCATATACTGTTGTATGGTTGAAATTCTGTGCAAGTGCGTTAATCTCATGCATGAAGCGTCTTTTACATCTTTGGTTGCACCGATGTCAGTAGGTTAGCCAATGCTTCCTACTCATATTAGCTTTAGTCTTTGTTTTCAAACTACATACACTATATAGAGCTTTAAAAAGCTTCAAATGTGGCAAAATTGACAATACTCTGCAATGGCTACATTTGACAATAAGTGTATGTGTAACAGCGCTAAACCATAATCTAAGCAGTTTTGTGCATTGAATCTTGCACTTTTAATATGATATGACCATAAGATGTGTAGTCATTGCTGTAGTGTCAGTGTTTGCACACATACGTATTGTAGGCCCATTACAGGTAATGATCAATTGTGCATATACTGTTGTATGGTTGAAATTCTGTGCAAGTACGTCAATCTCATGCATCAACCGTCTTTTACATGTATTGTTGGACAATTGTCAGTAATTTACCCAATGCTTCCTACTCATATTGGCTTTAGTCATTCTTTTTAAAATACATACAGTATATACAGCGTTAAAGTGCGTTACATGTGGCAAAATTGACAATACTATGCAATGGCTACATTTGACTATAAGTGTGTGTGTAACAGCGCTAAACCATAATCTAAGCAGTTTTGTGCATTGAATCAAGCACTTTTAATATGATATGACCATCAGATGTGTAGTCATTGCTGTATTTTCAGTGTTTGCACACATACCTATGTTAGGCGCATTATAGGTATTGTTAAATTGTGCATATACTGTTGTATGGGTGAAAGTCCGTGCAAGTGCGTCAATCTCATGCATCAAACGTCTTTTACATGTGTGGTTGGATAGTTGTCACTAGTATAGCCAATGCTTCCTACTCATATTAGCTGTAGTCTTTGTTTTTACACTACATACAGTATATAGAGCTTTTAAGTGCGTTACATGTGGCACAATCGACAATACTATGCAATGGCTAAGTTTGAAAATAAATGTGTGTTACAGCGCCAAACCATAATCTAAGCAGTTTAGTGCATTGAATCAAGCACTTTTAATATGATATGACCATCAGATGTGTAGTAATTGCCGCATTGTCAGTGTTTGCACACATACGTATGGTAGGCCATTGCAGGTAATGTTCAATTGTGCATATACTGTTGTATGGGTGAAAGTCCGTGCAAGTGCGTCAATCTCATGCATCAAACGTCTTTTACATGTGTGGTTGGATAGTTGTCACTAGTATAGCCAATGCTTCCTACTCATATTAGCTGTAGTCTTTGTTTTTACACTACATATAGTATATAGAGCTTTTAAGTGCGTTACATGTGGCACAATTGACAATACTATGCAATGGCTACATTTGACTATAAGTGTGTGTGTTACAGCGCCAAACCATAATCTAAGCTGTTTTGTGCATTGAGTCAAGCACTTTTAATATGATATGACCATCAGATGTGTAGTCATTGCTGTACTGTCAGTGTTTGCACATATACTTTTTTAGGCCCATTACAGATAATATTCAATTGTGCATATACTGTTGTATGGGTGAAATTCTGTGCAAATGCATCAATCTCATGCATCAAACGTCTTTTACATGTATGATTGGACCGTTGTCAGTAGTTTAGACAATGCTTCCTACTCACATTAGCTTTAGCCTTTTTGTTTACACTACATACAGTATATAGAGCGTTAAAGTGCGTTACATGTGGCAAAATTGACAATACTATGCAATGGCTACATTTGACTATAAATGTGTGTGTTACAGCGCCAAACCATAATCTAAGCTGTTTTGTGCATTGAGTCAAGCACTTTTAATATGATATGACCATCAGATGTGTAGTCATTGCTGTACTGTCAGTGTTTGCACATATACTTTTTTAGGCCCATTACAGATAATATTCAATTGTGCAGATACTGTTGTATGGGTGAAATTCTGTGCAAATGCATCAATCTCATGCATCAAACGTCTTTTACATGTATGATTGGACCGTTGTCAGTAGTTTAGACAATGCTTCCTACTCACATTAGCTTTAGCCTTTTTGTTTACACTACATACAGTATATAGAGCGTTAAAGTGCGTTACATGTGGCAAAATTGACAATACTATGCAATGGCTACATTTGACTATAAATGTGTGTGTTACATCGCCAAACCATAATCTAAGCTGTTTTGTGCATTGAATCAAGCACTTTTAATATGATATGACCATCAGATGTGTAGTCATTGCTGTATTTTCAGTGTTCGCACACAGACGTATTTTAGGCCCATTACAGGTAATGATCAATTGTGCATATACTGTTGTATGGTTGAAATTCTGTGCAAGTGCGTCAATCTCATGCATCAAACGTCTTTTACATGTATGATTGGACCGTTGTCAGTAGTTTAGCCAATACTTCCTACTCATATTAGCTTTAGTCGTTGTTTTTACACTACATACAGTATATAGAGCTTTTAAGTGCGTTACATGTGGCACAATCGACAATACTATGCAATGGCTAAGTTTGAAAATAAATGTGTGTGTTACAGCGCCAAACCATAATCTAAGCAGTTTAGTGCATTGAATCAAGCACTTTTAATATGATATGACCATCAGATGTGTAGTAATTGCCGCATTGTCAGTGTTTGCACACATACGTATGGTAGGCCATTGCAGGTAATGTTCAATTGTGCATATACTGTTGTATGGGTGAAATTCTGTGCAAATGCGTCAATGTCATTCATCAAACGTCTTTTACATGTATTGTTGGACCGTCGTAAGTAGTTTAGCCAATGCTTCCTGCTCATATTGGCTTTAGTCTTTGTTTTTACACTACATACACTATATAGAGCGTCAAAGTGCGTTACATGTGGCAAAATTGACAATACTATGCCATGGCTACATTTGACTATAAATGTGTGTGTTACATCGCCAAACCATAATCTAAGCTGTTTTGTGCATTGAATCAAGCACTTTTAATATGATATGACCATCAGATGTGTAGTCATTGCTGTATTTTCAGTGTTCGCACACAGACGTATTTTAGGCCCATTACAGGTAATGATCAGTTGTGCATATACTGTTGTATGGTTGAAATTCTGTGCAAGTGCGTCAATCTCATGCATCAAACGTCTTTTACATGTATGATTGGACCGTTGTCAGTAGTTTAGCCAATACTTCCTACTCATATTAGCTTTAGTCGTTGTTTTTACACTACATACAGTATATAGAGCTTTTAAGTGCGTTACATGTGGCACAATCGACAATACTATGCAATGGCTACATTTGACTATAAATGTGTGTGTTACATCGCCAAGCCATAATCTAAGCTGTTTTGTGCATTGAATCAAGCACTTTTAATATGATATGACCATCAGATGTGTAGTCATTGCTGTATTTTCAGTGTTCGCACACATACGTATTTTAGGCCCATTACAGGTAATGATCAATTGTGCATATACTGTTGTATGGGTGAAAGTCCGTGCAAGTGCGTCAATCTCATGCATCAAACGTCTTTTACATGTGTGGTTGGATAGTTGTCACTAGTATAGCCAATGCTTCCTACTCATATTAGCTGTAGTCTTTGTTTTTACACTACATACAGTATATAGAGCTTTTAAGTGCGTTACATGTGGCACAATCGACAATACTATGCAATGGCTAAGTTTGAAAATAAATGTGTGTGTTACAGCGCCAAACCATAATCTAAGCAGTTTTGTGCATTGAATCAAGCACTTTTAATATGATATGACCATCAGATGTGTAGTAATTGCCGCATTGTCAGTGTTTGCACACATACGTATGGTAGGCCATTGCAGGTAATGTTCAATTGTGCATATACTGTTGTATGGGTGAAAGTCCGTGCAAGTGCGTCAATCTCATGCATCAAACGTCTTGTACATGTGTGGTTGGATAGTTGTCACTAGTATAGCCAATGCTTCCTACTCATATTAGCTGTAGTCTTTGTTTTTACACTACATACAGTATATAGAGCTTTTAAGTGCGTTACATGTGGCACAATTGACAATACTATGCAATGGCTACATTTGACTATAAGTGTGTGTGTTACAGCGCCAAACCATAATCTAAGCTGTTTTGTGCATTGAGTCAAGCACTTTTAATATGATATGACCATCAGATGTGTAGTCATTGCTGTACTGTCAGTGTTTGCACATATACTTTTTTAGGCCCATTACAGATAATATTCAATTGTGCATATACTGTTGTATGGGTGAAATTCTGTGCAAATGCATCAATCTCATGCATCAAACGTCTTTTACATGTATGATTGGACCGTTGTCAGTAGTTTAGACAATGCTTCCTACTCACATTAGCTTTAGTCTTTTTGTTTACACTACATACAGTATATAGAGTGTTAAAGTGCGTTACATGTGGCAAAATTGACAATACTATGCAATGGCTACATTTGACTATAAATGTGTGTGTTACATCGCCAAACCATAATCTAAGCAGTTTTGTGCATTGAATCAAGCACTTTTAATATGATATGACCATCAGATGTGTAGTCATTGCTGTATTTTCAGTGTTCGCACACAGACGTATTTTAGGCCCATTACAGGTAATGATCAGTTGTGCATATACTGTTGTATGGTTGAAATTCTGTGCAAGAGCGTCAATCTCATGCATCAAACGTCTTTTACATGTATGATTGGACCGTTGTCAGTAGTTTAGCCAATACTTCCTACTCATATTAGCTTTAGTCGTTGTTTTTACACTACATACAGTATATAGAGCTTTTAAGTGCGTTACATGTGGCACAATCGACAATACTATGCAATGGCTAAGTTTGAAAATAAATGTGTGTGTTACAGCGCCAAACCATAATCTAAGCAGTTTAGTGCATTGAATCAAGCACTTTTAATATGATATGACCATCAGATGTGTAGTAATTGCCGCATTGTCAGTGTTTGCACACATACGTATGGTAGGCCATTGCAGGTAATGTTCAATTGTGCATGTACTGTTGTATGGGTGAAATTCTGTGCAAATGCGTCAATGTCAGTCATCAAACGTCTTTTACATGTATTGTTGGACCGTCGTAAGTAGTTTAGCCAATGCTTCCTGCTCATATTGGCTTTAGTCTTTGTTTTTACACTACATACACTATATAGAGCTTCAAAGTGCGTTACATGTGGCAAAATTGACAATACTATGCCATGGCTACATTTGACTATAAATGTGTGTGTTACATCGCCAAACCATAATCTAAGCTGTTTTGTGCATTGAATCAAGCACTTTTAATATGATATGACCATCAGATGTGTAGTCATTGCTGTATTTTCAGTGTTCGCACACAGACGTATTTTAGGCCCATTACAGGTAATGATCAGTTGTGCATATACTGTTGTATGGTTGAAATTCTGTGCAAGTGCGTCAATCTCATGCATCAAACGTCTTTTACATGTATGATTGGACCGTTGTCAGTAGTTTAGCCAATACTTCCTACTCATATTAGCTTTAGTCGTTGTTTTTACACTACATACAGTATATAGAGCTTTTAAGTGCGTTACATGTGGCACAATCGACAATACTATGCAATGGCTACATTTGACTATAAATGTGTGTGTTACATCGCCAAACCATAATCTAAGCTGTTTTGTGCATTGAATCAAGCACTTTTAATATGATATGACCATCAGATGTGTAGTCATTGCTGTATTTTCAGTGTTCGCACACATACGTATTTTAGGCCCATTACAGGTAATGATCAATTGTGCATATACTGTTGTATGGTTGAAATTCTGTGCAAGTGCGTCAATCTCATGCATCAAACGTCTTTTACCTCTATGGTTGCACCGTTGTCAGTAGTTTAGACAATGCTTCCTACTCACATTAGCTTTAGTCTTTGTTTTTACACTACATACAGTATATAGAGCGTTAAAGTGCGTTACATGTGGCACAATCGACAATACTATGAAATGGCTACATTTGACTATAAATGTGTGTGTTACATCGCCAAACCATAATCTAAGCAGTTTTGTGCATTGAATCAAGCACTTTTAATATGATATGACCATCAGATGTGTAGTCATTGCTGTATTTTCAGTGTTCGCACACAGACGTATTTTAGGCCCATTACAGGTAATGATCAATTGTGCATATACTGTTGTATGGTTGAAATTCTGTGCAAGTGCGTCAATCTCATGCATCAAACGTCTTTTACATGTATGATTGGACCGTTGTCAGTAGTTTAGCCAATACTTCCTACTCATATTAGCTTTAGTCGTTGTTTTTACACTACATACAGTATATAGAGCTTTTAAGTGCGTTACATGTGGCACAATCGACAATACTATGCAATGGCTAAGTTTGAAAATAAATGTGTGTGTTACAGCGCCAAACCATAATCTAAGCAGTTTAGTGCATTGAATCAAGCACTTTTAATATGATATGACCATCAGATGTGTAGTAATTGCCGCATTGTCAGTGTTTGCACACATACGTATGGTAGGCCATTGCAGGTAATGTTCAATTGTGCATATACTGTTGTATGGGTGAAATTCTGTGCAAATGCGTCAATGTCATTCATCAAACGTCTTTTACATGTATTGTTGGACCGTCGTAAGTAGTTTAGCCAATGCTTCCTGCTCATATTGGCTTTAGTCTTTGTTTTTACACTACATACACTATATAGAGCGTCAAAGTGCGTTACATGTGGCAAAATTGACAATACTATGCCATGGCTACATTTGACTATAAATGTGTGTGTTACATCGCCAAACCATAATCTAAGCTGTTTTGTGCATTGAATCAAGCACTTTTAATATGATATGACCATCAGATGTGTAGTCATTGCTGTATTTTCAGTGTTCGCACACAGACGTATTTTAGGCCCATTACAGGTAATGATCAGTTGTGCATATACTGTTGTATGGTTGAAATTCTGTGCAAGTGCGTCAATCTCATGCATCAAACGTCTTTTACATGTATGATTGGACCGTTGTCAGTAGTTTAGCCAATACTTCCTACTCATATTAGCTTTAGTCGTTGTTTTTACACTACATACAGTATATAGAGCTTTTAAGTGCGTTACATGTGGCACAATCGACAATACTATGCAATGGCTACATTTGACTATAAATGTGTGTGTTACATCGCCAAGCCATAATCTAAGCTGTTTTGTGCATTGAATCAAGCACTTTTAATATGATATGACCATCAGATGTGTAGTCATTGCTGTATTTTCAGTGTTCGCACACATACGTATTTTAGGCCCATTACAGGTAATGATCAATTGTGCATATACTGTTGTATGGGTGAAAGTCCGTGCAAGTGCGTCAATCTCATGCATCAAACGTCTTTTACATGTGTGGTTGGATAGTTGTCACTAGTATAGCCAATGCTTCCTACTCATATTAGCTGTAGTCTTTGTTTTTACACTACATACAGTATATAGAGCTTTTAAGTGCGTTACATGTGGCACAATCGACAATACTATGCAATGGCTAAGTTTGAAAATAAATGTGTGTGTTACAGCGCCAAACCATAATCTAAGCAGTTTAGTGCATTGAATCAAGCACTTTTAATATGATATGACCATCAGATGTGTAGTAATTGCCGCATTGTCAGTGTTTGCACACATACGTATGGTAGGCCATTGCAGGTAATGTTCAATTGTGCATATACTGTTGTATGGGTGAAAGTCCGTGCAAGTGCGTCAATCTCATGCATCAAACGTCTTGTACATGTGTGGTTGGATAGTTGTCACTAGTATAGCCAATGCTTCCTACTCATATTAGCTGTAGTCTTTGTTTTTACACTACATACAGTATATAGAGCTTTTAAGTGCGTTACATGTGGCACAATTGACAATACTATGCAATGGCTACATTTGACTATAAGTGTGTGTGTTACAGCGCCAAACCATAATCTAAGCTGTTTTGTGCATTGAGTCAAGCACTTTTAATATGATATGACCATCAGATGTGTAGTCATTGCTGTACTGTCAGTGTTTGCACATATACTTTTTTAGGCCCATTACAGATAATATTCAATTGTGCATATACTGTTGTATGGGTGAAATTCTGTGCAAATGCATCAATCTCATGCATCAAACGTCTTTTACATGTATGATTGGACCGTTGTCAGTAGTTTAGACAATGCTTCCTACTCACATTAGCTTTAGTCTTTTTGTTTACACTACATACAGTATATAGAGTGTTAAAGTGCGTTACATGTGGCAAAATTGACAATACTATGCAATGGCTACATTTGACTATAAATGTGTGTGTTACATCGCCAAACCATAATCTAAGCAGTTTTGTGCATTGAATCAAGCACTTTTAATATGATATGACCATCAGATGTGTAGTCATTGCTGTATTTTCAGTGTTCGCACACAGACGTATTTTAGGCCCATTACAGGTAATGATCAGTTGTGCATATACTGTTGTATGGTTGAAATTCTGTGCAAGAGCGTCAATCTCATGCATCAAACGTCTTTTACATGTATGATTGGACCGTTGTCAGTAGTTTAGCCAATACTTCCTACTCATATTAGCTTTAGTCGTTGTTTTTACACTACATACAGTATATAGAGCTTTTAAGTGCGTTACATGTGGCACAATCGACAATACTATGCAATGGCTAAGTTTGAAAATAAATGTGTGTGTTACAGCGCCAAACCATAATCTAAGCAGTTTAGTGCATTGAATCAAGCACTTTTAATATGATATGACCATCAGATGTGTAGTAATTGCCGCATTGTCAGTGTTTGCACACATACGTATGGTAGGCCATTGCAGGTAATGTTCAATTGTGCATGTACTGTTGTATGGGTGAAATTCTGTGCAAATGCGTCAATGTCAGTCATCAAACGTCTTTTACATGTATTGTTGGACCGTCGTAAGTAGTTTAGCCAATGCTTCCTGCTCATATTGGCTTTAGTCTTTGTTTTTACACTACATACACTATATAGAGCTTCAAAGTGCGTTACATGTGGCAAAATTGACAATACTATGCCATGGCTACATTTGACTATAAATGTGTGTGTTACATCGCCAAACCATAATCTAAGCTGTTTTGTGCATTGAATCAAGCACTTTTAATATGATATGACCATCAGATGTGTAGTCATTGCTGTATTTTCAGTGTTCGCACACAGACGTATTTTAGGCCCATTACAGGTAATGATCAGTTGTGCATATACTGTTGTATGGTTGAAATTCTGTGCAAGTGCGTCAATCTCATGCATCAAACGTCTTTTACATGTATGATTGGACCGTTGTCAGTAGTTTAGCCAATACTTCCTACTCATATTAGCTTTAGTCGTTGTTTTTACACTACATACAGTATATAGAGCTTTTAAGTGCGTTACATGTGGCACAATCGACAATACTATGCAATGGCTACATTTGACTATAAATGTGTGTGTTACATCGCCAAACCATAATCTAAGCTGTTTTGTGCATTGAATCAAGCACTTTTAATATGATATGACCATCAGATGTGTAGTCATTGCTGTATTTTCAGTGTTCGCACACATACGTATTTTAGGCCCATTACAGGTAATGATCAATTGTGCATATACTGTTGTATGGTTGAAATTCTGTGCAAGTGCGTCAATCTCATGCATCAAACGTCTTTTACCTCTATGGTTGCACCGTTGTCAGTAGTTTAGACAATGCTTCCTACTCACATTAGCTTTAGTCTTTGTTTTTACACTACATACAGTATATAGAGCGTTAAAGTGCGTTACATGTGGCACAATCGACAATACTATGAAATGGCTACATTTGACTATAAATGTGTGTGTTACATCGCCAAACCATAATCTAAGCAGTTTTGTGCATTGAATCAAGCACTTTTAATATGATATGACCATCAGATGTGTAGTCATTGCTGTATTGTCAGTGTTTGCACACATACGTATTTACAGTCCAATACAGGTAATGATCAATTGTGCATATACTGTTGTATGATTGAAATTCTGTGCAAGTGCGTCAATCTCATGCATCAAACGTCTTTTACATGTATGGTTGGACCGTTGTCAGTAGGTTTGCCAATGCTTCCTACTCATATTGGCTTTAGTCTTTGGTTTTACACTACATACACTATATAGACCTTTAAGCTGCCTTACATTTTGCACAATCGACAATACTATGCAATGGCTACATTTGACTATAAATGTGTGTGTTACATCGCCAAACCATAATCTAAGCTGTTTTGTGCATTGAATCAAGCACTTTTAATATGATATGACCATCAGATGTGTAGTCATTGCTGTATTTTCAGTGTTCGCACACAGACGTATTTTAGGCCCACTACAGGTAATGATCAGTTGTGCATATACTGTTGTATGGTTGAAATTCTGTGCAAGTGTGTCAATCTCATGCATCAAATGTTTTTTACATGTATGATTGGACCGTTGTCAGTAGTTTAGCCAATGCTTCCAAATCATATTAGCTTTAGTCGATGTTTTTACACTACATACACTATATAGAGCTTTAAAGTGCGTTACATGTGGCAAAATCGACAATACTATGCAATGGCTACATTTGACTATAAATGTGTGTGTTACATCGCCAAACCATAATCTAAGCAGTTTTGTGCATTGAATCAAGCACTTTTAATATGATATGACCATCAGATGTGTAGTCATTGCTGTATTGTCAGTGTTTGCACACATACGTATGGTAGGCCCATTACAGGTAATGTTCAATTGTGCATATACTGTTGTATGGGTGAAATTCTGTGCAAATGCGTCAATCTCATGCATCAAACGTCTTTTACATGTATTGTTGGACCGTTTTAAGTAGTTTAGTTAATGCGTCCTACTCATATTGTCTGTAGTCTTTGGTTTTACACTACATACACTATATAGAGCTTCAAAGTGCGTTACATGTGGCAAAATTGACGATACTATGCAATGGCTACATTTGATTATAAATGTGTGTGTTACAGCGCCAAACCATAATCTACGCATTTTTGTGCATTGAATCAGGCACTTTTAATATGATATGACCATCAGATGTGTAGTCATTGCTGTATTGTCAGTGTTTGCACACATACGTATTTTACGCCCATTACAGGTAATGATCAATTGTGGATATACTGTTGTATGGTTGAAATTCTGTGCAAGTACGTCAATCTCATGCATCAAACGTCTTTTACATGTATTGTTGGACCGTTGTCAGTAGTTTACCCAATGCTTCCTACTCATATTGGCTTTAGTCATTCTTTTTAAAATACATACAGTATATACAGCGTTAAAGTGCGTTACATGTGGCAAAATTGACAATACTATGCAATGGCTACATTTGACTATAAATGTGTGTGTAACAGCGCCAAACAATAATCTAAGCATTTTTGTGCATTGAATCAAGCACTTTTAATATGATATGACCATCAGATGTGTAGTCATCGCTGTATTGTCAGTGTTTCCACACATACGTATTTAAAGTCCATTACAGGTAATGATCAATTGTGCATATACTGTTGTATGATTGAAATTCTGTGCAAGTGCGTCAATCTCATACATCAAACGTCTGTTACATCTATGGTTGGACCGTTGTCATTAGTTTAGCCAATGCCTCCTACTCATATTAGCTTTAGTCTTTGTTTTTACACTAAATAACCTATATAGAGCTTTAAAGTGCCTTACATGTGGCAAAATTGACAATACTATGCAATGGCTACATTTGACTATAAATGTGTGTGTTACAGCGCCAAACCATAATCTAAGCATTTTTGTGCATTGAATCAGGCACTTTTAATATGATATGACCATCATATGTGTAGTCATTGCTGTTGTGTCAGTGTTTGCACACATACGTATTTTAGGCCCATTACAGGTAATGTTCAATTGTGCAGATACTGTTGTATGGGTGAACTTCTGTGCAAGTGCGTTAATCTCATGCATCAAACGTCTTTTACATGTATGATTGGATAGTTGTCACTAGTATAGCCAATGCTTCCTACTCATATTGGCTTTAGTCTTTTTTTTTAAAATACATACAGTATATAGAGCGTTAAAGTGCGTTACATGTGCCAAATTGACAATACTATGCAATGGCTACATTCGACTATAAATGTGTGTGTAATAGCGCGAAACTATAATCTAAGCAGTTTTGTGCATTGAATCAAGCACTTGTAATATGATATGACCATCAGATGTGTAGTCATTGCTGTATTTTCAGTGTTTGCACACATACGTATTTTAGGCCCATTACAGGTAATGGTCAATTGTGCAGATACTGTTGTATGGGTGAACTTCTGTGCAAATGCGTTAATCTCATGCATCAAACGTCGTTTACATCTATGGTTGCACCGATGTCAGTAGTATAGGCAATGCTTCCTACTTATATTAGCTGTAGTTTGTGTTTTTACACTACATACACTATATAGAGCTTAGACGTGCCTTACATGTGGCAAAGTTGACAATACTATGCAATTGCTACATTTGACTATAAATGTGTGTGTAACAGCGCCAAACCATAATCTAAGCAGTTTAGTGCATTGAATCAAGCACTTTTAATATGATATGACCATCAGATGTGTAGTAATTGCTGTATTTTCAGTGTTTGCACACATACCTATGTTAGGCCCATTGCAAGTAATGTTACATTGTGCATATACTGTTGTATGGGTGAAATTCTGTGCAAATGCGTCAATCTCATGCATCAAACGTCTTTTACATGTATTGTTGGACCGTTGTAAGTAGTTTCGCCAATGCTCCTACTCATATTAGCTTTAGTCTTTGTTTTTACACTACATACACTATATAGAGCTTCAAGGTGCGTTACATGTGGCAAAATTGACAATATTATGAAATGGCCACATCTGATTATAAATGTGTGTGTTACAGCGCCAAACCATAATCTAAGCAGTTTTGTGCATTGAATCAAGCACTTTTAATATGATATGACCATCAGATGTGTAGTAATTGCTGTATTGTCAGTGTTTGCACACATACCTATGTTAGGCCCACTACAGGTAATGTTCAATTGTGCATATACTGTTGTATGGGTGAACTTCTGTGCAAGTGCGTTAATCTCATGCATCAAACGTCGTTTACATCTATGGTTGCACCGATGTCAGTAGGTTAGCCAATGCTTCCTACTCATATCAGCTTTAGTCTTGCTTTCACACGACATACACTAGTAGAGCTTTAAATTCCTTACATGTGGCAAAATTGACAATACTATGCAATGGCTACATTTGACTATAAATGTGTGTGTTACAGCGCCAAACCATAATCTAAGCATTTTTATGCTTTGAATCAAGCACTTTTAATATGATATAACAATCAGATTTAAAGTCATTGCTGTATTTTCAGTGTTTGCACACATACGTATTTTAGGCCCATTACAGGTAATGATCAATTGTGCATATACTGTTGTATGGGTGAAATTCTGTGCATGTGCATCAATCTCATGCATCAAACGTCTTTTACATGTATGATTGGATAGTTGTCACTAGTATAGCCAATGCTTCCTACTCATATTAGCTTTAGTCTTTGTGTTTACACTACATACACTATATAGAGCTTTAAAGCGCTTCACATGTGGCAAAATTGACAATACTATACAATGGCTACATTTGACTATAAATGTGTGTGTTACAGCGCCAAACCATAATCTAAGCATTTTTGTGCATTGAATCAAGCACTTTTAATATGATATGACCATCAGATGTGTAGTCATTGCTGTATTGTCAGTGTTTGCACACATACGTATTTTAGGCCCATTACAGGTAATGATCAATTGTGGATATACTGTTGTATGGTTGAAATTCTGTGCAAGTACGTCAATCTCATGCATCAAACGTCTTTTACATGTATTGTTGGAGCGTTGTCAGTAGTTTACCCAATGCTTCCTACTCATATTGGCTTTAGTCTTTCTTTTTAAAATATATACAGTATATACAGCGTTAAAGTGCGTTACATGTGGCAAAATTGACAATACTATGCAATGGCTACATTTGACTATAAGTGTGTGTGTAACAGCGCTAAACCATAATCTAAGCAGTTTTGTGCATTGAATCCAGCACTTTTAATATGATATGACCATCAGATGTGTAGTCATTGCTGTATTTTCAGTGTTTGCACACATACGTATGTTAGGCCCATTACAGGTAATGTTCAATTGTGCATATACTGTTGTATGGGTGAAATTCTGTGCAAATGCGTCAATCTCATGCATCAAACGTCTTTTACATGTATTGTTGGACCGTTTTAAGTAGTTTAGCCAATGCGTCCTACTCATATTGTCTGTAGTCTTTGGTTTTACACTACATACACTATATAGAGCTTCAAAGTGCGTTACATGTGGCAAAATTGACAATACTATGCAATGGCTACATTTGATTATAAATGTGTGTGTTACAGCGCCAAACCATAATCTACGGATTTTTGTGCATTGAATCAGGCACTTTTAATATGATATGACCATCATATGTGTAGTCATTGCTGTTGTGTCAGTGTTTGCACACATACGTATTTTAGGCCCATTACAGGTAATGTTCAATTGTGCAGATACTGTTGTATGGGTGAACTTCTGTGCAAGTGCGTTAATCTCATGCATCAAACGTCTTTTACATGTATGATTGGATAGTTGTCACTAGTATAGCCAATGCTTCCTACTCATATTAGCTTTAGTCTTTGTTGTCAAACTACATACACTATATAGAGCTTTATAAAGCTTCAAATGTTGCAAAATTGACAATACTAGGCAATGGCTACATTTGACTATAAGTGTGTGTGTAACAGCGCTAAACCATAATCTAAGCAGTTTTGTGCATTGAATCAAGCACTTTTAATATGATATGACCATCAGATGTGTGGTCATTGCTGTATTTTCAGTATTTGCACACATACGTATGTTAGGCCCATTACAGGTAATGTTAAATGTTGCATATACTGTTATATGGGTGAAATTCTGTGCAAATGCGTCAATCTCATGCATCAACCGTCTTTTACATGCATGGTTGGACCGTTGTAAGTAGTTTAGCCAATGCTTCCTACTCATATTAGCTTTAGTCTTTGTTGTCAAACTACATACACTATATAGAGCTTTAAAAAGCTTCAAATGTGGCAAAATTGACAATACTCTGCAATGGTTACATTTGACTATAAGTGTATGTGTAACAGCGCTAAACCATAATCTAAGCAGTTTTGTGCATTGAATCAAGCACTTTTAATATCAAATGACCATAAGATGTGTAGTCATTGCTGTATTGTCAGTGTTTGTACACATACGTATTTTAGGCCCATTACAGGTAATGATCAATTGTGCATATACTGTTGTATGGTTGAAATTCTGTGCAAATGCGTCAATCTCATGCATCAAACGTCTTTTACATGTGTGGTTGGATAGTTGTCACTAGTATAGCCAATGCTTCCTACTCATATTAGCTGTAGTCTTTGGTTTTACACTACATACACTATATAGACCTTTAAAGTGCTTCACATGTGGCAAAATTGACAATACTATGCAATGGCTACA
This sequence comes from Mastigias papua, assembly GCA_964019165.1. NCBI lineage: Eukaryota > Metazoa > Cnidaria > Scyphozoa > Rhizostomeae > Mastigiidae > Mastigias > Mastigias papua. Next base: position 6,032,969 of record OZ025272.1, read on the forward strand.
TTTGACTATACATGTGTGTGTTACAGCGCCAAACCATAATCTAAGCAGTTTTATGCATTGAATCAAGCACTTTTAATGTGATATGACCATTAAATGTGTAGTCATTGCTGTATTGTCAGTGTTTGCACACATACGTATGTTAGGCCCATTACAGGTAATGATCAATTGTGCAGATACTGTTGTATGGGTGAAATTCTGTGCAAGAGCGTCAATCTCATGCATCAAACGTCTTTTACATCTATGGTTACACCATTCTCAGTAGTTTAGCCAATGCTTCCTACTCATATTGGCTTTAGTCTTTGTTTTTAAAATACATACAGTATATAGAGCGTTAAAGTGCGTTACATGTGCCAAATTGACAATACTATGCAATGGCTACATTTGACTATAAATGTGTGTGTAATAGCGCGAAACTATAATCTAAGCAGTTTTGTGCATTGAATCAAGCACTTGTAATATGATATGACCATCAGATGTGTAGTCATTGCTGTATTTTCAGTGTTTGCACACATACGTATTTTAGGCCCATTACAGGTAATGGTCAATTGTGCAGATACTGTTGTATGGGTGAACTTCTGTGCAAATGCGTTAATCTCATGCATCAAACGTCGTTTACATCTATGGTTGCACCGATGTCAGTAGTATAGGCAATGCTTCCTACTTATATTAGCTGTAGTTTGTGTTTTTACACTACATACACTATATAGAGCTTAGACGTGCCTTACATGTGGCAAAGTTGACAATACTATGCAATGGCTACATTTGACTATAAATGTGTGTGTAACAGCGCCAAACCATAATCTAAGCAGTTTAGTGCATTGAATCAAGCACCTTTAATATGATATGACCATCAGATGTGTAGTAATTGCTGTATTTTCAGTGTTTGCACACATACCTATGTTAGGCCCATTGCAAGTAATGTTACATTGTGCATATACTGTTGTATGGGTGAAATTCTGTGCAAATGCGTCAATCTCATGCATCAAACGTCTTTTACATGTATTGTTGGACCGTTGTAAGTAGTTTCGCCAATGCTCCCTACTCATATTAGCTTTAGTCTTTGTTTTTACACTACATACACTATATAGAGCTTCAAGGTGCGTTACATGTGGCAAAATTGACAATATTATGAAATGGCCACATCTGATTATAAATGTGTGTGTTACAGCGCCAAACCATAATCTAAGCAGTTTTGTGCATTGAATCAAGCACTTTTAATATGATATGACCATCAGATGTGTAGTAATTGCTGTATTGTCAGTGTTTGCACACATACCTATGTTAGGCCCATTACAGGTAATGTTCAATTGTGCATATACTGTTGTATGGGTGAACTTCTGTGCAAGTGCGTTAATCTCATGCATCAAACGTCGTTTACATCTATGGTTGCACCGATATCAGTAGGTTAGCCAATGCTTCCTACTCATATCAGCTTTAGTCTTGCTTTCACACGACATACACTAGTAGAGCTTTAAATTCCTTACATGTGGCAAAATTGACAATACTATGCAATGGCTACATTTGACTATAAATGTGTGTGTTACAGCGCCAAACCATAATCTAAGCATTTTTATGCTTTGAATCAAGCACTTTTAATATGATATAACAATCAGATGTAAAGTCATTGCTGTATTTTCAGTGTTTGCACACATACGTATTTTAGGCCCATTACAGGTAATGATCAATTGTGCATATACTGTTGTATGGTTGAAATTCTGTGCAAGTGCGTCAATCTCATGCATCAAACGTCTTTTACATGTATGGTTGGACCGTTGTCAGTAGTTTAGCCAATGCGTCCTACTCATATTAGCTTTAGTCTTTGTCTTTACACTACATACAGTATATACGGCGTTAAAGTGCGTTACATGTGGCAAAATTGACAATACTATGCAATGGCTACATTTGATTATAAATGTGTGTGTTACAGCGCCAAACCATAATCTAAGCAGTTTTGTGCATTGAATCAAGCACTTTTAATATGATATGACCATCAGATGTGTAGTCATTGCTGTATTGTCAGTGTTTGCACACATACGTATTTTAGGCCCATTACAGGTAATGTTCAATTGTGCATATACTGTTGTATGGTTGAAATTCTGTGCAATTGCGTCAATCTCATGCATCAAACGTCTTTTACATGTGTGGTTGGACCGTTTTCACTGGTTTAGCCAATGCTTCCTACTCATATTAGCTTTAGTCTTTGTTTTTAATCTACAAACACTATATATATCTTTAAAAAGCTTCAAAAGTGGCAAAATCACAATACTATGCAATGGGTATATTTGACTATAAGTGTGTGTAACAGCGCCAAACCATAATCTAAGCATTGTTCTGCATTGAATCAAGCACTTGTAATATGATATGATCATCAGATGTGTAGTCATTGCTGTATTGTCAGTGTTTGCACACTTACGTATGTTAGGCCCATTGCAGGTAATGATCAACTGTGCATATACTATTCTATGATTGAAATTCTGTGCAAGTGCGTCAATCTCATGCATCAAACGTCTGTTACATCTATGGTTGCACCGTTGTCAGTAGTTTAGCCAATGCCTCCTACTCATATTAGCTTTAGTCTTTGTTTTTACACTACATACACTATATAGAACTTCAAAGTGCGTTACATGTGGCAAAAATGACAATACTATGCAATTGCTACATTTGACTATAAATGTGTGTGTAACATCGCCAAACCATAATCTAAGCAGTTTTGTGCATTGAATCAAGTACTTTTAATATGATATGACCATCAGATGTGTATTTATTGCTGTATTGTCAGTTTTTGCACACATACGTATTTTAAGCCCATTACAGGTAATGATCAATTGTGCATATACTGTTGTATGGTTGAAATTCTGTGCAAGTGCGTCAATCTCATGCATCAAACGTCTTTTACATGTATTGTTGGACCGTTGTCAGTAGGTTAGCCAATGCTTCCTACTCATATTAGCTTTAGTCTTTGTTTTTACACTACATACACTATATAGAGCTTTAAACTGCCTTACATGTGGCAAAATTGACAATACTATGCAATGGCTACATTTGACTATAAGTATGTGAGTAACAGCGCCAAATCATAATCTAAGCAGTTTTTTGCATTGAATCAAGCACATTTAATATGATATGACCATCAGATTTGTAGTCATTGCTGTATTGTCAGTGTTTGCACACATACGTATGTTAGGCCCATTACAGGTAATGTTCAATTGTGCATATACTGTTGTATGGTTGAAATTCTATGCAAGTGCGTCAATCTCATGCATCAAACGTCTTTTACATGTATGGTTGCACCGTTGTTAGTAGTTTAGCTAATGCCTTCTACTCATATTAGCTTTAGTCTTTGCTTTTACACTACATACACTATATAGAGCTTTAAAGTGCCTTACATTTGGCAAAATTGACAATACTATGCAATGGCTACATTTGACTATAAATGTGTGTGTTACATCGCCAAACCATAATCTAAGCATTTTTGTGCATTGAATCAAGCACTTTTAATATGATATGACCATCAGATGTGTAGTCATCGCTGTATTGTCAGTGTTTCCACACATACGTATTTAAAGTCCATTACAGGTAATGATCAATTGTGCATATACTGTTGTATGATTGAATTTCTGTGCAGGTGCGTCAATCTCATGCATCAAACGTCTGTTACATCTATGGTTGGACCGTTGTCATTAGTTTAGCCAATGCCTCCTACTCATATTAGCTTTAGTCTTTGTTTTTACACTAAATAACCTATATAGAGCTTTAAAGTGCCTTACATGTGGCAAAATTGACAATACAATGCAATGGCTACATTTGACTATAAATGTGTGTGTAACAGCGCCAAACCATAATCTAAGCATTTTTGTGCATTGAATCAAGCACTTTTAATATGATATGACTATCAGATGTATAGTCATTGCTGTATTTTCAGTGTTTGCACACATACGTATGTTTGGCCCCATTATAGGTAATGATCAATTGTGCATATATTGGTGTATGGTTGAAATTCTGTGCAAGTGCGTCAATCTCATGCATCAAACGTTTTTTACATGTATTGTTGGACCGTTGTCACTAGTTCAGCCAATGCTTCCTACTCATATTAGCTTTAGTCTTTGTTTTTACACTACATACACTATATAGTGCTTTAAAGTGCGTTACATGTGGCAAAATTGACAATACTATGGAATGGCTACATTTGACTATAATTGTGTGTGTTACAGCGCCAAACCATAATCTAAGCAGTTTTGTGCATTGAATCAAGCACTTTTAATATGATATGACCATCAGATGTGTAGTCATTGCTGTATTTTCAGTGTTTCCACACATACGTATGTTAGGCCCATTACAGGTAATGTTCAATTGTGCATATACTGTTGTATGGTTGAAATTCTGTGCAAGTGCGTCAATCTCATGCATCAAACGTCTTTTACATGTATTGTTGGACCGTTGTCAGTAGTTTAGCGAATGACTCCTACTCATATTGGCTTTAGTCTTTGTTTTTAATCTACATACAGTATATAGAGCGTTAAAGTGCGTTACATGTGGCAAAATTGACAATACTATGCAATGGCTATATTTGACTATAAATGTGTGTGTTACAGCGCCAAACCATAACCTAAGCAATTTTGTGCATTGAATCAAGCACATTTAATATGATATGACCATCAGATGTGTAGTGATTGCTGTATTTTCAGTGTTTGCACACATACGTATTTTAGGCCCATTACAGGTAATGATCAATTGCGCATATACTGTTGTATGGTTGAAATTCTGTGCAAATGCGTCAATCTCATGCATCAAACGTCTTTTACATCTATGGTTGCACCGATGTCAGTAGGTTAGCCAATGCTTCCTACTCATATTAGCTTTAGTCTTTGTTTTTACACTACATACACTATATAGAGCTTAAAAAAGCCTTACATGTGGCAAAATTGACAATACTATGCAATGGCTACATTTGACTATAAATGTGTGTGTAAAATCGCAAAACCATATTCTAAGCAGTTTTGTGCATTGAATCAAGCACTTTTAATATGATATGACCATCAGATGTGTAGTCATTGCTGTATTGTCAGTGTTTGCACACATACGTATTTTAGGCCCATTACAGGTAATGATCAATTGTGTATATACTGTTGTATGGTTGAAATTCTGTGCAAATGCGTCAATCTCATGCATCAAGCGTCTTTTACATGTATTGTTGGACTGTTTTAAGTAGTTTAGCCAATGCGTCCTACTCATATTGTCTGTAGTCTTTAGTTTTACACTACATAGAGTATATAGAGCGTTAAAGTGCGTTACATGTGGCAAAATTGACAATACTATGCAATGGCTACATTTGACTATAAATGTGTGTGTTACAGCGCCAAACCATAACCTAAGCAGTTTTGTGCATTGAATCAAGCACATTTAATATGATATGACCATCAGCTGTGTAGTGATTGCTGTATTGTCAGTGTTTGCACACATACGTACTTTAGGCCCATAACAGGTAATGATCAATTATGCATATACTGTTGTATGGTTGAAATTCTGTGCAAATGCGTCAATCTCATGCATCAAACGTCTTTTACATCTTTGGTTGGAACGATGTCAGTAGTGTAGCAAATGCTTCCTACTCATATTAGCTTTAGTCTTTGTTTTTACACTACATACACTATATAGAGATTTAAAGGGCCTTACATGTGGCAAAATTGACAATACTATGCAATGGCTACATTTGACTATAAATGTGTGTGTAACATCGCCAAACCATAGTCTAAGCAGTTTTGTGCATTGAGTCAAGCACTTTTAATATGATATGACCATCAGATGTGTAGTCATTGCTGTATTGTCAGTGTTTGCACACATACGTATTTTAAGCCCATTACAGGTAATGATCAATTGTGCATATACTGTTGTATGGTTGAAATTCTGTGCAAGTGCGTCAATCTCATGCATCAAATGTCTTTTACGTGTATTGTTGGATCGTTGTCAGTAGTTTAGCCAATGCTTCCTACTCATATTAGCTTTAGTCTTTGATTTTACACTACATACACTATATAGAGGTTTAAAGTGCGTTACATGTGGCAAAATTGACAATACTATGCAATGGCTACATTTGACTATAAATGTGTGTGTTACAGCGCCAAACCATACTCTAAGCATTTTTGTGCATTGCGTCAAGCACTTTTAATATGATGTGACCATCAGATGTGTAGTCATTGCTGTATTGTCAGTGTTTGCACACATACGTATTTTAGGCCCATTACAGGTAATGATCAATTGTGCATATACTGTTGTATGGTTTTAATATTCTGTGCAAATGCGTCAATCTCATGCATCAAACGTCTTTTACATCTTTGGTTGCAACGATGTCAGTAGTTTAGCCAATGCTTCCTACTCATATTAGCTTTAGTCTTTGGTTTTACACTTAAGACACTATATAGAGCTTAAAAAAGCCTTACATGTGGCAAAATTGACAATACTATGCAATGGCTACATTTGACTATAAATGTGTGTGTAACAGCGCCAAACAATAGTCTAAGCAGTTTTGTGCATTGAATCAAGCACCTTTAATATGATATGACAATAAGATGTGTAGTCATTGCTGTATTTTGAGTGATTGGACACATACGTATTGTAGGCCCATTACAGGTAATGATCAATTGTGCATATACTGTTGTATGGTTGAAATTCTGTGCAAGTGCGTCAATCTCATGCATCAAACGTCTTTTACATGTATGGTTGGACCGTTGTCAGTAGTTTAGCCAATGCTTCCTACTCATATTAGCTTTAGTCTTTGTTTTTACACTACATACAGTATATAGAGCGTTAAAGTGCGTTACATGTGCCACAATTGACAATACTATGCAATGGCTACATTTGACTATAAATGTGTGTGTTACAGCGCCAAACCATACCCTAAGCAGTTGTGTGCATTGAATCAAGCACATTTAATATGATATGACCATCAGATGTGTAGTCATTGCTGTATTGTCAGTGTATGCACACATACGTATTTTAGGCCCATTACAGGTAATGTTCAATTGTGCATATACTGTTGTATGGTTGAAATTCTGTGCAAGTGCGTCAATCTCATGCATCAAACGTCTTTTACATGTATTGTTGTACCGTTGTCAGTAGTTTAGCCAATGCTTCCTACTCATATTGGCTTTAGTCTTTGTTTTTACACTACATAGAGTATATAGAGCGGTAAAGTGCCTTACATGTGGCAAAATTGACAATACTATGCAATGGCTACATTTGACTATAAATGTGTGTGTAAAATCGCCAAACCATAGTCTAAGCAGTTTTGTGCATTGAGTCAAGCACTTTTAATATGATATAACCATCAGATGTGTAATCATTGCTGTATTGTCAGTGTTTGCACACATACGTATTTTAGGCCCATTACAGGTAATGATCAATTGTGCATATACTGTTGTATGACTGAAATTCACTGCAAAAGCGTCAATCTCATGCATCAAACGTCGTTTATATCTATGGTTGCACCGATGTCAGTAGTTTAGCCACTGCCTCCTACTCATATTGGCTTTAGTCTTTGTTTTTACACTACATACACTATATAGAGCTTTAAAGTGCCTTACATGTGGCAAAATTGACAATACTATGTAATGGCTACATTTGACTATAAATTTGTTTGTCACATCGCCAAACCATAATCTAAGCTGTTTTGTGCTTTGAATCAAGCACTTTTAATATGATATGACCATCAGATGTGTAGTCATTGCTGTATTTTCAGTGTTTGCACACATACGCATTTTAGGCCCATTACAGGTAATGATCAACTGTGGATATACTGTTGTATGATTGAAATTCTGTGCAAGTGCGTCAATCTCATGCATCAAACGTCTTTTACATGTATTGTTGGACCGTTGTCACTGGTTTAGCCAATGCTTCCAACTCATATTAGCTTTAGTCTTTGTTTTTACACTACATACACTATATAGAGCTTTAAAGTGCCTTACATTTGGCAAAATTGACAATACTATGCAATGGCTACATTTGACTATAAATGTGTGTGTTACAGCGCCAAACCATAATCTAAGCATTTTTGTGCATTGAATCAAGCACTTTTAATATGATATGACCATCAGATGTGCAGTCATTGCTGTATTGTCAGTGTTTGCACACATACGTATTTTAGGCCCATTACAGGTAATGATCAATTGTGCATATACTGTTGTATGGGTGAAATTCTGTGCAAGTGCGTCAATCAAATGCATCAAACGTCTTTTACAAGTATTGCTGGACCGTTGTCAGTAGGTTAGCCAATGCTTCAAACTCATATTAGCTTTAGTCGTTGGTTTTACACTACATCCACTATATAGAGCTTTAAAGTGCGTTACATGTGGCAAAATTGACAATACTATGCAATGGCTACATTTGACTATAAATGTGTGTGTTACAGCGCCAAATCATAATCTAAGCAGTTTTGTGCATTGAATCAAGCACTTTTAATATGATATGACCATCACATGTGTAGTCATTGCTGTATTTTCAGTGTTTGCACACATACGTATGTTAGGCCCATTACAGGTAATGTTCAATTGTGCATATACTGTTGTATGGTTGAAATTCTGTAGAAGTGCGTCAATCTCATGCATCAAACGTCTTTTACATGTATTGTTGGACCGTTGTCACTAGTTCAGCCAATGCTTCTACTCATATTAGCTTTAGTCTTTGTTTTTACACTACATACACTCTATAGTGCTTTAAAGTGCGTTACATGTGGCAAAAATGACAATACTATGCAATGGCTACATTTGACTATAAATGTGTGTGTTACAGCGCCAAATCATAATCTAAGCAGTTTTGTGCATTGAATCAAGCACTTTTAATATGATATGACCATCAGATGTGTAGTCATTGCTGTATTTTCAGTGTTTGCACACATACGTATGTTAGGCCCATTACAGGTAATGTTCAATTGTGCATATACTGTTGTATGGTTGAAATTCTGTGCAAGTGCGTCAATCTCATGCATCAAACGTCTTTTACATGTATGGTAGGACCGTTGTCAGTAGTTTAGCCAATGCGTCCTACTCATATTCTCTGTAGTCTTTAGTTTTACACTACATACAGTATATAGAGCGTTAAAGTGCGTTACATGTGGCAAAATTGACAATACTATGCAATGGCTACATTTGACTATAAATGTGTGTGTTACAGCGCCAAACCATAACCTAAGCAGTTTTGTGCATTGATTCAAGCACATTTAATATGATATGACCATCAGATGTGTAGTCATTGCTGTATTGTCAGTGTTTGCACACATACGTACTTTAGGCCCATAACAGGTAATGATCAATTATGCATATACTGTTGTATGGTTGAAATTCTGTGCAAATGCGTCAATCTCATGCATCAAACGTCTTTTACATCTTTGGTTGGAACGATGTCAGTAGTGTAGCAAATGCTTCCTACTCATATTAGCTTTAGTCTTTGTTTTTACACTACATACACTATATAGAGATTTAAAGGGCCTTACATGTGGCAAAATTGACAATACTATGCAATGGCTACATTTGACTATAAATGTGTGTGTAAAATCGCCAAACCATAGTCTAAGCAGTTTTGTGCATTGAGTCAAGCACTTTTAATATGATATGACCATCAGATGTGTAGTCATTGCTGTATTGTCAGTGTTTGCACACATACGTATTTTAAGCCCATTACAGGTAATGATCAATTGTGCATATACTGTTGTATGGTTGAAATTCTGTGCAAGTGCGTCAATCTCATGCATCAAATGTCTTTTACGTGTATTGTTGGATCGTTGTCAGTAGTTTAGCCAATGCTTCCTACTCATATTACCTTTAGTCTTTGATTTTACACTACATACACTATATAGAGGTTTAAAGTGCGTTACATGTGGCAAAATTGACAATACTATGCAATGGCTACATTTGACTATAAATGTGTGTGTTACAGCGCCAAACGATACTCTAAGCATTTTTGTGCATTGCGTCAAGCACTTTTAATATGATATGACCATCAGATGTGTAGTCATTGCTGTATTGTCAGTGTTTGCACACATACGTATTTTAGGCCCATTACAGGTAATGATCAATTGTGCATATACTGTTGTATGGTTTTAATATTCTGTGCAAATGCGTCAATCTCATGCATCAAACGTCTTTTACATCTTTGGTTGCAACGATGTCAGTAGTTTAGCCAATGCTTCCTACTCATATTAGCTTTAGTCTTTGGTTTTACACTTAAGACACTATATAGAGCTTAAAAAAGCCTTACATTTGGCAAAATTGACAATACTATGCAATGGCTACATTTGACTATAAATGTGTGTGTAACAGCGCCAAACAATAGTCTAAGCAGTTGTGTGCATTGAATCAAGCACCTTTAATATGATATGACCATCAGATGTGTAGTCATTGCTGTATTGTCAGTGTTTGCACACATACGTATGTTAGGCCCATTACAGGTAATGTTCAATTGTGCATATACTGTTGTATGGTTGAAATTCTATGCAAGTGCGTCAATCTCATGCATCAAACGTCTTTTACATGTATGGTTGCACCGTTGTTAGTAGTTTAGCTAATGCCTTCTACTCATATTAGCTTTAGTCTTTGCTTTTACACTACATACACTATATAGAGCTTTAAAGTGCTTAACATGAGGCAAAATTGACAATACTATTGAATGGCTACAATTGACTATAAATGTGTGTGTTACATAACAAAACCATAATCTACGCAGTTTTGTGCATTGAATCAAGCACTTTTAATATGATATGACCATCAGATGTGTAGTCATTGCTGTATTTTCAGTGTTTGCACACATACGTAGTTTAGGCCCATTACAGGTAATGTTCTATTGTGCATATACTGTTGTATGGGTGAACTTCTGTGCAAGTGCGTCAATCTCATGCATCAAACGTCGTTTATATCTATGGTTGCACCGATGTCAGTAGTTTAGCCACTGCCTCCTACTCATATTGGCTTTAGTCTTTGTTTTTACACTACATACACTATATAGAGCTTTAAAGTGCCTTACATGTGGCAAAATTGACAATACTATGTAATGGCTACATTTGACTATAAATTTGTTTGTCACATCGCCAAACCATAATCTAAGCTGTTTTGTGCTTTGAATCAAGCACTTTTAATATGATATGACCATCAGATGTGTAGTCATTGCTGTATTTTCAGTGTTTGCACGCATACGCATTTTAGGCCCATTACAGGTAATGATCAACTGTGGATATACTGTTGTATGATTGAAATTCTGTGCAAGTGCGTCAATCTCATGCATCAAACGTCTTTTACATGTATTGTTGGACCGTTGTCACTGGTGTAGCCAATGCTTCCAACTCATATTAGCTTTAGTCTTTGTTTTTACACTACATACACTATATAGAGCTTTAAAGTGCCTTACATTTGGCAAAATTGACAATACTATGCAATGGCTACATTTGACTATAAATGTGTGTGTTACAGCGCCAAACCATAATCTAAGCATTTTTGTGCATTGAATCAAGCACTTTTAATATGATATGACCATCAGATGTGCAGTCATTGCTGTATTGTCAGTGTTTGCACACATACGTATTTTAGGCCCATTACAGGTAATGATCAATTGTGCATATACTGTTGTATGGGTGAAATTCTGTGCAAGTGCGTCAATCAAATGCATCAAACGTCTTTTACAAGTATGGCTGGACCGTTGTCAGTAGGTTAGCCAATGCTTCAAACTCATATTAGCTTTAGTCGTTGGTTTTACACTACATCCACTATATAGAGCTTTAAAGTGCGTTACATGTGGCAAAATTGACAATACTATGCAATGGCTACATTTGACTATAAATGTGTGTGTTACAGCGCCAAATCATAATCTAAGCAGTTTTGTGCATTGAATCAAGCACTTTTAATATGATATGACCATCACATGTGTAGTCATTGCTGTATTTTCAGTGTTTGCACACATACGTATGTTAGGCCCATTACAGGTAATGTTCAATTGTGCATATACTGTTGTATGGTTGAAATTCTGTAGAAGTGCGTCAATCTCATGCATCAAACGTCTTTTACATGTATTGTTGGACCGTTGTCACTAGTTCAGCCAATGCTTCTACTCATATTAGCTTTAGTCTTTGTTTTTACACTACATACACTCTATAGTGCTTTAAAGTGCGTTACATGTGGCAAAAATGACAATACTATGCAATGGCTACATTTGACTATAAATGTGTGTGTTACAGCGCCAAATCATAATCTAAGCAGTTTTGTGCATTGAATCAAGCACTTTTAATATGATATGACCATCAGATGTGTAGTCATTGCTGTATTTTCAGTGTTTGCACACATACGTATGTTAGGCCCATTACAGGTAATGTTCAATTGTGCATATACTGTTGTATGGTTGAAATTCTGTGCAAGTGCGTCAATCTCATGCATCAAACGTCTTTTACATGTATGGTTGGACCGTTGTCAGTAGTTTAGCCAATGCGTCCTACTCATATTCTCTGTAGTCTTTAGTTTTACACTACATACAGTATATAGAGCGTTAAAGTGCGTTACATGTGGCAAAATTGACAATACTATGCAATGGCTACATTTGACTATAAATGTGTGTGTTACAGCGCCAAACCATAACCTAAGCAGTTTTGTGCATTGATTCAAGCACATTTAATATGATATGACCATCAGATGTGTAGTCATTGCTGTATTGTCAGTGTTTGCACACATACGTACTTTAGGCCCATAACAGGTAATGATCAATTATGCATATACTGTTGTATGGTTGAAATTCTGTGCAAATGCGTCAATCTCATGCATCAAACGTCTTTTACATCTTTGGTTGGAACGATGTCAGTAGTGTAGCAAATGCTTCCTACTCATATTAGCTTTAGTCTTTGTTTTTACACTACATACACTATATAGAGATTTAAAGGGCCTTACATGTGGCAAAATTGACAATACTATGCAATGGCTACATTTGACTATAAATGTGTGTGTAAAATCGCCAAACCATAGTCTAAGCAGTTTTGTGCATTGAGTCAAGCACTTTTAATATGATATGACCATCAGATGTGTAGTCATTGCTGTATTGTCAGTGTTTGCACACATACGTATTTTAAGCCCATTACAGGTAATGATCAATTGTGCATATACTGTTGTATGGTTGAAATTCTGTGCAAGTGCGTCAATCTCATGCATCAAATGTCTTTTACGTGTATTGTTGGATCGTTGTCAGTAGTTTAGCCAATGCTTCCTACTCATATTACCTTTAGTCTTTGATTTTACACTACATACACTATATAGAGGTTTAAAGTGCGTTACATGTGGCAAAATTGACAATACTATGCAATGGCTACATTTGACTATAAATGTGTGTGTTACAGCGCCAAATCATAATCTAAGCAGTTTTGTGCATTGCGTCAAGCACTTTTAATATGATATGACCATCAGATGTGTAGTCATTGCTGTATTGTCAGTGTTTGCACACATACGTATTTTAGGCCCATTACAGGTAATGATCAATTGTGCATATACTGTTGTATGGTTTTAATATTCTGTGCAAATGCGTCAATCTCATGCATCAAACGTCTTTTACATCTTTGGTTGCAACGATGTCAGTAGTTTAGCCAATGCTTCCTACTCATATTAGCTTTAGTCTTTGGTTTTACACTTAAGACACTATATAGAGCTTAAAAAAGCCTTACATTTGGCAAAATTGACAATACTATGCAATGGCTACATTTGACTATAAATGTGTGTGTAACAGCGCCAAACAATAGTCTAAGCAGTTGTGTGCATTGAATCAAGCACCTTTAATATGATATGACCATCAGATGTGTAGTCATTGCTGTATTTTCAGTGTTTGCACACATACGTATGTTAGGCCCATTACAGGTAATGTTCAATTGTGCATATACTGTTGTATGGTTGAAATTCTGTGCAAGTGCGTCAATCTCATGCATCAAACGTCTTTTACATGTATGGTTGGACCGTTGTCAGTAGTTTAGCCAATGCTTCCTACTCATATTAGCTTTAGTCTTTGTTTTTACACTACATACAGTATATAGAGCGTTAAAGTGCGTTACATGTGCCAAAATTGACAATACTATGCAATGGCTACATTTGACTATAAATGTGTGTGTTACAGCGCCAAATCATAATCTAAGCAGTTTTGTGCATTGAATCAAGCACTTTTAATATGATATGACCATCAGATGTGTAGTCATTGCTGTATTTTCAGTGTTTGCACACATACGTATGTTAGGCCCATTACAGGTAATGTTCAATTGTGCATATACTGTTGTATGGTTGAAATTCTGTGCAAGTGCGTCAATCTCATGCATCAAACGTCTTTTACATGTATTGTTGGACCGTTGTCACTAGTTCAGCCAATGCTTCTACTCATATTAGCTTTAGTCTTTGTTTTTACACTACATACACTCTATAGTGCTTTAAAGTGCGTTACATGTGGCAAAATTGACAATACTATGCAATGGCTACATTTGACTAAAAATGTGTGTGTTACAGCGCCAAATCATAATCTAAGCAGTTTTGTGCATTGAATCAAGCACTTTTAATATGATATGACCATCAGATGTGTAGTCATTGCTGTATTGTCAGTGTTTGCACACATACGTATGTTAGGCCCATTACAGGTAATGTTCAATTGTGCATATACTGTTGTATGGTTGAAATTCTGTGCAAGTGCGTCAATCTCATGCATCAAACGTCTTTTACATGTATGGTTGGACCGTTGTCAGTAGTTTAGCCAATGCGTCCTACTCATATTGTCTGTAGTCTTTAGTTTTACACTACATACAGTATATAGAGCGTTAAAGTGCGTTACATGTGGCAAAATTGACAATACTATGCAATGGCTACATTTGACTATAAATGTGTGTGTTACAGCGCCAAACCATAACCTAAGCAGTTTTGTGCATTGAATCAAGCACATTTAATATGATATGACCATCAGATGTGTAGTCATTGCTGTATTGTCAGTGTTTGCACACATACGTACTTTAGGCCCATAACAGGTAATGATCAATTATGCATATACTGTTGTATGGTTGAAATTCTGTGCAAATGCGTCAATCTCATGCATCAAACGTCTTTTACATCTTTGGTTGGAACGATGTCAGTAGTGTAGCAAATGCTTCCTACTCATATTAGCTTTAGTCTTTGTTTTTACACTACATACACTATATAGAGATTTAAAGGGCCTTACATGTGGCAAAATTGACAATACTATGCAATTGCTACATTTGACTATAAATGTGTGTGTAAAATCGCCAAACCATAGTCTAAGCAGTTTTGTGCATTGAGTCAAGCACTTTTAATATGATATGACCATCAGATGTGTAGTCATTGCTGTATTGTCAGTGTTTGCACACATACGTATTTTAAGCCCATTACAGGTAATGATCAATTGTGCATATACTGTTGTATGGTTGAAATTCTGTGCAAGTGCGTCAATCTCATGCATCAAATGTCTTTTACGTGTATTGTTGGATCCTTGTCAGTAGTTTAGCCAATGCTTCCTACTCATATTACCTTTAGTCTTTGATTTTACACTACATACACTATATAGAGGTTTAAAGTGCGTTACATGTGGCAAAATTGACAATACTATGCAATGGCTACATTTGACTATAAATGTGTGTGTTACAGCGCCAAATCATAATCTAAGCAGTTTTGTGCATTGCGTCAAGCACTTTTAATATGATATGACCATCAGATGTGTAGTCATTGCTGTATTGTCAGTGTTTGCACACATACGTATTTTAGGCCCATTACAGGTAATGATCAATTGTGCATATACTGTTGTATGGTTTTAATATTCTGTGCAAATGCGTCAATCTCATGCATCAAACGTCTTTTACATCTTTGGTTGCAACGATGTCAGTAGTTTAGCCAATGCTTCCTACTCATATTAGCTTTAGTCTTTGGTTTTACACTTAAGACACTATATAGAGCTTAAAAAAGCCTTACATTTGGCAAAATTGACAATACTATGCAATGGCTACATTTGACTATAAATGTGTGTGTAACAGCGCCAAACAATAGTCTAAGCAGTTGTGTGCATTGAATCAAGCACCTTTAATATGATATGACCATCAGATGTGTAGTCATTGCTGTATTTTCAGTGTTTGCACACATACGTATGTTAGGCCCATTACAGGTAATGTTCAATTGTGCATATACTGTTGTATGGTTGAAATTCTGTGCAAGTGCGTCAATCTCATGCATCAAACGTCTTTTACATGTATGGTTGGACCGTTGTCAGTAGTTTAGCCAATGCTTCCTACTCATATTAGCTTTAGTCTTTGTTTTTACACTACATACAGTATATAGAGCGTTAAAGTGCGTTACATGTGCCAAAATTGACAATACTATGCAATGGCTACATTTGACTATAAATGTGTGTGTTACAGCGCCAAATCATAATCTAAGCAGTTTTGTGCATTGAATCAAGCACTTTTAATATGATATGACCATCAGATGTGTAGTCATTGCTGTATTTTCAGTGTTTGCACACATACGTATGTTAGGCCCATTACAGGTAATGTTCAATTGTGCATATACTGTTGTATGGTTGAAATTCTGTGCAAGTGCGTCAATCTCATGCATCAAACGTCTTTTACATGTATTGTTGGACCGTTGTCACTAGTTCAGCCAATGCTTCTACTCATATTAGCTTTAGTCTTTGTTTTTACACTACATACACTCTATAGTGCTTTAAAGTGCGTTACATGTGGCAAAATTGACAATACTATGCAATGGCTACATTTGACTAAAAATGTGTGTGTTACAGCGCCAAATCATAATCTAAGCAGTTTTGTGCATTGAATCAAGCACTTTTAATATGATATGACCATCAGATGTGTAGTCATTGCTGTATTTTCAGTGTTTGCACACATACGTATGTTAGGCCCATTACAGGTAATGTTCAATTGTGCATATACTGTTGTATGGTTGAAATTCTGTGCAAGTGCGTCAATCTCATGCATCAAACGTCTTTTACATGTATGGTTGGACCGTTGTCAGTAGTTTAGCCAATGCGTCCTACTCATATTGTCTGTAGTCTTTAGTTTTACACTACATACAGTATATAGAGCGTTAAAGTGCGTTACATGTGGCAAAATTGACAATACTATGCAATGGCTACATTTGACTATAAATGTGTGTGTTACAGCGCCAAACCATAACCTAAGCAGTTTTGTGCATTGAATCAAGCACATTTAATATGATATGACCATCAGATGTGTAGTCATTGCTGTATTGTCAGTGTTTGCACACATACGTACTTTAGGCCCATAACAGGTAATGATCAATTATGCATATACTGTTGTATGGTTGAAATTCTGTGCAAATGCGTCAATCTCATGCATCAAACGTCTTTTACATCTTTGGTTGGAACGATGTCAGTAGTGTAGCAAATGCTTCCTACTCATATTAGCTTTAGTCTTTGTTTTTACACTACATACACTATATAGAGATTTAAAGGGCCTTACATGTGGCAAAATTGACAATACTATGCAATTGCTACATTTGACTATAAATGTGTGTGTAAAATCGCCAAACCATAGTCTAAGCAGTTTTGTGCATTGAGTCAAGCACTTTTAATATGATATGACCATCAGATGTGTAGTCATTGCTGTATTGTCAGTGTTTGCACACATACGTATTTTAAGCCCATTACAGGTAATGATCAATTGTGCATATACTGTTGTATGGTTGAAATTCTGTGCAAGTGCGTCAATCTCATGCATCAAATGTCTTTTACGTGTATTGTTGGATCCTTGTCAGTAGTTTAGCCAATGCTTCCTACTCATATTACCTTTAGTCTTTGATTTTACACTACATACACTATATAGAGGTTTAAAGTGCGTTACATGTGGCAAAATTGACAATACTATGCAATGGCTACATTTGACTATAAATGTGTGTGTTACAGCGCCAAACGATACTCTAAGCATTTTTGTGCATTGCGTCAAGCACTTTTAATATGATATGACCATCAGATGTGTAGTCATTGCTGTATTGTCAGTGTTTGCACACATACGTATTTTAGGCCCATTACAGGTAATGATCAATTGTGCATATACTGTTGTATGGTTTTAATATTCTGTGCAAATGCGTCAATCTCATGCATCAAACGTCGTTTACATCTATGGTTGCACCGATGTCAGTAGTTTAGCCAATGCTTCCTACTCATATTAGCTTTAGTCTTTGGTTTTACACTTAAGACACTATATAGAGCTTAAAAAAGCCTTACATGTGGCAAAATTGACAATACTATGCAATGGCTACATTTGACTATAAATGTGTGTGTAACAGCGCCAAACAATAGTCTAAGCAGTTTTGTGCATTGAATCAAGCACCTTTAATATGATATGACAATAAGATGTGTAGTCATTGCTGTATTTTGAGTGTTTGGACACATACGTATTGTAGGCCCATTACAGGTAATGATCAATTGTGCATATACCGTTGTATGGTTGAAATTCTGTGCAAGTGCGTCAATCTCATGCATCAAACGTCTTTTACATGTATGGTTGGACCGTTGTCAGTAGTTTAGCCAATGCTTCCTACTCATATTAGCTTTAGTCTTTGTTTTTACACTACATACAGTATATAGAGCGTTAAAGTGCGTTACATGTGCCAAAATTGACAATACTATGCAATGGCTACATTTGACTATAAATGTGTGTGTAACAGCGCCAAACAATAGTCTAAGCAGTTTTGTGCATTGAATCAAGCACCTTTAATATGATATGACAATAAGATGTGTAGTCATTGCTGTATTGTCAGTGTTTGCACACATACGTATTTTAGGCCCATTACAGGTAATGATCAATTGTGCATATACTGTTGTATGGTTGAAATTCTGTGCAAGTGCGTCAATCTCATGCATCAAACGTCTTTTACATGTATTGTTGTACCGTTGTCAGTAGTTTAGCCAATGCTTCCTACTCATATTGGCTTTAGTCTTTGGTTTTTCGCTACATACACTATATAGTGCTTTTAAAGTGCCTTACATGTGGCAAAATTGACAATACTATGCAATGGCTACATTTGACTATAAATTTGTGTGTTACACCGCCAAACCATAATCTAAGCAGTTTTGTGCATTGAATCAAGCACATTTAATATGATATGACCATCAGATGTGTAGTGATTGCTGTATTTTCAGTGTATGCACGCATACGTATTTTAGGCCCATTACAGGTAATAAGCAATTGTGCATATACTGTTGTATGGTTGAAATTCTAGGCAAATGCGTCAATCTCATGCATCAAACGTCTTTTACATCTATGGTTGCACCGATGTCAGTAGGTTAGCCAATGCTTCCTACTCATATTAGCTTTAGTCTTTGTTTTTACACTACATACACTATATAGAGCTTAAAAAAGCCTCACATGTGGCAAAATTGACAATATTATGCAATGGCTACATTTGACTATAACTGTGTGTAACATCGCCAAACCATAGTCTAAGCAGTTTTTTGCATTGAGTCAAGCACTTTTAATATGATATGACCATCAGATGTGTAGTCATTGCTGTATTGTCAGTGTTTGCACACATACGTATTTTAGGCCCATTACAGGTAATGATCAATTGTGCATATACTGTTGTATGGTTGAAATTCTGTGCAATTGCGTCAATCTCATGCATCAAATGTCTTTAAAGTGTATTGTTTGACCGTTGTCAGTAGTTTAGCCAATACTTCCTACTCATATTAGCTTTAGTCTTTGATTTTACACTACATACACTATATAGAGCTTTAAAGTGCGTTACATGTGGCAAAATTGACAATACTATGCAATGGCTACATTTGACTATAACTGTGTGTGTAATAGCGCCAAACCATAATCTAAGCAGTTTTGTGCATTGAGTCAAGCACTTTTAATATGATATGACTATCAGATGTGTAGTCATTGCTGTATTGTCAGTGTTTGCACACATACGTATTTTAGGCCCATTACAGGTAATGATCAATTGTGCATATACTGTTGTATGGTTGAAATTCTGTGCAAATGCGTCAATCTCATGCATCAAACGTCTTTTACATCTATGGTTGCACCAATGTCAGTAGTTTAGCCAATACTTCCTACTCATATTAGCTTTAGTCTTTCGGTTTACACTACATACACTATATAGTGCTTACAAGTGCGGTACATGTGGCAATATTGACAATACTATGCAATGGCTACATTTGACTATAAATTTGTGTGTTACACCGCCAAACCATAATCTAAGCAGTTTTGTGCATTGAATCAAGCATATTTAATATGATATGACCATCAGATGTGTAGTCATTGCTGTATTTTCAGTATATGCACGCATACGTATTTTAGGCCCATTACAGGTAATGTTCAATTGTGCATATACTGTTGTATGGTTGAAATTCTGTGCAAATGCGTCAATCTCATGCATCAAACGTCTTTTACATCTATGGTTGCACCAATGTCAGCAGGTTAGCCAATGCTTCCTACTCATATTAGCTTTAGTCTTTGTTTTTACACTACATACACTATATAGAGCTTAAAAGTGCCTTACATGTGGCAAAATTGACAATACTATGCAATGGCTACATTTGACTATAAATTTGTGTGTTACACCGCCAAACCATAATCTAAGCAGTTTTGTGCATTGAATCAAGCACATTTAATATGATATGACCATCAGATGTGTAGTCATTGCTGTATTTTCAGTGTTTGCACACATACGTATTTTAGGCCCATTACAGGTAATGATCAATTGTGCATATACCGTTGTATGGTTGAGATTCTGTGCAAGTGCGTCAATCTCATGCATCAAACGTCTTTTACATCTATGGTTGCACCGTTGTCAGTAGTTTAGCCAATGCTTCCTACTCATATTGGCTTTAGTCTTTGGTTTTTCGCTACATACGCTATATTGTGCTTAAAGGTGCCTTACATGTTGCAAAATTGACAATACTATGCAATGGCTACATTTGACTATAAATTTGTGTGTTACACCGCCAAACCATAATCTAAGCAGTTTTGTGCATTGAATCAAGCACATTTAATATGATATGACCATCAGATGTGTAGTCATTGCTGTATTTTCAGTGTATGCACACATACGTATTTTAGGCCCATTACAGGTAATGAGCAATTGTGCATATACTGTTGTATGGGTGAAATTCTGTGCAAATGCGTCAATCTCATGCATCAAACGTCTTTTACATCTATGGTTGCACCGATGTCAGTAGGTTAGCCAATGCTTCCTACTCATATTAGCTTTAGTCTTTGGTTTTACACTTAAGACACTATATAGATCTTAATAAAGCCTTACATGTGGCAAAATTGACAATACTATGCAATGGCTATATTTGACTATAAATGTGTGTGTAACAGCGCCAAACCATAGTCTAAGCAGTGTTGTGCATTGAATCAAGCACTTTTAATATGATATGACAATAAGATGTGTAGTCATTGCTGTATTGTCAGTGTTTGCACACATACGTATTTTAGGCCCATTACAGGTAATGATCAATTGTGCATATACCGTTGTATGGTTGAAATTCTGTGCAAGTGCGTCAATCTCATGCATCAAACGTCTTTTACATGTATTGTTGTACCTTTGTCAGTAGTTTAGCCAATGCTTCCTACTCATATTGGCTTTAGTCTTTGGTTTTTCGCTACATACACTATATAGTGCTTAAAAGTGCGGTACATTTGGCAATATTGACAATACTATGCAATGGCTACATTTGACTATAAATTTGTGTGTTACACCGCCAAACCATAATCTAAGCAGCTTTGTGCATTGAATCAAGCACATTTAATATGATATGACCATCAGATGTGTAGTCATTGCTGTATTTTCAGTGTATGCACGCATACGTATTTTAGGCCCATTACAGGTAATAAGCAATTGTGCATATACTGTTGTATGGTTGAAATTCTGTGCAAATGCGTCAATCTCATGCATCAAACGTCTTTTACATCTATGGTTGCACCGATGTCAGTAGGTTAGCCAATGCTTCCTACTCATATTAGCTTTAGTCTTTGTTTTTACACTACATACACTATATAGAGCTTAAAAAAGCCTCACATGTGGCAAAATTGACAATATTATGCAATGGCTACATTTGACTATAACTGTGTGTAACATCGCCAAACCATAGTCTAAGCAGTTTTGTGCATTGAGTCAAGCACTTTTAATATGATATGACCATCAGATGTGTAGTCATTGCTGTATTGTCAGTGTTTGCACACATACGTATTTTAGGCCCATTACAGGTAATGATCAATTGTGCATATACTGTTGTATGGTTGAAATTCTGTGCAATTGCGTCAATCTCATGCATCAAATGTCTTTAAAGTGTATTGTTTGACCGTTGTCAGTAGTGTAGCCAATACTTCCTACTCATATTAGCTTTAGTATTTGGTTTTACACTTAAGACATTATATAGATCTTAATAAAGCCTTACATGTGGCAAAATAGACAATACTATGCAATGGCTATATTTGACTATAAATGTGTGTGTAACAGCGCCAAACCATCGTCTAAGCAGTGTTGTGCATTGAATCAAGCACTTTTAATATGATATGACAATAAGATGTGTAGTCATTGCTGTATTTTCAGTGTATGCACGCATACGTGTTTTAGGCCCATTACAGGTAATAAGCAATTGTGCATATACTGTTGTATGGTTGAAATTCTGTGCAAATGCGTCAATCTCATGCATCAAACGTCTTTTACATCTATGGTTGCACCGATGTCAGTAGGTTAGCCAATGCTTCCTACTCATATTAGCTTTAGTCTTTGTTTTTACACTACATACACTATATAGAGCTTAAAAAAGCCTCACATGTGGCAAAATTGACAATATTATGCAATGGCTACATTTGACTATAACTGTGTGTAACATCGCCAAACCATAGTCTAAGCAGTTTTGTGCATTGAGTCAAGCACTTTTAATATGATATGACCATCAGATGTGTAGTCATTGCTGTATTGTCAGTGTTTGCACACATACGTATTTTAGGCCCATTACAGGTAATGATCAATTGTGCATATACTGTTGTATGGTTGAAATTCTGTGCAATTGCGTCAATCTCATGCATCAAATGTCTTTTACGTGTATTGTTTGACCGTTGTCAGTAGTTTAGCCAATACTTCCTACTCATATTGGCTTTAGTCTTTGGTTTTTCGCTACATACACTATTTAGTGCTTAAAAGTGCGGTACATGTGGCAATGTTGACAATACTATGCAATGGCTACATTTGACTATAAATTTGTGTGTTACACCGCCAAGCCATAATCTAAGCAGTTTTGTGCATTGAATCAAGCATATTTAATATGATATGGCCATCAGATGTGTAGTGATTGCTGTATTTTCAGTATATGCACGCATACGTATTTTAGGCCCATTACAGGTAATGTTCAATTGTGCATATACTGTTGTATGGTTGAAATTCTGTGCACATGCGTCAATCTCATGCATCAAACGTCTTTTACATCTATGGTTGCACCGATGTCAGTAGGTTAGCCAATGCTTCCTACTCATATTAGCTTTAGTCTTTGATTTTACACTACATACACTATATAGAAGTTTAAAGTGCGTTACATGTTGCAAAATTGACAATACTATGCAATGGCTATATTTGACTATAAATGTGTGTGTAACAGCGCCAAACCATAGTCTAAGCAGTGTTGTGCATTGAATCAAGCACTTTTAATATGATATGACAATAAGATGTGTAGTCATTGCTGTATTGTCAGTGTTTGCACACATACGTATTTTAGGCCCATTACAGGTAATGATCAATTGTGCATATACCGTTGTATGGTTGAAATTCTGTGCAAGTGCGTCAATCTCATGCATCAAACGTCTTTTACATGTATTGTTGTACCTTTGTCAGTAGTTTAGCCAATGCTTCCTACTCATATTGGCTTTAGTCTTTGGTTTTTCGCTACATACACTATATAGTGCTTAAAAGTGCGGTACATGTGGCAATATTGACAATACTATGCAATGGCTACATTTGACTATAAATTTGTGTGTTACACCGCCAAACCATAATCTAAGCAGCTTTGTGCATTGAATCAAGCACATTTAATATGATATGACCATCAGATGTGTAGTCATTGCTGTATTTTCAGTGTATGCACGCATACGTATTTTAGGCCCATTACAGGTAATAAGCAATTGTGCATATACTGTTGTATGGTTGAAATTCTGTGCAAATGCGTCAATCTCATGCATCAAACGTCTTTTACATCTATGGTTGCACCGATGTCAGTAGGTTAGCCAATGCTTCCTACTCATATTAGCTTTAGTCTTTGTTTTTACACTACATACACTATATAGAGCTTAAAAAAGCCTCACATGTGGCAAAATTGACAATATTATGCAATGGCTACATTTGACTATAACTGTGTGTAACATCGCCAAACCATAGTCTAAGCAGTTTTGTGCATTGAGTCAAGCACTTTTAATATGATATGACCATCAGATGTGTAGTCATTGCTGTATTGTCAGTGTTTGCACACATACGTATTTTAGGCCCATTACAGGTAATGATCAATTGTGCATATACTGTTGTATGGTTGAAATTCTGTGCAATTGCGTCAATCTCATGCATCAAATGTCTTTAAAGTGTATTGTTTGACCGTTGTCAGTAGTGTAGCCAATACTTCCTACTCATATTAGCTTTAGTATTTGGTTTTACACTTAAGACATTATATAGATCTTAATAAAGCCTTACATGTGGCAAAATTGACAATACTATGCAATGGCTATATTTGACTATAAATGTGTGTGTAACAGCGCCAAACCATCGTCTAAGCAGTGTTGTGCATTGAATCAAGCACTTTTAATATGATATGACAATAAGATGTGTAGTCATTGCTGTATTTTCAGTGTATGCACGCATACGTGTTTTAGGCCCATTACAGGTAATAAGCAATTGTGCATATACTGTTGTATGGTTGAAATTCTGTGCAAATGCGTCAATCTCATGCATCAAACGTCTTTTACATCTATGGTTGCACCGATGTCAGTAGGTTAGCCAATGCTTCCTACTCATATTAGCTTTAGTCTTTGTTTTTACACTACATACACTATATAGAGCTTAAAAAAGCCTCACATGTGGCAAAATTGACAATATTATGCAATGGCTACATTTGACTATAACTGTGTGTAACATCGCCAAACCATAGTCTAAGCAGTTTTGTGCATTGAGTCAAGCACTTTTAATATGATATGACCATCAGATGTGTAGTCATTGCTGTATTGTCAGTGTTTGCACACATACGTATTTTAGGCCCATTACAGGTAATGATCAATTGTGCATATACTGTTGTATGGTTGAAATTCTGTGCAATTGCGTCAATCTCATGCATCAAATGTCTTTTACGTGTATTGTTTGACCGTTGTCAGTAGTTTAGCCAATACTTCCTACTCATATTGGCTTTAGTCTTTGGTTTTTCGCTACATACACTATTTAGTGCTTAAAAGTGCGGTACATGTGGCAATGTTGACAATACTATGCAATGGCTACATTTGACTATAAATTTGTGTGTTACACCGCCAAGCCATAATCTAAGCAGTTTTGTGCATTGAATCAAGCATATTTAATATGATATGGCCATCAGATGTGTAGTGATTGCTGTATTTTCAGTATATGCACGCATACGTATTTTAGGCCCATTACAGGTAATGTTCAATTGTGCATATACTGTTGTATGGTTGAAATTCTGTGCACATGCGTCAATCTCATGCATCAAACGTCTTTTACATCTATGGTTGCACCGATGTCAGTAGGTTAGCCAATGCTTCCTACTCATATTAGCTTTAGTCTTTGATTTTACACTACATACACTATATAGAAGTTTAAAGTGCGTTACATGTTGCAAAATTGACAATACTATGCAATGGCTACATTTGACTATAAATGTGTGTGTTACAGCGCCAAACCATAATCTAAGCATTTTTGTGCATTGAGTCAAGCACTTTACATATGATATGACCATCAGATGTGTAGTCATTGCTGTATTGTCAGTGTTTGCACACATACGTATTTTAGGCCCATTACAGGTAATGTTCAATTGTGCATATACTGTTGTATGGTTGAAATTCTGTGCAAGTGCGTCAATCTCATGCATCAAATGTCTTTTACGTGTATTGTTGGACCGTTGTCAGTAGTTTAGCCAATGCTTCCTACTCATATTAGCTTTAGTCTTTGATTTTACACTACATACACTATATAGAGCTTTAAAGTGCGTTACATGTGGCAAAATTGACAATACTATGCAATGGCTACATTTGACTATAACTGTGTGTAACATCGCCAAACCATAGTCTAAGCAGTTTTGTGCATTTAGTCAAGCACTTTTAATATGATATGACCATCAGATGTGTAGTCATTGCTGTATTGTCAGTGTTTGCACACATACGTATTTTAGGCCCATTACAGGTAATGATCAATTGTGCATATACTGTTGTATGGTTGAAATTCTGTGCAAGTGCGTCAATCTCATGCATCAAATGTCTTTTACGTGTATTGTTGGACCGTTGTCAGTAGTTTAGCCAATGCTTCCTACTCATATTAGCTGTAGTCTTTGATTTTACACTATATACACTATATAGAGCTTTAAAGTGCGTTACATGTGGCAAAATTGACAATACTATGCAATGGCTACATTTGGCTATAACTGTGTGTAACATCGCCAAACCATAGTCTAAGCAGTTTTGTGCATTTAGTCAAGCACTTTTAATATGATATGACCATCAGATGTGTAGTCATTGCTGTATTGTCAGTGTTTGCACACATACGTATTTTAGGCCCATTACAGGTAATGATCAATTGCGCATATACCGTTGTATGGTTGAAATTCTGTGCAAGTGCGTCAATCTCATGCATCAAACGTCCTTTACATGTATTGTTGTACCGTTGTCAGTAGTTTAGCCAATGCTTCCTACTCATATTGGCTTTAGTCTTTGGTTTTTCGCTACATACACTATATAGTGCTTAAAAGTGCGTTACATGTAGCAAAATTGACAATACTATGCAATGGCTACATTTGACTATAAATTTGTGTGTTACACCGCCAAACCATAATCTAAGCAGTTTTGTGCATTGAATCAAGCACATTTAATATGATATGACCATCAGATGTGTAGTCATTGCTGTATTTTCAGTGTATGCACGCATACGTATTTAAGGCCCATTACAGGTAATGAGCAATTGTGCATATACTGTTGTATGGTTGAAATTCTGTGCAAATGCGTCAATCTCATGCATCAAACGTCTTTTACATCTATGGTTGCACCGATGTCAGTAGGTTAGCCAATGCTTCCTACTCATATTAGCTTTAGTCTTTGTTTTTACACTACATACGCTATATAGAGCTTAAAAGTGCCTTACATGTGGCAAAATTGACAATACTATGCAATGGCTACATTTGACTATAAATTTGTGTGTTACACCGCCAAACCATAATCTAAGCAGTTTTGTGCATTGAATCAAGCACATTTAATATGATATGACCATCAGATGTGTAGTCATTGCTGTATTTTCAGTGCATGCACACATACGTATTTTCGGCCCATTACAGGTAATGTTCAATTGTGCATATACTGTTGTATGGGTGAAATTCTGTGCAAATGCTTCAATCTCATGCATCAAACGTCTTTTACGTGTATTGTTGGACCGTTGTCAGTAGTTTAGCCAATGCTTCCTACTCATATTAGCTGTAGTCTTTGATTTTACACTATATACACTATATAGAGCGTAAAAAAGCCTCACATGTGGCAAAATTGACAATACTATGCAATGGCTACATTTGACTATAAATGTGTGTGTAAAATCGCCAAACCATAGTCTAAGCAGTTTTGTGCCTTGAGTCAAGCACTTTTAATATGATATGACCATCAGATGTGTAGTCATTGCAGTATTGTCAGTGTTTGCACACATACGTATTGTAGGCCCATTACAGGTAATGGTCAATTGTGCATATACTGTTGTATGGTTGAAATTCTGTGCAAGTGCGTCAATCTCATGCATCAAATGTCTTTTACGTGTATTGTTGCAAATATGTCAGTAGCATAGCCAATGCTTCCAACTCATATTGGCTTTAGTCTTTATTTTTACACTACATACACTATATAGAGCTTTAAAGTGCCTTACATGTGGCAAAATTGACAATACTATGCAATGGCTACATTTGACTATAAATGTGTGTGTTACAGCGCCAAACCATAATCTAAGCATTTTTGTGCATTGAATCATGCATTTTTAATATTATATGACCATCAGATGTGTAGTCATTGCTGTATTTTCAGTGTTTGCACACATACGTATTTTAGGCCCATTACAGGTAATGTTCAATTGTGCATATACTGTTGTATGGGTGAAATTCTGTGCAAATGCGTCAATCTCATGCATCAAACGTCTTTTACATGTATTGTTGTACCGTTGTCAGTAGTTTAGCCACTGCTTCCTACTCTTATTAGCTTTAGTCTTTGTTTTTACACTACATACGCTATATAGAGCTTAAAAGTGCCTTACATGTGGCAAAATTGACAATACTATGCAATGGCTACATTTGACTATAAATTTGTGTGTTACACCGCCAAACCATAATCTAAGCAGTTTTGTGCATTGAATCAAGCACATTTAATATGATATGACCATCAGATGTGTAGTCATTGCTGTATTTTCAGTGCATGCACACATACGTATTTTCGGCCCATTACAGGTAATGTTCAATTGTGCATATACTGTTGTATGGGTGAAATTCTGTGCAAATGCGTCAATCTCATGCATCAAACGTCTTTTACATCTATGGTTGCAACGATGTCAGTAGTGTAGCCAATGCTTCCTACTCATATTGGCTTAAGTCTTTGTTTTTACACTAGATACACTATATAGAGCGTAAAAAAGCCTCACATGTGGCAAAATTGACAATACTATGCAATGGCTACATTTGACTATAAATGTGTGTGTAAAATCGCCAAACCATAGTCTAAGCAGTTTTGTGCCTTGAGTCAAGCACTTTTAATATGATATGACCATCAGATGTGTAGTCATTGCAGTATTGTCAGTGTTTGCACACATACGTATTGTAGGCCCATTACAGGTAATGATCAATTGTGCATATACTGTTGTATGGTTGAAATTCTGTGCAAGTGCGTCAATCTCATGCATCAAATGTCTTTTACGTGTATTGTTGCAAATATGTCAGTAGTATAGCCAATGCTTCCAACTCATATTGGCTTTAGTCTTTATTTTTACACTACATACACTATATAGAGCTTTAATGTGCCTTACATGTGGCAAAATTGACAATACTATGCAATGGCTACATTTGACTATAAATTTGTGTGTTACACCGCCAAACCATAATCTAAGCAGTTTTGTGCATTGAATCAAGCACATTTAATATGATATGACCATCAGATGTGTAGTCATTGCTGTATTTTCAGTGTTTGCACACATACGTATTTTAGGCCCATTACAGGTAATGTTCAATTGTGCATATACTGTTGTATGGGTGAAATTCTGTGCAAATGCGTCAATCTCATGCATCAAACGTCTTTTACATGTATTGTTGTACCGTTGTCAGCAGTTTAGCCAATGCTTCCTACTCATATTGGCTTTAGTCTTTGGTTTTTCGCTACATACACTATATAGTGCTTTAAAGTGCCTTACATGTGGCAAAATTGACAATACTATGCAATGGCTACATTTGACTATAAATGTGTGTGTTACAGCGCCAAACCATAATCAAAGCAGTTTTGTGCATTGAATCAAGCACATTTAATATGATATGACCTTCAGATGTGTAGTCATTGCTGTATTTTCAGTGCATGCACACATACGTATTTTCGGCCCATTACAGGTAATGTTCAATTGTGCATATACTGTTGTATGGGTGAAATTCTGTGCAAATGCGTCAATCTCATGCATCAAACGTCTTTTGCATGTATTGTTGTACCGTTGTCAGTAGTTTAGCCACTGCTTCCTACTCTTATTAGCT
This sequence comes from Mastigias papua, assembly GCA_964019165.1. Lineage (NCBI taxonomy): Eukaryota > Metazoa > Cnidaria > Scyphozoa > Rhizostomeae > Mastigiidae > Mastigias > Mastigias papua. The sequence goes on from OZ025272.1 coordinate 6,062,966, forward strand.
TTAGTCTTTGCTTTTACACTACATACACTATATAGATCTTAATAAAGCCTTACATGTGGCAAAATTGACAATACTATGCAATGGCTATATTTGACTATAAATGTGTGTGTAACAGCGCCAAACAATAGTCTAAGCAGTGTTGTGCATTGAATCAAGCACTTTTAATATGATATCACCATTAGATGTGTAGTCATTGCTGTATTTTCAGTGTATGCACGCATAGGTATTTTAGGCCCATTACAGGTAATGAGCAATTGTGCATATACTGTTGTATGGTTGAAATTCTGTGCAAATGCGTCAATCTCATGCATCAAACGTCTTTTACATCTATGGTTGCACCGATGTCAGTAGGTTAGCCAATGCTTCCTACTCATATTAGCTTTAGTCTTTGTTTTTACACTACATACACTATATAGAGCTTAAAAGTGCCTTACATGTGGCAAAATTGACAATACTATGCAATGGCTACATTTGACTATAAATTTGTGTGTTACACCGCCAAACCATAACCTAAGCATTTTTGTGCATTGAATCAAGCACATTTAATATGATATGACCATCAGATGTGTAGTCATTGCTGTATTTTCAGTGTTTGCACACATACGTATTTTCGGCCCATTACAGGTAATGTTCAATTGTGCATATACCGTTGTATGGTTGAAATTCTGTGCATGTGCGTCAATCTCATGCATCAAACGTCTTTTACATCTATGGTTGCACCGATGTCAGTAGTTTAGCCAATGCTTCCTACTCATATTGGCTTTAGTCTTTGGTTTTTTGCTACATACACTATATAGTGCTTAAAAGTGCCTTACATGTGGCAAAATTGACAATACTATGCAATGGCTACATTTGACTATAAATTTGTGTGTTACACCGCCAAACCATAACCTAAGCATTTTTGTGCATTGAATCAAGCACATTTAATATGATATGACCATCAGATGTGTAGTCATTGCTGTATTTTCAGTGTTTGCACACATACGTATTTTAGGCCCATTACAGGTAATGATCAATTGTGCATATACTGTTGTATGGTTGAAATTCTGTGCAAGTGCGTCAATCTCATGCATCAAATGTCTTTTACGTGTATTGTTGCAAATATGTCAGTAGTATAGCCAATGCTTCCAACTCATATTGGCTTTAGTCTTTATTTTTACACTACATACACTATATAGAGCTTTAAAGTGCCTTACATGTGGCAAAATTGACAATACTATGCAATGGCTACATTTGACTATAAATGTGTGTGTTACAGCGCCAAACCATAACCTAAGCATTTTTGTGCATTGAATCATGCATTTTTAATATTATATGACCATCAGATGTGTAGTCATTGCTGTATTTTCAGTGTTTGCACACATACGTATTTTAGGCCCATTACAGGTAATGTTCAATTGTGCATATACTGTTGTATGGGTGAAATTCTGTGCAAATGCGTCAATCTCATGCATCAAACGTCTTTTACATGTATTGTTGTACCGTTGTCAGCAGTTTAGCCAATGCTTCCTACTCATATTGGCTTTAGTCTTTGGTTTTTCGCTACATACACTATATAGTGCTTTAAAGTGCCTTACATGTGGCAAAATTGACAATACTATGCAATGGCTACATTTGACTATAAATGTGTGTGTTACAGCGCCAAACCATAATCAAAGCAGTTTTGTGCATTGAATCAAGCACATTTAATATGATATGACCTTCAGATGTGTAGTGATTGCTGTATTTTCAGTGCATGCACACATACGTATTTTCGGCCCATTACAGGTAATGTTCAATTGTGCATATACTGTTGTATGGGTGAAATTCTGTGCAAATGCGTCAATCTCATGCATCAAACGTCTTTTGCATGTATTGTTGTACCGTTGTCAGTAGTTTAGCCACTGCTTCCTACTCTTATTAGCTTTAGTCTTTGCTTTTACACTACATACACTATATAGAGCGTAAAAATGCCTCACATGTGGCAAAATTGACAATACTATGCAATGGCTACATTTGACTATAAATTTGTGTGTTACACCGCCAAACCATAACCTAAGCATTTTTGTGCATTGAATCAAGCACATTTAATATGATATGACCATCAGATGTGTAGTCATTGCTGTATTTTCAGTGTTTGCACACATACGTATTTTAGGCCCATTACAGGTAATGTTCAATTGTGCATATACCGTTGTATGGTTGAAATTCTGTGCATGTGCGTCAATCTCATGCATCAAACGTCTTTTACATCTATGGTTGCACCGTTGTCAGTAGTTTAGCCAATGCTTCCTACTCATATTGGCTTTAGTCTTTGGTTTTTTGCTACATACACTATATAGTGCTTAAAAGTGCCTTACATGTGGCAAAATTGACAATACTATGCAATGGCTACATTTGACTATAAATTTGTGTGTTACACCGCCAAACCATAATCTAAGCAGTTTTGTGCATTGAATCAAGCACATTTAATATGATATGACCATCAGATGTGTAGTGATTGCTGTATTTTCAGTGTATGCACGCATACGTATTTTAGTCCCATTACAGGTAATGAGCAATTGTGCATATACTGTTGTATGGTTGAAATTCTGTGCAAATGCGTCAATCTCATGCATCAAACGTCTTTTACATCTATGGTTGCACCGATGTCAGTAGGTTAGCCAATGCTTCCTAATCATATTAGCTTTAGTCTTTGTTTTTACACTACATACACTATATAGAGCGTAAAAATGCCTCACATGTGGCAAAATTGACAATACTATGCAATGGCTACATTTGACTATAACTGTGTGTAACATCGCCAAACCATAGTCTAAGCAGTTTTGTGCATTGAGTCAAGCACTTTTAATATGATATGACCATCAGATGTGTAGTCATTGCTGTATTGTCAGTGTTTGCACACATACGTATTTTAGGCCCATTACAGGTAATGATCAATTGTGCATATACTGTTGTATGGGTGAAATTCTGTGCAAATGCGTCAATCTCATGCATCAAACGTCTTTTACATGTATTGTTGTACCGTTGTCAGTAGTTTAGCCAATGCTTCCTACTCATATTGGCTTTAGTCTTTGGTTTTTCGCTACATACACTATATAGTGCTTTAAAGTGCCTTACATGTGGCAAAATTGACAATACTATGCAATGGCTACATTTGACTATAAATGTGTGTATTACAGCGCCAAATCATAATCTAAGCAGTTGTGTGCTTGAATGAAGCACATTTAATATGATATGACCATCAGATGTGTAGTCATTGCTGTATTTTCAGTGCTGCACACATACGTATTTTCGGCCCATTACAGGTAATGTTCGATTGTGCATATACTGTTGTATGGTTGAAATTCTGTGCAAATGCGTCAATCTCATGCATCAAACGTCTTTTACATCTATGGTTCAACGATGTCAGTAGTGTAGCCAATGCTTCCTACTCATATTAGCTTTAGTCTTTGGTTTTACACTACATACACTATATAGAGCTTAAAAGTGCCTTTCATGTAGCAAAAGTGACAATACTATGCAATGGCCACATTTGACTATAAATTTGTGTGTTACACCGCCAAACCATAACCTAAGCATTTTTGTGCATTGAATCAAGCACATTTAATATGATATGACCATCAGATGTGTAGTCATTGCTGTATTGTCAGTGTTTGCACACATACGTATTATAGGCCCATTACAGGTAATGATCAATTGTGCATATACTGTTGTATCGTCGAAATTCTGTGCAAGTGCGTCAATCTCATGCATCAAACGTCGTTTACATGTATGGTTGGACCGTTGTCAGTAGCTTAGCCAATGCTTCCTACTCATATTAGCTTCAGTCTTTGTTTTTTCGCTACATACACTATATAGTGCTTAAAAGTGCCTTACATGTGGCAAAATTGACAATACTATGCAATGGCTACATTTGACTATAAATTTGTGTGTTACACCGCCAAACCATAATCTAAGCAGTTTTGTGCATTGAATCAAGCACATTTAATATGATATGACCATCAGATGTGTAGTGATTGCTGTATTTTCAGTGTATGCACACATACGTATTTTAGGACCATTACAGGTAATGAGCAATTGTGCATATACTGTTGTATGGTTGAAATTCTGTGCAAATGCGTCAATCTCATGCATCAAACGTCTTTTACATCTATAGTTGCACCGATGTCAGTAGGTTAGCCAATGCTTCCTACTCATATTAGCTTTAGTCTTTGTTTTTACACTACATACACTATATAGAGCGTAAAAAAGCCTCACATGTGGCAAAATTGACAATACTATGCAATGGCTACATTTGACTATAACTGTGTGTAACATCGCCAAACCATAGTCTAAGCAGTTTTGTGCATTGAGTCAAGCACTTTTAATATGATATGACCATGAGATTGATATGACCATCAGATGTGTAGTCATTGCTGTATTGTCAGTGTTTGCACACATACGTATCTTAGGCCCATTACAGGTAATGATCAATTGTGCATATACTGTTGTATGGTTGAAATTCTGTGCAAGTGCGTCAATCTCATGCATCAAATGTCTTTTACGTGTATTGTTGGACCGTTGTCAGTAGTTTAGCCAATGCTTCCTACTCATATTAGCTTTAGTCTTTGATTTTACACTACATACACTATATAGACCTTTAAAGTGCCTTACATGTGGCAAAATTGACAATACTATGCAATGGCTACATTTGACTATAAATGTGTGTGTAACATCGCCAAACCATAGTCTAAGCAGTTTTGTGCATTGAGTCAAGCACTTTTAATATGATATGACCATCAGATGTGTAGTCATTGCTGTATTGTCAGTGTTTGCACACATACGTATTTTAGGCCCATTACAGGTAATGATCAATTGTGCATATACTGTTATATCGTCGAAATTCTGTGCAAGTGCGTCAATCTCATGCATCAAACGTCGTTTACATGTATGGTTGGACCGTTGTCAGTAGCTTAGCCAATGCTTCCTACTCATATTAGCTTGAGTCTTTGTTTTTACACTACATACACTATATAGAGCTTTAAACTGCCTTACATGTGGCAAAATTGACAATACTATGCAATGGCTACATTTGACTATAACTGTGTGTAACATCGCCAAACCATAGTCTAAGCAGTTTTGTGCATTGAGTCAAGCACTTTTAATATGATATGACCATCAGATGTGTAGTCATTGCTGTATTGTCAGTGTTTGCACACATACGTATCTTAGGCCCATTACAGGTAATGATCAATTGTGCATATACTGTTGTATGGTTGAAATTCTGTGCAAGTGCGTCAATCTCATGCATCAAATGTCTTTTACGTGTATTGTTGGACCGTTGTCAGTAGCTTAGCCAATGCTTCCTACTCATATTAGCTTGAGTCTTTGTTTTTACACTACATACACTATATAGAGCTTTAAACTGCCTTACATGTGGCAAAATTGACAATACTATGCAATGGCTACATTTGACTATAAATGTGTGTGTAACAGCGCCAAACCATAGTCTAAGCAGTTTTGTGCATTGAATCAAGCACTTTTAATATGATATGACCATCAGATGTGTAGTCATTGCTGTATTGTCAGTGTTTGCACACATACGTATTTTAGGCCCATTACAGGTAATGATCAATTGTGCATATACCGTTGTATGGTTGAAATTCTGTGCAAGTGCGTCAATCTCATGCGTCAAACGTCTTTTACATGTATGGTTGGACCGTTGTCAGTAGTTTAGCCAATGCTTCCTACTCATATTAGCTTGAGTCTTTGTTTTTACACTACATACACTATATAGAGCTTTAAAGTGCCTTACATGTGGCAAAATTGACAATACTATGCAATGGCTACATTTGACTATAAATTTGTGTGTTACACCGCCAAACCATAATCTAAGCAGTTTTGTGCATTGAGTCAAGCACTTTTAATATGATATCACCATTAGATCTGTAGTCATTGCTGTATTGTCAGTGTTTGCACACATACGTATTTTAGGACCATTACAGGTAATGATCAATTGTGCATATACTGTTGTATCGTCGAAATTCTGTGCAAGTGCGTCAATCTCATGCATCAAACGTCGTTTACATGTATGGTTGGACCGTTGTCAGTAGTGTAGCCAATGCTTCCTACTCATATTAGCTTGAGTCTTTGTGTTTACACTACATACACTATATAGAGCTTTAAACTGCCTTACATGTGGCAAAATTGACAATACTATGCAATAGCTACATTTGACTATAAATGTGTGCGTAACAGCGCCAAACCATAATCTAAGCATTTTTGTGCATTGAGTCAAGCACTTTTAATATGATATGACCATCAGATGTGTAGTCATTGCTGTATTTTCAGTGTTAGCACACATACGTATTTTAGGCCCATTACAGGTAATGATCAATTGTGCATATACTGTTGTATCGTCGAAATTCCGTGCAAGTGCGTCAATCTCATGCATCAAACGTCGTTTACATGTATGGTTGGACCGTTGTCAGTAGTTTAGCCAATGCTTCCTACTCATATTAGCTTGAGTCTTTCTTTTTACACTACATACACTATATAGAGCTTTAAACTGCCTTACATGTGGCAAAATTGACAATACTATGCAATAGCTACATTTGACTATAAATGTGTGCGTAACAGCGCCAAACCATAATCTAAGCATTTTTGTGCATTGAGTCAAGCACTTTTAATATGATATGACCATCAGATGTGTAGTCATTGCTGTATTTTCAGTGTTTGCACACATACGTATTTTAGGCCCATTACAGGTAATGATCAATTGTGCATATACCGTTGTATGGTTGAAATTCTGTGCAAGTGCGTCAATCTCATGCGTCAAACGTCTTTTACATGTATGGTTGGACCGTTGTCAGTAGTTTAGCCAATGCTTCCTACTCATATTGGCTTTAGTCTGTGGTTTTTCGCTACATACACTATATAGTGCTTTAAAGTGCCTTACATGTGGCAAAATTGACAATACTATGCAATGGCTACATTTGACTATAAATTTGTGTGTTACACCGCAAAACCATAATCTAAGCAGTTTTGTGCATTGAGTCAAGCACTTTTAATATGATATCACCATTAGATCTGTAGTCATTGCTGTATTGTCAGTGTTTGCACACATACGTATTTTAGGCCCATTACAGGTAATGATCAATTGTGCATATACTGTTGTATGGTTGAAATTCTGTGCAAATGCGTCAATCTCATGCATCAAACGTCGTTTACATGTATGGTTGGACCGTTGTCAGTAGCTTAGCCAATGCTTCCTACTCATATTAGCTTGAGTCTTTGTTTTTACACTACATACACTATATAGAGCTTTAAACTGCCTTACATGTGGCAAAATTGACAATACTATGCAATGGCTACATTTGACTATAAATAAGTGCCTTACAGCGCCAAATCATAATCTAAGCATTTTTGTGCATTGAGTCAAGCACTTTTAATATGATATGACCATCAGATGTGTAGTCATTGCTGTATTTTCAGTGTTAGCACACATACGTATTTTAGGCCCATTACAGGTAATGATCAATTGAGTTGTGGAGGAGAACAATTCGCACCGGCGACCCTGATTAATCAGGAGAAGCCAGTAGAAGAAGAAGAAGAAGACAGGTAATGATCAATTGTGCATATACTGTTGTATGGTTGAAATTCTGTGCAAATGCGTCAATCTCATGCATCAAACGTCTTTTATATGTATGGTTGCACCGTTGTCAGCATTTTAGCCAATGCTTCCTACTCGTTTTAGCTTTAGTCTTTGGTTTTACACTACATACACTATATAGAGCGTAAAAGTGCCTTACGTGTGGCAAAATTGACAATACTATGCAATGGCTACATTTGACTATAAATGTGTGTGTAACAGCGCCAAACCATAGTCTAAGCAGTTTTGTGCATTGAATCAAGCACTTTAATATGATATGACCATCAGATGTGTAGTCATTGCTGTATTGTCAGTGTTTGCACACATACGTATTTTAGGCCCATTACAGGTAATGATCAATTGTGCATATACTGTTGTATGGTTGAAATTCTGTGCAAGTGCGTCAATCTCATGCATCAAACGTCGTTTACATGTATGGTTGGACCGTTGTCAGTAGTTTAGCCAATGCTTCCTACTCATATTAGCTTGAGTCTTTGTTTTTACACTACATACACTATATAGAGCTTTAAAGTGCCTTACATGTGGCAAAATTGACAATACTATGCAATGGCTATATTTGACTATAAATGTGTGTGTTACAGCGCCAAACCATAATCTAAGCATTTGTGTGCATTGAGTCAAGCACTTTTAATATGATATGACCATCAGATGTGTAGTCATTGCTGTATTGTCAGTGTTTGCACACATACGTATTTTACGCCCATTACAGGTAATGAGCAATTATGCATATACTGTTGTATGGTTGAAATTCTGTGCACGTGCGTCAATCTCATGCATCAAACGTCTTTTACATCTATGGTTGCACCGATATCAGTAGTATAGCCAATGCTTCCAACTCATATTGGCTTTAGTCTTTGTTTTTACACTACATACACTATATAGAGCTTTAAAGTGCCTTACATGTGGCAAAATTGACAATACTATGCAATGGCTACATTTGACTATAAATGTGTGTGTTACACCGCCAAACCATAATCTAAGCATTTTTGTGCATTGAATCAAGCACTTTTAATATGATATGACCATCAGATGTGTAGTCATTGCTGTATTTTCAGTGGTTGCACACATACGTATTTTAGGCCCATTACCGGTAATGGTCAATTGTGCATATACTGTTGTATGGGTGAAATTCTGTGCAAATGCGTGAATCTCATGCATCAACCGTCTTTTACATGTATGGTTGCACCGTTGTCAGTAGTTTAGCCAATGCTTCCTACTCGTATTAGCTTTAGTCTTTGTTTTTACACTACATACACTATATAGAGCTTAAAAAAGCCTTACATGTGGCAAAATTGACAATACTATGCAATGGCTACATTTGACTATAAATGTTTGTGTTACAGCGCCAAACCATAATCTAAGCAGTTTTGTGCATTGAATCAAGCACTTTTAATATGATATGACCATCAGATGTGTAGTTATTGCTGTATTGTCAGTGTTTGCACACATACGTATTTTAGGCCCATTACAGGTAATGATCAATTGTGCATATACTGTTGTATGGTTGAAATTCTGTGCAAATGCGTCAATCTCATGCATCAAACGTCTTTTACATCTATGGTTGCAACGATGTCAGTAGTGTAGCCAATGCTTCCTACTCATATTGGCTTTAGTCTTTGTTTTTACACTACATACACTATATAGAGCTTAAACAAGCCTCACATGTGGCAAAATTGACAATACTATGCAATGGCTACATTTGACTATAAATGTGTGTGTAACATCGCCAAACCATAGTCTAAGCAGTTTTGTGCATTGAGTCAAGCACTATTAATTTGATATGACCATCAGATGTGTAGTCATTGCTGTATTGTCAGTGTTTGCACACATACGTATTTTAGGCCCATTACAGGTAATGATCAATTGTGCATATACTGTTGTATGGTTGAAATTCTGTGCAAGTGCGTCAATCTCATGCATCAAATGTCTTTTACGTGTATTGTTGCAAATATGTCAGTAGTGTAGCCAATGCTTCCTACTCATATTGGCTTTAGTCTTTGTTTTTTCGCTACATACACTATATAGAGGTTTAAAGTGCGTTACATGTGGCAAAATTGACAATACTATGCAATGGCTACATTTGACTATAAATTTGTGTGTTACAGCGCCAAACCATAATCTAAGCATTTTTGTGCATCTGTTGTATGGTTGAAATTCTGTGCACATGCGTCAATCTCATGCATCACACGTCTTTTACATCTATGGTTGCAACGATGTCAGTAGTGTAGCCAATGCTTCCTACTCATATTAGGTTTAGTCTTTGTTTTTACACTACATACACTATATAGAGCTTAAAAAAGCCTTACATATGGCAAAATTGACACTACTATGCAATGGCTACATTTGACTATAAGTGTGTGTGTAACAGCGCCAAACCATAATCTAAGCCGTTTTGTGCATTGAGTCAAGCATTTTTAATATGATATGACCATCAGATGTGTAGTCATTGCTGTATTTTCAGTGGTTGCACACATACGTATTTTAGGCCCATTATAGGTAATGGTCAATTGTGCATATACTGTTGTATGGGTGAAATTCTGTGCAAGTGCGTCAATCTCATGCATCAAATGTCTTTTACGTGTATTGTTGCAAATATGTCAGTAGTGTAGCCAATGCTTCCTACTCATATTGGCTTTAGTCTTTGTTTTTTCGCTACATACACTATATAGAGGTTTAAAGTGCGTTACATGTGGCAAAATTGACAAAACTATTCAATGGCTACATTTGACTATAAATGTGTGTGTTACAGCGCCAAACCATAATCTAAGCATTTTTGTGCATTGAGTCAAGCACTTTTAATATGATATGACCATCAGATGTGTAGTCATTGCTGTATCGTCAGTGTTTGCACACATACGTATTTTAGGCCCATTACAGGTAATGATTAATTGTGCATATACTGTTGTATGGTTGAAATTCTGTGCAAATGCGTCAATCTCATGCATCAAACGTCACTTACATCTTTGGTTGCAAAGATGTCAGTAGTTTAGCCAAAGCTTCCTACTCATATTAGCTTTAGTCTTTGGTTTCACACTTAAGACACTATATAGAGCTTAAAAAAGCCTTACATGTGGCAAAATTGACAATACTATGCAATGGCTATATTTGACTATAAATGTGTGTGTAACAGCCCCAAACCATAGTCTAAGCAGTTTTGTGCATTGAATCAAGCACTTTTAGTATGATATGACAATAAGATGTGTAGTCATTGCTGTATTTTCAGTGGTTGCACACATACGTATTTTCGGCCCATTACAGGTAATGGTCAATTGTGCATATACTGTTGTATGGGTGAAATTCTGTGCAAATGCGTGAATCTCATGCATCAACCGTCTTTTACATGTATGGTTGCACCGTTGTCAGTAGTTTAGCCAATGCTTCCTACTCATATTGGCTTTAGTCTTTGGTTTTTCGCTACATACACTATATAGTGCTTAAAAGTGCCTTACATGTGGCAAAATTGACAATACTATGCAATGGCTACATTTGACTATAAATGTGTGTGTTACAGCGCCAAACCATAATCTAAGCAGTTTTGTGCATTGAATCAAGCACTTTTAATATGATATCACCATTAGATCTGTAGTCATTGCTGTATTGTCAGTGTTATCACACATACGTATTTTAGCCCCATTACAGGTAATGATCAATTGTGCATATACTGTTGTATGGTTGAAATTCCGTGCAAGTGCGTCAATCTCATGCATCAGACGTGGTTTACATATATGGTTGGACCGTTGTCAGTAGTTTAGCCAATGCTTCCTACTCATATTAGCTTGAGTCTTTCTTTTTACACTACATACACTATATAGAGCTTTAAACTGCCTTACATGTGGCAAAATTGACAATACTATGCAATGGCTACATTTGACTATAAATGTGTGTGTTACAGCGCCAAACCATAATCTAAGCATTTTTGTGCATTGAGTCAAGCACTTTTAATATGATATGACCATCAGATGTGTAGTCATTGCTGTATTGTCAGTGTTTGCACACATACGTATTTTACGCCCATTACAGGTAATGATCAATTGTGCATATACTGTTGTATGGTTGACATTCTGTGCAAGTGCGTCAATCTCATGCATCAAACGTCTTTTACATATATGGTTGCACCGATATCAGTAGTATAGCCAATGCTTCCAACTCATATTGGCTTTAGTCTTTGGTTTTACACTACATACACTATATAGAGCTTTAAAGTGCCTTACATGTGGCAAAATTGACAATACTATGCAATGGCTACATTTGACTATAAATGTGTGTGTTACACCGCCAAACCATAATCTAAGCATTTTTGTGCATTGAATCAAGCACTTTTAATATGATATGACCATCAGATGTGTAGTCATTGCTGTATTTTCAGTGGTTGTACACATACGTATTTTAGGCCCATTACAGGTAATGGTCAATTGTGCATATACTGTTGTATGGGTGAAATTCTGTGCAAATGCGTGAATCTCATGCATCAAACGTCGTTTACATGTATGGTTGCACCGTTGTCAGTAGTTTAGCCAATGCTTCCTACTCGTATTAGCTTTAGTCTTTGTTTTTACACTACATACACTATATAGAGCTTAAAAAAGCCTTACATGTGGCAAAATTGACAATACTATGCTATGGCTACATTTGACTATAAATGTGTGCGTAACAGCGCCAAATCATAATCTAAGCATTTTTGTGCATTGAGTCAAGCACTTTTAATATGATATGACCATCAGATGTGTAGTCATTGCTGTATTTTCAGTGTTAGCACACATACGTATTTTAGGCCCATTACAGGTAATGATCAATTGTGCATATACTGTTGTATCGTCGAAATTCCGTGCAAGTGCGTCAATCTCATGCATCAAACGTCGTTTACATGTATGGTTGGACCGTTGTCAATAGTTTAGCCAATGCTTCCTACTCATATTAGCTTGAGTCTTTGTTTTTACACTACATACACTATATAGAGCTTTAAACTGCCTTACATGTGGCAAAATTGACAATACTATGCAATGGCTACATTTGACTATAAATGTGTGTGTTACAGCGCCAAACCATAATCTAAGCATTTTTGTGCATTGAGTCAAGCACTTTTAATATGATATGACCATCAGATGTGTAGTCATTGCTGTATTGTCAGTGTTTGCACACATACGTATTTTAGGCCCATTACAGGTAATGATCAATTGTGCATATACCGTTGTATGGTTGAAATTCTGTGCAAGTGCGTCAATCTCATGCGTCAAACGTCTTTTACATGTATGGTTGGACCGTTGTCAGTAGTTTAGCCAATGCTTCCTACACATATTGGCTTTAGTCTTTGGTTTTTCGCTACATACACTATATAGTGCTTTAAAGTGCCTTACATGTGGCAAAATTGACAATACTATGCAATGGCTACATTTGACTATAAATTTGTGTGTTACACCGCCAAACCATAATCTAAGCAGTTTTGTGCATTGAGTCAAGCACTTTTAATATGATATGACCATCAGATGTGTAGTCATTGCTGTATTTTCAGTGTATGCACACATACGTATTTTAGGCCCATTACAGGTAATGAGCAATTGTGCATATACTGTTGTATGGTTGAAATTCTGTGCAAATGCGTCAATCTCATGCATCACACGTCTTTTACATCTATGGTTGCAACGATGTCAGTAGTGTAGCCAATGCTTCCTACTCATATTAGGTTTAGTCTTTGTTTTTACACTACATACACTATATAGAGCTTAACAAAGCCTTACATGTGGCAAAATTGACAATACTATGCAATGGCTACATTTGACTATAAGTGTGTGTGTAACAGCGCCAAACCATAATCTAAGCATTTTTGTGCATTGAGTCAAGCACTTTTAATATGATATGACCATCAGATGTGTAGTCATTGCTGTATTGTCAGTGTTTGCACACATACGTATTTTAAGTCCATTACAGGTAATGATCAATTGTGCATATACTGTTGTATGCTTGAAATTCTGTGCAAGTGCGTCAATCTCATGCATCAAACGTCTTTTACATGTATTCTTGGACCGTTGTCAGTAGTTTAGCCAATGCTTCCTACTCATATTGGCTTTAGTCTTTGACTTTACACTACATACACTATATAGAGCTTTAAAGTGCCTTACATGTGGCAAAATTGACAATACTATGCAATGGCTACATTTGACTATAAATGTGTGTGTTACAGCGCCAAACCATAATCTAAGCATTTTTGTGCATTGAGTCAAGCACTTTTAATATGATATGACCATCACATGTGTAGTCATTGCTGTATTGTCAGTGTTTGCACAGATACGTATTTTAGGCCCATTCCAGGTAATGGTCAATTGTGCATATACTGTTGTATTGTTGAAATTCTGTGCAAATGCGTCAATCTCATGCATCAAACGTCTTTTATATGTATGGTTGCACCGTTGTCAGTAGTTTAGCCAATGCTTCCTACTCATATTAGCTTGAGTCTTTGTTTTTACACTACATGCACTATATAGAGCTTTAAAGTGCCTTACATGTGGAAAAATTGACAATACTATGCAATGGCTACATTTGACTATAAATGTGTGTGTTACAGCGCCAAACCATAATCTAAGCATTTGTGTGCATTGAGTCAAGCACTTTTAATATGATATGACCATCAGATGTGTAGTCATTGCTGTATTGTCAGTGTTTGCACACATACGTATTTTACGCCCATTACAGGTAATGATCAATTGTGCATATACTGTTGTATGCTTGAAATTCTGTGCAAGTGCGTCAATCTCATGCATCAAACGTCTTTTACATGTATTGTTGGACCGTTGTCAGTAGTTTAGCCAATGCTTCCTACTCATATTGGCTTTAGTCTTTGACTTTACACTACATACACTATATAGAGCTTTAAAGTGCCTTACATGTGGCAAAATTGACAATACTATGCAATGGCTACATTTGACTATAAATGTGTGTGTTACAGCGCCAAACCATAATCTAAGCATTTTTGTGCATTGAGTCAAGCACTTTTAATATGATATGACCATCACATGTGTAGTCATTGCTGTATTGTCAGTGTTTGCACAGATACGTATTTTAGGCCCATTCCAGGTAATGGTCAATTGTGCATATACTGTTGTATTGTTGAAATTCTGTGCAAATGCGTCAATCTCATGCATCAAACGTCTTTTATATGTATGGTTGCACCGTTGTCAGTAGTTTAGCCAATGCTTCCTACTCATATTAGCTTGAGTCTTTGTTTTTACACTACATGCACTATATAGAGCTTTAAAGTGCCTTACATGTGGAAAAATTGACAATACTATGCAATGGCTACATTTGACTATAAATGTGTGTATTACAGCGCCAAACCATAATCTAAGCATTTTTGTGCATTGAGTCAAGCACTTTTAATATGATATGACCATCAGATGTGTAGTCATTGCTGTATTTTCAGTGTTATCACACATACGTATTATAGGCCCATTACAGGTAATGATCAATTGTGCATATACTGTTATATCGTCGAAATTCCGTGCAAGTGCGTCAATCTCATGCATCAAACGTCGTTTACATGTATGGTTGGACCGTTGTCAGTAGTTTAGCCAATGCTTCCTACTCATATTAGCTTGAGTCTTTGTTTTTACACTACATACACTATATAGAGCTTTAAAGTGCCTTACATGTGGCAAAATTGACAATACTATGCAATGGCTACATTTGACTATAAATTTGTGTGTTACAGCGCCAAACCATAATCTAAGCATTTTTGTGCATTGAGTCAAGCACTTTTAATATGATATGACCATCAGATGTGTAGTCATTGCTGTATTTTCAGTGGTTGCACACATACGTATTTTAGGCCCATTACAGGTAATGGTCAATTGTGCATATACTGTTGTATGGGTGAAATTCTGTGCAAATGCGTGAATCTCATGCATCAACCGTCTTTTACATGTATGGTTGCACCGTTGTCAGTAGTTTAGCCAATGCTTCCTACTCGTATTAGCTTTAGTCATTGTTTTTACACTACATACACTATATAGAGCTTAAAAAAGCCTTACATGTGGCAAAATTGACAATACTATGCAATGGCTACATTTGACTACAAATGTGTGTGTTACAGCGCCAAACCATAATCTAAGCAGTTTTGTGCATTGAATCAAGCACTTTTAATATGATATGACCATCAGATGTGTAGTTATTGCTGTATTGTCAGTGTTTGCACACATACGTATTTTAGGCCCATTACAGGTAATGATCAATTGTGCATATACTGTTGTATGGTTGAAATTCTGTGCAAATGCGTCAATCTCATGCATCAAACGTCTTTTACATCTATGGTTGCAACGATGTCAGTAGTGTAGCCAATGCTTCCTACTCATATTGGCTTTAGTCTTTGTTTTTACACTACATACACTATATAGAGCTTAAACAAGCCTCACATGTGGCAAACTTGACAATACTATGCAATGGCTACATTTGACTATAAATGTGTGTGTAACATCGCCAATCCATAGTCTAAGCCGTTTTGTGCATTGAGTCAAGCACTATTAATTTGATATGACCATCAGATGTGTAGTCATTGCTGTATTGTCAGTGTTTGCACACATACGTATTTTAGGCCCATTACAGGTAATGATCAATTGTGCATATACTGTTGTATGGTTGAAATTCTGTGCAAGTGCGTCAATCTCATGCATCAAATGTCTTTTACGTGTATTGTTGCAAATATGTCAGTAGTGTAGCCAATGCTTCCTACTCATATTGGCTTTAGTCTTTGTTTTTCGCTACATACACTATATAGAGGTTTAAAGTGCGTTACATGTGGCAAAATTGACAATACTATGCAATGGCTACATTTGACTATAAATTTGTGTGTAACAGCGGCAAATCATAATCTAAGCAGTTTTGTGCATTGAATCAAGCACTTTTAATATGATATGACCATCAGATGTGTAGTCATTGCTGTATTGTCAGTGTTAGCACACATACGTATTTTAGGCCCATTACAGGTAATGATCAATTGTGCATATACTGTTGTATCGTCGAAATTCTGTGCAAGTGCGTCAATCTCATGCATCAAACGTCGTTTACATGTATGGTTGGACCGTTGTCAGTAGCTTAGCCAATGCTTCCTACTCATATTAGCTTGAGTCTTTGTTTTTACACTACATACACTATATAGAGCTTTAAACTGCCTTACATGTGGCAAAATTGACAATACTATGCAATGGCTACATTTGACTATAAATGTGTGTGTTACAGCACCAAACCATAATCTAAGCATTTTTGTGCATTGAGTCAAGCACTTTTAATATGATATGACCATCAGATGTGTAGTCATTGCTGTATTTTCAGTGTTATCACACATACGTATTATAGGCCCATTACAGGTAATGATCAATTGTGCATATACTGTTATATCGTCGAAATTCCGTGCAAGTGCGTCAATCTCATGCATCAAACGTCGTTTACATGTATGGTTGGACCGTTGTCAGTAGTTTAGCCAATGCTTCCTACTCATATTAGCTTGAGTCTTTGTTTTTACACTACATACACTATATAGAGCTTTAAACTGCCTTACATGTGGCAAAATTGACAATACTATGCAATGGCTACATTTGACTATAAGTGTGTGTGTAACAGCGCCAAACCATAATCTAAGCCGTTTTGTGCATTGAGTCAAGCACTTTTAATATGATATGACCATCAGATGTGTAGTCATTGCTGTATTGTCAGTGTTTGCACACATACGTATTTTACGCCCATTACAGGTAATGATCAATTGTGCATATACCGTTGTATGGTTGAAATTCTGTGCAAGTGCGTCAATCTCATGCATCAAACGTCTTTTACATGTATGGTTGGACCGTTGTCAGTAGTTTAGCCAATGCTTCCTACTCATATTAGGTTTCGTCTTTGTTTTTAAACTACATACACTATATAGAGCTTTAAAAAGCCTTACATGTGGCAAAATTGACAATACTATGCAATGGCTACATTTGACTATAAGTGTGTGTGTAACAGCGCCAAACCATAATCTAAGCCGTTTTGTGCATTGAGTCAAGCACTTTTAATATGATATGACCATCAGATGTGTAGTCATTGCTGTATTGTCAGTGTTTGCACACATACGTATTTTAGGCCCATTACAGGTAATGATCAATTGTGTATATACTGTTGTATCGTCGAAATTCCGTGCAAGTGCGTCAATCTCATGCATCAAACGTCTTTTATATGTATGGTTGCACCGTTGTCAGTAGTTTAGCCAATGCTTCCTACTCGTATTAGCTTTAGTCTTTGGTTTTACACTACATACACTATATAGAGCGTAAAAGTGCCTTACATGTGGCAAAATTGACAATACTATGCAATGGCTACATTTGACTATAAATGTGTGTGTTACAGCGCCAAACCATAATCTAAGCATTTTTGTGCATTGAGTCAAGCACTTTTAATATGATATGACCATCAGATGTGCAGTCATTGCTGTATTGTCAGTGCTTGCACACATACGTATTTTACGCCCATTACAGGTAACGATCAATTGTGCATATACTGTTGTATGGTTGAAATTCTGTGCAAGTGCGTCAATCTCATGCATCAAACATCTTTTACATGTATGGTTGGACCGTTGTCAGTAGTTTAGCCAATGCTTCCTACTCATATTAGGTTTAGTCTTTGTTTTTACACTACATACACTATATAGAGCTTAAAAAAGCCTCACATGTGGCAAAATTGACAATACTATGCAATGGCTACATTTGACTGTAACTGTGTGTAACATCGCCAAACCATAGTCTAAGCAGTTTTGTGCATTGAGTCAAGCATTTTTAATATGATATGACCATCAGATGTGTAGTCATTGCTGTATTTTCAGTGGTTGCACACATACGTATTTTAGGCCCATTACAGGTAATGGTCAATTGTGCATATACTGTTGTATGGGTGAAATTCTGTGCAAATGCGTGAATCTCATGCATCAACCGTCTTTTACATGTATGGTTGCACCGTTGTCAGTAGTTTAGCCAATGCTTCCTACTCGTATTAGCTTTAGTCTTTGTTTTTACACTACATACACTATATAGAGCTTTAAAGTGCCTTACATGTGGCAAAATTGACAATACTATGCAATGGCTACATTTGACTATAAATTTGTGTGTTACACCGCCAAACCATAATCTAAGCATTTTTGTGCATTGAGTCAAGCACTTTTAATATGATATGACCATCAGATGTGTAGTCATTGCTGTATTGTCAGTGTTTGCACACATACGTATTTTACGCCCATTACAGGTAATGAGCAATTGTGCATATACTGTTGTATGGTTGAAATTCTGTGCAAGTGCGTCAATCTCATGCATCAAACGTCTTTTACATCTATGGTTGCACCGATATCAGTAGCGTAGCCAATGCTTCCAACTCATATTGGCTTTAGTCTTTGTTTTTACACTACATACACTATATAGAGCTTTAAAGTGCCTTACATGTTGCAAAATTGACAATACTATGCAATGGCTACATTTGACTATAAATGTGTGTGTTACACCGCAACACCATAATCTAAGCATTTTTGTGCATTGAATCAAGCACTTTTAATATGATATGACCATCAGATGTGTAGTCATTGCTGTATTTTCAGTGGTTGTACACATACGTATTTTAGGCCCATTACAGGTAATGGTCAATTGTGCATATACTGTTGTATGGGTGAAATTCTGTGCAAATGCGTGAATCTCATGCATCAACCGTCTTTTACATGTATGGTTGCACCGTTGTCAGTAGTTTAGCCAATGCTTCCTACTCGTATTAGCTTTAGTCTTTGTTTTTACACTACATACACTATATAGAGCTTAAAAAAGCCTTACATGTGGCAAAATTGACAATACTATGCAATGGCTACATTTGACTATAAGTGTGTGTGTAACAGCGCCAAACCATAATCTAAGCCCTTTTGTGCATTGAGTCAAGCAATTTTAATATGATATGACCATCAGATGTGTAGTCATTGCTGTATTGTCAGTGTTTGCACACATACGTATTTTAAGTCCATTACAGGTAATGATCAATTGTGCATATACTGTTGTATGCTTGAAATTCTGTGCAAGTGCGTCAATCTCATGCATCAAACGTCTTTTACATGTATTGTTGGACCGTTGTCAGTAGTTTAGCCAATGCTTCCTACTCATATTGGCTTTAGTCTTTGACTTTACACTACATACACTATATAGAGCTTTAAAGTGCCTTACATGTGGCAAACTTGACAATACTATGCAATGGCTACATTTGACTATAAATGTGTGTGTTACAGCGCCAAACCATAATCTAAGCATTTTTGTGCATTGAGTCAAGCACTTTTAATATGATATGACCATCAGATGTGTAGTCATTGCTGTATTGTCAGTGTTTGCACACATACGTATTTTACGCCCATTACAGGTAATGATCAATTGTGCATATACCGTTGTATGGTTGAAATTCTGTGCAAGTGCGTCAATCTCATGCATCAAACGTCTTTTACATGTAGGGTTGGACCGTTGTCAGTAGTTTAGCCAATGCTTCCTACTCATATTAGGTTTAGTCTTTGTTTTTACACTACATACACTATATAGAGCTTAAAAAAGCCTCACATGTGGCAAAATTGACAATACTATGCAATGGCTACATTTGACTATAACTGTGTGTAACATCGCCAAACCATAGTCTAAGCAGTTTTGTGCATTGAGTCAAGCATTTTTAATATGATATGACCATCAGATGTGTAGTCATTGCTGTATTTTCAGTGGTTGCACACATACGTATTTTAGGCCCATTACAGGTAATGATCAATTGTGCATATACTGTTGTATGATTGAAATTCTGTGCAAGTGCGTCAATCTCATGCATCAAACTTCTTTTATATGTATGGTTGCACCGTTGTCAGTAGTTTAGCCAATGCTTCCTACTCGTATTAGCTTTAGTCTTAGGTTTTACACTACATACACTATATAGAGCGTAAAAGTGCCTTACATGTGGCAAAATTGACAATACTATGCAATGGCTACATTTGACTATAAATGTGTGTGTAACAGCGCCAAACCATAGTCTAAGCAGTTTTGTGCATTGAATCAAGCACTTTTAATATGATATGACCATCAGATGTGTAGTCATTGCTGTATTGTCAGTGTTTGCACACATACGTATTTTAGGCCCATTACAGGTAATGATCAATTGTGCATATACTGTTGTATGGTTGAAATTCTGTGCAAGTGCGTCAATCTCATGCATCAAACGTCGTTTACATCTATAGTTGCACCGATGTCAGTAGGTTAGCCAATGCTTCCTACTCATATTAGCTTGAGTCTTTGTTTTTACACTACATACACTATATAGAGCTTTAAAGTGCCTTACATGTGGCAAAATTGACAATACTATGCAATGGCTACATTTGACTATAAATGTGTGTGTTACAGCGCCAAACCATAATCTAAGCATTTTTGTGCATTGAGTCAAGCACTTTTAATATGATATGACCATCAGATGTGTAGTCATTGCTGTATTGTCAGTGTTTGCACACATACGTATTTTACGCCCATTACAGGTAATGAGCAATTGTGCATATACTGTTGTATGGTTGAAATTCTGTGCAAGTGCGTCAATCTCATGCATCAAACGTCTTTTACATCTATGGTTGCACCGATATCAGTAGCGTAGCCAATGCTTCCAACTCATATTGGCTTTAGTCTTTGTTTTTACACTACATACACTATATAGAGCTTTAAAGTGCCTTACATGTTGCAAAATTGACAATACTATGCAATGGCTACATTTGACTATAAATGTGTGTGTTACACCGCAACACCATAATCTAAGCATTTTTGTGCATTGAATCAAGCACTTTTAATATGATATGACCATCAGATGTGTAGTCATTGCTGTATTTTCAGTGGTTGTACACATACGTATTTTAGGCCCATTACAGGTAATGGTCAATTGTGCATATACTGTTGTATGGGTGAAATTCTGTGCAAATGCGTGAATCTCATGCATCAACCGTCTTTTACATGTATGGTTGCACCGTTGTCAGTAGTTTAGCCAATGCTTCCTACTCGTATTAGCTTTAGTCTTTGTTTTTACACTACATACACTATATAGAGCTTAAAAAAGCCTTACATGTGGCAAAATTGACAATACTATGCAATGGCTACATTTGACTATAAGTGTGTGTGTAACAGCGCCAAACCATAATCTAAGCCCTTTTGTGCATTGAGTCAAGCAATTTTAATATGATATGACCATCAGATGTGTAGTCATTGCTGTATTGTCAGTGTTTGCACACATACGTATTTTAAGTCCATTACAGGTAATGATCAATTGTGCATATACTGTTGTATGCTTGAAATTCTGTGCAAGTGCGTCAATCTCATGCATCAAACGTCTTTTACATGTATTGTTGGACCGTTGTCAGTAGTTTAGCCAATGCTTCCTACTCATATTGGCTTTAGTCTTTGACTTTACACTACATACACTATATAGAGCTTTAAAGTGCCTTACATGTGGCAAACTTGACAATACTATGCAATGGCTACATTTGACTATAAATGTGTGTGTTACAGCGCCAAACCATAATCTAAGCATTTTTGTGCATTGAGTCAAGCACTTTTAATATGATATGACCATCAGATGTGTAGTCATTGCTGTATTGTCAGTGTTTGCACACATACGTATTTTACGCCCATTACAGGTAATGATCAATTGTGCATATACCGTTGTATGGTTGAAATTCTGTGCAAGTGCGTCAATCTCATGCATCAAACGTCTTTTACATGTATGGTTGGACCGTTGTCAGTAGTTTAGCCAATGCTTCCTACTCATATTAGGTTTAGTCTTTGTTTTTACACTACATACACTATATAGAGCTTAAAAAAGCCTCACATGTGGCAAAATTGACAATACTATGCAATGGCTACATTTGACTATAACTGTGTGTAACATCGCCAAACCATAGTCTAAGCAGTTTTGTGCATTGAGTCAAGCATTTTTAATATGATATGACCATCAGATGTGTAGTCATTGCTGTATTCTCAGTGGTTGCACACATACGTATTTTAGGCCCATTACAGGTAATGATCAATTGTGCATATACTGTTGTATGATTGAAATTCTGTGCAAGTGCGTCAATCTCATGCATCAAACTTCTTTTATATGTATGGTTGCACCGTTGTCAGTAGTTTAGCCAATGCTTCCTACTCGTATTAGCTTTAGTCTTAGGTTTTACACTACATACACTATATAGAGCGTAAAAGTGCCTTACATGTGGCAAAATTGACAATACTATGCAATGGCTACATTTGACTATAAATGTGTGTGTAACAGCGCCAAACCATAGTCTAAGCAGTTTTGTGCATTGAATCAAGCACTTTTAATATGATATGACCATCAGATGTGTAGTCATTGCTGTATTGTCAGTGTTTGCACACATACGTATTTTAGGCCCATTACAGGTAATGATCAATTGTGCATATACTGTTGTATGGTTGAAATTCTGTGCAAGTGCGTCAATCTCATGCATCAAACGTCGTTTACATCTATAGTTGCACCGATGTCAGTAGGTTAGCCAATGCTTCCTACTCATATTAGCTTGAGTCTTTGTTTTTACACTACATACACTATATAGAGCTTTAAAGTGCCTTACATGTGGCAAAATTGACAATACTATGCAATGGCTACATTTGACTATAAATGTGTGTGTTACAGCGCCAAACCATAATCTAAGCATTTTTGTGCATTGAGTCAAGCACTTTTAATATGATATGACCATCAGATGTGTAGTCATTGCTGTATTGTCAGTGTTTGCACACATACGTATTTTACGCCCATTACAGGTAATGAGCAATTGTGCATATACTGTTGTATGGTTGAAATTCTGTGCAAGTGCGTCAATCTCATGCATCAAACGTCTTTTACATCTATGGTTGCACCGATATCAGTAGTATAGCCAATGCTTCCAACTCATATTGGCTTTAGTCTTTGTTTTTACACTACATACACTATATAGAGCGTAAAAGTGCCTTACATGTGGCAAAATTGACAATACTATGCAATGGCTACATTTGACTATAAATGTGTGTGTTACAGCGCCAAACCATAATCTAAGCATTTTTGTGCATTGAGTCAAGCACTTTTAATATGATATGACCATCAGATGTGCAGTCATTGCTGTATTGTCAGTGTTTGCACACATACGTATTTTACGCCCATTACAGGTAACGATCAATTGTGCATATACTGTTGTATGGTTGAAATTCTGTGCAAGTGCGTCAATCTCATGCATCAAACGTCTTTTACATCTATGGTTGCACCGATATCAGTAGCGTAGCCAATGCTTCCAACTCATATTGGCTTTAGTCTTTGTTTTTACACTACATACACTATATAGAGCTTTAAAGTGCCTTACATGTTGCAAAATTGACAATACTATGCAATGGCTACATTTGACTATAAATGTGTGTGTTACACCGCAACACCATAATCTAAGCATTTTTGTGCATTGAATCAAGCACTTTTAATATGATATGACCATCAGATGTGTAGTCATTGCTGTATTTTCAGTGGTTGTACACATACGTATTTTAGGCCCATTACAGGTAATGGTCAATTGTGCATATACTGTTGTATGGGTGAAATTCTGTGCAAATGCGTGAATCTCATGCATCAACCGTCTTTTACATGTATGGTTGCACCGTTGTCAGTAGTTTAGCCAATGCTTCCTACTCGTATTAGCTTTAGTCTTTGTTTTTACACTACATACACTATATAGAGCTTAAAAAAGCCTTACATGTGGCAAAATTGACAATACTATGCAATGGCTACATTTGACTATAAGTGTGTGTGTAACAGCGCCAAACCATAATCTAAGCCCTTTTGTGCATTGAGTCAAGCAATTTTAATATGATATGACCATCAGATGTGTAGTCATTGCTGTATTGTCACTGTTTGCACACATACGTATTTTAAGTCCATTACAGGTAATGATCAATTGTGCATATACTGTTGTATGCTTGAAATTCTGTGCAAGTGCGTCAATCTCATGCATCAAACGTCTTTTACATGTATTGTTGGACCGTTGTCAGTAGTTTAGCCAATGCTTCCTACTCATATTGGCTTTAGTCTTTGACTTTACACTACATACACTATATAGAGCTTTAAAGTGCCTTACATGTGGCAAACTTGACAATACTATGCAATGGCTACATTTGACTATAAATGTGTGTGTTACAGCGCCAAACCATAATCTAAGCATTTTTGTGCGTTGAGTCAAGCACTTTTAATATGATATGACCATCAGATGTGTAGTCATTGCTGTATTGTCAGTGTTTGCACACATACGTATTTTACGCCCATTACAGGTAATGATCAATTGTGCATATACCGTTGTATGGTTGAAATTCTGTGCAAGTGCGTCAATTTCATGCATCAAACGTCTTTTACATGTATGGTTGGACCGTTGTCAGTAGTTTAGCCAATGCTTCCTACTCATATTAGGTTTAGTCTTTGTTTTTACACTACATACACTATATAGAGCTTAAAAAAGCCTCACATGTGGCAAAATTGACAATACTATGCAATGGCTACATTTGACTATAACTGTGTGTAACATCGCCAAACCATAGTCTAAGCAGTTTTGTGCATTGAGTCAAGCATTTTTAATATGATATGACCATCAGATGTGTAGTCATTGCTGTATTTTCAGTGGTTGCACACATACGTATTTTAGGCCCATTACAGGTAATGATCAATTGTGCATATACTGTTGTATGATTGAAATTCTGTGCAAGTGCGTCAATCTCATGCATCAAACTTCTTTTATATGTATGGTTGCACCGTTGTCAGTAGTTTAGCCAATGCTTCCTACTCGTATTAGCTTTAGTCTTAGGTTTTACACTACATACACTATATAGAGCGTAAAAGTGCCTTACATGTGGCAAAATTGACAATACTATGCAATGGCTACATTTGACTATAAATGTGTGTGTAACAGCGCCAAACCATAGTCTAAGCAGTTTTGTGCATTGATTCAAGCACTTTTAATATGATATGACCATCAGATGTGTAGTCATTGCTGTATTGTCAGTGTTTGCACACATACGTATTTTAGGCCCATTACAGGTAATGATCAATTGTGCATATACTGTTGTATGGTTGAAATTCTGTGCAAGTGCGTCAATCTCATGCATCAAACGTCTTTTACATATATTGTTGGACCGTTGTCAGTAGTTTAGCCAATGCTTCCTACTCATATTGGCTTTAGTCTTTGACTTTACACTACATACACTATATAGAGCTTTAAAGTGCCTTACATGTGGCAAACTTGACAATACTATGCAATGGCTACATTTGACTATAAATGTGTGTGTTACAGCGCCAAACCATAATCTAAGCATTTTTGTGCATTGAGTCAAGCACTTTTAATATGATATGACCATCAGATGTGTAGTCATTGCTGTATTGTCAGTGTTTGCACACATACGTATTTTACGCCCATTACAGGTAATGATCAATTGTGCATATACCGTTGTATTGTTGAAATTCTGTGCAAGTGCGTCAATCTCATGCATCAAACGTCTTTTACATGTATGGTTGGACCGTTGTCAGTAGTTTAGCCAATGCTTCCTACTCATATTAGGTTTAGTCTTTGTTTTTACACTACATACACTATATAAAGCTTAAAAAAGCCTCACATGTGGCAAAATTGACAATACTATGCAATGGCTACATTTGACTATAACTGTGTGTAACATCGCCAAACCATAGTCTAAGCAGTTTTGTGCATTGAGTCAAGCATTTTTAATATGATATGACCATCAGATGTGTAGTCATTGCTGTATTTTCAGTGGTTGCACACATACGTATTTTAGGCCCATTACAGGTAATGATCAATTGTGCATATACTGTTGTATGATTGAAATTCTGTGCAAGTGCGTCAATCTCATGCATCAAACTTCTTTTATATGTATGGTTGCACCGTTGTCAGTAGTTTAGCCAATGCTTCCTACTCGTATTAGCTTTAGTCTTAGGTTTTACACTACATACACTATATAGAGCGTAAAAGTGCCTTACATGTGGCAAAATTGACAATACTATGCAATGGCTACATTTGACTATAAATGTGTGTGTAACAGCGCCAAACCATAGTCTAAGCAGTTTTGTGCATTGAATCAAGCACTTTTAATATGATATGACCATCAGATGTGTAGTCATTGCTGTATTGTCAGTGTTTGCACACATACGTATTTTAGGCCCATTACAGGTAATGATCAATTGTGCATATACTGTTGTATGGTTGAAATTCTGTGCAAGTGCGTCAATCTCATGCATCAAACGTCGTTTACATCTATAGTTGCACCGATGTCAGTAGGTTAGCCAATGCTTCCTACTCATATTAGCTTGAGTCTTTGTTTTTACACTACATACACTATATAGAGCTTTAAAGTGCCTTACATGTGGCAAAATTGACAATACTATGCAATGGCTACATTTGACTATAAATGTGTGTGTTACAGCGCCAAACCATAATCTAAGCATTTTTGTGCATTGAGTCAAGCACTTTTAATATGATATGACCATCAGATGTGTAGTCATTGCTGTATTGTCAGTGTTTGCACACATACGTATTTTACGCCCATTACAGGTAATGAGCAATTGTGCATATACTGTTGTATGGTTGAAATTCTGTGCAAGTGCGTCAATCTCATGCATCAAACGTCTTTTACATCTATGGTTGCACCGATATCAGTAGTATAGCCAATGCTTCCAACTCATATTGGCTTTAGTCTTTGTTTTTACACTACATACACTATATAGAGCTTTAAAGTGCCTTACATGTGGCAAAATTGACAATACTATGCAATGGCTACATTTGACTATAAATGTGTGTGTTACACCGCAACACCATAATCTAAGCATTTTTGTGCATTGAATCAAGCACTTTTAATATGATATGACCATCAGATGTGTAGTCATTGCTGTATTTTCAGTGGTTGTACACATACGTATTTTAGGCCCATTACAGGTAATGATCAATTGTGCATATACTGTTGTATGGGTGAAATTCTGTGCAAGTGCGTCAATCTCATGCATCAAACGTCTTTTACATGTATGGTTGGACCGTTGTCAGTAGTTTAGCCAATGCTTCCTACTCATATTAGGTTTAGTCTTTGTTTTTACACTACATACACTATATAGAGCTTAAAAAAGCCTCACATGTGGCAAAATTGACAATACTATGCAATGGCTACATTTGACTATAACTGTGTGTAACATCGCCAAACCATAGTCTAAGCAGTTTTGTGCATTGAGTCAAGCATTTTTAATATGATATGACCATCAGATGTGTAGTCATTGCTGTATTTTCAGTGGTTGCACACATACGTATTTTAGGCCCATTACAGGTAATGATCAATTGTGCATATACTGTTGTATGATTGAAATTTTGTGCAAGTGCGTCAATCTCATGCATCAAACTTCTTTTATATGTATGGTTGCACCGTTGTCAGTAGTTTAGCCAATGCTTCCTACTCGTATTAGCTTTAGTCTTAGGTTTTACACTACATACACTATATAGAGCGTAAAAGTGCCTTACATGTGGCAAAATTGACAATACTATGCAATGGCTACATTTGACTATAAATGTGTGTGTAACAGCGCCAAACCATAGTCTAAGCAGTTTTGTGCATTGAATCAAGCACGTTTAATATGATATGACCATCAGATGTGTAGTCATTGCTGTATTGTCAGTGTTTGCACACATACGTATTTTAGGCCCATTACAGGTAATGATCAATTGTGCATATACTGTTGTATCGTCGAAATTCTGTGCAAGTGCGTCAATCTCATGCATCAAACGTCGTTTACATCTATAGTTGCACCGATGTCAGTAGGTTAGCCAATGCTTCCTACTCATATTAGCTTTAGTCTTTGTTTTTACACTACATACACTATATAGAGCTTTAAAGTGCCTTACATGTGGCAAAATTGACAATACTATGCAATGGCTACATTTGACTATAAATGTGTGTGTTACAGCGCCAAACCATAATCTAAGCATTTTTGTGCATTGAGTCAAGCACTTTTAATATGATATGACCATCAGATGTGTAGTCATTGCTGTATTGTCAGTGTTTGCACACATACGTATTTTACGCCCATTACAGGTAATGAGCAATTGTGCATATACTGTTGTATGGTTGAAATTCTGTGCAAGTGCGTCAATCTCATGCATCAAACGTCTTTTACATCTATGGTTGCACCGATATCAGTAGTATAGCCAATGCTTCCAACTCATATTGGCTTTAGTCTTTGTTTTTACACTACATACACTATATAGAGCTTTAAAGTGCCTTACATGTGGCAAACTTGACAATACTATGCAATGGCTACATTTGACTATAAATGTGTGTGTTACAGCGCCAAACCATAATCTAAGCATTTTTGTGCATTGAGTCAAGCACTTTTAATATGATGTGACCATCAGATGTGTAGTCATTGCTGTATTTTCAGTGGTTGTACACATACGTATTTTAGGCCCATTACAGGTAATGGTCAATTGTGCATATACTGTTGTATGGGTGAAATTCTGTGCAAATGCGTGAATCTCATGCATCAACCGTCTTTTACATGTATGGTTGCACCGTTGTCAGTAGTTTAGCCAATGCTTCCTACTCGTATTAGCTTTAGTCTTTGTTTGTACACTACATACACTATATAGAGCTTAAAAAAGCCTTACATGTGGCAAAATTGACAATACTATGCAATGGCTACATTTGACTATAAGTGTGTGTGTAACAGCGCCAAACCATAATCTAAGCCGTTTTGTCCATTGAGTCAAGTATTTTTAATATGATATCACCATCAGATGTGTAGTCATTGCTGTATTGTCAGTGTTTGCACACATACGTATTTTAAGTCCATTACAGGTAATGATCAATTGTGCATATACTGTTGTATGCTTGAAATTCTGTGCAAGTGCGTCAATCTCATGCATCAAACGTCTTTTACATGTATTGTTGGACCGTTGTCAGTAGTTTAGCCAATGCTTCCTACTCATATTGGCTTTAGTCTTTGACTTTACACTACATACACTATATAGAGCTTTAAAGTGCCTTACATGTGGCAAACTTGACAATACTATGCAATGGCTACATTTGACTATAAATATGTGTGTAACATCGCCAAACCATAGTCTAAGCAGTTTTGTGCATTGAGTCAAGCACTATTAATTTGATATGACCATCAGATGTGTAGTCATTGCTGTATTGTCAGTGTTTGCACACATACGTATTTTAGGCCCATTACAGGTAATGATCAATTGTGCATATACTGTTGTATGGTTGAAATTCTGTGCAAGTGCGTCAATGTTATGCATCAAATGTCTTTTACGTGTATTGTTGCAAATATGTCAGTAGTGTAGCCAATGCTTCCTACTCATATTGGCTTTAGTCTTTGTTTTTTCGCTACATACACTATATAGAGGTTTAAAGTGCGTTACATGTGGCAAAATTGACAATACTATGCAATGGCTACATTTGACTATAAATGTGTGTGTTACAGCGCCAAACCATAATCTAAACATTTTTGTGCATTGAGTCAAGCACTTTAAATATGATATGACCATCAGATGTGTAGTCATTGCTGTATTGTCAGTGTTTGCACACATACGTATTTTAGGCCCATTACAGGTAATGATCAATTGTGCATATACTGTTGTATGGTTGACATTCTGTGCAAGTGCGTCAATCTCATGCATCAAACGTCTTTTATATGTATGGTTGGACCGATGTCAGTAGTTTAGCCAAAGCTTCCTACTCATATTAGCTTTAGTCTTTGGTTTTACACTTAACACACTAGATAGAGCTTAAAACAGCCTTACATGTGGCAAAATTGACAATACTATGCAATGGCTACATTTCACTATGAATGTGTGTGTAACAGCGCCAAACCATCGTCTAAGCAGTTTTGTGCATTGAATCAAGCACTTTTAATATGATATGACAATCAGTTGTGTAGTCATTGCTGTATTTTCAGAGTTTGCACACATACGTATTTTAGGCCCATTGCAGGTAATGATCAATTGTGCATATACTGTTGTATGGTTGAAATTCTGTGCAAATGCGTCAATCTCATGCATCAAACGTCTTTTACATCTATGGTTGCAACGATGTCAGTAGTGTAGCCAATGCTTCCTACTCATATTAGCTTTAGTCTTTGGTTTTACACTTAACACACTATATAGAGTTTAACAAAGCCTTACATGTGGCAAAATTGACAATACTATGCAATGGCTACATTTGACTATGAATGTGTGTGTAACAGCGCCAAACCATAGTCTAAGCAGTTTTGTGCATTGAATCAAGCACTTTTAATATGATATGACAATCAGATGTGTAGTCATTGCTGTATTTTCAGTGTTTGCACACATACGTATTTTAGGCCCATTACAGGTAATGATCAATTGTGCATATACTGTTGTATGGTTGAAATTCTGTGCAAGTGCGTCAATCTCATGCATCAAACATTTTTTGTAAATGTATTGTTGCACCGTTGTCAGTAGTTTAGCCAATGCTTCCTACTCATATTGGCTTTAGTCTTTGTTTTTAAACTACATACACTATATAGAGCTTTAAAGTGCCTTACATGTGGCAAAATTGACAATACTATGCAATGGCTACATTTGACTATAAATGTGTGTGTTACAGCGCCAAACCATAATCTAAGCAGCTTTGTGCATTTAGTCAAGCACTTTTAATATGATATGACCATTTGATGTGTAGTCATTGCTGTATTGTCAGTGTTTGCACACATACGTATTTTAGGCCCATTACAGGTAATGATCAATTGTGCATATACTGTTGTATGGTTGAAATTCTGTGCAAGTGCGTCAATCTCATGCATCAAACGTCGTTTACATGTATGGTTGGACCGTTGTCAGTAGTTTAGCCAATGCTTCCTACTCATATTAGCTTTAGTCTTTGTTTTTACACTACATACACTATATAGAGCTTTAAACTGCCTTACATGTGGCAAAATTTACAATACTATGCAATGGCTACATTTTACTATAAATGTGTGCGTAACAGCGCCAATCCATAATCTAAGCATTTGTGTGCATTGAGTCATGCATTTTTAATATGATATGACCATCAGACCTGTAGTCATTGCTGTTTTGTCAGTGTTTGCACACATACGTATTTTAGGCCCATTACAGGTAATGATCAAGTGTGCATATACTGTTCTATAGTTGAAATTCTGTGCAAGTGCGTCAATCTCAGGCATCAAACGTCTTTTACATCTATGGTTGCACTGATGTCAGTAGTTTAGCCAATGCTTCCTACTCATATTGGCTTTAGTCTTTGTTTTTACACTACATACACTATATAGAGCTTTAAAGTGCCTTACATGTGGCAAAATTGACAATACTATGCAATGGCTACATTTGACTATAAATGTGTGTGTTACAGCGCCAAACCATAATCTAAGCAGTTTTGTGCATTGAATCAAGCACTTTTAATATGATATGACCATCAGATGTGTAGTCATTGCTGTATTGTCAGTGTTTGCACACATACGTATTTTAGGCCCATTACAGGTAATGATCAATTGTGCATATACTGTTGTATGGGTGAAATTCTGTGCAAGTGCGTCAATCTCATGCATCAAACGTCTTTTACATCTATGGGTGCACCGTTGTCAGTAGTTTAGCCAATGCTTCCTACTCATATTGGCTTTAGTCTTTGTTTTTACACTACATACACTATATAGAGCTTTAAAGTGCCTTACATGTGGCAAAATTGACAATACTATGCAATGGCTACATTTGACTATAAATGTGTGTGTTACAGCGCCAAACCATAATCTAAGCAGCTTTGTGCATTGAGTCAAGCACTTTTAATATGATATGACCATTAGATGTGTAGTCATTGCTGTATTGTCAGTGTTTGCACACATACGTATTTTAGGCCCATTACAGGTAATGATCAATTGTGCATATACTGTTGTATCGTCGAAATTCTGTGCAAGTGCGTCAATCTCATGCATCAAACGTCGTTTACATGTATGGTTGGACCGTTGTCAGTAGTTTAGCCAATGCTTCCTACTCATATTAGCTTTAGTCTTTGTTTTTACACTACATACACTATATAGAGCTTTAAACTGCCTTACATGTGGCAAAATTTACAATACTATGCAATGGCTACATTTGACTATGAATGTGTGTGTAACAGCGCCAAACCATAGTCTAAGCAGTTTTGTGCATTGAATCAAGCACTTTTAATATGATATGACCATCAGATGTGTAGTCATTGCTGTATTTTCAGTGTTTGCACACATACGTATTTTAGGCCCATTACAGGTAATGATCAATTGTGCATATACTGTTGTATGGTTGAAATTCTGTGCAAATGCGTCAATCTCATGCATCAAACGTCTTTAAAATCTTTGGTTGCACCGATGTCAGTAGTTTAGCCAATGCTTCCTACTCATATTAGCTTGAGTCTTTGTTTTTACACTACATACACTATATAGAGCTTTAAAGTGCCTTACATGTGGCAAAATTGACAATACTATGCAATGGCTACATTTGACTATAAATGTGTGTGTTACAGCGCCAAACCATAATCTAAGCAGCTTTGTGCATTGAATCAAGCACTTTTAATATGATATGACCATCAGATGTGTAGTCATTGCTGTATTGTCAGTGTTTGCACACATACGTATTTTAGGCCCATTACAGGTAATGGTCAATTGTGCATATACTGTTGTATGGGTGAAGTTCTGTGCACATGCGTGAATCTCATGCATCAAACGTCGTTTACATGTATGGTTGGACCGTTGTCAGTAGTTTAGCCAATGCTTCCTACTCGTATTAGCTTTAGTCTTTGGTGTTAAACTACATACACTATATAGAGCTTAAAAAAGCCTTACATGTGGCAAAATTGACAATACTATGCAATGGCTACATTTGACTATAAGTGTGTGTGTAACAGCGCCAAACCATAATCTAAGCCGTTTTGTGCATTGAGTCAAGCATTTTTAATATGATATGACCATCAGATGTGTAGTCATTGCTGTATTGTCAGTGTTTGCACACATACGTATTTTAAGTCCATTACAGGTAATGATCAATTGTGCATATACTGTTGTATGGTTGAAAATCTGTTCAAGTGCGTCAATCTCATGCATCAAACGTCGTTTACATGTATGGTTGGACCGTTGTCAGTAGTTTAGCCAATGCTTCCTACTCATCTTGGCTTTAGTCTTTGTTTTTTCGCTACATACACTATATAGTGCATTAAAGTGCCCTACATGTGGCAAAATTGACAATACTATGCAATGGCTACATTTGACTATAAATGTGTGTGTTACACCGCCAAACCATAATCTAAGCAGTTTTGTGCATTGAATCGAGCACATTTAATATGATATGACCATCACATGTGTAGTCATTACTGTATTTTCAGTGTATGCACACATACGTATTTTACGCCCATTACAGGTAATGAGCAATTGTGCATATACTGTTGTATGGTTGAAATTCTGTGCAAGTGCGTCAATCTCATGCATCAAACGTCTTTTACATGTATGGTTGGACCGATGTCAGTAGTTTAGCCAAAGCTTCCTACTCATATTAGCTTTAGTCTTTGGTTTTACACTTAACACACTAGATAGAGCTTAAAACAGCCTTACATGTGACAAAATTGACAATACTATGCAATGGCTACATTTCACTATGAATGTGTGTGTAACAGCGCCCAACCATCGTCTAAGCAGTTTTGTGCATTGAATCAAGCACTTTTAATATGATATGACAATCAGATGTGTAGTCATTGCTGTATTTTCAGAGTTTGCACACATACGTATTTTAGGCCCATTACAGGTAATGATCAATTGTGCATATACTGTTGTATATTTGAAATTCTGTGCAAATGCGTCAATCTCATGCATCAAACGTCTTTTACATCTATGGTTGCAACGATGTCAGTAGTGTAGCCAATGCTTCCTACTCATATTGGCTTTAGTCTTTGTTTTTACACTACATACACTATATAAAGCTTAAAAAAGCCTCACATGTGGCAAAATTGACAATACTATGCAATGGCTACATTTGACTATAAATGTGTGTGTAAAATCGCCAAACCATAGTCTAAGCAGTTTTGTGCATTGAGTCAAGCACTTTTAATATGATATGACCATCAGATGTGTAGTCATTGCTGTATTGTCAGTGTTTGCACAGATACGTATTTTAGGCCCATTACAGGTAATAATCAATTGTGCCTATACTGTTGTATGGTTGAAATTCTGTGCAAATGCGTCAATCTCATGCATCAAACGTCTTTTACATCTTTGGTTGCAACGATGTCAGTAGTTTAGCCAAAGCTTCCTACTCATATTAGCTTTAGTCTTTGGTTTTACACTTAACACACTATATAGAGCTTAACAAAGCCTTACATGTGGCAAAATTGACAATACTATGCAATGGCTACATTTGACTATGAATGTGTGTGTAACAGCGCCAAACCATAGTCTAAGCAGTTTTGTGCATTGAATCAAGCACTTTTAATATGATATGACAATCAGATGTGTAGTCATTGCTGTATTTTCAGTGTTTGCACACATACGTATTTTAGGCCCATTACAGGTAATGTTCAATTGTGCATATACCGTTGTATGGTTGAAATTCTGTGCAAATGCGTCAATCTCATGCATCAAACGTCTTTAACATCTTTGGTTGCACCGATGTCAGTAGTTTAGCCAATGCTTCCTACTCATATTAGCTTGAGTCTTTGTTTTTACACTACATACACTATATAGAGCTTTAAACTGCATAACATGTGGCAATATTGACAATACTATGCAATGGCTACATGTGACTATAAATGTGTGTGTAACAGCGCCAAACCATAATCTAAGCAGTTTTGTGCATTGAATCAAGCACTTTTAATATGATATGACCATCAGATGTGTAGTTATTGCTGTATTGTCAGTGTTTGCACACATACGTATTTTAGGCCCATTACAGGTAATGATCAATTGTGCATATACTGTTGTATGGTTGAAATTCTGTGCAAGTGCGTCAATCTCATGCATCAAACATTTTTTAAATGTATTGTTGCACCGTTGTCAGTAGTTTAGCCAATGCTTCCTACTCATATTGGCTTTAGTCTTTGTTTTTACACTACATACGCTATATAGAGCTTTAAAGTGCCTTACATGTGGCAAAATTGACAATACTATGCAATGGCTACATTTGACTATAAATGTGTGTGTTACAGCGCCAAACCATAATCTAAGCAGCTTTGTGCATTGAATCAAGCACTTTTAATATGATATGACCATTAGATGTGTAGTCATTGCTGTATTGTCAGTGTTTGCACACATACTTATTTTAGGCCCATTACAGGTAATGATCAATTGTGCATATACTGTTGTATCGTCGAAATTCTGTGCAAGTGCGTCAATCTCATGCATCAAACGTCGTTTACATGTATGGTTGGACCGTTGTCAGTAGTTTAGCCAATGCTTCCTACTCATATTAGCTTTAGTCTTTGTTTTTACACTACATACACTATATAGAGCTTTAAACTGCCTTACATGTGGCAAAATTTACAATACTATGCAATGGCTACATTTGACTATAAATGTGTGCGTAACAGCGCCAATCCATAATCTAAGCATTTGTGTGCATTGAGTCATGCATTTTTAATATGATATGACCATCAGACCTGTAGTCATTGCTGTTTTGTCAGTGTTTGCACACATACGTATTTTAGGCCCATTACAGGTAATGATCAAGTGTGCATATACTGTTGTATAGTTGAAATTCTGTGCAAGTGCGTCAATCTCAGGCATCAAACGTCTTTTACATCTATGGTTGCACTGATGTCAGTACTTTAGCCAATGCTTCCTACTCATATTGGCTTTAGTCTTTGGTTTTACACTTAACACACTATATAGAGCTTAACAAAGCCTTACATGTGGCAAAATTGACAATACTATGCAATGGCTACATTTGACTATAAATGTGTGTGTTACAGCGCCAAACCATAATTTAAGCAGTTTTGTGCATTGAATCAAGCACTTTTAATATGATATGACCATCAGATGTGTAGTCATTGCTGTATTGTCAGTGTTTGCACACATACGTATTTTAGGCCCATTACAGGTAATGATCAATTGTGCATATACTGTTGTATGGGTGAAATTCTGTGCAAGTGCGTCAATCTCATGCATCAAACGTCGTTTACATGTGTGGTTGGACCGCTGTCAGTAGTTTAGCCAATGCTTCCTACTCATATTGGCTTTAGACTTTGTTTTTACACTACATACACTATATAAAGCTTAAAAAAGCCTCACATGTGGCAAAATTGACAATACTACGCAATGGCTACATCTGACTATGAATGTGTGTGTAACAGCGCCAAACCATAGTCTAAGCAGTTTTTTTGCATTGAATCAAGCACTTTTAATATGATATGACAATCAGATGTGTAGTCATTGCTGTATTTTCAGTGTTTGCACACATACGTATTTTAGGCCCATTACAGGTAATGATCAATTGTGCATATACTGTTGTATGGTTGAAATTCTGTGCAAGTGCGTCAATCTCATGCATCAAACGTCTTTAACATCTTTGGTTGCACCGATGTCAGTAGTTTAGCCAATGCTTCCTACTCATATTGGCTTTAGTCTTTGTTTTTACACTACATACACTATATAGAGCTTTAAAGTGCCTTACATGTGGCAAAATTGACAATACTATGCAATGGCTACATTTGACTATAAATGTGTGCGTAACAGCGCCAATCCATAATCTAAGCATTTGTGTGCATTGAGTCATGCATTTTTAATATGATATGACCATCAGACCTGTAGTCATTGCTGTTTTGTCAGTGTTTGCACACATACGTATTTTAGGCCCATTACAGGTAATGATCAAGTGTGCATATACTGTTGTATAGTTGAAATTCTATGCAAGTGCGTCAATCTCAGGCATCAAACGTCTTTTACATCTATGGTTGCACTGATGTCAGTAGTTTAGCCAATGCTTCCTACTCATATTGGCTTTAGTCTTTGACTTTACACTACATACACTATATAGAGCTTTAAAGTGCCTTACATGTGGCAAACTTGACAATACTATGCAATGGCTACATTTGACTATAAATGTGTGTGTTACAGCGCCAAACCATAATCTAAGCAGTTTTGTGCATTGAATCAAGCACTTTTAATATGATATGACCATCAGATGTGTAGTCATTGCTGTATTGTCAGTGTTTGCACACATACGTATTTTAGGCCAATTACAGGTAATGATCAATTGTGCATATACTGTTGTATGGGTGAAATTCTGTGCAAGTGCGTCAATCTCATGCATCAAACGTCTATTACATTTATGGTTGGACCGATGTCAGTAGTTTAGCCAATGCTTCCTACTCATATTGGCTTTAGTCTTTGTTTTTACACTACATACACTATATAAAGCTTAAAAAAGCCTCACATGTGGCAAAATTGACAATACTATGCAATGGCTACATTTGACTATAAATGTGTGTGTAACATCGCCAAATCATAGTCTAAGCAGTTTTGTGCATTGAGTCAAGCTCTTTTAATATGATATGACCATCAGATGTGTAGTCATTGCTGTATTGTCAGTGTTTGCACAGATACGTATTTTAGGCCCATTACAGGTAATGATCAATTGTGCATATACTGTTGTATGGTTGAAATTCTGTGCAAATGCGTCAATCTCATGCATCAAACGTCTTTAACATCTTTGGTTGCACCGATGTCAGTAGTTTAGCCAATGCTTCCTACTCATATTGGCTTTAGTCTTTGTTTTTACACTACATACACTATATAGAGCTTTAAAGTGCCTTACATGTGGCAAAATTGACAATACTATGCAATGGCTACATTTGACTATAAATGTGTGTGTTACAGCGCCAAACCATAATCTAAGCAGCTTTGTGCATTGAATCAAGCACTTTTAATATGATATGACCATCAGATGTGTAGTCATTGCTGTATTGTCAGTGTTTGCACACATACGTATTTTAGGCCCATTACAGGTAATGATCAATTGTGCATATACTGTTGTATGGGTGAAATTCTGTGCAAGTGCGTCAATCTCATGCATCAAACGTCGTTTACATGTATGGTTGGACCGTTGTCAGTAGTTTAGCCAATGCTTCCTACTCATATTGGCTTTAGTCTTTGTTTTTACACTTAACACACTATATAGAGCTTAACAAAGCCTTACATGTGGCAAAATTGACAATACTATGCAATGGCTACATTTGACTATGAATGTGTGTGTAACAGCGCCAAACCATAGTCTAAGCAGTTTTGTGCATTGACTCAAGCACTTTTAATATGATATGAAAA
Source organism: Mastigias papua (assembly GCA_964019165.1). Taxonomy (NCBI): domain Eukaryota; kingdom Metazoa; phylum Cnidaria; class Scyphozoa; order Rhizostomeae; family Mastigiidae; genus Mastigias; species Mastigias papua. Next base: position 6,101,976 of record OZ025272.1, read on the forward strand.
TCAGATGTGTAGTCATTGCTGTATTTTCAGTGTTTGCACACATACGTATTTTAGGCCCATTACAGGTAATGATCAATTGTGCATATACTGTTGTATGGTTGAAATTCTGTGCAAATGCGTCAATCTCATGCATCAAACGTCTTTAACATCTTTGGTTGCACCGATGTCAGTAGTTTAGCCAATGCTTCCTACTCATATTGGCTTTAGTCTTTGTTTTTACACTACATACACTATATAGAGCTTTAAAAAGCCTTACATGTGGCAAAATTGACAATACTATGCAATGGCTACATTTGACTATAAATGTGTGTGTTACAGCGCCAAACCATAATCTACGCAGCTTTGTGCATTGAATCAAGCACTTTTAATATGATATGACCATCAGATGTGTAGTCATTGCTGTATTGTCAGTGTTTGCACACATACGTATTTTAGGCCCATTACAGGTAATGATCAATTGTGCATATACTGTTGTATGGGTGAAATTCTGTGCAAGTGCGTCAATCTCATGCATCAAACGTCTTTTACATCTATGGGTGCAACGATGTCAGTAGTTTAGCCAAAGCTTCCTACTCATATTAGCCTTAGTCTTTGGTTTTACACTTAATACACTATATAAAGCTTAAAAAAGCCTCACATGTGGCAAAATTGACAATACTATGCAATGGCTACATTTGACTATAAATGTGTGTGTAACATCGCCAAATCATAGTCTAAGCAGTTTTGTGCATTGAATCAAGCACTTTTAATATGATATGACCATCAGATGTGTAGTCATTGCTGTATTCTCAGTGTTTGCACACATACGTATTTTAGGCCCATTACAGGTAATGATCAATTGTGCATATACTGTTGTATGGGTGAAATTCTGTGCAAATGCGTCAATCTCATGCATCAAACGTCTTTTACATCTTTGGTTGCAACGATGTCAGTAGTTTAGCCAAAGCTTCCTACTCATATTAGCTTTAGTCTTTGGTTTTACACTTAACACACTATATAGAGCTTTAAAGTGCTTTACATGTGGCAAAATTGACAATACTATGCAATGGCTACATTTGGCTATAAATGTGTGTGTTACAGCGCCAAACCATAATCTAAGCATTTTTGTGCATTGAGTCAAGCACTTTTAATATGATATGACCATCAGAGGTGTAGTCATTGCTGTATTGTCAGTGTTTGCACACATACGTATTTTAGGCCCATTACAGGTAATGGTCAATTGTGCATATACTGTTGTATGGTTGAAATTCTGTGCAAATGCGTCAATCTCATGCATCAAACGTCTTTTACATCTATGGTTGCACCGATGTCAGTAGTTTAGCCAATGCTTCCTACTCATATTGGCTTTAGTCTTTGTTTTTACACTACATACACTATATAGAGCTTTAAAGTGCCTTACATGTGGCAAAATTGACAATACTATGCAATGGCTACATTTGACTATAAATGTGTGTGTTACAGCGCCAAACCATAATCTAAGCAGTTTTGTGCATTGAATCAAGCACTTTTAATATGATATGACCATCAGATGTGTAGTCATTGCTGTATTGTCAGTGTTTGCACACATACGTATTTTAGGCCCATTACAGGTAATGATCAATTGTGCATATACTGTTGTATGGTTGAAATTCTGTGCAAATGCGTCAATCTCATGCATCAAACGTCTTTTACATCTATGGTTGCACCGATGTCAGTAGTTTAGCCAATGCTTCCTACTCATATTGGCTTTAGTCTTTGTTTTTACACTACATACACTATATAGAGCTTTAAAGTGCCTTACATGTGGCAAAATTGACAATACTATGCAATGGCTACATTTGACTATAAATGTGTGTGTTACAGCGCCAAACCATAATCTAAGCATGTTTGTGCATTGAATCAAGCACTTTTAATATGATATGACCATCAGATGTGTAGTCATTGCTGTATTGTCAGTGTTTGCACACATACGTATTTTAGGCCCATTACAGGTAATGATCAATTGTGCATATACTGTTGTATGGGTGAAATTCTGTGCAAGTGCGTCAATCTCATGCATCAAACGTCTTTTACATCTATGGGTGCAACGATGTCAGTAGTTTAGCCAAAGCTTCCTACTCATATTAGCTTTAGTCTTTGGTTTTACACTTAACACAGTATATAGAGCTTAACAAAGCCTTACATGTGGCAAAATTGACAATACTATGCAATGGCTACATTTGACTATAAATGTGTGTGTTACAGCGCCAAACCATAATCTAAGCATTTTTGTGCAGTGAGTCAAGCACTTTTAATATGATATGACCATCAGATGTGTAGTCATTGCTGTATTGTCAGTGTTTGCACACATACGTATTTTAGGCCCATTACAGGTAATGATCAATTGTGCATATACCGTTGTATGGTTGAAATTCTGTGCAAGTGCGTCAATCTCATGCATCAAACGTCTTTTACATCTATGGTTGCACCGATGTCAGTAGTTTAGCCAATGCTTCCTACTCATATTGGCTTTAGTCTTTGGTTTTACACTTAGCACACTATATAGAGCTTAACAAAGCCTTACATGTGGCAAAATTGACAATACTATGCAATGGCTACATTTGACTATAAATGTGTGTGTTACAGCGCCAAACCATAATCTAAGCAGTTTCGTGCATTGAATCAAGCACTTTTAATATGATATGACCATCAGATGTGTAGTCATTGCTGTATTGTCAGTGTTTGCAGACATACGTATTTTAGGCCCATTACAGGTAATGATCAATTGTGCATATACTGTTGTATGGGTGAAATTCTGTGCAAATGCGTCAATCTCATGCATCAAACGTCTTTTACATCTTTGGTTGCAACGATGTCAGTAGTTTAGCCAAAGCTTCCTACTCATATTGGCTTTAGTCTTTGGTTTTACACTTAACACACTATATAGAGCTTTAAAGTGCCTTACATGTGGCAAAATTGACAATACTATGCAATGGCTACATTTGACTATAAATGTGTGTGTTACAGCGCCAAACCATAATCTACGCAGCTTTGTGCATTGAATCAAGCACTTTTAATATGATATGACCATCAGATGTGTAGTCATTGCTGTATTGTCAGTGTTTGCACACATACGTATTTTAGGCCCATTACAGGTAATGATCAATTGTGCATATACTGTTGTATGGGTGAAATTCTGTGCAAGTGCGTCAATCTCATGCATCAAACGTCTTTTACATCTATGGGTGCAACGATGTCAGTAGTTTAGCCAAAGCTTCCTACTCATATTAGCCTTAGTCTTTGGTTTTACACTTAATACACTATATAAAGCTTAAAAAAGCCTCACATGTGGCAAAATTGACAATACTATGCAATGGCTACATTTGACTATAAATGTGTGTGTAACATCGCCAAATCATAGTCTAAGCAGTTTTGTGCATTGAGTCAAGCACTTTTAATATGATATGACCATCAGATGTGTAGTCATTGCTGTATTCTCAGTGTTTGCACACATACGTATTTTAGGCCCATTACAGGTAATGATCAATTGTGCATATACTGTTGTATGGGTGAAATTCTGTGCAAATGCGTCAATCTCATGCATCAAACGTCTTTTACATCTTTGGTTGCAACGATGTCAGTAGTTTAGCCAAAGCTTCCTACTCATATTAGCTTTAGTCTTTGGTTTTACACTTAACACACTATATAGAGCTTTAAAGTGCCTTACATGTGGCAAAATTGACAATACTATGCAATGGCTACATTTGGCTATAAATGTGTGTGTTACAGCGCCAAACCATAATCTAAGCATTTTTGTGCATTGAGTCAAGCACTTTTAATATGATATGACCATCAGAGGTGTAGTCATTGCTGTATTGTCAGTGTTTGCACACATACGTATTTTAGGCCCATTACAGGTAATGGTCAATTGTGCATATACTGTTGTATGGTTGAAATTCTGTGCAAATGCGTCAATCTCATGCATCAAACGTCTTTTACATCTATGGTTGCACCGATGTCAGTAGTTTAGCCAATGCTTCCTACTCATATTGGCTTTAGTCTTTGTTTTTACACTACATACACTATATAGAGCTTTAAAGTGCCTTACATGTGGCAAAATTGACAATACTATGCAATGGCTACATTTGACTATAAATGTGTGTGTTACAGCGCCAAACCATAATCTAAGCAGTTTTGTGCATTGAATCAAGCACTTTTAATATGATATGACCATCAGATGTGTAGTCATTGCTGTATTGTCAATGTTTGCACACATACGTATTTTAGGCCCATTACAGGTAATGATCAATTGTGCATATACTGTTGTATGGGTGAAATTCTGTGCAAGTGCGTCAATCTCATGCATCAAACGTCTTTTACATCTATGGGTGCAACAATGTCAGTAGTTTAGCCAAAGCTTCCTACTCATATTAGCTTTAGTCTTTGGTTTTACACTTAACACACTATATAGAGCTTAACAAAGCCTTACATGTGGCAAAATTGACAATACTATGCAATGGCTACATTTGACTATAAATGTGTGTGTTACAGCGCCAAACCATAATCTAAGCAGTTTTGTGCATTGAATCAAGCACTTTTAATATGATATGACCATCAGATGTGTAGTCATTGCTGTATTGTCAGTGTTTGCACACATACGTATTTTAGGCCCATTACAGGTAATGATCAATTGTGCATATACTGTTGTATGGGTGAAATTCTGTGCAAGTGCGTCAATCTCATGCATCAAACGTCTTTTACATCTATGGGTGCAACGATGTCAGTAGTTTAGCCAAAGCTTCCTACTCATATTAGCTTTAGTCTTTGGTTTTACACTTAACACAGTATATAGAGCTTAACAAAGCCTTACATGTGGCAAAATTGACAATACTATGCAATGGCTACATTTGACTATAAATGTGTGTGTCACAGCGCCAAACCATAATCTAAGCATGTTTGTGCAGTGAGTCAAGCACTTTTAATATGATATGACCATCAGATGTGTAGTCATTGCTGTATTGTCAGTGTTTGCACACATACGTATTTTAGGCCCATTACAGGTAATGATCAATTGTGCATATACTGTTGTATGGGTGAAATTCTGTGCAAGTGCGTCAATCTCATGCATCAAACGTCTTTTACATCTATGGTTGCACCGATGTCAGTAGTTTAGCCAATGCTTCCTACTCATATTGGCTTTAGTCTTTGTTTTTACACTACATACACTATATAGAGCTTTAAAGTGCCTTACATGTGGCAAAATTGACAATACTATGCAATGGCTACATTTGACTATAAATGTGTGTGTTACAGCGCCAAACCATAATCTAAGCAGTTTTGTGCATTGAATCAAGCACTTTTAATATGATATGACCATCAGATGTGTAGTCATTGCTGTATTGTCAGTGTGTGCACACATACGTATTTTAGGCCCATTACAGATAATGATCAATTGTGCATATACTGTTGTATGGGTGAAATTCTGTGCAAGTGCGTCAATCTCATGCATCAAACGTCTTTTACATCTATGGGTGCAACAATGTCAGTAGTTTAGCCAAAGCTTCCTACTCATATTAGCTTTAGTCTTTGGTTTTACACTTAACACACTATATAGAGCTTAACAAAGCCTTACATGTGGCAAAATTGACAATACTATGCAATGGCTACATTTGACTATAAATGTGTGTGTTACAGCGCCAAACCATAATCTAAGCAGTTTTGTGCATTGAATCAAGCACTTTTAATATGATATGACCATCAGATGTGTAGTCATTGCTGTATTGTCAGTGTTTGCACACATACGTATTTTAGGCCCATTACAGGTAATGATCAATTAAGCATATACTGTTGTATGGTTGAAATTCTGTGCAAGTGCGTCAATCTCATGCATCAAACGTCTTTTACATCTATGGGTGCAACGATGTCAGTAGTTTAGCCAAAGCTTCCTACTCATATTAGCTTTAGTCTTTGGTTTTACACTTAACACACTATATAGAGCTTAACAAAGCCTTACATGTGGCAAAATTGACAATACTATGCAATGGCTACATTTGACTATAAATGTGTGTGTTACAGCGCCAAACCATAATCTAAGCATTTTTGTGCAGTGAGTCAAGCACTTTTAATATGATATGACCATCAGATGTGTAGTCATTGCTGTATTGTCAGTGTTTGCACACATACGTATTTTAGGCCCATTACAGGTAATGATCAATTGTGCATATACCGTTGTATGGTTGAAATTCTGTGCAAGTGCGTCAATCTCATGCATCAAACGTCTTTTACATCTATGGTTGCACCGATGTCAGTAGTTTAGCCAATGCTTCCTACTCATATTGGCTTTAGTCTTTGGTTTTACACTTATCACACTATATAGAGCTTAACAAAGCCTTACATGTGGCAAAATTGACAATACTATGCAATGGCTACATTTGACTATAAATGTGTGTGTTACAGCGCCAAACCATAATCTAAGCAGTTTTGTGCATTGAATCAAGCACTTTTAATATGATATGACCATCAGATGTGTAGTCATTGCTGTATTGTCAGTGTTTGCACACATACGTATTTTAGGCCCATTACAGGTAATGATCAATTGTGCATATACTGTTGTATGGGTGAAATTCTGTGCAAGTGCGTCAATCTCATGCATCAAACGTCTTTTACATCTATGGGTGCAACGATGTCAGTAGTTTAGCCAAAGCTTCCTACTCATATTAGCTTTAGTCTTTGGTTTTACACTTAACACAGTATATAGAGCTTAACAAAGCCTTACATGTGGCAAAATTGACAATACTATGCAATGGCTACATTTGACTATAAATGTGTGTGTCACAGCGCCAAACCATAATCTAAGCATGTTTGTGCAGTGAGTCAAGCACTTTTAATATGATATGACCATCAGATGTGTAGTCATTGCTGTATTGTCAGTGTTTGCACACATACGTATTTTAGGCCCATTACAGGTAATGATCAATTGTGCATATACTGTTGTATGGGTGAAATTCTGTGCAAGTGCGTCAATCTCATGCATCAAACGTCTTTTACATCTATGGTTGCACCGATGTCAGTAGTTTAGCCAATGCTTCCTACTCATATTGGCTTTAGTCTTTGTTTTTACACTACATACACTATATAGAGCTTTAAAGTGCCTTACATGTGGCAAAATTGACAATACTATGCAATGGCTACATTTGACTATAAATGTGTGTGTTACAGCGCCAAACCATAATCTAAGCAGTTTTGTGCATTGAATCAAGCACTTTTAATATGATATGACCATCAGATGTGTAGTCATTGCTGTATTGTCAGTGTGTGCACACATACGTATTTTAGGCCCATTACAGATAATGATCAATTGTGCATATACTGTTGTATGGGTGAAATTCTGTGCAAGTGCGTCAATCTCATGCATCAAACGTCTTTTACATCTATGGGTGCAACAATGTCAGTAGTTTAGCCAAAGCTTCCTACTCATATTAGCTTTAGTCTTTGGTTTTACACTTAACACACTATATAGAGCTTAACAAAGCCTTACATGTGGCAAAATTGACAATACTATGCAATGGCTACATTTGACTATAAATGTGTGTGTTACAGCGCCAAACCATAATCTAAGCAGTTTTGTGCATTGAATCAAGCACTTTTAATATGATATGACCATCAGATGTGTAGTCATTGCTGTATTGTCAGTGTTTGCACACATACGTATTTTAGGCCCATTACAGGTAATGATCAATTAAGCATATACTGTTGTATGGTTGAAATTCTGTGCAAGTGCGTCAATCTCATGCATCAAACGTCTTTTACATCTATGGGTGCAACGATGTCAGTAGTTTAGCCAAAGCTTCCTACTCATATTAGCTTTAGTCTTTGGTTTTACACTTAACACACTATATAGAGCTTAACAAAGCCTTACATGTGGCAAAATTGACAATACTATGCAATGGCTACATTTGACTATAAATGTGTGTGTTACAGCGCCAAACCATAATCTAAGCATTTTTGTGCAGTGAGTCAAGCACTTTTAATATGATATGACCATCAGATGTGTAGTCATTGCTGTATTGTCAGTGTTTGCACACATACGTATTTTAGGCCCATTACAGGTAATGATCAATTGTGCATATACCGTTGTATGGTTGAAATTCTGTGCAAGTGCGTCAATCTCATGCATCAAACGTCTTTTACATCTATGGTTGCACCGATGTCAGTAGTTTAGCCAATGCTTCCTACTCATATTGGCTTTAGTCTTTGGTTTTACACTTATCACACTATATAGAGCTTAACAAAGCCTTACATGTGGCAAAATTGACAATACTATGCAATGGCTACATTTGACTATAAATGTGTGTGTTACAGCGCCAAACCATAATCTAAGCAGTTTTGTGCATTGAATCAAGCACTTTTAATATGATATGACCATCAGATGTGTAGTCATTGCTGTATTGTCAGTGTTTGCACACATACGTATTTTAGGCCCATTACAGGTAATGATCAATTGTGCATATACTGTTGTATGGGTGAAATTCTGTGCAAGTGCGTCAATCTCATGCATCAAACGTCGTTTACATGTATGGTTGGACCGTTGTCAGTAGTTTAGCCAATGCTTCCTACTCATATTGGCTTTAGTCTTTGTTTTTACACTTAACACACTATATAGAGCTTAACAAAGCCTTACATGTGGCAAAATTGACAATACTATGCAATGGCTACATTTGACTATGAATGTGTGTGTAACAGCGCCAAACCATAGTCTAAGCAGTTTTGTGCATTGAATCAAGCACTTTTAATATGATATGAAAATCAGATGTGTAGTCATTGCTGTATTTTCAGTGTTTGCACACATACGTATTTTAGGCCCATTACAGGTAATGATCAATTGTGCATATACTGTTGTATGGTTGAAATTCTGTGCAAATGCGTCAATCTCATGCATCAAACGTCTTTAACATCTTTGGTTGCACCGATGTCAGTAGTTTAGCCAATGCTTCCTACTCATATTGGCTTTAGTCTTTGTTTTTACACTACATACACTATATAGAGCTTTAAAAAGCCTTACATGTGGCAAAATTGACAATACTATGCAATGGCTACATTTGACTATAAATGTGTGTGTTACAGCGCCAAACCATAATCTACGCAGCTTTGTGCATTGAATCAAGCACTTTTAATATGATATGACCATCAGATGTGTAGTCATTGCTGTATTGTCAGTGTTTGCACACATACGTATTTTAGGCCCATTACAGGTAATGATCAATTGTGCATATACTGTTGTATGGGTGAAATTCTGTGCAAGTGCGTCAATCTCATGCATCAAACGTCTTTTACATCTATGGGTGCAACGATGTCAGTAGTTTAGCCAAAGCTTCCTACTCATATTAGCCTTAGTCTTTGGTTTTACACTTAATACACTATATAAAGCTTAAAAAAGCCTCACATGTGGCAAAATTGACAATACTATGCAATGGCTACATTTGACTATAAATGTGTGTGTAACATCGCCAAATCATAGTCTAAGCAGTTTTGTGCATTGAATCAAGCACTTTTAATATGATATGACCATCAGATGTGTAGTCATTGCTGTATTCTCAGTGTTTGCACACATACGTATTTTAGGCCCATTACAGGTAATGATCAATTGTGCATATACTGTTGTATGGGTGAAATTCTGTGCAAATGCGTCAATCTCATGCATCAAACGTCTTTTACATCTTTGGTTGCAACGATGTCAGTAGTTTAGCCAAAGCTTCCTACTCATATTAGCTTTAGTCTTTGGTTTTACACTTAACACACTATATAGAGCTTTAAAGTGCTTTACATGTGGCAAAATTGACAATACTATGCAATGGCTACATTTGGCTATAAATGTGTGTGTTACAGCGCCAAACCATAATCTAAGCATTTTTGTGCATTGAGTCAAGCACTTTTAATATGATATGACCATCAGAGGTGTAGTCATTGCTGTATTGTCAGTGTTTGCACACATACGTATTTTAGGCCCATTACAGGTAATGGTCAATTGTGCATATACTGTTGTATGGTTGAAATTCTGTGCAAATGCGTCAATCTCATGCATCAAACGTCTTTTACATCTATGGTTGCACCGATGTCAGTAGTTTAGCCAATGCTTCCTACTCATATTGGCTTTAGTCTTTGTTTTTACACTACATACACTATATAGAGCTTTAAAGTGCCTTACATGTGGCAAAATTGACAATACTATGCAATGGCTACATTTGACTATAAATGTGTGTGTTACAGAGCCAAACCATAATCTAAGCAGTTTTGTGCATTGAATCAAGCACTTTTAATATGATATGACCATCAGATGTGTAGTCATTGCTGTATTGTCAGTGTTTGCACACATACGTATTTTAGGCCCATTACAGGTAATGATCAATTGTGCATATACTGTTGTATGGGTGAAATTCTGTGCAAGTGCGTCAATCTCATGCATCAAACGTCTTTTACATCTATGGGTGCAACAATGTCAGTAGTTTAGCCAAAGCTTCCTACTCATATTAGCTTTAGTCTTTGGTTTTACACTTAACACACTATATAGAGCTTAACAAAGCCTTACATGTGGCAAAATTGACAATACTATGCAATGGCTACATTTGACTATAAATGTGTGTGTTACAGCGCCAAACCATAATCTAAGCAGTTTTGTGCATTGAATCAAGCACTTTTAATATGATATGACCATCAGATGTGTAGTCATTGCTGTATTGTCAGTGTTTGCACACATACGTATTTTAGGCCCATTACAGGTAATGATCAATTGTGCATATACTGTTGTATGGGTGAAATTCTGTGCAAGTGCGTCAATCTCATGCATCAAACGTCTTTTACATCTATGGGTGCAACGATGTCAGTAGTTTAGCCAAAGCTTCCTACTCATATTAGCTTTAGTCTTTGGTTTTACACTTAACACAGTATATAGAGCTTAACAAAGCCTTACATGTGGCAAAATTGACAATACTATGCAATGGCTACATTTGACTATAAATGTGTGTGTTACAGCGCCAAACCATAATCTAAGCATTTTTGTGCAGTGAGTCAAGCACTTTTAATATGATATGACCATCAGATGTGTAGTCATTGCTGTATTGTCAGTGTTTGCACACATACGTATTTTAGGCCCATTACAGGTAATGATCAATTGTGCATATACCGTTGTATGGTTGAAATTCTGTGCAAGTGCGTCAATCTCATGCATCAAACGTCTTTTACATCTATGGTTGCACCGATGTCAGTAGTTTAGCCAATGCTTCCTACTCATATTGGCTTTAGTCTTTGGTTTTACACTTAGCACACTATATAGAGCTTAACAAAGCCTTACATGTGGCAAAATTGACAATACTATGCAATGGCTACATTTGACTATAAATGTGTGTGTTACAGCGCCAAACCATAATCTAAGCAGTTTCGTGCATTGAATCAAGCACTTTTAATATGATATGACCATCAGATGTGTAGTCATTGCTGTATTGTCAGTGTTTGCAGACATACGTATTTTAGGCCCATTACAGGTAATGATCAATTGTGCATATACTGTTGTATGGGTGAAATTCTGTGCAAATGCGTCAATCTCATGCATCAAACGTCTTTTACATCTTTGGTTGCAACGATGTCAGTAGTTTAGCCAAAGCTTCCTACTCATATTAGCTTTAGTCTTTGGTTTTACACTTAACACACTATATAGAGCTTTAAAGTGCCTTACATGTGGCAAAATTGACAATACTATGCAATGGCTACATTTGACTATAAATGTGTGTGTTACAGCGCCAAACCATAATCTACGCAGCTTTGTGCATTGAATCAAGCACTTTTAATATGATATGACCATCAGATGTGTAGTCATTGCTGTATTGTCAGTGTTTGCACACATACGTATTTTAGGCCCATTACAGGTAATGATCAATTGTGCATATACTGTTGTATGGGTGAAATTCTGTGCAAGTGCGTCAATCTCATGCATCAAACGTCTTTTACATCTATGGGTGCAACGATGTCAGTAGTTTAGCCAAAGCTTCCTACTCATATTAGCCTTAGTCTTTGGTTTTACACTTAATACACTATATAAAGCTTAAAAAAGCCTCACATGTGGCAAAATTGACAATACTATGCAATGGCTACATTTGACTATAAATGTGTGTGTAACATCGCCAAATCATAGTCTAAGCAGTTTTGTGCATTGAGTCAAGCACTTTTAATATGATATGACCATCAGATGTGTAGTCATTGCTGTATTCTCAGTGTTTGCACACATACGTATTTTAGGCCCATTACAGGTAATGATCAATTGTGCATATACTGTTGTATGGGTGAAATTCTGTGCAAATGCGTCAATCTCATGCATCAAACGTCTTTTACATCTTTGGTTGCAACGATGTCAGTAGTTTAGCCAAAGCTTCCTACTCATATTAGCTTTAGTCTTTGGTTTTACACTTAACACACTATATAGAGCTTTAAAGTGCCTTACATGTGGCAAAATTGACAATACTATGCAATGGCTAAATTTGGCTATAAATGTGTGTGTTACAGCGCCAAACCATAATCTAAGCATTTTTGTGCATTGAGTCAAGCACTTTTAATATGATATGACCATCAGAGGTGTAGTCATTGCTGTATTGTCAGTGTTTGCACACATACGTATTTTAGGCCCATTACAGGTAATGGTCAATTGTGCATATACTGTTGTATGGTTGAAATTCTGTGCAAATGCGTCAATCTCATGCATCAAACGTCTTTTACATCTATGGTTGCACCGATGTCAGTAGTTTAGCCAATGCTTCCTACTCATATTGGCTTTAGTCTTTGTTTTTACACTACATACACTATATAGAGCTTTAAAGTGCCTTACATGTGGCAAAATTGACAATACTATGCAATGGCTACATTTGACTATAAATGTGTGTGTTACAGCGCCAAACCATAATCTAAGCAGTTTTGTGCATTGAATCAAGCACTTTTAATATGATATGACCATCAGATGTGTAGTCATTGCTGTATTGTCAATGTTTGCACACATACGTATTTTAGGCCCATTACAGGTAATGATCAATTGTGCATATACTGTTGTATGGGTGAAATTCTGTGCAAGTGCGTCAATCTCATGCATCAAACGTCTTTTACATCTATGGGTGCAACAATGTCAGTAGTTTAGCCAAAGCTTCCTACTCATATTAGCTTTAGTCTTTGGTTTTACACTTAACACACTATATAGAGCTTAACAAAGCCTTACATGTGGCAAAATTGACAATACTATGCAATGGCTACATTTGACTATAAATGTGTGTGTTACAGCGCCAAACCATAATCTAAGCAGTTTTGTGCATTGAATCAAGCACTTTTAATATGATATGACCATCAGATGTGTAGTCATTGCTGTATTGTCAGTGTTTGCACACATACGTATTTTAGGCCCATTACAGGTAATGATCAATTGTGCATATACTGTTGTATGGGTGAAATTCTGTGCAAGTGCGTCAATCTCATGCATCAAACGTCTTTTACATCTATGGGTGCAACGATGTCAGTAGTTTAGCCAAAGCTTCCTACTCATATTAGCTTTAGTCTTTGGTTTTACACTTAACACAGTATATAGAGCTTAACAAAGCCTTACATGTGGCAAAATTGACAATACTATGCAATGGCTACATTTGACTATAAATGTGTGTGTTACAGCGCCAAACCATAATCTAAGCATTTTTGTGCAGTGAGTCAAGCACTTTTAATATGATATGACCATCAGATGTGTAGTCATTGCTGTATTGTCAGTGTTTGCACACATACGTATTTTAGGCCCATTACAGGTAATGATCAATTGTGCATATACTGTTGTATGGGTGAAATTCTGTGCAAGTGCGTCAATCTCATGCATCAAACGTCTTTTACATCTATGGTTGCACCGATGTCAGTAGTTTAGCCAATGTATCCAACTCATATTGGCTTTAGTCTTTGTTTTTACACTACATACACTATATAGAGCTTTAAAGTGCCTTACATGTGGCAAAATTGACAATACTATGCAATGGCTACATTTGACTATAAATGTGTGTGTTACAGCGCCAAACCATAATCTAAGCAGTTTTGTGCATTGAATCAAGCACTTTTAATATGATATGACCATCAGATGTGTAGTCATTGCTGTATTGTCAGTGTTTGCACACATACGTATTTTAGGCCCATTACAGATAATGATCAATTGTGCATATACTGTTGTATGGGTGAAATTCTGTGCAAGTGCGTCAATCTCATGCATCAAACGTCTTTTACATCTATGGGTGCAACAATGTCAGTAGTTTAGCCAAAGCTTCCTACTCATATTAGCTTTAGTCTTTGGTTTTACACTTAACACACTATATAGAGCTTAACAAAGCCTTACATGTGGCAAAATTGACAATACTATGCAATGGCTACATTTGACTATAAATGTGTGTGTTACAGCGCCAAACCATAATCTAAGCAGTTTTGTGCATTGAATCAAGCACTTTTAATATGATATGACCATCAGATGTGTAGTCATTGCTGTATTGTCAGTGTTTGCACACATACGTATTTTAGGCCCATTACAGGTAATGATCAATTGTGCATATACTGTTGTATGGTTGAAATTCTGTGCAAGTGCGTCAATCTCATGCATCAAACGTCTTTTACATCTATGGGTGCAACGATGTCAGTAGTTTAGCCAAAGCTTCCTACTCATATTAGCTTTAGTCTTTGGTTTTACACTTAACACACTATATAGAGCTTAACAAAGCCTTACATGTGGCAAAATTGACAATACTATGCAATGGCTACATTTGACTATAAATGTGTGTGTTACAGCGCCAAACCATAATCTAAGCATTTTTGTGCAGTGAGTCAAGCACTTTTAATATGATATGACCATCAGATGTGTAGTCATTGCTGTATTGTCAGTGTTTGCACACATACGTATTTTAGGCCCATTACAGGTAATGATCAATTGTGCATATACCGTTGTATGGTTGAAATTCTGTGCAAGTGCGTCAATCTCATGCATCAAACGTCTTTTACATCTATGGTTGCACCGATGTCAGTAGTTTAGCCAATGCTTCCTACTCATATTGGCTTTAGTCTTTGGTTTTACACTTATCACACTATATAGAGCTTAACAAAGCCTTACATGTGGCAAAATTGACAATACTATGCAATGGCTACATTTGACTATAAATGTGTGTGTTACAGCGCCAAACCATAATCTAAGCAGTTTTGTGCATTGAATCAAGCACTTTTAATATGATATGACCATCAGATGTGTAGTCATTGCTGTATTGTCAGTGTTTGCACACATACGTATTTTAGGCCCATTACAGGTAATGATCAATTGTGCATATACTGTTGTATGGGTGAAATTCTGTGCAAGTGCGTCAATCTCATGCATCAAACGTCTTTTACATCTATGGGTGCAACGATGTCAGTAGTTTAGCCAAAGCTTCCTACTCATATTAGCTTTAGTCTTTGGTTTTACACTTAACACACTATATAGAGGTTAACAAAGCCTTACATGTGGCAAAATTGACAATACTATGCAATGGCTACATTTGACTATAAATGTGTGTGTTACAGCGCCAAACCATAATCTAAGCATTTTTGTGCATTGAGTCAAGCACTTTTAATATGATATGACCATCAGATGTGTAGTCATTGCTGTATTGTCAGTGTTTGCACACATACGTATTTTAGGCCCATTACAGGTAATGATCAATTGTGCATATACCGTTGTATGGTTGAAATTCTGTGCAAGTGCGTCAATCTCATGCATCAAACGTCTTTTACATGTATGGTTGGACCGTTGTCAGTAGTTTAGCCAATGCTTCCTACTCATATTGGCTTTAGTCTTTGTTTTTACACTACATACACTATATAAAGCTTAAAAAAGCCTCACATGTGGCAAAATTGACAATACTATGCAATGGCTACATTTGACTATAAATGTGTGTGTAACATCGCCAAATCATAGTCTAAGCAGTTTTGTGCATTGAGTCAAGCACTTTTAATATGATATGACCATCAGATGTGTAGTCATTGCAGTATTGTCAGTGTTTGCAAAGATACGTATTTTAGGCCCATTACAGGTAATGATCAATTGTGCATATACTGTTGTATGGTTGAAATTCTGTGCAAATGCGTCAATCTCATGCATCAAACGTCTTTTACATCTTTGGTTGCAACGATGTCAGTAGTTTAGCCAAAGCTTCCTACTCATATTAGCTTGAGTCTTTGTTTTTACACTACATACACTATATAGAGCTTTAAAGTGCGTTACATGTGGCAAAATTGACAATACTATGCAATGGCTACATTTGACTATAAATGTGTGTGTTACAGCGCCAAACCATAATCTAAGCAGTTTTGTGCATTGAATCAAGCACTTTTAATATGATATGACCATCAGATGTGTAGTCATTGCTGTATTGTCAGTGTTTGCACACATACGTATTTTAGGCCCATTACAGGTAATGATCAATTGTGCATATACTGTTGTATGGGTGAAATTCTGTGCAAGTGCGTCAATCTCATGCATCAAACGTCTTTTACATCTATGGGTGCAACAATGTCAGTAGTTTAGCCAAAGCTTCCTACTCATATTAGCTTTAGTCTTTGGTTTTACACTTAACACACTATATAGAGCTTAACAAAGCCTTACATGTGGCAAAATTGACAATACTATGCAATGGCTACATTTGATTATAAATGTGTGTGTTACAGCGCCAAACCATAATCTAAGCAGTTTTGTGCATTGAATCAAGCACTTTTAATATGATATGACCATCAGATGTGTAGTCATTGCTGTATTGTCAGTGTTTGCACACATACGTATTTTAGGCCCATTACAGGTAATGATCAATTGTGCATATACTGTTGTATGGGTGAAATTCTGTGCAAGTGCGTCAATCTCATGCATCAAACGTCTTTTACATCTATGGGTGCAACGATGTCAGTAGTTTAGCCAAAGCTTCCTACTCATATTAGCTTTAGTCTTTGGTTTTACACTTAACACACTATATAGAGCTTAACAAAGCCTTACATGTGGCAAAATTGACAATACTATGCAATGGCTACATTTGACTATAAATGTGTGTGTTACAGCGCCAAACCATAATCTAAGCATTTTTGTGCAGTGAGTCAAGCACTTTTAATATGATATGACCATCAGATGTGTAGTCATTGCTGTATTGTCAGTGTTTGCACACATACGTATTTTAGGCCCATTACAGGTAATGATCAATTGTGCATATACTGTTGTATGGTTGAAATTCTGTGCAAATGCGTCAATCTCATGCATCAAACGTCTTTAACATCTTTGGTTGCACCGATGTCAGTAGTTTAGCCAATGCTTCCTACTCATATTAGCTTGAGTCTTTGTTTTTACACTACATACACTATATAGATCTTTAAAGTGCCTTACATGTGGCAAAATTGACAGTACTATGCACTGGCTACATTTGACTATAAATGTGTGTGTTACAGCGCCAAACCATAATCTAAGCAGTTTCGTGCATTGAATCAAGCACTTTTAATATGATATGACCATCAGATGTGTAGTCATTGCTGTATTGTCAGTGTTTGCAGACATACGTATTTTAGGCCCATTACAGGTAATGATCAATTGTGCATATACTGTTGTATGGGTGAAATTCTGTGCAAGTGCGTCAATCTCATGCATCAAACGTCTTTTACATCTATGGGTGCAACGATGTCAGTAGTTTAGCCAAAGCTTCCTACTCATATTAGCTTTAGTCTTTGGTTTTACACTTAACACACTATATAGAGCTTAACAAAGCCTTACATGTGGCAAAATTGACAATACTATGCAATGGCTACATTTGACTATAAATGTGTGTGTTACAGCGCCAAACCATAATCTAAGCATTTTTGTGCATTGAGTCAAGCACTTTTAATATGATATGACCATCAGATGTGTAGTCATTGCTGTATTGTCAGTGTTTGCACACATACGTATTTTAGGCCCATTACAGGTAATGATCAATTGTGCATATACCGTTGTATGGTTGAAATTCTGTGCAAGTGCGTCAATCTCATGCATCAAACGTCTTTTACATGTATGGTTGGACCGTTGTCAGTAGTTTAGCCAATGCTTCCTACTCATATTGGCTTTAGTCTTTGTTTTTACACTACATACACTATATAAAGCTTAAAAAAGCCTCACATGTGGCAAAATTGAGAATACTATGCAATGGCTACATTTGACTATAAATGTGTGTGTAACATCGCCAAATCATAGTCTAAGCAGTTTTGTGCATTGAGTCAAGCACTTTTAATATGATATGACCATCAGATGTGTAGTCATTGCTGTATTGTCAGTGTTTGCAAAGATGCGTATTTTAGGCCCATTACAGGTAATGATCAATTGTGCATATACTGTTGTATGGGTGAAATTCTGTGCAAGTGCGTCAATCTCATGCATCAAACGTCGTTTACATCTATGGGTGCAACGATGTCAGTAGTTTAGCCAAAGCTTCCTACTCATATTAGCTTTAGTCTTTGGTTTTACACTTAACACAGTATATAGAGCTTAACAAAGCCTTACATGTGGCAAAATTGACAATACTATGCAATGGCTACATTTGACTATGAATGTGTGTGTAACAGCGCCAAACCATAGTCTAAGCAGTTTTGTGCATTGAATCAAGCACTTTTAATATGATATGACAATCAGATGTGTAGTCATTGCTGTATTTTCAGTGTTTGCACACATACGTATTTTAGGCCCATTACAGGTAATGATCAATTGTGCATATACTGTTGTATGGTTGAAATTCTGTGCAAATGCGTCAATCTCATGCATTAAACGTCTTTAACATCTTTGGTTGCACCGATGTCAGTAGTTTAGCCAATGCTTCCTACTCATATTAGCTTGAGTCTTTGTTTTTACACTACATACACTATATAGAGCTTTAAAGTGCCTTACATGTGGCAAAATTGACAATACTATGCAATGGCTACATTTGACTATAAATGTGTGTGTTACAGCGCCAAACCATAATCTAAGCAGCTTTGTGCATTGAATCAAGCACTTTTAATATGATATGACCATCAGATGTGTAGTCATTGCTGTATTGTCAGTGTTTGCACACATACGTATTTTAGGCCCATTACAGGTAATGATCAATTGTGCATATACTGTTGTATGGGTGAAATTCTGTGCAAGTGCGTCAATCTCATGCATCAAACGTCGTTTACATGTATGGTTGGACCGTTGTCAGTAGTTTAGCCAATGCTTCCTACTCATATTGGCTTTAGTCTTTGTTTTTACACTACATACACTATATAGAGCTTTAAAGTGCCTTACATGTGGCAAAATTGACAATATTATGCAATGGCTACATTTCACTATAAATTTGTGTGTTACATCGCCAAACCATAATCTAAGCATTTTTGTGCATTGAATCAATCCTTTTTACTATGATATGACCATCAGATGTGTAGTCATTGCTGTATTTTCAGTGTTTGCACACATACGTAGTTTAGGTCCATTACAGGTAATGATCAATTGTGCATATACTGTTGTATGGTTGAAATTCTGTGCAAATGCGTCAATCTCATGCATCAAACGTCTTTTACATCGTGGGTTGCAACGATGTCAGTAGTTTAGCCAAAGCTTCCTACTCATATTAGCTTTAGTCTTTGGTTTTACACTTAACACACTATATAGAGCTTTAAAGTGCCTTACATGTGGCAAAATTGACAATACTATGCAATGGCTACATTTGACTATAAATGTGTGTGTTACAGCGCCAAACCATAATCTAAGCATTTGTGTGCATTGAGTCAAGCACTTTTAATATGATATAACCATTAGATGTGTAGTCATTGCTGTATTGTCAGTGTTTGCACACATACGTATTTTAGGCCCATTACAGGTAATGATCAATTGTGCATATACTGGTGTATCGTCGAAATTCTGTGCAAGTGCGTCAATCAAATGCATCAAACGTCTTTTACATCTATGGTTGCACCGATGTCAGTAGTTTAGCCAATGCTTCCTACTCATATTGGCTTTAGTCTTTGTTTTTACAATACATACACTATATAGAGCTTTAAAGTGCATTACATGTGGCAAAATTGACAATACTATGCAATGGCTACATTTGACTATAAATTGGCGTGTTACAGCGCCAAACCACAATCTAAGCAGTTTTGTGCATTGAATCAAGCACTTTTAGTATGATATGACCATCACATGTGTAGTCATTGCTGTATTTTCAGTGTGTGAAAACATACGTATTTTAGGCCCATTACAGGTAATGATCAATTGTGCATATACCGTTGTATGGGTGAAATTCTGTGCAAATGCGTCAATCTCATGCATCAAACGTCTTTTACATCTTTGGTTGCACCGATGTCAGTAGTTTAGCCAATGCTTCCTACTCATATTGGCTTTAGTCTTTGTTTTTACACTACATACACTATATAGAGCTTTAAAGTGCCTTACATGTGCCAAAATTGACAATACTATGCAATGGCTACATTTGACTATAAATGTGTGTGTTACAGCGCCAAACCATAATCTAAGCAGTTTTGTGCATTGAATCAAGCACTTTTAATATGATATGACCATCAGATGTGTAGTCATTGCTGTATTGTCAGTGTTTGCACACATACGTATTTTAGGCCCATTACAGGTAATGATCAATTGTGCATATACTGTTGTATAGTTGAAATTCTGTGCAAGTGCGTCAATCTCATGCATCAAACGTCTTTTACATCTATAGTTGCACCGATGTCAGTAGTTTAGCCAATGCTTCCTACTCATATTGGCTTTAGTCTTTGTTTTTACACTACATACACTATATAGAGCTTTAAAGTGCCTTACATGTGGCAAAATTGACAATACTATGCAATGGCTACATTTGACTTTAAATGTGTGTGTTACAACGCCAAACCATAATCTAAGCAGTTTTGTGCATTGAATCAAGCACTTTTAATATGATATGACCATCAGATGTGTAGTCATTGCTGTATTGTCAGTGTTTGCACACATACGTATTTTAGGCCCATTACAGGTAATGATCAATTGTGCATATACTGTTGTATAGTTGAAATTCTGTGCAAGTGCGTCAATCTCATGCATCAAACGTCTTTTACATCTATGGTTGCACCGATGTCAGTAGTTTAGCCAATGCTTCCTACTCATATTGGCTTTAGTCTTTGTTTTTACACTACATACACTATATAGAGCTTTAAAGTGCCTTACATGTGGCAAAATTGACAATACTATGCAATGGCTACATTTGACTATAAATTGGCGTGTTACAGCGCCAAACCATAATCTAAGCAGTTTTGTGCATTGAATCAAGCACTTTTAATATGATATGACCATCAGATGTTTTTTCATTGCTGTATTTTCGGTGTCTGAAAACATACGTATTATAGGCCCATTACAGGTAATGATCAATTTTGCATATACTGCTGTATGGGTGAAATTCTGTGCAAATGCCTCAATCTCATGCATCAAACGTCTTTTACATCTATGGTTGCACCGATGTCAGTAGTTTAGCCAATGCTTTCCACTCATATTGGCTTTAGTCTTTGTTTTTACACTACATACTATGCAAACTATATAGAGCTTTAAAGTGCGTTACATGTGGCAAAATTGACAATACTATGCAATGGCTACATTTGACTTTAAATGTGTGTGTTACAACGCCAAACCATAATCTAAGCAGTTTTGTGCATTGAATCAAGCACTTTTAATATGATATGACCATCAGATGTGTAGTCATTGCTGTATTGTCAGTGTTTGCACACATACGTATTTTAGGACCATTACAGGTAATGATCAATTGTGCATATACTGTTGTATAGTTGAAATTCTGTGCAAGTGCGTCAATCTCATGCATCAAACGTCTTTTACATCTATGGTTGCACCGATGTCAGTAGTTTAGCCAATGCTTCCTACTCATATTGGCTTTAGTCTTTGTCTATACACTACATACACTATATAGAGCTTTAAAGTGCCTTACATGTGGCAAAATTGACAATACTATGCAATGGCTACATTTGACTATAAATGTGTGTGTTACAACGCCAAACCATAATCTAAGCAGTTTTGTGCATTGAATCAAGCACTTTTAATATGATATGACCATCAGATGTTTTTTCATTGCTGTATTTTCGGTGTCTGAAAACATTCGTATTATAGGCCCATTACAGGTAATGATCAATTGTGCATATACTGTTGTATGGTTGAAATTCTGTGCAAGTGCGTCAATCTCATGCATCAAACGTCTTTTACATCTATGGTTGCACCGATGTCAGTAGTTTCGCCAATGCTTCCAACTCATATTGGCTTTAGTCTTTGTCTATACACTACATACACTATATAGAGCTTTAAAGTGCCTTACATGTGGCAAAATTGACAATACTATGCAATGGCTACATTTGACTATAAATTGGCGTGTTACAGCGCCAAACCATAATCTAAGCAGTTTTGTGCATTGAATCAAGCACTTTTAATATGATATGACCATCAGATGTGTAGTCATTGCTGTAATTTCAGTGTGTGAAAACATACGTATTTTAGGCCCATTACAGGTAATGATCAATTGTGCATATACTGTTGTATAGTTGAAATTCTGTGCAAGTGCGTCAATCTCATGCATCAAACGTCTTTTACATCTATGGTTGCACCGATGTCAGTAGTTTAGCCAATGCTTCCTACTCATATTGGCTTTAGTCTTTGTCTATACACTACATACACTATATAGAGCTTTAAAGTGCCTTACATGTGGCAAAATTGACAATACTATGCAATGGCTACATTTGACTATAAATGTGTGTGTTACAACGCCAAACCATAATCTAAGCAGTTTTGTGCATTGAATCAAGCACTTTTAATATGATATGACCATCAGATGTTTTTTCATTGCTGTATTTTCGGTGTCTGAAAACATACGTATTATAGGCCCATTACAGGTAATGATCAATTGTGCATATACTGTTGTATGGTTGAAATTCTGTGCAAGTGCGTCAATCTCATGCATCAAACGTCTTTTACATCTATGGTTGCACCGATGTCAGTAGTTTCGCCAATGCTTCCAACTCATATTGGCTTTAGTCTTTGTCTATACACTACATACACTATATAGAGCTTTAAAGTGCCTTACATGTGGCAAAATTGACAATACTATGCAATGGCTACATTTGACTATAAATTGGCGTGTTACAGCGCCAAACCATAATCTAAGCAGTTTTGTGCATTGAATCAAGCACTTTTAATATGATATGACCATCAGATGTGTAGTCATTGCTGTAATTTCAGTGTGTGAAAACATACGTATTTTAGGCCCATTACAGGTAATGATCAATTGTGCATATACTGTTGTATAGTTGAAATTCTGTGCAAGTGCGTCAATCTCATGCATCAAACGTCTTTTACATCTATGGTTGCACCGATGTCAGTAGTTTAGCCAATGCTTCCTACTCATATTGGCTTTAGTCTTTGTCTATACACTACATACACTATATAGAGCTTTAAAGTGCCTTACATGTGGCAAAATTGACAATACTATGCAATGGCTACATTTGACTATAAATGTGTGTGTTACAGCGCCAAACCATAATCTAAGCAGTTTTGTGCATTGAATCAAGCACTTTTAATATGATATGACCATCAGATGTGTAGTCATTGCTGTATTGTCAGTGTTTGCACACTTACGTATTTTAGGCCCATTACAGGTAATGATCAATTGTGCATATACTGTTGTATGGGTGAAATTCTGTGCAAATGCCTCAATCTCATGCATCAAACGTCTTTTACATGTATGGTTGCACCGATGTCAGTAGTTTAGCCAATGACTCCTACTCATATTGGCTTTTGTCTTTGTATTTACACTACATACACTATATAGAGCTTTAAAGTGCCTTACATGTGCCAAAATTGACAATACTATGCAATGGCTACAGTTGACTATAAATGTGTGTGTTACAGCGCCAAACCATAATCTAAGCATTTTTGTGCATTGAATCAAGGACTTTTAATATGATATGACCATCAGATGTGTAGTCATTGCTGTATTGTCAGTGTTTGCACACTTACGTATTTTAGGCCCATTACAGGTAATGATCAATTGTGCATATATTGTTGTATAGTTGAAATTCTGTGCAAGTGCGTCAATCTCATGCATCAAACGTGTTTTACATCTATGGTTGCACCGATGTCAGTAGTTTAGCCAATGCTTCCTACTCATATTGGCTTTAGTCTTTGTTTTTACACTACATACACTATATAGAGCTTTAAAGTGCCTTACATGTGGCAAAATTGACAATACTATGCAATGGCTACATTTGACTATAAATGTGTGTGTTACAACGCGAAACCATAATCTAAGCAGTTTTGTGCATTGAATCAAGCACTTTTAATATGATATGACCATCAGATGTTTTTTCATTGCTGTATTTTCGGTGTCTGAAAACATACGTATTATAGTCCCATTACAGGTAATGATCAATTGTGCATATACTGTTGTATGGTTGAAATTCTGTGCAAGTGCGTCAATCTCATGCATCAAACGTCTTTTACATATATAGTTGGACCGTTGTCAGTAGTTTAGCCAATGCTTCCTACTCAGATTGGCATTAGCCTTTGTTTTTACACTTCATACACTATATAGAGCTTTAAAGTGCCTTACATGTGGCAAAATTGACAATACTATGCAATGCCTACATTTGACTATAAATGTGTGTGTTACAGCGCCAAACCATAATCTAAGCAGTTTTGTGCATTGAATCAAGCACTTTTAATATGATATGACCATCAGATGTGTAGTCATTGCTGTATTTTCAGTGTTTGCACACTTACGTATTTTAGGCCCATTACCGGCAATGATCAATTGTGCATATACTGTTGTCTGGTTGAAATTCTGTGCAAGTGCGTCAATCTCATGCATCAAACGTCTTTTACATCTATGGTTGCACCGATGTCAGTAGTTTAGCCAATGCTTCCAACTCATATTGGCTTTAGTCTTTGTCTATACACTACATACACTATATAGAGCTTTAAAGTGCCTTACTTGTGGCAAAATTGACAATACTATGCAATGGCTACATTTGACTATAAATTGGCGTGTTACAGCGCCAAACCATAATCTAAGCAGTTTTGTGCATTGAATCAAGCACTTTTAATATGATTTGACCATCACATGTGTAGTCATTGCTGTATTGTCAGTGTTTGCACACATACGTATTTTAGGCCCATTACAGGTAATGATCAATTGTGCATATACCTGTTGTATGGGTGAAATTCTGTGCAAGTGCATCAATCTCATGCATCAAACGTCTTTTACATGTATGGTTGCACCGATGTCAGTAGTTTAGCCAATGCCTCCTACTCATATTGGCTTTTGTCTTTGTATTTACACTACATACACTATATAGAGCTTTAAAGTGCCTTACATGTGGCAAAATTGACAATACTATGCAATGGCTACAGTTGACTATAAATGTGTGTGTTACAGCGCCAAACCATAATCTAAGCATTTTGTGCATTGAATCAAGCACTTTTAATATGATATGACCATCAGATGTGTAGTCATTGCTGTATTGTCAGTGTTTGCACACTTACGTATTTTAGGCCCATTACAGGTAACGATCAATTGTGCTTATACTGTTGTATAGTTGACATTCTGTGCTAGTGCGTCAATCTCATGCATCAATCGTCTTTTACATCTATGGTTGCACCGATGTCAGTAGTTTAGCCAATGCTTCCTACTCATATTGGGTTTAGTCTTTGTTTTTACACTACATACACTATATTGAGCTTTAAACTGCCTTACATGTGGCAAAATTGACAATACTATGCAATGGCTACATTTGACTATAAATGTGTGTGTTACAACGCCAAACCATAATCTAAGCAGTTTTGTGCATTGAATCAAGCACTTTTAATATGATATGACCATCAGATGTTTTTTCATTGCTGTATTTTCGGTGTCTGAAAACATACGTATTATAGGCCCATTACAGGCAATGATCAATTGTGCATATACTGTTGTATGATTGAAATTCTGTGCAAGTGCGTCAATCTCATGCATCAAACGTCTTTTACATCTATGGTTGCACCGATGTCAGTAGTTTAGCCAATGCTTCCAACTCATATTGGCTTTAGTCTTTGTCTATACACTACATACACTATATAGAGCTTTAAAGTGCCTTACATGTGGCAAAATTGACAATACTATGCAATGGCTACATTTGACTATACATTGGCGTGTTACAGCGCCAAACCATAATCTAAGCAGTTTTGTGCATTGAATCAAGAACTTTTAATATGATATGACCATCAGATGTGTAGTCATTGCTGTATTGTCAGTGTGTGAAAACATACGTATTTTAGGCCCATTACAGGTAATGATCAATTGTGCATATACTGTTGTATAGTTGAAATTCTGTGCAAGTGCGTCAATCTCATGCATCAAACGTCTTTTACATCTATGGTTGCACCGATGTCAGTAGTTTAGCCAATGCTTCCTACTCATATTGGCTTTAGTCTTTGTTTTTACACTACATACACTATATAGAGCTTTAAAGTGCCTTACATGTGGCAAAATTGACAATACTATGCAATGCCTACATTTGACTATAAATGTGTGTGTTACAGCGCCAAACCATAATCTAAGCAGTTTTGTGCATTGAATCATGCACTTTTAATATGATATGACCATCAGATGTGTAGTCATTGCTGTATTTTCAGTGTTTGCACACTTACGTATTTTAGGCCCATTACAGGTAATGATCAATTGTGCATATACTGTTGTATGGTTGAAATTCTGTGCAAGTGCGTCAATCTCATGCATCAAACGTCTTTTACATATATAGTTGGACCGTTGTCAGTAGTTTAGCCAACGCTTCCTACTCAGATTGGCATTAGCCTTTGTTTTTACACTTCATACTTTATATAGAGCTTTAAAGTGCCTTACATGTGGCAAAATTGACAATACTATGCAATGGCTACATTTGACTATAAATGTGTGTGTTACAGCGCCAAACCATAATCTAAGCAGTTTTGTGCATTGAATCAAGCACTTTTAATATGATATGACCATCAGATGTGTAGTCATTGCTGTATTATCAGTGTGTGAAAACATACGTATTTTAGGCCCATTACAGGTAATGATCAATTGTGCATATACCTGTTGTATTCGTGAAATTCTGTGCAAGTGCGTCAATCTCATGCATCAAACGTCTTTTACATCTATGGTTGCACCGATGTCAGTAGTTTAGCCAATGCTTCCAACTCATATTGGCTTTAGTCTTTGTTTTTACACTACATACACTATATAGAGCTTTAAAGTGCCTTACATGTGGCAAAATTGACAATACTATGCAATGGCTACATTTGACTATAAATGTGTGTGTTACAACGCCAAACCATAATCTAAGCAGTTTTGTGCATTGAATCAAGCACTTTTAATATGATATGACCATCAGATATTTTTTCATTGCTGTATTTTCGGTGTCTGAAAACATACGTATTTTAGGCCCATTACAGGTAATGATCAATTGTGCATATACTGTTGTATGGTTGAAATTCTGTGCAAGTGCGTCAATCTCATGCATCAAACGTCTTTTACATCTATGGTTGCACCGATGTCAGTAGTTTAGCCAATGCTTCCAACTCATATTGGCTTTAGTCTTTGTCTATACACTACATACACTATATAGAGCTTTAAAGTGCCTTACATGTGGCAAAATTGACAATACTATGCAATGGCTACATTTGACTATAAATTGGCGTGTTACAGCGCCAAACCATAATCTAAGCAGTTTTGTGCATTGAATCAAGAACTTTTAATATGATATGACCATCAGATGTGTAGTCATTGCTGTATTGTCAGTGTGTGAAAACATACGTATTTTAGGCCCAATACAGGTAATGATCAATTGTGCATATACTGTTGTATAGTTGAAATTCTGTGCAAGTGCGTCAATCTCATGCATCAAACGTCTTTTACATCTATGGTTGCACCGATGTCAGTAGTTTAGCCAATGCTTCCTACTCATATTGGCTTTAGTCTTTGTTTTTACACTACATACACTATATAGAGCTTTACACTGCCTTACATGTGGCAAAATTGACAATACTATGCAATGCCTACATTTGACTATAAATGTGTGTGTTACAGCGCCAAACCATAATCTAAGCAGTTTTGTGCATTGAATCAAGCACTTTTAATATGATATGACCATCAGATGTGTAGTCATTGCTGTATTTTCAGTGTTTGCACACTTACGTATTTTAGGCCCATTACAGGTAATGATCAATTGTGCATATACTGTTGTATGGTTGAAATTCTGTGGAAGTGCGTCAATCTCATGCATCAAACGTCTTTTACATATATAGTTGGACCGTTGTCAGTAGTTTAGCCAATGCTTCCTACTCAGATTGGCATTAGCCTTTGTTTTTACACTTCATACACTATATAGAGCTTTAAAGTGCCTTACATGTGGCAAAATTGACAATACTATGCAATGGCTACATTTGACTATAAATGTGTGTGGTACAACGCCAAACCATAATCTAAGCAGTTTTGTGCATTGAATCAAGCACTTTTAATATGATATGACCATCAGATGTGTAGTCATTGCTGTATTGTCAGTGTTTGCACACTTACGTATTTTAGGCCCATTACATGTAATGATCAATTGTGCATATACTGTTGTATATTTGAAATTCTGTGCAAGTGCGTCAATCTCATGCATCAAACGTCTTTTACATCTATGGTTGCACCGATGTCAGTAGTTTAGCCAATGCTTCCTACCCATATTGGGTTTAGTCTTTGTTTTTACACTACATACACTATATAGAGCTTTACACTGCCTTACATGTGGCAAAATTGACAATACTATGCAATGGCTACATTTGACTATAAATGTGTGTGTTACAACGCCAAACCATAATCTAAGCAGTTTTGTGCATTGAATCAAGCACTTTTAATATGATATGACCATCAGATGTTTTTTCATTGCTGTATTTTCGTTGTCTGAAAACATACGTATTATAGGCCCATTACAGGTAATGATCAATTGTGCATATACTGTTGTATGGTTGAAATTCTGTGCAAGTGCGTCAATCTCATGCATCAAACGTCTTTTACATCTATGGTTGCACCGATGTCAGTAGTTTAGCCAATGCTTCAAACTCATATTGGCTTTAGTCTTTGTCTATACACTACATACACTATATAGAGCTTTAAAGTGCCTTACATGTGGCAAAATTGACAATACTATGCAATGGCTACATTTGACTATAAATTGGCGTGTTACAGCGCCAAACCATAATCTAAGCAGTTTTGTGCATTGAATCAAGCACTTTTAATATGATATGACCATCAGATGTGTAGTCATTGCTGTATTGTCAGTGTTTGCACACATACGTATTTTAGGCCCATTACAGGTAATGATCAATTGTGCATATACCTGTTGTATGGGTGAAATTCTGTGCAAGTGCATCAATCTCATGCATCAAACGTCTTTTACATGTATGGTTGCACCGATGTCAGTAGTTTAGCCAATGCTTCCTACCCATATTGGGTTTAGTCTTTGTTTTTACACTACATACACTATATAGAGCTTTACACTGCCTTACATGTGGCAAAATTGACAATACTATGCAATGGCTACATTTGACTATAAATGTGTGTGTTACAACGCCAAACCATAATCAAAGCAGTTTTGTGCATTGAATCAAGCACTTTTAATATGATATGACCATCAGATGTTTTTTCATTGCTGTATTTTCGGTGTCTGAAAACATACGTATTATAGGCCCATTACAGGTAATGATCAATTGTGCATATACTGTTGTATGGTTGAAATTCTGTGCAAGTGCGTCAATCTCATGCATCAAACGTCTTTTACATCTATGGTTGCACCGATGTCAGTAGTTTAGCCAATGCTTCCAACTCATATTGGCTTTAGTCTTTGTCTATACACTACATACACTATATAGAGCTTTAAAGTGCCTTACATGTGGCAAAATTGACAATACTATGCAATGGCTACATTTGACTATAAATTGGCGTGTTACAGCGCCAAACCATAATCTAAGCAGTTTTGTGCATTGAATCAAGCACTTTTAATATGATATGACCATCAGATGTGTAGTCATTGCTGTAATTTCAGTGTGTGAAAACATACGTATTTTAGGCCCATTACAGGTAATGATCAATTGTGCATATACTGTTGTATGGTTGAAATTCTGTGCAAATGCGTCAATCTCATGCATCACACGTCTTTTACATCTATGGTTGCACCGATGTCAGTAGTTTAGCCAATGCTTTCTACTCATATTGGCTTTAGTCTTTGTTTTTACACTACATACACTATATAGAGCTTTAAAGTGCCTTACATGTGGCAAAATTTGCAATACTATGCAATGGCTACATTTGACTATAAATGTGTGTGTTACTGCGCCAAACCATAATCTAAGCAGCTTTGTGCATTGAATCAAGCACTTGTAATATGATATGACCATCAGATGTGTAGTCATTGCTGTATTGTCAGTGTTTGCACACATACGTATTTTAGGCCCATTACAGGTAATGATCAATTGTGCATATACCTGTTGTATGGGTGAAATTCTGCGCTAGTGCGTCAATCTCATGCATCAAACGTCTTTTACATGTATGGTTGCACCGATGTCAGTAGTTTAGCCAACGCATCCTACTCATATTGGCTTTAGTCTTTGTCTTTACACTACATACACTATATAGAGCTTTAAAGTGCCTTACATGTGGCAAAATTGACAATACTATGCAATGGCTACAGTTGACTATAAATGTGTGTGTTACAGCGCCAAACCATAATCTAAGCAGTTTTGTGCATTGAATCAAGCACTTTTAATATGATATGACCATCAGATGTGTAGTCATTGCTGTATTTTCAGTGTTTGCACACTTACGTATTTTAGGCCCATTACAGGTAATGATCAATTGTGCATATACTGTTGTATGATTGAAATTCTGTGCAAGTGCGTCAATCTCATGCATCAAACGTCTTTTACATCTATGGTTGCACCGATTTCAGTAGTTTAGCCAATGCTTCCTACTCATATTGGCTTTAGTCTTTGTTTTTACACTACATACACTATATAGAGCTTGAAACTGCCTTACATGTGGCAAAATTGACAATACTATGCAATGGCTACATTTGACTATAAATGTGTGTGTTACAGCGCCAAACCATAATCTAAGCAGTTTTGTGCATTGAATCAAGCACTTGTAGAATGATATGACCATCAGATGTGTAGTCATTGCTGTATTGTCAGTGTTTGCACACTTACGTATTTTAGGCCCATTATGGTTTAGTCTTTGTTTTTACACTACATACACTATATAGAGCTTTACACTGCCTTACATGTGGCAAAATTGACAATACTATGCAATGGCTACATTTGACTATAAATGTGTGTGTTACAACGCCAAACCATAATCAAAGCAGTTTTGTGCATTGAATCAAGCACTTTTAATATGATATGACCATCAGATGTGTAGTCATTGCTGTATTTTCAGTGTTTGCACACTTACGTATTTTAGGCCCATTACAGGTAATGATCAATTGTGCATATACTGTTGTATGATTGAAATTCTGTGCAAGTGCGTCAATCTCATGCATCAAACGTCTTTTACATCTATGGTTGCACCGATTTCAGTAGTTTAGCCAATGCTTCCTACTCATATTGGCTTTAGTCTTTGTTTTTACACTACATACACTATATAGAGCTTGAAACTGCCTTACATGTGGCAAAATTGACAATACTATGCAATGGCTACATTTGACTATAAATGTGTGTGTTACAGCGCCAAACCATAATCTAAGCAGTTTTGTGCATTGAATCAAGCACTTGTAGAATGATATGACCATCAGATGTTTAGTCATTGCTGTTTTTTCAGTGTGTGAAGACATACGTATTATAGGCCCATTACAGGTAATGATCAATTGTGCATATACTGTTGTATGGTTGAAATTCTGTGCAAGTGCGTCAATCTCATGCATCAAACGTCTTTTACATCTATGGTTGCACCGATGTCAGTAGTTTAGCCAATGCCTCCTACTCATATTGGCTTTAGTCTTTGTTTTTACACTACATACACTATATAGAGCTTTAAAGTGCCTTACATGTGGCAAAATTGACAATACTATGCAATGGCTACATTTGACTATAAATGTGTGTGTTACAGCGCCAAACCATAATCTAAGCAGTTTTGTGCATTGAATCAAGCACTTTTAATACGATATGACCATCAGATGTTTTTTCATTGCTGTATTTTCGTTGTCTGAAAACATACGTATTATAGGCCCATTACAGGTAATGATCAATTGTGCATATACTGTTGTATGGTTGAAATTCTTTGCAAGTGCGTCAATCTCATGTATCAAACGTCTTTTACATATATAGTTGGACCGTTGTCAGTAGTTTAGCCAATGCTTCCTACTCATATTGGCTTTAGTCTTTGTTTTTACACTACATACACTATATAGAGCTTTAAGGTGCTTCACATGTGGCAAAATTGACAATACTATGCAATGGCTACATTTGACTATAAATGTGTGTGTAACATCGCCAAATCATAGTCTAAGCAGTTTTGTGCATTGAGTCAAGCACTTCTAATATGATATGACCATCAGATGTGTAGTCATTGCTGTAATTTCAGTGTGTGAAAACATACGTATTTTAGGCCCATTACAGGTAATGATCAATTGTGCATATACTGTTGTATGGGTGAAATTCTGTGCAAATGCATCAATCTCATGCATCAAACGTCTTTTACATCTATGGTTGCACCGATGTCAGTAGTTTAGCCAATGCTTTCTACTCATATTGGCTTTAGTCTTTGTTTTTACACTACATACACTATATAGAGCTTTAAAGTGCCTTACATGTGGCAAAATTGACAATACTATGCAATGGCTACATTTGACTATAAATGTGTGTGTTACAGCGCCAAACCATAATCTAAGCAGTTTTGTGCATTGAATCAAGCACTTTTAATATGATATGACCATCAGATGTGTAGTCATTGCTGTATTTTCAGTGTTTGCACACATACGTATTTTAGGCCCATTACAGGTAATGATCAATTGTGCATATACCTGTTGTATGGGTGAAATTCTGTGCAAGTGCGTCAATCTCATGCATCAAACGTCTTTTACATGTATGGTTGCACCGATGTCAGTAGTTTAGCCAATGCATCCTACTCATATTGGCTTTAGTCTTTGTCTTTACACTACATACACTATATAGAGCTTTAAAGTGCCTTACATGTGGCAAAATTGACAATACTATGCAATGGCTACAGTTGACTATAAATGTGTGTGTTACAGCGCCAAACCATAATCTAAGCAGTTTTGTGCATTGAATCAAGCACTTTTAATATGATATGACCATCAGATGTGTAGTCATTGCTGTATTGTCAGTGTTTGCACACTTACGTATTTTAGGCCCATTACAGGTAATGATCAATTGTGCATATACTGTTGTATGATTGAAATTCTGTGCAAGTGCGTCAATCTCATGCATCAAACGTCTTTTACATCTATGGTTGCACCGATGTCAGTAGTTTAGCCAATGCTTCCTACTCATATTGGCTTTAGTCTTTGTTTTTACACTACATACACTATATAGAGCTTTAAAGTGCCTTACATGTGGCAAAATTGACAATACTATGCAATGGCTACATTTGACTATAAATGTGTGTGTTACAGCGCCAAACCATAATCTAAGCAGTTTTGTGCATTGAATCAAGCACTTTTAATATGATATGACCATCAGATGTGTAGTCATTGCTGTTTTTTCAGTGTGTGAAGACATACGTATTATAGGCCCATTACAGGTAATGATCAATTGTGCATATACTGTTGTATGGTTGAAATTCTGTGCAAGTGCGTCAATCTCATGAATCAAACGTCTTTTACATATATAGTTGGACCGTTGTCAGTAGTTTAGCCAATGCTTCCTACTCAGATTGGCTATAGCCTTTGTTTTTACACATCATACACTATATAGAGCTTTAAAGTGCCTTACATGTGGCAAAATTGACAATACTATGCAATGGCTACATTTGACTTTAAATGTGTGTGTTACAACGCCAAACCATAATCTAAGCAGTTTTGTGCATTGAATCAAGCACTTTTAATATGATATGACCATCAGATGTGTAGTCATTGCTGTATTTTCAGTGTTTGCACACATACGTATTTTAGGCCCATTACAGGAAATGATCAATTGTGCATATACCGTTTTATGGGTGAAATTCTGTGCAAGTGCGTCATTCTCATGAATCAAACGTCTTTTACATCTATGGTTGCACCGATGTCAGTAGTTTAGCCAATGCTTCCTACTCATATTGGCTTTAGTCTTTGTTTTTACACTACATACACTATATAGAGCTTTAAAGTGCCTTACATTTGGCAAAATTGACAATACTATGCAATGGCTACATTTGACTATAAATGTGTGTGTAACAGCGCCAGACCATAATCTAAGCAGTTTTGTGCATTGAATCAAGCACTTTTAATATGATATGACCATCAGATGTGTAGTCATTGCTGTATTTTCAGTGTTTGCACACTTACGTATTTTAGGCCCATTACAGGTAATGATCAATTGTGCATATACTGTTGTATGGTTGAAATTCTGTGCAAGTGCGTCAATCTCATGCATCAAACGTCTTTTACATCTATGGTTGCACCGATGTCAGTAGTTTAGCCAATGCTTCCAACTCATATTGGCTTTAGTCTTTGTCTTTACACTACATACACTATATAGAGCTTTACAGAGCCTTACATGTGGCGAAATTGACAATACTATGCAATGGCTACATTTGACTATAAATTGGCGTGTTACAGCGCAAAACCATAATCTAAGCAGTTTTGTGCATTGAATCAAGCACTTTTAATATGATATGACCATCAGATGTGTAGTCATTGCTGTAATTTCAGTGTGTGAAAACATACGTATTTTAGGCCCATTACAGGTAATGATCAATTGTGCATATACTGTTGTATGGGTGAAATTTTGTGCAAATGCGTCAATCTCATGCATCAAACGTCGTTTACATGTATGGTTGCACCGATGTCAGTAGTTTAGCCAAAGCTTCCAACTCATATTAGCTTTAGTCTTTGTTTTTACACTACATACACTATATAGAGCTTTAAAGTGCCTTACATGTGGCAAAATTGACAATACTATGCAATGGCTACATTTGACTATAAATGTGTGTGTTACAGCGCCAAACCATAATCTAAGCATTTTTGTGCATTGAATCAAGCACTTTTAATATGATATGACCATCAGATGTGTAGTCATTGCTGTATTTTCAGTGTGTGAAAACATACGTATTTTAGGCCCATTACAGGAAATGATCAATTGTGCATATACCGTTTTATGGGTGAAATTCTGTGCAAGTGCGTCATTCTCATGAATCAAACGTCTTTTACATCTATGGTTGCACCGATGTCAGTAGTTTAGCCAATGCTTCCTACTCATATTGGCTTTAGTCTTTGTTTTTACACTACATACACTATATAGAGCTTTAAAGTGCCTTACATTTGGCAAAATTGACAATACTATGCAATGGCTACATTTGACTATAAATGTGTGTGTAACAGCGCCAGACCATAATCTAAGCAGTTTTGTGCATTGAATCAAGCACTTTTAATATGATATGACCATCAGATGTGTAGTCATTGCTGTATTTTCAGTGTTTGCACACTTACGTATTTTAGGCCCATTACAGGTAATGATCAATTGTGCATATACTGTTGTATGGTTGAAATTCTGTGCAAGTGCGTCAATCTCATGCATCAAACGTCTTTTACATCTATGGTTGCACCGATGTCAGTAGTTTAGCCAATGCTTCCAACTCATATTGGCTTTAGTCTTTGTCTTTACACTACATACACTATATAGAGCTTTACAGAGCCTTACATGTGGCGAAATTGACAATACTATGCAATGGCTACATTTGACTATAAATTGGCGTGTTACAGCGCAAAACCATAATCTAAGCAGTTTTGTGCATTGAATCAAGCACTTTTAATATGATATGACCATCAGATGTGTAGTCATTGCTGTAATTTCAGTGTGTGAAAACATACGTATTTTAGGCCCATTACAGGTAATGATCAATTGTGCATATACTGTTGTATGGGTGAAATTTTGTGCAAATGCGTCAATCTCATGCATCAAACGTCGTTTACATGTATGGTTGCACCGATGTCAGTAGTTTAGCCAAAGCTTCCAACTCATATTAGCTTTAGTCTTTGTTTTTACACTACATACACTATATAGAGCTTTAAAGTGCCTTACATGTGGCAAAATTGACAATACTATGCAATGGCTACATTTGACTATAAATGTGTGTGTTACAGCGCCAAACCATAATCTAAGCAGTTTTGTGCATTGAATCAAGCACTTTTAATATGATATGACCATCAGATGTGTAGTCATTGCTGTTTTTTCAGTGTGTGAAGACATACGTATTATAGGCCCATTACAGGTAATGATCAATTGTGCATATACTGTTGTATGGTTGAAATTCTGTGCAAGTGCGTCAATCTCATGAATCAAACGTCTTTTACATATATAGTTGGACCGTTGTCAGTAGTTTAGCCAATGCTTCCTACTCAGATTGGCTATAGCCTTTGTTTTTACACATCATACACTATATAGAGCTTTAAAGTGCCTTACATGTGGCAAAATTGACAATACTATGCAATGGCTACATTTGACTTTAAATGTGTGTGTTACAACGCCAAACCATAATCTAAGCAGTTTTGTGCATTGAATCAAGCACTTTTAATATGATATGACCATCAGATGTGTAGTCATTGCTGTATTTTCAGTGTTTGCACACATACGTATTTTAGGCCCATTACAGGAAATGATCAATTGTGCATATACCGTTTTATGGGTGAAATTCTGTGCAAGTGCGTCATTCTCATGAATCAAACGTCTTTTACATCTATGGTTGCACCGATGTCAGTAGTTTAGCCAATGCTTCCTACTCATATTGGCTTTAGTCTTTGTTTTTACACTACATACACTATATAGAGCTTTAAAGTGCCTTACATTTGGCAAAATTGACAATACTATGCAATGGCTACATTTGACTATAAATGTGTGTGTAACAGCGCCAGACCATAATCTAAGCAGTTTTGTGCATTGAATCAAGCACTTTTAATATGATATGACCATCAGATGTGTAGTCATTGCTGTATTTTCAGTGTTTGCACACTTACGTATTTTAGGCCCACTACAGGTAATGATCAATTGTGCATATACTGTTGTATGGTTGAAATTCTGTGCAAGTGCGTCAATCTCATGCATCAAACGTCTTTTACATCTATGGTTGCACCGATGTCAGTAGTTTAGCCAATGCTTCCAACTCATATTGGCTTTAGTCTTTGTCTTTACACTACATACACTATATAGAGCTTTACAGAGCCTTACATGTGGCGAAATTGACAATACTATGCAATGGCTACATTTGACTATAAATTGGCGTGTTACAGCGCAAAACCATAATCTAAGCAGTTTTGTGCATTGAATCAAGCACTTTTAATATGATATGACCATCAGATGTGTAGTCATTGCTGTAATTTCAGTGTGTGAAAACATACGTATTTTAGGCCCATTACAGGTAATGATCAATTGTGCATATACTGTTGTATGGTTGAAATTCTGTGCAAGTGCGTCAATCTCATGCATCAAACGTCTTTTACATGTATGGTTGCACCGATGTCAGTAGTTTAGCCAAAGCTTCCAACTCATATTGGCTTTAGTCTTTGTTTTTACACTACATACACTATATAGAGCTTTAAAGTGCCTTACATGTGCCAAAATTGACAATACTATGCAATGGCTACATTTGACTATAAATGTGTGTGTTACAGCGCCAAACCATAATCTAAGCAGTTTTGTGCATTGAATCAAGCACTTTTAATATGATATGACCATCAGATGTGCAGTCATTGCTGTATTGTCAGTGTTTGCACACATACGTATTTTAGGCCCATTACAGGTAATGATCAATTGTGCATATACTGTTGTATGGGTGAAATTCTGTGCAAATGCGTCAATCTCATGCATCAAACGTCGTTTACATGTATGGTTGCACCGATGTCAGTAGTTTAGCCAAAGCTTCCAACTCATATTAGCTTTAGTCTTTGTTTTTACACTACATACACTATTTAGAGCTTTAAAGTGCCTTACATGTGGCAAAATTGACAATACTATGCAATGGCTACATTTGACCATAAATGTGTGTGTTACAGCGCCAAACCATAATCTAAGCAGTTTTGTGCATTGAATCAAGCACTTTTAATATGATATGACCATCAGATGTGTAGTCATTGCTGTATTTTCAGTGTGTGAAAACATACGTATTTTAGGCCCATTACAGGTAATGATCAATTGTGCATATACTGTTGTATGGTTGAAATTCTGTGCAAGTGCGTCAATCTCATGCATCAAACGTCTTTTACATCTATGGTTGCACCGATGTCAGTAGTTTAGCCAAAGCTTCCAACTCATATTGGCTTTAGTCTTTGTTTTTACACTACATACACTATATAGAGCTTTAAAGTGCCTTACATGTGCCAAAATTGACAATACTATGCAATGGCTACATTTGACTATAAATGTGTGTGTTACAGCGCCAAACAATAATCTAAGCAGTTTTGTGCATTGAATCAAGCACTTTTAATATGATATGACCATCAGATGTGTAGTCATTGCTGTATTTTCAGTGTGTGAAAACATACGTATTTTAGGCCCATTACAGGTAATGATCAATTGTGCATATACCTGTTGTATGGGTGAAATTCTGTGCAAATGCGTCAATCTCATGCATCAAACGTCTTTTACATGTATGGTTGGACCGCTGTCAGTAGTTTAGCCAATGCCTCCTACTCATATTGGCTTTAGTCTTTGTCTTTACACTACATACACTATATAGAGCTTTAAAGTGCCTTACATGTGGCAAAATTGACAATACTATGCAATGGCTACATTTGACTGTAAATGTGTGTGTTACAGCGCCAAACCATAATCTAAGCAGTTTTGTGCATTGAATCAAGCACTTTTAATATGATATGACCATCAGATGTGTAGTCATTGCTGTAATTTCAGTGTGTGAAAACATACGTATTTTAGGCCCATTACAGGTAATGATCAATTGTGCATATACTGTTGTATGGGTGAAATTCTGTGCAAATGCGTCAATCTCATGCATCAAACGTCGTTTACATGTATGGTTGCACCGATGTCAGTAGTTTAGCCAAAGCTTCCAACTCATATTGGCTTTAGTCTTTGTTTTTACACTACATACACTATATAGAGCTTTAAAGTGCCTTACATGTGGCAAAATTGACAATACTATGCCATGGCTACATTTGACTATAAATGTGTGTGTTACAGCGCCAAACCATAATCTAAGCAGTTTTGTGCATTGAATCAAGCACTTTTAATATGATATGACCATCAGATGTGTAGTCATTGCTGTATTTTCAGTGTGTGAAAACATACGTATTTTAGGCCCATTACAGGTAATGATCAATTGTGCATATACTGTTGTATGGTTGAAATTCTGTGCAAGTGCGTCAATCTCATGCATCAAACGTCTTTTACATCTATGGTTGCACCGATGTCAGTAGTTTAGCCAAAGCTTCCAACTCATATTGGCTTTAGTCTTTGTTTTTACACTACATACACTATATAGAGCTTTAAAGTGCCTTACATGTGCCAAAATTGACAATACTATGCAATGGCTACATTTGACTATAAATGTGTGTGTTACAGCGCCAAACCATAATCTAAGCAGTTTTGTGCATTGAGTCAAGCACTTTTAATATGATATGACCATCAGATGTGTAGTCATTGCTGTATTGTCAGTGTTTGCACACATACGTATTTTAGGCCCATTACAGGTAATGATCAATTGTGCATATACTGTTGTATGGGTGAAATTCTGTGCAAATGCGTCAATCTCATGCATCAAACGTCTTTTACATGTATGGTTGCACCGATGTCAGTAGTTTAGCCAATGCCTCCTACTCATATTGGCTTTAGTCTTTGTCTTTACACTACATACACTATATAGAGCTTTAAAGTGCGTTACATGTGGCAAAATTGACAATACTATGCAATGGCTACATTTGACTGTAAATGTGTGTGTTACAGCGCCAAACCATAATCTAAGCAGTTTTGTGCATTGAATCAAGCACTTTTAATATGATATGACCATCAGATGTGTAGTCATTGCTGTATTGTCAGTGTTTGCACACATACGTATTTTAGGCCCATTACAGGTAATGATCAATTGTGCATATACTGTTGTATGGGTGAAATTCTGTGCAAATGCGTCAATCTCATGCATCAAACGTCTTTTACATCTATGGTTGCACCGATGTCAGTAGTTTAGCCAATGCTTTCTACTCATATTGGCTTTAGTCTTTGTTTTTACACTACATACACTATATAGAGCTTTAAAGTGCCTTACATGTGGCAAAATTGACAATACTATGCAATGGCTACATTTGACTATAAGTGTGTGTGTTACAGCGCCAAACCATAATCTAAGCAGTTTTGTGCATTGAATCAAGCACTTTTAATATGATATGACCATCAGATGTGTAGTCATTGCTGTATTTTCAGTGTGTGAAAACATACGTATTTTAGGCCCATTACAGGTAATGATCAATTGTGCATATACTGTTGTATGGTTGAAATTCTGTGCAAGTGCGTCAATTTCATGCATCAAACGTCTTTTACATCTATGGTTCCACTGATGTCAGTAGTTTAGCCAATGCTTCCAACTCATATTGGCTTTAGTCTTTGTTTTTACACTACATACACTATATAGAGCTTTAAAGTGCTTCACATGTGGCAAAATTGACAATACTATGCAATGGCTAAATTTGAATATAAATGTGTGTGTTACAGCGCCAAACCATAATCTAAGCAGTTTTGTGCATTGAATCAAGCACTCTTAATATGATATGACCATTAGATGTGTAGTCATTGCTATATTGTCAGTGTTTGCACACATACGTATTTTAGGCCCATTACAGGTAATGATCAATTGTGCATATACTGTTGTATGGTTGAAATTCTGTGCAAGTGCGTCAATCTCATGCATCAAACGTCTTTTACATCTATGGTTGCACGATGTCAGTAGTTTAGCCAATGCTTCCTACTCATATTGGCTTTTGTCTTTGTTTTTACACTACATACACTATATAGAGCTTTAAGGTGCGTTACATGTGGCAAAATTGACAATACTATGCAATGGCTACATTTGACTATAAATGTGTGTGTTACAGCGCCAAACCATAATCTAAGCAGTTTTGTGCATTGAATCAAGCACTTTTAATATGATATGACCATCAGATGTGTAGTCATTGCTGTATTGTCAGTGTTTGCACACATACGTATTTTAGGCCCATTACAGGTAATGATCAATTGTGCATATACCTGTTGTATGGGTGAAATTCTGTGCAAATGCGTCAATCTCATGCATCAAACGTCTTTTACATGTATGGTTGCACCGATGTCAGTAGTTTAGCCAATGCTTTCTACTCATATTGGCTTTAGTCTTTGTTTTTACACTACATACACTATATAGAGCTTTAAAGTGCCTTACATGTGGCAAAATTGACAATACTATGCAATGGCTACATTTGACTATAAGTGTGTGTGTTACAGCGCCAAACCATAATCTAAGCAGTTTTGTGCATTGAATCAAGCACTTTTAATATGATATGACCATCAGATGTGTAGTCATTGCTGTATTTTCAGTGTGTGAAAACATACGTATTTTAGGCCCATTACAGGTAATGATCAATTGTGCATATACTGTTGTATGGTTGAAATTCTGTGCAAGTGCGTCATTTTCATGCATCAAACGTCTTTTACATCTATGGTTGCACTGATGTCAGTAGTTTAGCCAATGCTTCCAACTCATATTGGCTTTAGTCTTTGTTTTTACACTACATACACTATATAGAGCTTTAAAGTGCTTCACATGTGGCAAAATTGACAATACTATGCAATGGCTAAATTTGAATATAAATGTGTGTGTTACAGCGCCAAACCATAATCTAAGCAGTTTTGTGCATTGAATCAAGCACTCTTAATATGATATGACCATTAGATGTGTAGTCATTGCTATATTGTCAGTGTTTGCACACATACGTATTTTAGGCCCATTACAGGTAATGATCAATTGTGCATATACTGTTGTATGGTTGAAATTCTGTGCAAGTGCGTCAATCTCATGCATCAAACGTCTTTTACATCTATGGTTGCACGATGTCAGTAGTTTAGCCAATGCTTCCTACTCATATTGGCTTTAGTCTTTGTTTTTACACTACATACACTATATAGAGCTTTAAAGTGCTTCACATGTGGCAAAATTGACAATACTATGCAATGGCTACATTTGACTATAAATGTGTGTGTTACAGCGCCAAACCATAATCTAAGCAGTTTTGTGCATTGAATCAAGCACTTTTAATATGATATGACCATCAGATGTGTAGTCATTTCTGTATTGTCAGTGTTTCCACACATACGTATTTTAGGCCCATTACAGGTAATGATCAATTGTGCATATACTGTTGTATAGTTGAAATTCTATGCAAGTGCGTCAATCTCATGCATCAAGCGTCTTTTACATGTATGGTTGGACCGTTGTCGGTAGTTTAGCCAATGCTTCCTACTCATATTAGCTTTAGTCTTTGTTTTTACACTACATACACTATATAGAGCTTTAAAGTGCCTTACATTTGGCAAAATTGACAATACTATGCAATGGCTACATTTGACTATAAATATGTGTGTTACAGCGCCAAACCATAATCTAAGCAGTTTTGTGCATTGAATCAAGCACTTTTAATATGATATGACCATCAGATGTGTAGTCATTGCTGTATTGTCAGTGTTTGCACACATACGTGTTTTAGGCCCATTACAGGTAATGATCAATTGTGCATATACCTGTTGTATGGGTGAAATTCTGTGCAAATGCGTCAATCTCATGCATCAAACGTCTTTTACATCTATGGTTGCACCGATGTCAGTAGTTTAGCCAATGCTTTCTACTCATATTGGCTTTAGTCTTTGTTTTTACACTACATACACTATATAGAGCTTTAAAGTGCCTTACATGTGGCAAAATTGACAATACTATGCAATGGCTACATTTGACTATAAATGTGTGTGTTACAGCGCCAAACCATAATCTAAGCAGTTTTGTGCATTGAATCAAGCACTTTTAATATGATATGACCATCAGATGTGTAGTCATTGCTGTATTTTCAGTGTGTGAAAACATACGTAGTTTAGGCCCATTACAGGTAATGATCAATTGTGCATATACTGTTGTATGGTTGAAATTCTGTGCAAGTGCGTCAATTTCATGCATCAAACGTCTTTTACATCTATGGTTGCACTGATGTCAGTAGTTTAGCCAATGCTTCCAACTCATATTGGCTTTAGTCTTTGTTTTTACACTACATACACTATATAGAGCTTTAAAGTGCTTCACATGTGGCAAAATTGACAATACTATGCAATGGCTACATTTGACTATAAATGTGTGTGTTACAGCGCCAAACCATAATCTAAGCAGTTTTGTGCATTGAATCAAGCACTTTTAATATGATATGACCATCAGATGTGTAGTCATTTCTGTATTGTCAGTGTTTCCACACATACGTATTTTAGGCCCATTACAGGTAATGATCAATTGTGCATATACTGTTGAATAGTTGAAATTCCGTGCAAGTGCGTCAATCTCATGCATCAAACGTCTTTTACATGTATGGCTGGACCGTTGTCAGTAGTTTAGCCAATGCCTCCTACTCATATTAGCTGTAGTCTTTGTTTTTACACAACATACACTATATAGAGCTTTAAAGTGCCTTACGTGTGGCAAAATTGACAATACAATGCAATTGCTACATTTGACTATAAGTGTGTGTGTTACAGCGCCAAACCATAATCTAAGCAGTTTTGTGCATTGAATCAAGCACTTTTAATATGATATGACCATCAGATGTGTAGTCATTGCTGTATTTTCAGTGTTTGCACACATACGTATTTTAGGCCCATTACAGGTAATGATCGATTGTGCATATACTGTTGTATGGTTGAAATTCTGTGCAAGTGCGTCAATCTCATGCATCAAACGTCTTTTACATGAATGGTTG
The DNA here is from genome assembly GCA_964019165.1 of Mastigias papua. Lineage (NCBI taxonomy): Eukaryota > Metazoa > Cnidaria > Scyphozoa > Rhizostomeae > Mastigiidae > Mastigias > Mastigias papua. The sequence continues at coordinate 6,146,205 of OZ025272.1, forward strand.
GACCGTTGTCAGTAGTTTAGCCAATGCTTCCTACTCATATTAGCTTTAGTCTTTGTTCTTAAAATACATGCACTATATAGAGCTTTAAAGTGCGTTACATGTGGCAAAATTGACAATACTATGCAATGGCTACATTTGAATATAAATGTGTGTGTTACATCGCCAAACCATAATCTAAGCAGTTTTGTGCATTGAATCAAGCACTAATAATATGATATGACCATCAGATGTGTAGTCATTGCTGTATTGTCAGTGTTTGCACACATACGTATTTAAAATCCAATACAGGTAATGATCAATTGTGCATATACTTTTGTATGGGTGAAATTCTGTGCAAGTGCGTTAAATCTCCTGCATCAAACGTCTTTTACATGTATGGTTGGACCGCTGTCAGTAGTTTAGCCAATGCTTCCTACTAATATTAGCTTTAGTCTTTGGTTTTACACTACATACACAATATAGAGCTTTAAAAGTGCCTTGCATGTGGCAAAATTGACAATACTATGCAATGGCTACATTTGACTATAAATGTGTGTGTTACAGCGCCAAACCATAATCTAAGCCTTTTTGTGCATTGAATCAAGCACTTTCAATATGATATGACCATCAGATGTGCAGTCATTGCTGTATTGTCAGTGTTTGCACACATACGTAGTTTAGGCCTATTACAGGTAATGATCAATTGTGCATATACTGTTGTATGGTTGAAATTCTGTGGAAGTGCGTCAATCTCATGCATCACACGTCTTTTACATCTATGGTTGCACCGATGTCAGTAGTTTAGCCAATGCTTCCTACTCATATTAGCTTTAGTCTTTGTTTTTACACTACATACACTATATAGAGCTTTAAAGTGCCTTACATGTGGCAAAAATTGACAATATTATGCAATGGCTACATTTCACTATAAATTTGTGTGTTACATCGCCAAACCATAATCTAAGCATTTTTGTGCATTGAATCAATCCTTTTTACTATGATATGACCATCAGATGTGTAGTCATTGCTGTATTTTCAATGTTTGCACACATACGTAGTTTAGGTCCATTACAGGTAATGATCAATTGTGCATATACTGTTGTATGGTTGAAATTCTGTGCAAGTGCGTCAATCTCATGCATCAAACGTCTTTTACATGTATGGTTGGACCGATGTCAGTAGTTTAACCAATGCTTCCTACTCATAGTAGCTTTAGTCTTTGTTTATACACTACATACACTATATAGAGCTTTAAAGTGCCTTACATGTGGCAAAATTGACAATACTATTCAATGGCTACATTTGACTATAAATGTGTGTGTTACAGCGCCAAACCATAATCTAAGCATGTTTGTGCATTGAATCAAGCACTTTTAATATGATATGACCATCAGATGTGTAGTCATTGCTGTATTTTCAGTGTTTGCACATATACGTATTTTAGGCCCATTACAGGTAATGATCAATTGTGCATATACTGTTGTATGATTGAAATTCTGTGCAAGTGCGTCAATCTCATGGATCAAACGTCTTTTACATGTATGGTTGGACCGATGTCAGTAGTTTAGCCAATGCTTCCTACTCATAGTAGCTTTACTCTTTGTTTTTACACTACATACACTATATAGAGCTTTAAAGTGCCTTATAAGTGGCAAAATTGACAATATTATGCAATGGCTACATTTGACTATAAATGTGTGTGTTACAGCGCCAAACCATAATCTACGCATGTTTGTGCATTGAATCAAGCACTCTTAATATGATATGACCATCAGATGTGTAGTCATTGCTGTATTGTCAGTGTTTGCACACATACGTATTTAAAATCCAATACAGGTAATGATCAATTGTGCATATACTGTTGTATGATTGAAATTCTGTGCAAGTGCGTCAATCTCATGCATCACACGTCTTGTACATCTATGGTTGCACCGATGTCAGTAGTTTAGCCAATGCTTCCTACTCATATTAGCTTTAGTCTTTGTTTTTACACTACTTACACTATATAGACCTTAAAAGTGCCTTGCATGTGGCAAAATTGACAATACTATGCAATGGCTACATTTGACTATAAATGTGTGTGTTACAGCGCCAAACCATAATCTAAGCATGTTTGTGCATTGAATCCAGCACTTTTAATATGATATGACCATCAGATGTGTAGTCATTGCTGTATTGTCAGTGTTTGCACACATACGTATTTTAGGCCCATTACAGGTAATGATCAATTGTGCATATACCGTTGTATGGTTGAAATTCTGTGCAAGTGCGTCAATCTCATGTATCACACGTCTTTTACATCTATGGTTGCACCGTTGTCAGTAGTTTAGCCAATGCTTCCTACTCATATTAGCTTTAGTCTTTGGTTTTACACTACATACACAATATAGACCTTAAGAGTGCCTTGCATGTGGCAAAATTGACAATACTATGCAATGGCTACATTTGACTATAAATGTGTGTGTTACAGCGCCAAACCATAATCTAAGCAGTTTTGTGCATTGAATCAAGCACTTTTAATATGATATGACCATCAGATGTGTAGTCATTGCTGTATTTTCAGTGTGTGAAAACATACGTATTTTAGGCCCATTACAGGTAATGATCAATTGTGCATATACTGTTGTATGGTTGAAATTCTGTGCAAGTGCGTCAATCTCATGCATCAAACGTCTTTTACATGTATGGTTGCACCGATGTCAGTAGTTTAGCCAAAGCTTCCAACTCATATTGGCTTTAGTCTTTGTTTTTACACTACATACACTATATAGAGCTTTAAAGTGCCTTACATGTGCCAAAATTGACAATACTATGCAATGGCTACATTTGACTATAAATGTGTGTGTTACAGCGCCAAACCATAATCTAAGCAGTTTTGTGCATTGAATCAAGCACTTTTAATATGATATGACCATCAGATGTGTAGTCATTGCTATAATTTCAGTGTGTGAAAACATACGTATTTTAGGCCCATTACAGGTAATGATCAATTGTGCATATACTGTTGTATGGGTGAAATTCTGTGCAATTGCGTCAATCTCATGCATCAAACGTCGTTTACATGTATGGTTGCACCGATGTCAGTAGTTTAGCCAAAGCTTCCAACTCATATTAGCTTTAGTCTTTGTTTTTACACTACATACACTATATAGAGCTTTAAAGTGCCTTACATGTGGCAAAATTGACAATACTATGCAATGGCTACATTTGACCATAAATGTGTGTGTTACAGCGCCAAACCATAATCTAAGCAGTTTTGTGCATTGAATCAAGCACTTTTAATATGATATGACCATCAGATGTGTAGTCATTGCTGTATTTTCAGTGTGTGAAAACATACGTATTTTAGGCCCATTACAGGTAATGATCAATTGTGCATATACTGTTGTATGGTTGAAATTCTGTGCAAGTGCGTCAATCTCATGCATCAAACGTCTTTTACATCTATGGTTGCACCGATGTCAGTAGTTTAGCCAAAGCTTCCAACTCATATTGGCTTTAGTCTTTGTTTTTACACTACATACACTATATAGAGCTTTAAAGTGCCTTACATGTGCCAAAATTGACAATACTATGCAATGGCTACATTTGACTATAAATGTGTGTGTTACAGCGCCAAACCATAATCTAAGCAGTTTTGTGCATTGAATCAAGCACTTTTAATATGATATGACCATCAGATGTGTAGTCATTGCTGTATTTTCAGTGTGTGAAAACATACGTATTTTAGGCCCATTACAGGTAATGATCAATTGTGCATATACCTGTTGTATGGGTGAAATTCTGTGCAAATGCGTCAATCTCATGCATCAAACGTCTTTTACATGTATGGTTGCACCGATGTCAGTAGTTTAGCCAATGCCTCCTACTCATATTGGCTTTAGTCTTTGTCTTTACACTACATACACTATATAGAGCTTTAAAGTGCCTTACATGTGGCAAAATTGACAATACTATGCAATGGCTACATTTGACTGTAAATGTGTGTGTTACAGCGCCAAACCATAATCTAAGCAGTTTTGTGCATTGAATCAAGCACTTTTAATATGATATGACCATCAGATGTGTAGTCATTGCTGTAATTTCAGTGTGTGAAAACATACGTATTTTAGGCCCATTACAGGTAATGATCAATTGTGCATATACTGTTGTATGGTTGAAATTCTGTGCAAGTGCGTCAATCTCATGCATCAAACGTCTTTTACATCTATGGTTGCACCGATGTCAGTAGTTTAGCCAAAGCTTCCAACTCATATTGGCTTTAGTCTTTGTTTTTACACTACATACACTATATAGAGCTTTAAAGTGCCTTACATGTGCCAAAATTGACAATACTATGCAATGCCTACATTTGACTATAAATGTGTGTGTTACAGCGCCAAACCATAATCTAAGCAGTTTTGTGCATTGAGTCAAGCACTTTTAATATGATATGACCATCAGATGTGTAGTCATTGCTGTATTGTCAGTGTTTGCACACATACGTATTTTAGGCCCATTACAGGTAATGATCAATTGTGCATATACTGTTGTATGGGTGAAATTCTGTGCAAATGCGTCAATCTCATGCATCAAACGTCTTTTACATGTATGGTTGCACCGATGTCAGTAGTTTAGCCAATGCCTCCTACTCATATTGGCTTTAGTCTTTGTCTTTACACTACATACACTATATAGAGCTTTAAAGTGCTTCACATGTGGCAAAATTGACAATACTATGCAATGGCTACATTTGACTATAAATGTGTGTGTTACAGCGCCAAACCATAATCTAAGCAGTTTTGTGCATTGAATCAAGCACTTTTAATATGATATGACCATCAGATGTGTAGTCATTTCTGTATTGTCAGTGTTTCCACACATACGTATTTTAGGCCCATTACAGGTAATGATCAATTGTGCATATACTGTTGTATAGTTGAAATTCCATGCAAGTGCGTCAATCTCATGCATCAAACGTCTTTTACATGTATGGTTGGACCGTTGTCGGTAGTTTAGCCAATGCTTCCTACTCATATTAGCTTTAGTCTTTGTTTTTACACTACATACACTATATAGAGCTTTAAAGTGCCTTACATTTGGCAAAATTGACAATACTATGCAATGGCTACATTTGACTATAAATATGTGTGTTACAGCGCCAAACCATAATCTAAGCAGTTTTGTGCATTGAATCAAGAACTTTTAATATGATATGACCATCAGATGTGTAGTCATTGCTGTATTGTCAGTGTTTGCACACATACGTATTTTAGGCCCATTACAGGTAATGATCAATTGTGCATATACCTGTTGTATGGGTGAAATTCTGTGCAAATGCGTCAATCTCATGCATCAAACGTCTTTTACATCTATGGTTGCACCGATGTCAGTAGTTTAGCCAATGCTTTCTACTCATATTGGCTTTAGTCTTTGTTTTTACACTACATACACTATATAGAGCTTTAAAGTGCCTTACATGTGGCAAAATTGACAATACTATGCAATGGCTACATTTGACTATAAATGTGTGTGTTACAGCGCCAAACCATAATCTAGGCAGTTTTGTGCATTGAATCAAGCACTTTTAATATGATATGACCATCAGATGTGTAGTCATTGCTGTATTTTCAGTGTGTGAAAACATACGTAGTTTAGGCCCATTACAGGTAATGATCAATTGTGCATATACTGTTGTATGGTTGAAATTCTGTGCAAGTGCGTCAATTTCATGCATCAAACGTCTTTTACATCTATGGTTGCACTGATGTCAGTAGTTTAGCCAATGCTTCCAACTCATATTGGCTTTAGTCTTTGTTTTTACACTACATACACTATATAGAGCTTTAAAGTGCTTCACATGTGGCAAAATTGACAATACTATGCAATGGCTACATTTGACTATAAATGTGTGTGTTACAGCGCCAAACCATAATCTAAGCAGTTTTGTGCATTGAATCAAGCACTTTTAATATGATATGACCATCAGATGTGTAGTCATTTCTGTATTGTCAGTGTTTCCACACATACGTATTTTAGGCCCATTACAGGTAATGATCAATTGTGCATATACTGTTGAATAGTTGAAATTCCGTGCAAGTGCGTCAATCTCATGCATCAAACGTCTTTTACATGTATGGCTGGACCGTTGTCAGTAGTTTAGCCAATGCCTCCTACTCATATTAGCTGTAGTCTTTGTTTTTACACAACATACACTATATAGAGCTTTAAAGTGCCTTACGTGTGGCAAAATTGACAATACAATGCAATTGCTACATTTGACTATAAGTGTGTGTGTTACAGCGCCAAACCATAATCTAAGCAGTTTTGTGCATTGAATCAAGCACTTTTAATATGATATGACCATCAGATGTGTAGTCATTGCTGTATTTTCAGTGTTTGCACACATACGTATTTTAGGCCCATTACAGGTAATGATCGATTGTGCATATACTGTTGTATGGTTGAAATTCTGTGCAAGTGCGTCAATCTCATGCATCAAACGTCTTTTACATGAATGGTTGGACCGTTGTCAGTAGTTTAGCCAATGCTTCCTACTCATATTAGCTTTAGTCTTTGTTCTTAAAATACATGCACTATATAGAGCTTTAAAGTGCGTTACATGTGGCAAAATTGACAATACTATGCAATGGCTACATTTGAATATAAATGTGTGTGTTACATCGCCAAACCATAATCTAAGCAGTTTTGTGCATTGAATCAAGCACTAATAATATGATATGACCATCAGATGTGTAGTCATTGCTGTATTTTCAGTGTTTGCACACATAAGTATTTAAAATCCAATACAGGTAATGATCAATTGTGCATATACTGTTGTATGGGTGAAATTCTGTGCAAGTGCGTTAAATCTCCTGCATCAAACGTCTTTTACATGTATGGTTGGACCGCTGTCAGTAGTTTAGCCAATGCTTCCTACTAATATTAGCTTTAGTCTTTGGTTTTACACTACATACACTATATAGAGCTTTAAAAGTGCCTTGCATGTGGCAAAATTGACAATACTATGCAATGGCTACATTTGACTATAAATGTGTGTGTTACAGCGCCAAACCATAATCTAAGCCTTTTTGTGCATTGAATCAAGCACTTTCAATATGATATGACCATCAGATGTGCAGTCATTGCTGTATTGTCAGTGTTTGCACACATACGTAGTTTAGGCCTATTACAGGTAATGATCAATTGTGCATATACTGTTGTATGGTTGAAATTCTGTGGAAGTGCGTCAATCTCATGCATCACACGTCTTTTACATCTATGGTTGCACCGATGTCAGTAGTTTAGCCAATGCTTCCTACTCATATTAGCTTTAGTCTTTGTTTTTACACTACATACACTATATAGAGCTTTAAAGTGCCTTACATGTGGCAAAATTGACAATATTATGCAATGGCTACATTTCACTATAAATGTGTGTGTTACATCGCCAAACCATAATCTAAGCATTTTTGTGCATTGAATCAATCCTTTTTACTATGATATGACCATCAGATGTGTAGTCATTGCTGTATTTTCAATGTTTGCACACATACGTAGTTTAGGTCCATTACAGGTAATGATCAATTGTGCATATACTGTTGTATGGTTGAAATTCTGTGCAAGTGCGTCAATCTCATGCATCAAACGTCTTTTACATGTATGGTTGGACCGATGTCAGTAGTTTAACCAATGCTTCCTACTCATAGTAGCTTTAGTCTTTGTTTATACACTACATACACTATATAGAGCTTTAAAGTGCCTTACATGTGGCAAAATTGACAATACTATTCAATGGATACATTTGAATATAAATGTGAGTGTTACAGCGCCAAACCATAATCTAAGCAGTTTTGTGCATTGAATCAAGCACTTTTAATATGATATGACCATCAGATGTGTAGTCATTGCTGTATTTTCAGTGTGTGCACACATACGTATTTTAGGCCCATTACAGGTAATGATCAATTGTGCATATACTGTTGTATGGGTGAAATTCTGCGCAAGTGCGTCAATCTCATGCATCAAACGTCTTTTACATCTATGGTTGGACCGTTGTCAGTAGTTTAGCCAATGCCTCCTACTCATATTAGCTGTAGTCTTTGTTTTTACACTACATGCACTATATAGAGTTTTAAAGTGCCTTACATTTGGCAAAATTGACAATACTATTCAATGGCTACATTTGACTATAAATGTGTGTGTTACAGCGCCAAACCATAATCTAAGCATGTTTGTGCATTGAATCAAGCACTTTTAATATGATATGACCATCAGATGTGTAGTCATTGCTGTATTTTCAGTGTTTGCACATATACGTATTTTAGGCCCATTACAGGTAATGATCAATTGTGCATATACTGTTGTATGATTGAAATTCTGTGCAAGTGCGTCAATCTCATGGATCAAACGTCTTTTACATGTATGGTTGGACCGATGTCAGTAGTTTAGCCAATGCTTCCTACTCATAGTAGCTTTAGTCTTTGTTTTTACACTACATACACTATATAGAGCTTTAAAGTGCCTTATAAGTGGCAAAATTGACAATATTATGCAATGGCTACATTTGACTATAAATGTGTGTGTTACAGCGCCAAACCATAATCTACGCATGTTTGTGCATTGAATCAAGCACTCTTAATATGATATGACCATCAGATGTGTAGTCATTGCTGTATTGTCAGTGTTTGCACACATACGTATTTAAAATCCAATACAGGTAATGATCAATTGTGCATATACTGTTGTATGATTGAAATTCTGTGCAAGTGCGTCAATCTCATGCATCAAACGTCTTTTACATCTATGGTTGCACCGATGTCAGTAGTTTAGCCAATGCTTCCTACTCATAGTAGCTTTAGTCTTTGTTTTTACACTAGATACACTATATAGAGCTTTAAAGTGCCTTATAAGTGGCAAAATTGACAATATTATGCAATGGCTACATTTGACTATAAATGTGTGTGTTACAGCGCCAAACCATAATCTACGCATGTTTGTGCATTGAATCAAGCACTCTTAATATGATATGACCATCAGATGTGTAGTCATTGCTGTATTGTCAGTGTTTGCACACATACGTATTTAAAATCCAATACAGGTAATGATCAATTGTGCATATACTGTTGTATGATTGAAATTCTGTGCAAGTGCGTCAATCTCATGCATCACACGTCTTGTACATCTATGGTTGCACCGATGTCAGTAGTTTAGCCAATGCTTCCTACTCATAGTAGCTTTAGTCTTTGTTTTTACACTACATACACTATATAGACCTTAAAAGTGCCTTGCAGGTGGCAAAATTGACAATACTATGCAATGGCTACATTTGACTATAAATGTGTGTGTTACAGCGCCAAACCATAATCTAAGCATGTTTGTGCATTGAATCAAGCACTTTTAATATGATATGACCATCAGATGTGTAGTCATTGCTGTATTTTCAGTGTTTGCACATATACGTATTTTAGGCCCATTACAGGTAATGATCAATTGTGCATATACTGTTGTATGATTGAAATTCTGTGCAAGTGCGTCAATCTCATGGATCAAACGTCTTTTACATCTATGGTTGCACCGATGTCAGTAGTTTAGCCAATGCTTCCTACTCATAGTAGCTTTAGTCTTTGTTTTTACACTAGATACACTATATAGAGCTTTAAAGTGCCTTATAAGTGGCAAAATTGACAATATTATGCAATGGCTACATTTGACTATAAATGTGTGTGTTACAGCGCCAAACCATAATCTACGCATGTTTGTGCATTGAATCAAGCACTCTTAATATGATATGACCATCAGATGTGTAGTCATTGCTGTATTGTCAGTGTTTGCACACATACGTATTTAAAATCCAATACAGGTAATGATCAATTGTGCATATACTGTTGTATGATTGAAATTCTGTGCAAGTGCGTCAATCTCATGCATCACACGTCTTGTACATCTATGGTTGCACCGATGTCAGTAGTTTAGCCAATGCTTCCTACTCATAGTAGCTTTAGTCTTTGTTTTTACACTACATACACTATATAGACCTTAAAAGTGCCTTATAAGTGGCAAAATTGACAATATTATGCAATGGCTACATTTGACTATAAATGTGTGTGTTACAGCGCCAAACCATAATCTACGCATGTTTGTGCATTGAATCAAGCACTCTTAATATGATATGACCATCAGATGTGTAGTCATTGCTGTATTGTCAGTGTTTGCACACATACGTATTTAAAATCCAATACAGGTAATGATCAATTGTGCATATACTGTTGTATGATTGAAATTCTGTGCAAGTGCGTCAATCTCATGCATCACACGTCTTGTACATCTATGGTTGCACCGATGTCAGTAGTTTAGCCAATGCTTCCTACTCATAGTAGCTTTAGTCTTTGTTTTTACACTACATACACTATATAGACCTTAAAAGTGCCTTGCAGGTGGCAAAATTGACAATACTATGCAATGGCTACATTTGACTATAAATGTGTGTGTTACAGCGCCAAACCATAATCTAAGCATGTTTGTGCATTGAATCCAGCACTTTTAATATGATATGACCATCAGATGTGTAGTCATTGCTGTATTGTCAGTGTTTGCACACATACGTATTTTAGGCCCATTACAGGTAATGATCAATTGTGCATATACCGTTGTATGGTTGAAATTCTGTGCAAGTGCGTCAATCTCATGTATCACACGTCTTTTACATCTATGGTTGCACCGTTGTCAGTAGTTTAGCCAATGCTTCCTACTCATATTAGCTTTAGTCTTTGGTTTTACACTACATACACAATATAGACCTTAAAAGTGCCTTGCATGTGGCAAAATTGACAATATTATGCAATGGCTACATTTGACTATAAATGTGTGTGTTATAGCGCCAAACCATAATATAAGCAGTTTTGTGCATTGAATCAAGCACTTTTAATATGATATGACCATCAGATGTGTAGTCATTGCTGTATTGTCAGTGTTTGCACACATACGTATTTTTGGCCTATTACAGGTAATGATCAATTGTGCATATACTGTTGTATGGTTGAAATTCTGTGCAAGTGCGTCAATCTCATGCATCAAACATCTTTTACATTTATTGTTGGACCGTTGTCAGTAGTTTAGCCAATGCTTCCTACTCATATTAGCTTTAGTCTATGTTTTTACACTACATACAGTATATACAGCTTTAAAGTGACCTACATATGGCAAAATTGACAATACTATGCAATGGCTACATTTGACTATAAATTTGTGTGTTACATCGCCAAACCATAATCTAAGCATGTTTCTGCATTGAATCAAGCACTTTTAATATGATATGACCATCAGATGTGTAGTCCTTGCTGTATTGTCAGTGTTTGCACAGATACGTATTTTAGGCCCATTACAGGTAATGATCAATTGTGCATATACTGTTGTATGGGTGAAATTCTGTGCAAGTGCGTCAATCTCATGCATCAAACGTCTTTTACATGTATGGTTGGACCGTTGTCAGTAGTTTTGCCAATGCTTCCTACTCATATTAGCTTTAGTCTTTGTTTTTACACTACATACACTATATAGAGCTTTAAAGTGCTTTACATGTAGCAAAATTGACAATACTATGCAATGGCTACATTTGACTTTAAATGTGTGTGTTACAGCACCAAACCATAATCTAAGCATTTTTCTGCATTGAATCAAGCATTTTTAATATGATATGACCATCAGATGTGTAGTCATTGCTGTATTTTCAGTGTTTGCACACATACGTATTTTAGGCCCATTACAGGTAATGATCAATTGTGCATATACTGTTGTATGGGTGAAATTCTGTGCAAGTGCGTCAATCTCATGCATCAAACGTCTTTTACATGTATGGTTGGACCGTTGTCAGTAGTTTTGCCAATGCTTCCTACTCATATTAGCTTTAGTCTTTGTTTTTACACTACATACACTATATAGAGCTTTAAAGTGCCTTACATGTAGCAAAATTGACAATACTATGCAATGGCTACATTTGACTTTAAATGTGTGTGTTACAGCGCCAAACCATAATCTAAGCATTTTTCTGCATTGAATCAAGCACTTTTAATATGATATGACCATCAGATGTGTAGTCATTGCTGTATTGCCAGTGTTTGCACACATACGTATTTTAAGTCCATTACAGGTAATGATCAATTGTGCATATACTGTTGTATGATTGAAATTCTTTGCAAGTGCGTCAATCTCATGTATCACACGTCTTTTACATCTATGGTTGCACCGATGTCAGTAGTTTAGCCAATGCTTCCTACTCATATTAGCTTTAGTCTTTGTTTTTACACTACATACACTATATAGAGCTTTAAAGTGCCTTACAAGTGGCAAAATTGACAATATTATGCAATGGCTACATTTGAATATAAATGTGTGTGTTACAGCGCCAAACCATAATCTAAGCAGTTTTGTGCATTGAATCAAGCACTTTTAATATGATATGACCATCAGATGTGTAGTCATTGCTGTATTTTCAGTGTTTGCACACATACGTATTTTAGGCCCATTACAGGTAATGATCAATTTTTGCATATACTGTTGTATGGGTGACATTCTGTGCAAGTGCGTCAATCTCATGCATCAAACGTCTTTTACATGTATGGTTGGACCGCTGTCAGTAGTTTAGCCAATGCTTCCTACTCATATTAGCTTTAGTCTTTGTTCTTAAAATACATGCACTATATAGAGCTTTAAAGTGCCTTACATGTGGCAAAATTGACAATACTATGCAATGGCTACATTTGACTATAAATGTGTGTGTTACAGCGCCAAACCATAATCTAAGCAGTTTTGTGCATTGAATCAAGCACTTTTAATATGATATGACCATCAGATGTGTAGTCATTGCTGTGTTGTCAGTGTTTGCACACATACGTATTTTAGGCCTATTACAGGTAATGATCAATTGTGCATATACTGTTGTATGGTTGAAAGTCTGTGCAAGTGCGTCAATCTCATGCATCAAACATCATTTACATTTATTGTTGGACCGTTGTCAGTAGTTTAGCCAATGCTTCCTACTAATATTAGCTTTAGTCTTTGGTTTTACACTACATACACTATATAGAGCTTTAAAAGTGCCTTGCATGTGGCAAAATTGACAATGTTATGCAATGGCTACATTTCACTATAAATTTGTGTGTTACAGCGCCAAACCATAATCTAAGCATTTGTGTGCATTGAATCAATCCTTTTTACTATGATATGACCATCAGATGTGTAGTCATTGCTGTATTTTCAATGTTTGCACACATACGTATTTTAGGCCCATTACAGGTAATGATCAATTGTGCATATACTGTTGTATGGGTGAAATTCTGCGCAAGTGCGTCAATCTCATGCATCAAACGTCTTTTACATCTATGGTTGGACCGTTGTCAGTAGTTTAGCCAATGCCTCCTACTCATATTAGCTGTAGTCTTTGTTTTTACACTACATACACTATATAGAGCTTTAAAGTGCCTTACATTTGGCAAAATTGACAATACTATTCAATGGCTACATTTGACTATAAATGTGTGTGTTACAGCGCCAAACCATAATCTAAGCATGTTTGTGCATTGAATCAAGCACTTTTAATATGATATGACCATCAGATGTGTAGTCATTGCTGTATTTTCAGTGTTTGCACATATACGTATTTTAGGCCCATTACAGGTAATGATCAATTGTGCATATACTGTTGTATGGGTGAAATTCTGTGCAAATGCGTCAATCTCATGCATCAAACGTCTTTTACATCTATGGTTGCACCGATGTCAGTAGTTTAGCCAATGCTTCCTACTCATATTAGCTTTTGTCTTTGTTTTTACACTACATACACTATAGAGCTTTAACCTGCCTTACATGTGGCAAAATTGACAATACTATGCAATGGCTACATTTGACTATAAATGTGTGTGTTACAGCGCCAAACCATAATCTAAGCAGTTTTGTGCATTGAATCAAGCACTTTTAATATGATATGACCATCAGATGTGTAGTCATTGCTGTATTGTCAGTGTGTGCACACATACGTATTTAAAATCCAATAAATGTAATGATCAATTGTGCATATATTGTTGTATGATTGAAATTCTGTGCAAGTGCGTCAATCTCATGCATCAAACGTCTTTTACATCTATGGTTGCACCGATGTCAGTACTTTAGCCAATGCTTCCTACTCATATTAGCTTTAGTCTTTGTTTTTACACTACATACACTATATAGACCTTAAAAGTGCCTTACATGTGGCAAAATTGACAATACTATGCAATGGCTACATTTGAATAAAAGTGTGTGTGTTACATCGCCAAACCATAATCTAAGCATGTTTGTTCATTGAATCAAGCATTTTTAATATGATATGACCATCAGATGTGTAGTCATTGCTGTATTGCCAGTGTTTGCACACATACGTATTTTAAGTCCATTACAGGTAATGATCAATTGTGCATATACTGTTGTATGATTGAAATTCTTTGCAAGTGCGTCAATCTCATGTATCACACGTCTTTTACATCTATGGTTGCACCGATGTCAGTAGTTTAGCCAATGCTTCCTACTCATATTAGCTTTAGTCTTTGTTTTTACACTACATACACTATATAGAGCTTTAAAGTGCCTTACAAGTGGCAAAATTGACAATATTATGCAATGGCTACATTTGAATATAAATGTGTGTGTTACAGCGCCAAACCATAATCTAAGCAGTTTTGTGCATTGAATCAAGCACTTTTAATATGATATGACCATCAGATGTGTAGTCATTGCTGTATTGTCAGTGTTTGCACACATACGTATTTTAGGCCCATTACAGGTAATGATCAATTTTTGCATATACTGTTGTATGGGTGACATTCTGTGCAAGTGCGTCAATCTCATGCATCAAACGTCTTTTACATGTATGGTTGGACCGCTGTCAGTAGTTTAGCCAATGCTTCCTACTCATATTAGCTTTAGTCTTTGTTCTTAAAATACATGCACTATATAGAGCTTTAAAGTGCCTTACATGTGGCAAAATTGACAATACTATGCAATGGCTACATTTGACTATAAATGTGTGTGTTACAGCGCCA
Organism: Mastigias papua; assembly: GCA_964019165.1. NCBI lineage: Eukaryota > Metazoa > Cnidaria > Scyphozoa > Rhizostomeae > Mastigiidae > Mastigias > Mastigias papua. The sequence continues at coordinate 6,161,237 of OZ025272.1, forward strand.
AACCATAATCTAAGCAGTTTTGTGCATTGAATCAAGCACTTTTAATATGATATGACCATCAGATGTGTAGTCATTGCTGTGTTGTCAGTGTTTGCACACATACGTATTTTAGGCCTATTACAGGTAATGATCAATTGTGCATATACTGTTGTATGGTTGAAAGTCTGTGCAAGTGCGTCAATCTCATGCATCAAACATCATTTACATTTATTGTTGGACCGTTGTCAGTAGTTTAGCCAATGCTTCCTACTAATATTAGCTTTAGTCTTTGGTTTTACACTACATACACTATATAGAGCTTTAAAAGTGCCTTGCATGTGGCAAAATTGACAATGTTATGCAATGGCTACATTTCACTATAAATTTGTGTGTTACAGCGCCAAACCATAATCTAAGCATTTTTGTGCATTGAATCAATCCTTTTTACTATGATATGACCATCAGATGTGTAGTCATTGCTGTATTTTCAATGTTTGCACACATACGTAGTTTAGGTCCATTACAGGTAATGATCAATTGTGCATATACTGTTGTATGGTTGAAATTCTGTGCAAGTGCGTCAATCTCATGCATCAAACGTCTTTTACATGTATGGTTGGACCGATGTCAGTAGTTTAGCCAATGCTTCCTACTCATAGTAGCTTTAGTCTTTGTTTATACACTACATACACTATATAGAGCTTTAAAGTGCCTTACATGTGGCAAAATTGACAATACTATTCAATGGATACATTTGAATATAAATGTGAGTGTTACAGCGCCAAACCATAATCTAAGCAGTTTTGTGCATTGAATCAAGCACTTTTAATATGATATGACCATCAGATGTGTAGTCATTGCTGTATTTTCAGTGTGTGCACACATACGTATTTTAGGCCCATTACAGGTAATGATCAATTGTGCATATACTGTTGTATGGGTGAAATTCTGCGCAAGTGCGTCAATCTCATGCATCAAACGTCTTTTACATCTATGGTTGGACCGTTGTCAGTAGTTTAGCCAATGCCTCCTACTCATATTAGCTGTAGTCTTTGTTTTTACACTACATACACTATATAGAGCTTTAAAGTGCCTTACATTTGGCAAAATTGACAATACTATTCAATGGCTACATTTGACTATAAATGTGTGTGTTACAGCGCCAAACCATAATCTAAGCATGTTTGTGCATTGAATCAAGCAGTTTTAATATGATATGACCATCAGATGTGTAGTCATTGCTGTATTTTCAGTGTTTGCACATATACGTATTTTAGGCCCATTACAGGTAATGATCAATTGTGCATATACTGTTGTATGATTGAAATTCTGTGCAAGTGCGTCAATCTCATGGATCAAACGTCTTTTACATGTATGGTTGGACCGATGTCAGTAGTTTAGCCAATGCTTCCTACTCATAGTAGCTTTAGTCTTTGTTTTTACACTACATACACTATATAGAGCTTTAAAGTGCCTTATAAGTGGCAAAATTGACAATATTATGCAATGGCTACATTTGACTATAAATGTGTGTGTTACAGCGCCAAACCATAATCTACGCATGTTTGTGCATTGAATAAAGCACTCTTAATATGATATGACCATCAGATGTGTAGTCATTGCTGTATTGTCAGTGTTTGCACACATACGTATTTACAATCCAATACAGGTAATGATCAATTGTGCATATACTGTTGTATGATTGAAATTCTGTGCAAGTGCGTCAATCTCATGCATCACACGTCTTGTACATCTATGGTTGCACCGATGTCAGTACTTTAGCCAATGCTTCCTACTCATATTAGCTTTAGTCTTTGTTTTTACACTACATACACTATATAGACCTTAAAAGTGCCTTGCATGTGGCAAAATTGACAATACTATGCAATGGCTACATTTGACTATAAATGTGTGTGTTACAGCGCCAAACCATAATCTAAGCATGTTTGTGCATTGAATCAAGCACTTTTAATATGATATGACCATCAGATGTGTAGTCATTGCTGTATTGTCAGTGTTTGCACACATACGTATTTTAGGCCCATTACAGGTAATGATCAATTGTGCATATACCGTTGTATGGTTTAAATTCCGTGCAAGTGCGTCAATCTCATGTATCACACGTCTTTTACCTCTATGGTTGCACCGTTGTCAGTAGTTTAGCCAATGCTTCCTACTCATATTAGCTTTAGTCTTTGGTTTTACACTACATACACAATATAGACCTTAAGAGTGCCTTGCATGTGGCAAAATTGACAATATTATGCAATGGCTACATTTGACTATAACTGTGTGTGTTATAGCGCCAAACCATAATATAAGCAGTTTTGTGCGTTGAATCAAGCACTTTTAATATGATATGACCATCAGATGTGTAGTCATTGCTGTATTGTCAGTGTTTGCACACATAAGTATTTAAAATCCAATACAGGTAATGATCAATTGTGCATATACTGTTGTATGGTTGAAATTCTGTGCAAGTGCGTCAATCTCATGCATCAAACATCTTTTACATTTATTGTTGGACCGTTGTCAGTAGTTTAGCCAATGCTTCCTACTCATATTAGCTTTAGTCTTTGTTTTTACACTACATACAGTATATACAGCTTTAAAGTGACCTACATATGGCAAAATTGACAATACTATGCAATGGCTACATTTGAATAAAAGTGTGTGTGTTACATCGCCAAACCATAATCTAAGCATGTTTGTTCATTGAATCAAGCATTTTTAATATGATATGACCATCAGATGTGTAGTCATTGCTGTATTTTCAGTGTTTGCACATATACGTATTTTAGGCCCATTACAGGTAATGATCAATTGTGCATATACTGTTGTATGATTGAAATTCTGTGCAAGTGCGTCAATCTCATGCATCAAACATCTTTTACATTTATTGTTGGACCGTTGTCAGTAGTTTAGCCAATGCTTCCTACTCATATTAGCTTTAGTCTTTGTTTTTACACTACATACACTATATAAAGCTTTAAAGTGCCTTAGAAGTGGCAAAATTGACAATATTATGCAATGGCTACATTTCACTATAACTGTGTGTTACATCGCCAAACCATAATCTAAGCATGTTTGTGCATTGAATCAAGCACTTTTAATATGATATGACCATCAGATGTGTAGTCATTGCTGTATTTTCAGTGTTTGCACACATGCGTATTTTAGGCCCATTACAGGTAATGATCAATTGTGCATATACTGTTGTATGATTGAAATTCTGTGCAAGTGCGTCAATCTCATGCATCAAACGTCTTTTACATCTATGGTTGCACCGATGTCAGTAGTTTAGCCAATGCTTCCTACTCATATTAGCTTTTGTCTTTGTTTTTACACTACATGCACTATATAGAGCTTTAAACTGCCTTACATGTGGCAAAATTGACAATACTATGCAATGGCTACATTTGACTATAAATGTGTGTGTTACATCGCCAAACCATAATCTAAGCAGTTTTGTGCATTGAATCAAGCACTTTTAATATGATATGACCATCAGATGTGTAGTCATTGCTGTATTTTCAGTGTTTGCACACATACGTATTTTAGGCCCATTACAGGTAATGATCAATTGTCCATATACTGTTGTATGGGTGAAATTCTGTGCAAGTGCGTCAATCTCATGCATCAAACATCTTTTACATTTATTGTTGGACCGTTGTCAGTAGTTTTGCCAATGCTTCCTACTCATATTAGCTGTAGTCTTTGTTTTTACACTACATACACTATATAGAGTTTTAAAGTGCCTTACATTTGGCAAAATTGACAATACTATTCAATGGCTACATTTGACTATAAATGTGTGTGTTACAGCGCCAAACCATAATCTAAGCATGTTTGTGCATTGAATCAAGCACTTTTAATATGATATGACCATCAGATGTGTAGTCATTGCTGTATTTTCAGTGTTTGCACATATACGTATTTTAGGCCCATTACAGGTAATGATCAATTGTGCATATACTGTTGTATGATTGAAATTCTGTGCAAGTGCGTCAATCTCATGGATCAAACGTCTTTTACATGTATGGTTGGACCGATGTCAGTAGTTTAGCCAATGCTTCCTACTCATAGTAGCTTTAGTCTTTGTTTTTACACTACATACACTATATAGAGCTTTAAAGTGCCTTATAAGTGGCAAAATTGACAATATTATGCAATGGCTACATTTGACTATAAATGTGTGTGTTACAGCGCCAAACCATAATCTACGCATGTTTGTGCATTGAATCAAGCACTCTTAATATGATATGACCATCAGATGTGTAGTCATTGCTGTATTGTCAGTGTTTGCACACATACGTATTTAAAATCCAATACAGGTAATGATCAATTGTGCATATACTGTTGTATGATTGAAATTCTGTGCAAGTGCGTCAATCTCATGCATCACACGTCTTGTACATCTATGGTTGCACCGATGTCAGTAGTTTAGCCAATGCTTCCTACTCATATTAGCTTTAGTCTTTGTTTTTACACTACTTACACTATATAGACCTTAAAAGTGCCTTGCATGTGGCAAAATTGACAATACTATGCAATGGCTACATTTGACTATAAATGTGTGTGTTACAGCGCCAAACCATAATCTAAGCATGTTTGTGCATTGAATCCAGCACTTTTAATATGATATGACCATCAGATGTGTAGTCATTGCTGTATTGTCAGTGTTTGCACACATACGTATTTTAGGCCAATTACAGGTAATGATCAATTGTGCATATACCGTTGTATGGTTGAAATTCTGTGCAAGTGCGTCAATATCATGTATCACACGTCTTTTACATCTATGGTTGCACCGTTGTCAGTAGTTTAGCCAATGCTTCCTACTCATATTAGCTTTAGTCTTTGGTTTTACACTACATACACAATATAGACCTTAAGAGTGCCTTGCATGTGGCAAAATTGACAATACTATGCAATGGCTACATTTGACTATAAATGTGTGTGTTACAGCGCCAAACCATAATCTAAGCAGTTTTGTGCATTGAATCAAGCACTTTTAATATGATATGACCATCAGATGTGTAGTCATTGCTGTATTTTCAGTGTGTGAAAACATACGTATTTTAGGCCCATTACAGGTAATGATCAATTGTGCATATACTGTTGTATGGTTGAAATTCTGTGCAAGTGCGTCAATCTCATGCATCAAACGTCTTTTACATGTATGGTTGCACCGATGTCAGTAGTTTAGCCAAAGCTTCCAACTCATATTGGCTTTAGTCTTTGTTTTTACACTACATACACTATATAGAGCTTTAAAGTGCCTTACATGTGCCAAAATTGACAATACTATGCAATGGCTACATTTGACTATAAATGTGTGTGTTACAGCGCCAAACCATAATTTAAGCAGTTTTGTGCATTGAATCAAGCACTTTTAATATGATATGACCATCAGATGTGTAGTCATTGCTATAATTTCAGTGTGTGAAAACATACGTATTTTAGGCCCATTACAGGTAATGATCAATTGTGCATATACTGTTGTATGGGTGAAATTCTGTGCAAATGCGTCAATCTCATGCATCAAACGTCGTTTACATGTATGGTTGCACCGATGTCAGTAGTTTAGCCAAAGCTTCCAACTCATATTAGCTTTAGTCTTTGTTTTTACACTACATACACTATATAGAGCTTTAAAGTGCCTTACATGTGGCAAAATTGACAATACTATGCAATGGCTACATTTGACCATAAATGTGTGTGTTACAGCGCCAAACCATAATCTAAGCAGTTTTGTGCATTGAATCAAGCACTTTTAATATGATATGACCATCAGATGTGTAGTCATTGCTGTATTTTCAGTGTGTGAAAACATACGTATTTTAGGCCCATTACAGGTAATGATCAATTGTGCATATACTGTTGTATGGTTGAAATTCTGTGCAAGTGCGTCAATCTCATGCATCAAACGTCTTTTACATCTATGGTTGCACCGATGTCAGTAGTTTAGCCAAAGCTTCCAACTCATATTGGCTTTAGTCTTTGTTTTTACACTACATACACTATATAGAGCTTTAAAGTGCCTTACATGTGCCAAAATTGACAATACTATGCAATGGCTACATTTGACTATAAATGTGTGTGTTACAGCGCCAAACCATAATCTAAGCAGTTTTGTGCATTGAATCAAGCACTTTTAATATGATATGACCATCAGATGTGTAGTCATTGCTGTATTTTCAGTGTGTGAAAACATACGTATTTTAGGCCCATTACAGGTAATGATCAATTGTGCATATACCTGTTGTATGGGTGAAATTCTGTGCAAATGCGTCAATCTCATGCATCAAACGTCTTTTACATGTATGGTTGCACCGATGTCAGTAGTTTAGCCAATGCCTCCTACTCATATTGGCTTTAGTCTTTGTCTTTACACTACATACACTATATAGAGCTTTAAAGTGCCTTACATGTGGCAAAATTGACAATACTATGCAATGGCTACATTTGACTGTAAATGTGTGTGTTACAGCGCCAAACCATAATCTAAGCAGTTTTGTGCATTGAATCAAGCACTTTTAATATGATATGACCATCAGATGTGTAGTCATTGCTGTATTGTCAGTGTTTGCACACATACGTATTTTAGGCCCATTACAGGTAATGATCAATTGTGCATATACCTTTTGTATGGGTGAAATTCTGTGCAAATGCGTCAATCTCATGCATCAAACGTCTTTTACATCTATGGTTGCACCGATGTCAGTAGTTTAGCCAATGCTTCCAACTCATATTGGCTTTAGTCTTTGTTTTTACACTACATACACTATATAGAGCTTTAAAGTGCCTTACATGTGGCAAAATTGACAATACTATGCAATGGCTACATTTGACTATAAATGTGTGTGTTACAGCGCCAAACCATAATCTAAGCAGTTTTGTGCATTGAATCAAGCACTTTTAATATGATATGACCATCAGATGTGTAGTCATTGCTGTATTGTCAGTGTTTGCACACATACGTATTTTAGGCCCATTACAGGTAATGATCAATTGTGCATATACCTGTTGTATGGGTGAAAGTCTGTGCAAATGCGTCAATCTCATGCATCAAACGTCTTTTACATGTATGGTTGCACCGATGTCAGTAGTTTAACCAATGCCTCCTACTCATATTGGCTTTAGTCTTTGTCTTTACACTACATACACTATATAGAGCTTTAAAGTGCCTTACATGTGGCAAAATTGACAATACTATGCAATGGCTACATTTGACTGTAAATGTGTGTGTTACAGCGCCAAACCATAATCTAAGCAGTTTTGTGCATTGAATCAAGCACTTTTAATATGATATGACCATCAGATGTGTAGTCATTGCTGTAATTTCAGTGTGTGAAAACATACGTATTTTAGGCCCATTACAGGTAATGATCAATTGTGCATATACTGTTGTATGGTTGAAATTCTGTGCAAGTGCGTCAATCTCATGCATCAAACGTCTTTTACATCTATGGTTGCACCGATGTCAGTAGTTTAGCCAAAGCTTCCAACTCATATTGGCTTTAGTCTTTGTTTTTACACTACATACACTATATAGAGCTTTAAAGTGCCTTACATGTGCCAAAATTGACAATACTATGCAATGCCTACATTTGACTATAAATGTGTGTGTTACAGCGCCAAACCATAATCTAAGCAGTTTTGTGCATTGAGTCAAGCACTTTTAATATGATATGACCATCAGATGTGTAGTCATTGCTGTATTGTCAGTGTTTGCACACATACGTATTTTAGGCCCATTACAGGTAATGATCAATTGTGCATATACTGTTGTATGGGTGAAATTCTGTGCAAATGCGTCAATCTCATGCATCAAACGTCTTTTACATGTATGGTTGCACCGATGTCAGTAGTTTAGCCAATGCCTCCTACTCATATTGGCTTTAGTCTTTGTCTTTACACTACATACACTATATAGAGCTTTAAAGTGCTTCACATGTGGCAAAATTGACAATACTATGCAATGGCTACATTTGACTATAAATGTGTGTGTTACAGCGCCAAACCATAATCTAAGCAGTTTTGTGCATTGAATCAAGCACTTTTAATATGATATGACCATCAGATGTGTAGTCATTTCTGTATTGTCAGTGTTTCCACACATACGTATTTTAGGCCCATTACAGGTAATGATCAATTGTGCATATACTGTTGTATAGTTGAAATTCCATGCAAGTGCGTCAATCTCATGCATCAAACGTCTTTTACATGTATGGTTGGACCGTTGTCGGTAGTTTAGCCAATGCTTCCTACTCATATTAGCTTTAGTCTTTGTTTTTACACTACATACACTATATAGAGCTTTAAAGTGCCTTACATTTGGCAAAATTGACAATACTATGCAATGGCTACATTTGACTATAAATATGTGTGTTACAGCGCCAAACCATAATCTAAGCAGTTTTGTGCATTGAATCAAGAACTTTTAATATGATATGACCATCAGATGTGTAGTCATTGCTGTATTGTCAGTGTTTGCACACATACGTATTTTAGGCCCATTACAGGTAATGATCAATTGTGCATATACCTGTTGTATGGGTGAAATTCTGTGCAAATGCGTCAATCTCATGCATCAAACGTCTTTTACATCTATGGTTGCACCGATGTCAGTAGTTTAGCCAATGCTTTCTACTCATATTGGCTTTAGTCTTTGTTTTTACACTACATACACTATATAGAGCTTTAAAGTGCCTTACATGTGGCAAAATTGACAATACTATGCAATGGCTACATTTGACTATAAATGTGTGTGTTACAGCGCCAAACCATAATCTAAGCAGTTTTGTGCATTGAATCAAGCACTTTTAATATGATATGACCATCAGATGTGTAGTCATTGCTGTATTTTCAGTGTGTGAAAACATACGTAGTTTAGGCCCATTACAGGTAATGATCAATTGTGCATATACTGTTGTATGGTTGAAATTCTGTGCAAGTGCGTCAATTTCATGCATCAAACGTCTTTTACATCTATGGTTGCACTGATGTCAGTAGTTTAGCCAATGCTTCCAACTCATATTGGCTTTAGTCTTTGTTTTTACACTACATACACTATATAGAGCTTTAAAGTGCTTCACATGTGGCAAAATTGACAATACTATGCAATGGCTACATTTGACTATAAATGTGTGTGTTACAGCGCCAAACCATAATCTAAGCATGTTTGTGCATTGAATCCAGCACTTTTAATATGATATGACCATCAGATGTGTAGTCATTGCTGTATTGTCAGTGTTTGCACACATACGTATTTTAGGCCCATTACAGGTAATGATCAATTGTGCATATACCGTTGTATGGTTGAAATTCTGTGCAAGTGCGTCAATCTCATGTATCACACGTCTTTTACATCTATGGTTGCACCGTTGTCAGTAGTTTAGCCAATGCTTCCTACTCATATTAGCTTTAGTCTTTGGTTTTACACTACATACACAATATAGACCTTAAAAGTGCCTTGCATGTGGCAAAATTGACAATATTATGCAATGGCTACATTTGACTATAAATGTGTGTGTTATAGCGCCAAACCATAATATAAGCAGTTTTGTGCATTGAATCAAGCACTTTTAATATGATATGACCATCAGATGTGTAGTCATTGCTGTATTGTCAGTGTTTGCACACATACGTATTTTTGGCCTATTACAGGTAATGATCAATTGTGCATATACTGTTGTATGGTTGAAATTCTGTGCAAGTGCGTCAATCTCATGCATCAAACATCTTTTACATTTATTGTTGGACCGTTGTCAGTAGTTTAGCCAATGCTTCCTACTCATATTAGCTTTAGTCTATGTTTTTACACTACATACAGTATATACAGCTTTAAAGTGACCTACATATGGCAAAATTGACAATACTATGCAATGGCTACATTTGACTATAAATTTGTGTGTTACATCGCCAAACCATAATCTAAGCATGTTTCTGCATTGAATCAAGCACTTTTAATATGATATGACCATCAGATGTGTAGTCCTTGCTGTATTGTCAGTGTTTGCACAGATACGTATTTTAGGCCCATTACAGGTAATGATCAATTGTGCATATACTGTTGTATGGGGTGAAATTCTGTGCAAGTGCGTCAATCTCATGCATCAAACGTCTTTTACATGTATGGTTGGACCGTTGTCAGTAGTTTTGCCAATGCTTCCTACTCATATTAGCTTTAGTCTTTGTTTTTACACTACATACACTATATAGAGCTTTAAAGTGCCTTACATGTAGCAAAATTGACAATACTATGCAATGGCTACATTTGACTTTAAATGTGTGTGTTACAGCACCAAACCATAATCTAAGCATTTTTCTGCATTGAATCAAGCACTTTTAATATGATATGACCATCAGATGTGTAGTCATTGCTGTATTTTCAGTGTTTGCACACATACGTATTTTAGGCCCATTACAGGTAATGATCAATTGTGCATATACTGTTGTATGGGTGAAATTCTGTGCAAGTGCGTCAATCTCATGCATCAAACGTCTTTTACATGTATGGTTGGACCGTTGTCAGTAGTTTTGCCAATGCTTCCTACTCATATTAGCTTTAGTCTTTGTTTTTACACTACATACACTATATAGAGCTTTAAAGTGCCTTACATGTAGCAAAATTGACAATACTATGCAATGGCTACATTTGACTTTAAATGTGTGTGTTACAGCGCCAAACCATAATCTAAGCATTTTTCTGCATTGAATCAAGCACTTTTAATATGATATGACCATCAGATGTGTAGTCATTGCTGTATTTTCAGTGTTTGCACACATACGTATTTTAGGCCCATTACAGGTAATGATCAATTGTGCATATACTGTTGTATGGGTGAAATTCTGTGCAAATGCGTCAATCTCATGCATCAAACGTCTTTTACATCTATGGTTGCACCGATGTCAGTAGTTTAGCCAATGCTTCCTACTCATATTAGCTTTTGTCTTTGTTTTTACACTACATACACTATAGAGCTTTAACCTGCCTTACATGTGGCAAAATTGACAATACTATGCAATGGCTACATTTGACTATAAATGTGTGTGTTACAGCGCCAAACCATAATCTAAGCAGTTTTGTGCATTGAATCAAGCACTTTTAATATGATATGACCATCAGATGTGTAGTCATTGCTGTATTGTCAGTGTGTGCACACATACGTATTTAAAATCCAATAAATGTAATGATCAATTGTGCATATATTGTTGTATGATTGAAATTCTGTGCAAGTGCGTCAATCTCATGCATCAAACGTCTTTTACATCTATGGTTGCACCGATGTCAGTAGTTTAGCCAATGCTTCCTACTCATATTAGCTTTAGTCTTTGTTTTTACACTACATACACTATATAGAGCTTTAAAGTGCCTTACAAGTGGCAAAATTGACAATATTATGCAATGGCTACATTTGAATATAAATGTGTGTGTTACAGCGCCAAACCATAATCTAAGCAGTTTTGTGCATTGAATCAAGCACTTTTAATATGATATGACCATCAGATGTGTAGTCATTGCTGTATTTTCAGTGTTTGCACACATACGTATTTTAGGCCCATTACAGGTAATGATCAATTTTTGCATATACTGTTGTATGGGTGACATTCTGTGCAAGTGCGTCAATCTCATGCATCAAACGTCTTTTACATGTATGGTTGGACCGCTGTCAGTAGTTTAGCCAATGCTTCCTACTCATATTAGCTTTAGTCTTTGTTCTTAAAATACATGCACTATATAGAGCTTTAAAGTGCCTTACATGTGGCAAAATTGACAATACTATGCAATGGCTACATTTGACTATAAATGTGTGTGTTACAGCGCCAAACCATAATCTAAGCAGTTTTGTGCATTGAATCAAGCACTTTTAATATGATATGACCATCAGATGTGTAGTCATTGCTGTGTTGTCAGTGTTTGCACACATACGTATTTTAGGCCTATTACAGGTAATGATCAATTGTGCATATACTGTTGTATGGTTGAAAGTCTGTGCAAGTGCGTCAATCTCATGCATCAAACATCATTTACATTTATTGTTGGACCGTTGTCAGTAGTTTAGCCAATGCTTCCTACTAATATTAGCTTTAGTCTTTGGTTTTACACTACATACACTATATAGAGCTTTAAAAGTGCCTTGCATGTGGCAAAATTGACAATGTTATGCAATGGCTACATTTCACTATAAATTTGTGTGTTACAGCGCCAAACCATAATCTAAGCATTTTTGTGCATTGAATCAATCCTTTTTACTATGATATGACCATCAGATGTGTAGTCATTGCTGTATTTTCAATGTTTGCACACATACGTAGTTTAGGTCCATTACAGGTAATGATCAATTGTGCATATACTGTTGTATGGTTGAAATTCTGTGCAAGTGCGTCAATCTCATGCATCAAACGTCTTTTACATGTATGGTTGGACCGATGTCAGTAGTTTAGCCAATGCTTCCTACTCATAGTAGCTTTAGTCTTTGTTTATACACTACATACACTATATAGAGCTTTAAAGTGCCTTACATGTGGCAAAATTGACAATACTATTCAATGGATACATTTGAATATAAATGTGAGTGTTACAGCGCCAAACCATAATCTAAGCAGTTTTGTGCATTGAATCAAGCACTTTTAATATGATATGACCATCAGATGTGTAGTCATTGCTGTATTTTCAGTGTGTGCACACATACGTATTTTAGGCCCATTACAGGTAATGATCAATTGTGCATATACTGTTGTATGGGTGAAATTCTGCGCAAGTGCGTCAATCTCATGCATCAAACGTCTTTTACATCTATGGTTGGACCGTTGTCAGTAGTTTAGCCAATGCCTCCTACTCATATTAGCTGTAGTCTTTGTTTTTACACTACATACACTATATAGAGCTTTAAAGTGCCTTACATTTGGCAAAATTGACAATACTATTCAATGGCTACATTTGACTATAAATGTGGGTGTTACAGCGCCAAACCATAATCTAAGCATGTTTGTGCATTGAATCAAGCACTTTTAATATGATATGACCATCAGATGTGTAGTCATTGCTGTATTTTCAGTGTTTGCACATATACGTATTTTAGGCCCATTACAGGTAATGATCAATTGTGCATATACTGTTGTATGATTGAAATTCTGTGCAAGTGCGTCAATCTCATGGATCAAACGTCTTTTACATGTATGGTTGGACCGATGTCAGTAGTTTAGCCAATGCTTCCTACTCATAGTAGCTTTAGTCTTTGTTTTTACACTACATACACTATATAGAGCTTTAAAGTGCCTTATAAGTGGCAAAATTGACAATATTATGCAATGGCTACATTTGACTATAAATGTGTGTGTTACAGCGCCAAACCATAATCTACGCATGTTTGTGCATTGAATAAAGCACTCTTAATATGATATGACCATCAGATGTGTAGTCATTGCTGTATTGTCAGTGTTTCCACACATACGTATTTAAAATCCAATACAGGTAATGATCAATTGTGCATATACTGTTGTATGATTGAAATTCTGTGCAAGTGCGTCAATCTCATGCATCACACGTCTTGTACATCTATGGTTGCACCGATGTCAGTACTTTAGCCAATGCTTCCTACTCATATTAGCTTTAGTCTTTGTTTTTACACTACATACAGTATATACAGCTTTAAAGTGACCTACATATGGCAAAATTGACAATACTATGCAATGGCTACATTTGAATAAAAGTGTGTGTGTTACGTCGCCAAACCATAATCTAAGCATGTTTGTTCATTGAATCAAGCATTTTTAATATGATATGACCATCAGATGTGTAGTCATTGCTGTATTGCCAGTGTTTGCACACATACGTATTTTAAGTCCATTACAGGTAATGATCAATTGTGCATATACTGTTGTATGATTGAAATTCTTTGCAAGTGCGTCAATCTCATGTATCACACGTCTTTTACATCTATGGTTGCACCGATGTCAGTAGTTTAGCCAATGCTTCCTACTCATATTAGCTTTAGTCTTTGTTTTTACACTACATACACTATATAGAGCTTTAAAGTGCCTTACAAGTGGCAAAATTGACAATATTATGCAATGGCTACATTTGAATATAAATGTGTGTGTTACAGCGCCAAACCATAATCTAAGCAGTTTTGTGCATTGAATCAAGCACTTTTAATATGATATGACCATCAGATGTGTAGTCATTGCTGTATTTTCAGTGTTTGAACACATACGTATTTTAGGCCCATTACAGGTAATGATCAATTTTTGCATATACTGTTGTATGGGTGACATTCTGTGCAAGTGCGTTAAATCTCCTGCATCACACGTCTTTTACATGTATGCTTGGACCGCTGTCAGTAGTTTAGCCAATGCTTCCTACTCATATTAGCTTTAGTCTTTCTTCTTAAAATACATGCACTATATAGAGCTTTAAAGTGCCTTACATGTGGCAAAATTGACAATACTATGCAATGGCTACATTTGACTATAAACTTGTGTGTTACATCGCCAAACCATAATCTAAGCATGTTTCTGCATTGAATCAAGCACTTTTAATATGATATGACCATCAGATGTGTAGTCATTGCTGTATTTTCAGTGTTTGCACACATGCGTATTTTAGGCCCATTACAGGTAATGATCAATTGTGCATATACTGTTGTATGATTGAAATTCTGTGCAAGTGCGTCAATCTCATGCATCAAACGTCTTTTACATCTATGGTTGCACCGATGTCAGTAGTTTAGCCAATGCTTCCTACTCATATTAGCTTTTGTCTTTGTTTTTACACTACATGCACTATATAGAGCTTTAAACTGCCTTACATGTGGCAAAATTGACAATACTATGCAATGGCTACATTTGACTATAAATGTGTGTGTTACATCGCCAAACCATAATCTAAGCAGTTTTGTGCATTGAATCAAGCACTTTTAATATGATATGACCATCAGATGTGTAGTCATTGCTGTATTTTCAGTGTTTGCACACATACGTATTTTAGGCCCATTACAGGTAATGATCAATTGTCCATATACTGTTGTATGGGTGAAATTCTGTGCAAGTGCGTCAATCTCATGCATCAAACATCTTTTACATTTATTGTTGGACCGTTGTCAGTAGTTTAGCCAATGCTTCCTACTCATATTAGGTTTAGTCTTTGTTCTTAAAATACATGCACTATATAGAGCTTTAAAGTGCCTTACATGTGGCAAAATTGACAATACTATGCAATGGCTACATTTGACTATAAATGTGTGTGTTACAGCGCCAAACCATAATCTACGCATGTTTGTGCATTGAATAAAGCACTCTTAATATGATATGACCATCAGATGTGTAGTCATTGCTGTATTGTCAGTGTTTGCACACATACGTATTTAAAATCCAATACAGGTAATGATCAATTGTGCATATACTGTTGTATGATTGAAATTCTGTGCAAGTGCGTCAATCTCATGCATCAAACGTCTTTTACATGTATGGTTGGACCGTTGTCAGTAGTTTTGCCCATGCTTCCTACTCATATTAGCTTTAGTCTTTGTTTTTACACTACATACACTATATAGAGCTTTAAAGTGCCTTACATATAGCAAAATTGTCAATACTATGCAATGGCTACATTTGACTTTAAGTGTGTGTGTTACAGCGCCAAACCATAATCTAAGCATGTTTCTGCATTGAATCAAGCACTTTTAATATGATATGACCATCAGATGTGTAGTCATTGCTGTATTTTCAGTGTTTGCACACATACGTATTTTAGGCCTATTACAGGTAATGATCAATTGTGCATATACTGTTGTATGGTTGAAATTCTGTGCAAGTGCGTCAATCTCATGCATCAAACATCTTTTACATTTATTGTTGGACCGTTGTCAGTAGTTTAGCCAATGCTTCCTACTCATATTAGCTTTAGTCTTTGGTTTTACACTACATACACTATATAGACCTTAAAAGTGCCTTGCATGTGGCAAAATTGACAATACTATGCAATGGCTACATTTGACTTTAAATGTGTGTGTTACAGCGCCAAACCATAATCTAAGCATTTTTGTGCATTGAATCAAGCACTTTTAATATAATATGACCATCAGATGTGTAGTCTTTGCTGTATTGTCAGTGTTTCCATACATACGTATTTAAAATCCAATACAGGTAATGATCAATTGTGCATATATTGTTGTATGATTGAAATTCTGTGCAAGTGCGTTAAATCTCCTGCATCACACGTCTTTTACATCTATGGTTGCACCGTTGTCAGTAGTTTAGCCAATGCTTCCTACTCATATTAGCTTTAGTCTTTGGTTTTACACTACATACACAATATAGACCTTAAGAGTGCCTTGCATGTGGCAAAATTGACAATATTATGCAATGGCTACATTTGACTATAAATGTGTGTGTTATAGCGCCAAACCATAATATAAGCAGTTTTGTGCATTGAATCAAGCACTTTTAATATGATATGACCATCAGATGTGTAGTCATTGCTGTATTGTCAGTGTTTGCACACATACGTATTTTTGGCCTATTACAGGTAATGATCAATTGTGCATATACTGTTGTATGGTTGAAATTCTGTGCAAGTGCGTCAATCTCATGCATCAAACATCTTTTACATTTATTGTTGGACCGTTGTCAGTAGTTTAGCCAATGCTTCCTACTCATATTAGCTTTAGTCTATGTTTTTACACTACATACAGTATATACAGCTTTAAAGTGACCTACATATGGCAAAATTGACAATACTATGCAATGGCTACATTTGACTATAAATTTGTGTGTTACATCGCCAAACCATAATCTAAGCATGTTTCTGCATTGAATCAAGCACTTATAATATGATATGACCATCAGATGTGTAGTCCTTGCTGTATTGTCAGTGTTTGCACAGATACGTATTTTAGGCCCATTACAGGTAATGATCAATTGTGCATATACTGTTGTATGGGTGAAATTCTGTGCAAGTGCGTCAATCTCATGCATCAAACGTCTTTTACATGTATGGTTGGACCGTTGTCAGTAGTTTTGCCAATGCTTCCTACTCATATTAGCTTTAGTCTTTGTTTTTACACTACATACACTATATAGAGCTTTAAAGTGCCTTACATGTAGCAAAATTGACAATACTATGCAATGGCTACATTTGACTTTAAATGTGTGTGTTACAGCGCCAAACCATAATCTAAGCATTTTTCTGCATTGAATCAAGCACTTTTAATATGATATGACCATCAGATGTGTAGTCATTGCTGTATTTTCAGTGTTTGCACACATACGTATTTTAGGCCCATTACAGGTAATGATCAATTGTGCATATACTGTTGTATGGGTGAAATTCTGTGCAAGTGCGTCAATCTCATGCATCAAACATCTTTTACATTTATTGTTGGACCGTTGTCAGTAGTTTAGCCAATGCTTCCTACTCATATTAGCTTTAGTCTATGTTTTTACACTACATACAGTATATACAGCTTTAAAGTGACCTACATATGGCAAAATTGACAATACTATGCAATGGCTACATTTGACTATAAATTTGTGTGTTACATCGCCAAACCATAATCTAAGCATGTTTCTGCATTGAATCAAGCACTTATAATATGATATGACCATCAGATGTGTAGTCCTTGCTGTATTGTCAGTGTTTGCACAGATACGTATTTTAGGCCCATTACAGGTAATGATAAATTGTGCATATACTGTTGTATGGGTGAAATTCTGTGCAAGTGCGTCAATCTCATGCATCAAACGTCTTTTACATGTATGGTTGGACCGTTGTCAGTAGTTTTGCCAATGCTTCCTACTCATATTAGCTTTAGTCTTTGTTTTTACACTACATACACTATATAGAGCTTTAAAGTGCCTTACATGTAGCTAAATTGACAATACTATGCAATGGCTACATTTGACTTTAAATGTGTGTGTTACAGCGCCAAACCATAATCTAAGCATTTTTCTGCATTGAATCAAGCACTTTTAATATGATATGACCATCAGATGTGTAGTCATTGCTGTATTTTCAGTGTTTGCACACATACGTATTTTAGGCCCATTACAGGTAATGATCAATTGTGCATATACTGTTGTATGGGTGAAATTCTGTGCAAGTGCGTCAATCTCATGCATCAAACGTCTTTTACATGTATGGTTGGACCGTTGTCAGTAGTTTTGCCAATGCTTCCTACTCATATTAGCTTTAGTCTTTGTTTTTACACTACATACACTATATAGAGCTTTAAAGTGCCTTACATGTAGCAAAATTGACAATACTATGCAATGGCTACATTTGACTTTAAATGTGTGTGTTACAGCGCCAAACCATAATCTAAGCATTTTTCTGCATTGAATCAAGCACTTTTAATATGATATGACCATCAGATGTGTAGTCATTGCTGTATTTTCAGTGTTTGCACACATACGTATTTTAGGCCCATTACAGGTAATGATCAATTGTGCATATATTGTTGTATGATTGAAATTCTGTGCAAGTGCGTCAATCTCATGCATCAAACGTCTTTTACATCTATGGTTGCACCGATGTCAGTAGTTTAGCCAATGCTTCCTACTCATATTAGCTTTAGTCTTTGTTTTTACACTACATACACTATATAGAGGTTTAAAGTGCCTTACATGTGGCAAAATTGACAATACTATGCAATGGCTACATTTGAATAAAAGTGTGTGTGTTAGATCGCCAAACCATAATCTAAGCATGTTTGTTCATTGAATCAAGCATTTTTAATATGATATGACCATCAGATGTGTAGTCATTGCTGTATTGCCAGTGTTTGCACACATACGTATTTTAAGTCCATTACAGGTAATGATCAATTGTGCATATACTGTTGTATGATTGAAATTCTTTGCAAGTGCGTCAATCTCATGTATCACACGTCTTTTACATCTATGGTTGCACCGATGTCAGTAGTTTAGCCAATGCTTCCTACTCATATTAGCTTTAGTCTTTGTTTTTACACTACATACACTATATAGAGCTTTAAAGTGCCTTACATGTAGCAAAATTGACAATACTATGCAATGGCTACATTTGACTTTAAATGTGTGTGTTACAGCGCCAAACCATAATCTAAGCATTTTTCTGCATTGAATCAAGCACTTTTAATATGATATGACCATCAGATGTGTAGTCATTGCTGTATTTTCAGTGTTTGCACACATACGTATTTTAGGCCCATTACAGGTAATGATCAATTGTGCATATATTGTTGTATGATTGAATTTCTGTGCAAGTGCGTCAATCTCATGCATCAAACGTCTTTTACATCTATGGTTGCACCGATGTCAGTAGTTTAGCCAATGCTTCCTACTCATATTAGCTTTAGTCTTTGTTTTTACACTACATACACTATATAGAGGTTTAAAGTGCCTTACATGTGGCAAAATTGACAATACTATGCAATGGCTACATTTGAATAAAAGTGTGTGTGTTAGATCGCCAAACCATAATCTAAGCATGTTTGTTCATTGAATCAAGCATTTTTAATATGATATGACCATCAGATGTGTAGTCATTGCTGTATTGCCAGTGTTTGCACACATACGTATTTTAAGTCCATTACAGGTAATGATCAATTGTGCATATACTGTTGTATGATTGAAATTCTTTGCAAGTGCGTCAATCTCATGTATCACACGTCTTTTACATCTATGGTTGCACCGATGTCAGTAGTTTAGCCAATGCTTCCTACTCATATTAGCTTTAGTCTTTGTTTTTACACTACATACACTATATAGAGCTTTAAAGTGCCTTACAAGTGGCAAAATTGACAATATTATGCAATGGCTACATTTGAATATAAATGTGTGTGTTACAGCGCCAAACCATAATCTAAGCAGTTTTGTGCATTGAATCAAGCACTTTTAATATGATATGACCATCAGATGTGTAGTCATTGCTGTATTTTCAGTGTTTGCACACATACGTATTTTAGGCCCATTACAGGTAATGATCAATTTTTGCATATACCGTTGTATGGGTGACATTCTGTGCAAGTGCGTTAAATCTCCTGCATCACACGTCTTTTACATGTATGGTTGGACCGCTGTCAGTAGTTTAGCCAATGCTTCCTACTCATATTAGCTTTAGTCTTTGTTCTTAAAATACATGCACTATATAGAGCTTTAAAGTGCCTTACATGTGGCAAAATTGACAATACTATGCAATGGCTACATTTGACTATAAATGTGTGTGTTACAGCGCCAAACCATAATCTAAGCAGTTTTGTGCATTGAATCAAGCACTTTTAATATGATATGACCATCAGATGTGTAGTCATTGCTGTGTTGTCAGTGTTTGCACACATACGTATTTTAGGCCCATTACAGGTAATGATCAATTGTGCATATACTGTTGTATGGTTGAAAGTCTGTGCAAGTGCGTCAATCTCATGCATCAAACATCATTTACATTTATTGTTGGACCGTTGTCAGTAGTTTAGCCAATGCTTCCTACTAATATTAGCTTTAGTCTTTGGTTTTACACTACATACACTATATAGAGCTTTAAAAGTGCCTTGCATGTGGCAAAATTGACAATGTTATGCAATGGCTACATTTCACTATAAATTTGTGTGTTACAGCGCCAAACCATAATCTAAGCATTTTTGTGCATTGAATCAATCCTTTTTACTATGATATGACCATCAGATGTGTAGTCATTGCTGTATTTTCAATGTTTGCACACATACGTAGTTTAGGTCCATTACAGGTAATGATCAATTGTGCATATACTGTTGTATGGTTGAAATTCTGTGCAAGTGCGTCAATCTCATGCATCAAACGTCTTTTACATGTATGGTTGGACCGATGTCAGTAGTTTAACCAATGCTTCCTACTCATAGTAGCTTTAGTCTTTGTTTATACACTACATACACTATATAGAGCTTTAAAGTGCCTTACATGTGGCAAAATTGCCAATACTATTCAATGGATACATTTGAATATAAATGTGAGTGTTACAGCGCCAAACCATAATCTAAGCAGTTTTGTGCATTGAATCAAGCACTTTTAATATGATATGACCATCAGATGTGTAGTCATTGCTGTATTTTCAGTGTGTGCACACATACGTATTTTAGGCCCATTACAGGTAATGATCAATTGTGCATATACTGTTGTATGGGTGAAATTCTGCGCAAGTGCGTCAATCTCATGCATCAAACGTCTTTTACATCTATGGTTGGACCGTTGTCAGTAGTTTAGCCAATGCCTCCTACTCATATTAGCTGTAGTCTTTGTTTTTACACTACATACACTATATAGAGCTTTAAAGTGCCTTACATTTGGCAAAATTGACAATACTATTCAATGGCTACATTTGACTATAAATGTGTGTGTTACAGCGCCAAACCATAATCTAAGCATGTTTGTGCATTGAATCAAGCACTTTTAATATGATATGACCATCAGATGTGTAGTCATTGCTGTATTTTCAGTGTTTGCACATATACGTATTTTAGGCCCATTACAGGTAATGATCAATTGTGCATATACTGTTGTATGATTGAAATTCTGTGCAAGTGCGTCAATCTCATAGATCAAACGTCTTTTACATGTATGGTTGGACCGATGTCAGTAGTTTAGCCAATGCTTCCTACTCATAGTAGCTTTAGTCTTTGTTTTTACACTACATACACTATATAGAGCTTTAAAGTGCCTTATAAGTGGCAAAATTGACAATATTATGCAATGGCTACATTTGACTATAAATGTGTGTGTTACAGCGCCAAACCATAATCTACACATGTTTGTGCATTGAATAAAGCACTCTTAATATGATATGACCATCAGATGTGTAGTCATTGCTGTATTGTCAGTGTTTGCACACATACGTATTTAAAATCCAATACAGGTAATGATCAATTGTGCATATACTGTTGTATGATTGAAATTCTGTGCAAGTGCGTCAATCTCATGCATCACACGTCTTGTACATCTATGGTTGCACCGATGTCAGTACTTTAGCCAATGCTTCCTACTCATATTAGCTTTAGTCTTTGTTTTTACACTACATACACTATATAGACCTTAAAAGTGCCTTGCATGTGGCAAAATTGACAATACTATGCAATGGCTACATTTGACTATAAATGTGTGTGTTACAGCGCCAAACCATAATCTAAGCATGTTTGTGCATTGAATCAAGCACTTTTAATATGATATGACCATCAGATGTGTAGTCATTGCTGTATTGTCAGTGTTTGCACACATACGTATTTTAGGCCCATTACAGGTAATGATCAATTGTGCATATACCGTTGTATGGTTGAAATTCTGTGCAAGTGCGTCAATCTCATGTATCACACGTCTTTTACCTCTATGGTTGCACCGTTGTCAGTAGTTTAGCCAATGCTTCCTACTCATATTAGCTTTAGTCTTTGGTTTTACACTACATACACAATATAGACCTTAAGAGTGCCTTGCATGTGGCAAAATTGACAATATTATGCAATGGCTACATTTGACTATAACTGTGTGTTTTATAGCGCCAAACCATAATATAAGCAGTTTTGTGCGTTGAATCAAGCACTTTTAATATGATATGACCATCAGATGTGTAGTCATTGCTGTATTGTCAGTGTTTGCACACATACGTATTTTTGGCCTATTACAGGTAATGATCAATTGTGCATATACTGTTGTATGGTTGAAATTCTGTGCAAGTGCGTCAATCTCATGCATCAAACATCTTTTACATTTATTGTTGGACCGTTGGCAGTAGTTTAGCCAATGCGTCCTACTCATATTAGCTTTAGTCTTTGTTTTTACACTACATACAGTATATACAGCTTTAAAGTGACCTACATATGGCAAAATTGACAATACTATGCAATGGCTACATTTGACTATAAATTTGTGTGTTACATCGCCAAACCATAATCTAAGCATGTTTCTGCATTGAATCAAGCACTTTTAATATGATATGACCATCAGATGTGTAGTCCTTGCTGTATTGTCAGTGTTTGCACAGATACGTATTTTAGGCCCATTACAGGTAATGATCAATTGTGCATATACTGTTGTATGGGTGAAATTCTGTGCAAATGCGTCAATCTCATGCATCAAACGTCTTTTACATGTATGGTTGGACCGTTGTCAGTAGTTTAGCCAATGCTTCCTACTCATATTAGCTTTTGTCTTTGTTTTTACACTACATACACTATAGAGCTTTAACCTGCCTTACATGTGGCAAAATTGACAATACTATGCAATGGCTACATTTGACTATAAATGTGTGTGTTACAGCGCCAAACCATAATCTACACATGTTTGTGCATTGAATCAAGCACTTTTAATATGATATGACCATCAGATGTGTAGTCATTGCTGTATTGTCAGTGTTTGCACACATACGTATTTAAAATCCAATACAGGTAATGATCAATTGTGCATATATTGTTGTATGATTGAAATTCTGTGCAAGTGCGTCAATCTCATGCATCAAACGTCTTTTACATCTATGGTTGCACCGATGTCAGTAGCTTAGCCAATGCTTCCTACTCATATTAGCTTTAGTCTTTGTTTTTACACTACATACACTATATAGAGCTTTAAAGTGCCTTACATGTGGCAAAATTGACAATACTATGCAATGGCTACATTTGAATAAAAGTGTGTGTGTTACATCGCCAAACCATAATCTAAGCATGTTTGTTCATTGAATCAAGCATTTTTAATATGATATGACCATCAGATGTGTAGTCATTGCTGTATTGCCAGTGTTTGCACACATACGTATTTTAAGTCCATTACAGGTAATGATCAATTGTGCATATACTGTTGTATGATTGAAATTCTTTGCAAGTGCGTCAATCTCATGTATCACACGTCTTTTACATCTATGGTTGCACCGATGTCAGTAGTTTAGCCAATGCTTCCTACTCATATTAGCTTTAGTCTTTGTTTTTACACTACATACACTATATAGAGCTTTAAAGTGCCTTACAAGTGGCAAAATTGACAATATTATGCAATGGCTACATTTGAATATAAATGTGTGTGTTACAGCGCCAAACCATAATCTAAGCAGTTTTGTGCATTGAATCAAGCACTTTTAATATGATATGACCATCAGATGTGTAGTCATTGCTGTATTTTCAGTGTTTGAACACATACGTATTTTAGGCCCATTACAGGTAATGATCAATTTTTGCATATACTGTTGTATGGGTGACATTCTGTGCAAGTGCGTTAAATCTCCTGCATCACACGTCTTTTACATGTATGGTTGGACCGCTGTCAGTAGTTTAGCCAATGCTTCCTACTCATATTAGCTTTAGTCTTTGTTCTTAAAATACATGCACTATATAGAGCTTTAAAGTGCCTTACATGTGGCAAAATTGACAATACTATGCAATGGCTACATTTGACTATAAACTTGTGTGTTACATCGCCAAACCATAATCTAAGCATGTTTCTGCATTGAATCAAGCACTTTTAATATGATATGACCATCAGATGTGTAGTCATTGCTGTATTTTCAGTGTTTGCACATATACGTATTTTAGGCCTATTACAGGTAATGATCAATTGTGCATATACTGTTGTATGGTTGAAATTCTGTGCAAGTGCGTCAATCTCATGCATCAAACATCTTTTACATTTATTGTTGGACCGTTGTCAGTAGTTTAGCCAATGCTTCCTACTCATATTAGCTTTAGTCTTTGGTTTTACACTACATACACTATATAGACCTTAAAAGTGCCTTGCATGTGGCAAAATTGACAATACTATGCAATGGCTACATTTGACTTTAAATGTGTGTGTTACAGCGCCAAACCATAATCTAAGCATTTTTGTGCATTGAATCAAGCACTTTTAATATGATATGACCATCAGATGTGTAGTCATTGCTGTATTGTCAGTGTTTGCACACATACGTATTTAAAATCCAATACAGGTAATGATCAATTGTGCATATATTGTTGTATGATTGAAATTCTGTGCAAGTGCGTCAATCTCATGCATCAAACGTCTTTTACATCTATGGTTGCACCGATGTCAGTAGCTTAGCCAATGCTTCCTACTCATATTAGCTTTAGTCTTTGTTTTTACACTACATACACTATATAGAGCTTTAAAGTGCCTTACATGTGGCAAAATTGACAATACTATGCAATGGCTACATTTGAATAAAAGTGTGTGTGTTACATCGCCAAACCATAATCTAAGCATGTTTGTTCATTGGATCAAGCATTTTTAATATGATATGACCATCAGATGTGTAGTCATTGCTGTATTGCCAGTGTTTGCACACATACGTATTTTAAGTCCATTACAGGTAATGATCAATTGTGCATATACTGTTGTATGTTTGAAATTCTTTGCAAGTGCGTCAATCTCATGTATCACACGTCTTTTACATCTATGGTTGCACCGATGTCAGTAGTTTAGCCAATGCTTCCTACTCATATTAGCTTTAGTCTTTGTTTTTACACTACATACACTATATAGAGCTTTAAAGTGCCTTACAAGTGGCAAAATTGACAATATTATGCAATGGCTACATTTGAATATAAATGTGTGTGTTACAGCGCCAAACCATAATCTAAGCAGTTTTGTGCATTGAATCAAGCACTTTTAATATGATATGACCATCAGATGTGTAGTCATTGCTGTATTTTCAGTGTTTGAACACATACGTATTTTAGGCCCATTACAGGTAATGATCAATTTTTGCATATACTGTTGTATGGGTGACATTCTGTGCAAGTGCGTTAAATCTCCTGCATCACACGTCTTTTACATGTATGGTTGGACCGCTGTCAGTAGTTTAGCCAATGCTTCCTACTCATATTAGCTTTAGTCTTTGTTCCTAAAATACATGCACTATATAGAGCTTTAAAGTGCCTTACATGTGGCAAAATTGACAATACTATGCAATGGCTACATTTGACTATAAACTTGTGTGTTACATCGCCAAACCATAATCTAAGCATGTTTCTGCATTGAATCAAGCACTTTTAATATGATATGACCATCAGATGTGTAGTCATTGCTGTATTTTCAGTGTTTGCACAGATACGTATTTTAGGCCCATTACAGGTAATGATCAATTGTGCATATACTGTTGTATGGGTGACAGTCTGTGCAAGTGCGTCAATCTCATGCATCAAACGTCTTTTACATCTATGGTTGCACCGATGTCAGTAGTTTAGCCAATGCTTCCTACTCATATTAGCTTTTGTCTTTGTTTTTACACTACATGCACTATATAGAGCTTTAAACTGCCTTACATGTGGCAAAATTGACAATACTATGCAATGGCTACATTTGCCTATAAATGTGTGTGTTACATCGCCAAACCATAATCTAAGCAGTTTTGTGCATTGAATCAAGCACTTTTAATATGATATGACCATCAGATGTGTAGTCATTGCTGTATTTTCAGTGTTTGCACACATACGTATTTTAGGCCCATTACAGGTAATGATCAATTGTCCATATACTGTTGTATGGGTGAAATTCTGTGCAAGTGCGTCAATCTCATGCATCAAACATCTTTTACATTTATTGTTGGACCGTTGTCAGTAGTTTAGCCAATGCGTCCTATTCATATTAGCTTTAGTCTTTGTTTTTACACTACATACACTATATAAAGCTTTAAAGTGCCTTAGAAGTGGCAAAATTGACAATATTATGCAATGGCTACATTTCACTATAACTGTGTGTTACATCGCCAAACCATAATCTAAGCATGTTTGTGCATTGAATCAAGCACTTTTAATATGATATGACCATCAGATGTGTAGTCATTGCTGGATTTTCAGTGTTTGCACACATACGTATTTTAGGCCCATTACAGGTAATGATCAATTGTGCATATACTGTTGTATGATTGAAATTCTGTGCAAGTGCGTCAATCTCATGCATCAAACGTCTTTTACATCTATGGTTGCACCGATGTCAGTAGTTTAGCCAATGCTTCCTACTCATATTAGCTTTTGTCTTTGTTTTTACACTACATACACTATATAGAGCTTTAAACTGCCTTACATGTGGCAAAATTGACAATACTATGCAATGGCTACATTTGACTATAAATGTGTGTGTTACATCGCCAAACCATAATCTAAGCAGTTTTGTGCATTGAATCAAGCACTTTTAATATGATATGACCATCAGATGTGTAGTCATTGCTGTATTTTCAGTGTTTGCACACATACGTATTTTAGGCCCATTACAGGTAATGATCAATTGTGCATATACTGTTGTATGGATGAAATTCTGTGCAAGTGCGTTAAATCTCCTGCATCAAACTTCTTTTACATGTATGGTTTGACCGCTGTCAGTAGTTTAGCCAATGCTTCCTACTCATATTAGCTTTAGTCTTTGTTCTTAAAATACATGCACTATATAGAGCTTTAAAGTGCCTTACATGTGGCAAAATTGACAATACTATGCAATGGCTACATTTGACTATAAATGTGTGTGTTACAGCGCCAAACCATAATCTAAGCAGTTTTGTGCATTGAATCAAGCACTTTTAATATGATATGACCATCAGATGTGTAGTCATTGCTGTATTGTCAGTGTTTGCACACATACGTATTTTTGGCCTATTACAGGTAATGATCAATTGTGCATATACTGTTGTATGATTGAAATTCTGTGCAAGTGCGTCAATCTCATGCATCAAACGTCTTTTACATGTATGGTTAGACCGTTGTCAGTAGTTTTGCCCATGCTTCCTACTCATATTAGCTTTAGTCTTTGTTTTTACACTACATACACTATATAGAGCTTTAAAGTGCCTTA